>RPOG01000080.1:70929-670929 GCA_008086565.1 Thalassoma bifasciatum
AAAAAAAAAAAAATCCACTACTAGGTGGAACCAAATTTTCTTGTTCTGTTGGCAGATATTTTTGCCTAGTGTAAATAAAATACCACAATTTTTTTCTGTATTCTTTTCTTGTTTCTGGAGGCTGGCTTTTTGTACTGTTGGATGCCAGAGGTCACACTGAGGTACATTGATCCTCATGTCTAGCTTAGAGAGTTGCCCTCATTAGGCCTGTGTCTGCTTTACTTTCTGCTTGTTGAGGTTATTTGAAAACCTGAGGTAGACAAGGACCACAGCTCACTTGCAGACTGGAAAAATAGAAATCTGGACCCAGGAGAGAAATGACATGTCATATCACACAGATTCTGAGAGAAGTTGCAGCAACAAGCTTCAGATCCAGCACCACAGAATGACTGAGTAAGTCTTCTTTTCACTTTCGTAACCCTGTGCCATGAGAATGGCACCTCAAAAAAAGGACATCAGATACACAGATGCAAACCTTTAGTCTTATTTCTCTCCTGTGCTGTGTCACAAAGCTGTTCTCTCCAGAACTCACATGACGTCCTTCACATCATTGTCCCTCTGTGAGTTTTTCCTCTCAGGAGAGGGTTCAGACCATCCACCTCACACTTTTCCTCAGGTGATGATTGTTGCAGGGACCAATTAACACAGCAAATATTTATAGAACTTTCCAGAAAGGTTTTAGAAGTCTGACCTGATAATTGAACCTCCTGAGATCCATTTAGAGCTAAATCTGGAGCTGGTTTCCTGTTCTCTTTGTCAGTAGACTCAGGGGGGATGATTAGTGTCCAAGAAGACCAGTGTCCGCTTCACACCACACTGCTCCCAGCTTCACACACACAAACACACACACATCCATTTGTTTAATGATTTTCAAGCTCCCACTAACTTTTTCTGAACTTTCTCTCCCTTGAAACAAAGGGTTTTTTTTATTTTTCATTTCTTAGTAGAGACATAACCAGTGAAAACACAATGATATAAACTCAAAAATATACAATGCTCTCTTTCTTTAACAAAACTATGAAAATCGTCTCTGCATGCAAAGAAATTTAAAAACATACAATCAAATTAACGCAATAAGATAAAGAAATAGATTTTTCTAGATGGAAAAGTCACCAAATAGGTAAGTGCAATAGGGCTGATATATCCTGAAGTAAAGTTTGAGGATCTTCAAACAGCTATAAACCCTCAACATGTCTCTGCAGGGTTTCACTGGTACTCACTGTTTTATTCTATTTTATCCTTTTTTACTTTTTATAAAATAAACTGACTAGATTTTACAGTGTACAGAGCTTTCTCTCTTTTACAGAATGTTTAGACCAGCGTCTGTTTGGACTGGAACAAATGATAGGGTAAGATTCTGAGCTACAAACCCAGACTCAGTTAAAATCTAAACAACAGCAGCTCAAACACAGAATTTCATTTAACAGAAGACCCAGAGATCTGTGCTGAAATATGGACTCAAGCCCACATTTTTGGCCCTTGTTGCCTTGCATTGAGCCCTGAAATGATTTGCCTGTTTCATCCTTGCTTTAATGCACCCTGAGCAGGAAGCGTCAGCATGCCTCTTTCTGCAGACGGAGGCTCTAATAAATGAAAAGTTCCTCTCTGGAGAATCCCGCGCCTGGCTATTCACTTCAGCCTAATTCTTGTTTTCTTTGTTCACAAAAGGCCATTTGGGAAGTAGATTGCAAGTGGATTGCATGGTATTGATTTTGGATGGGGTGGCTGAAATCGTGTATGTAGTTTAGACACACACACACACACACACACACACACACACACACACACACACACACACACACACACACACACACACACACACATACACACACACACACACACACACACACACTAACACAAAGAAATAAAAGCTTTTTATTAAAGTTATTAAGGCCCCACAAATGGAAGCTGGGCTTTTACTTTTTGTTCTCCTGGATGTCATTTCTCTGAAGTCAAATTAAAGTCTCATTTGTGCCTGGTATTAAAAAGTAATCTGGAAATGCTGTAGGGGGATTAAACAGATCCTCTGGTACCTTAGCATTAACAAATAATAATTACATTTTTAAATATTCTCTCCTCCTTTTATTTTGTTGCGAAGCCATCCCACTGCAGACAAACACTCTGAAAGTTTGTGAGGTTCTACACTGTCCAAAGTTAATGGGATTTATGATTATGTATATTTACTTTACAGACAAACATTCTCACTTTGATGCAAGACGCTGCAGGATAAGACAGAATAAGTAAAGGAAAAGTAATTAAAAGCAGGTATCTGACTTTGAACATGCCAGATTCTCTCTAACAGTTTAGTTAATCTCAGTGGTTCATAACTGTGTATATGACTGAACATAGAAAGATGGAGCTGGTTTATTGTTTTCTTTAGCATTATTTTTTTTGTCTTTATTTAGGATCATTATATGACAGTCATAGTCCACATACTTGTTTTTTTTTCCACATTCATAGTCTGATTCATGTGTTCATTCTTTTTTCTTATTTTATACTGTATCAATAAATGTTGTATTACCACATAAATTAGAACAAAACATGGGGTATTATACAAAAATACAAACAAAAACTAGCATGTTTTTATTGTTATTGTTATTATTATTATTGTTATTATAATAAAGGTAGGGTGTGCAGGATTTTCACTACAGTAAAAAACTAAAACAAAACAAAAAAAACCCAACAAAACAGTTATTTAGCTACTGTCTCTTTAAGACTACCTGCTCAATTACCCCCTTCCTTCTGATTGGCCCGAGATCCTCATGTGATCCTCATGCCATGACATCGTAATTTCATCACATCTGGTGAAATCTGCACTATGTAGTCAGTAAATCTAGCAACTACTTTACTTTAAAATGGGAGGAGATTGAGAGTTTGTTGCTTGGCTGGACTTGCTTGATCTTTAAATCACCTTTGAGGCCATGTTTTAATCTCCAGAATGTAGTACTGTGAGATGTTCATTGCTTTTCAATATCTCCTTCAGATGACTCTTTTCAGTCTCGTTCCTCTGCTCTTTGATGCCATCCTGTTTTCATTGCCGTGTTTTTTTTTGTTTTTGGGTTGTTTTTCAAGGCACTTTGTTTAGTTGGTTCAAATGAACTCTGTTCTTCAGCAGCAGGGACATTCTGCTTAATGGTAAAACAACACATCCTCCAAAGTAGTGACAGAAATACGATTTGCCTGTGAGTGATGGGAAGACGTTGGCTGCCAAAGCCTGCTCCAAATAGTTTTGTCTTTCTCGCATCCCAACTGGTGGCTAACAGCTGCTCAGGCAGCGCCGGCTCAGCCCAGCCAATGACAGCACACAGAGAGATTCCTCTCTGTGTCTCCTAAAAGACTCAAAAACCATCCAAATGAAAGCACAGAAGTGAGCCTGTGTGCTTCTGACAGACTGACGCACATGTGTGTTTATGTTGGTAATCTGCCTCACAGTCAGTGTCAGATGTGATCTCTATCTTTTGGCTTTCAGCTCCAGTGAGCACATGTCAATCCACACAGAGCAGATTGACCTGGACAAGAAATCAGACACAAAGATGCTTAAAATAAAACACAATATAAACATTAACGGCTATTTAGAAGCTCTGTTTAACAAGATATTCCCACTGATGATGATCTAACTGTTAACATGAAGGTTCTGGAGTGGCCATCTCAGTCCCCTGACCTCAATATCATTTAGCCACTCTGGGGTGATCTGAAATGAATCTTAACAGCAATGAATCAGAAACATATCAGTAACTCGTGTTCAAAGTTGAAGCAGAATAGACCAGATCCTTTAATATTAAACACAATAAGTCTGATAAAAACAAAACTTAATAGCTCTACAACAAACTCAGCAATGATCAGAGAACAGAGTCACAGAACAACATCCAAATGAGCAGAAATTCAATCACAGAAAGATTCTGTTGCCACTTCTCTGCATATTTTTATCTCTGAGCTGTTTTTATCTGCTCTCTGCTCCACTGAGCACTAAACATGCAGCCTGTGTCCTGTGTGACCTGGGCTTAATGAAACAGACTGAAGTAGTACTGATGTTTGTGTGCAAGCTTTAAAAGCAAACCATACCTCTCAGGAGGAGAACAATGATCCATGTAAATTCATTTCTAATGTTTGCAAACTGCGAAATGTTTACAGTCTTAGTTCATACTGACCATGTTAAAAAGCACACAGCAGTCTGACCAAGGTCAAAACTCCATGGTAAAGTCGCAGTACGGGGTTTTGATCTTATCTGTGTTAACAGGGGTGCAAACTTGTCACCTTTAATTAAAATTCCCCATGCATTCATTCATTCATCTAGGTTTATCCACCTAGTTATGCTGGGTCCGTTCTCAGTCTGACAAAGCTGTTAACATGCGTTTGAACAGTCTGATCTCGCGCTAACTAAGCAAATAGTCTGATGTCTTAAGCTGCATGTAAACGCAACGACTGAGTTATCAGCTTAAAGGAAAGATGAAGCAAATTTTCCCCAAGAAAAACAACTTTTGGAAACACAAAAAGATCTACAAAGGGATGAAAGGTACTTTTTTTGTCCACGGGGACGCGCCAAAAATGGCAGGAAGCAAAAGTCCCTCACAGGAGCTTTAAAGAATCATCACATCAAACTGTTTCCGACACAGAGATATTTCTGCTCTTGCATCCAAACTCTCGGCACATATTTCCTACAAAGAGATGTAACATCACATGCAAACTTACATCTCTGTGATGATTTGTATCGATAATAAAGGAAAAACACTCAGCAAAGACAGCATCCTATCACCACGGCTCTCATTTCTGTTTTGACTCTCTTTTCAGATGGTGTCCCTAATCCTTGTTTTGTGTTGACCCTCTTCAGAAAGTAAAATATACAGTATGACACACGTTTCTGCACAAACAGGATCCTGACGCAGCGTGACCAGTATGTGCTCTTAAACAAATCCACATGGAGGAGCTTTGCAGAGGATGGAGGAATCAGTTTCACACTTTGAATAATAAAAAAAGAAGACTTGCGGGGGAGTAGGATCGCCACTGAGATGTTTTGTGTGACAGCTCAAAGCTCAGCGTTATCCTCCCCAGAATAGATGGGGCGCAGATAAGACCGACAGCAGGGAGCCGCTGGATGTGCCAGGATGGAAAGATGCGAGTATGAAGCAGTCACTTTCAGCCATCAGGGGGTCATTACTTCTTTTTCCACTTAGTGTCACACACCACACTCTGAGTGGAAGAGAGAGGGTTTTTATTAATGATGAAAGACGATTCCATCGTGGATTCTTTGATCAGCTGCTCTGGCACACTGTGAAGGTGAGATTTAATGACTCTGATCTCCTGCAGCCTGTTGTCCAGAAGGAGGATATAAAATAAAAGTATCCACTGTGACTCTGATGCTTCCACAGCAGCAGGAAACAAAGGGGATCTTCTGTTCCTAGTGAACTCCCTTCAGAACTTATCCACCACTATCCTCCAACACCATCTGATGTCCAGAGACGACACATTCATCAGAGGCTCCTCTGTTCCTGACACAAGGAAACATCATCCATGGAGTCTTCTATTTAAGTTTAGAGTGACCATACAGTACTTTAAAAACCCCAAAAGAAGACCCTCTACCAAGCCCCTTGAGGGTCTTGCAAATAATAAAAATAAAAATAAAAAACCTGATTATACTCGAAGACGAAAAAAAAACAACAACCTCTTTTTGTGTTTTGAAATAATGTGTTGATGCCCATTTCTGCTAATCAAACCTTTCAAATGTAAACCTGGCTTTGTTGACATTTTTCTGCACGTTTTATCTCAAAGTTTTGACTTTATTCTGTTACAATTTGGATGACATAATCTAACAATTTTGACTTTTAAATCAACATTTACTCAACTAAATTACCTTGCAATTTTGCCTTTTATCTCCAAATTCTGTCTTTGTTTTACAATTTTGACTCTTCATCTCAAAATGTTCAATTTATCCAACTTTCTCTGTTTTTTTTAAATACTTTTTATCTCAAAATTTGTACTTTTATCCAAATTTTTCTCAATAGCTTGTTAAAATCTTAAATTTGAATCTCTTAGTTATGTCTTCATCTTACAAGTTTGACTTTTTAACTCAAAATTTTGACTTTATCCAAAATTTTTGAGTTAAAATTTTGACATTTTTTCCCCAAATTTTGACTTTATCACCCTGTATTTTAACTGTATTATCTTGCAGTTTGGATAATTTTTTGCAGTTATTTTTTCTTATTTTTTTACATGATCTGAAAATGATTATTTTATTTACTTAAAAACATGGACTTTTTCATCTAATTTTTTTTTATTAGGACTGTATTATCTCACTGTTTTCTATTTTCACCTTAAAATTTTGACTTCATGCTCTATTAATTTTTACTTTTTATCTCAAAATTTTGACTGTTTTTGGAAAAGAAAAAGAAAAAGAAAAGGAATGTTCTCAAGAAAGCCAAGTTTTGTTTTACTTTTTTTTTTTTTTTTACCTCACTGGCTGAAATGGGCCTCCATGATAAAGCTACAGCTTAGATTAGAAGACTACTAATGTATACCAGCAGTTTGTCTGTAAAAGTGCATTTCTACTTCAGTCTTTTCTGTCTGAGAGTGCAGCTTTGCAGACAGTAAGAGCATGTTTTCCAGCTCAACATCTTGACCAGTTGGCGCATCAGAATAATGCCAGTAGCTCAGTGCAGCTTTGCTTTGTATAAATATCAATTGTCTGTTGAACAGGCTGAGAAAAACCTGGACATTTTGGAGAATTTTATAAAATCCCACCAGGCAAATCTTACTACCAAAAGAGAGGACATGTCTGGGCAAAAGAGGAAGTTTGGTCAGCATATTCAAGACCAACTTTGATGGGGTTGAATGACCAACACTAAAATTCCCTGAGCTCATGCTGTTCCCTGCTTAATCATTCAAGTCACACACTAAACACACCCTCCACTCTTCCTGTCCTCCCTCAGGTGGACTCGTAGAGACCATTACAGTATTTTCTGTCTCCTTCCCTCACGACAGGTCTCTCTGCTCTGAGTATTTATAACTTTGAGAGGCGGCAGAATGATAATCAGCCTATTCACCGCAAACGTCTCCCATGACTCATCTGCAGCTCACCTCTCACCCGTGAGTCAAACAGGAAACTTTCCATGATTACGTTTTCTATGACATGTCTGTTCTGATCCTCATTACGTCCTTTGCTCTGTGATTATTAAAAAAATAAAATAAACGCTGCTTATCTTAGCTGTTCAGGTCTATTAATCCCTCAAAGTAGAGCTTTAGGAGGAGAGGAAGTGATGAGAGTTTGAGGAGCAGCCAGATGAGGAAATGTCCAGGCTGTAAGAGCCCTCCTCTTTTCCCAGGATTATTAACGGTCATTTTCCCAACTCGCCACTCAAAGGAGAACTGTGAAGCATGTTTTCTGAGCCAACCAAACAAATGCATCAACTCTCCAACAGATTTAAAGCCTAAACAGCAAAAGTCTACAGGCCTGATCTACTTTCTTCCCAAATAACAGATACTATATTTTGTGAGCAAACTTAGAAAAGTAGTTTCATGTTATTTATGGTTTTCCATTCTCGGGTGGCTGTTTATTTCAAAGCATATATATCAGTTCATTAATGGTGTTTTATACTATTCTAATTGCATAAAAAAAGCAGTGTTTTGAGTCATATACTGTCTTCCGAGTGCATGGATACTGGACATACTTTTTCCAGTTTTTTTTTTCCATGCTTATCCCAGAGGGTTAAAAATAAGTCGCTCATTTATTCTGCTCATATGTTTCTAGAGAGCCATCTTTTTTTTTTCCTGCTCTCTCATCTTTTGTTCCTGAACATTTGCTGTTGTTCTGCCCGTCTGCGAGTCGCTGTAGCATGTTCCCGGGGACAGGTGCCAGTGACGGAGGACTCTGAGGTGGAGCCGTCATTATAAATAATCTCTAAATTGCCCTGCACCTGTCAACCACTGCGGCGGATTCACAACTTTCCCCGGGGGGATAATGATAGCCTTGGAAACTGATAAATGTGAGGGCTGTAATCAGGCCCGCCAGCTCACACAGGCTGGGCTATTCTGGGAGGTGCAAAGGATGCTGGGAGGGGACCTCAACAGAGCCAGGTGGGTAAATAAAGAGAGATCTTCTCTAACCTTGTGGAGCCCTTCAACCTGTTTCTCATGGGTGAAGACATTCAGGCAGACATGATGCTTCTTTAAGGGTGGGGTAACAGAAATCATTTTCTCTCTCCCTCTCTCTTTTGGAGACTAAAACTGAAATGATTTTCTCCCCAATCTGTCAGAGCTGTCTCTGTGAGTTGTAATGTCTTACTCTGTCTCTTTGAGTCTTTCATACTTAAGCAAATATCCTGGCTAAGGCAGTTTAATGTGCTTGTGCTGCATGTGTAGCTCTTCTTTATCCCAGTCTTTAGAAGAGATGTCATAAAGAAGAGCTCCCTGCTGCTCACACAGTGAACGTTTGTGGAGAGGATGAGACTGATGTGTGAATAATGAGCAGACTTTCTCATAAACTGCTGCAGATGAACTTTCAACCTGTGTCTTAGTCCCTCAAACTTTGCTTTACTGCAGTAATATCAGCACATCACTGCTGCTGGTATCACTGTCAAAAAAAAAAAAGTAAAAATACAGCAAAACACAGACAAAAAGCAACAACCGATGACTGTAAAAACAAACATTTTCCTTATACATATCAAATACATTAAAAAAAAAACATTTAATATGAGAACAGGGGAAACTTTGATGTGTGAAAAAGTGTTAAAATGATAACACTCTACCATGACAACAAAGAAATGAGAATACATTTTAGAAGGAAGTACTTTCCTCTTAAAAAAAATCTGAAAACCTTAAATTTTACAGTTTTATTTTGGCAAAACTGCAATCATCAAGGTTATGCACATTAAAATTTACAGTAACAATCTGTTGATCTTTTTGCAGTCTGAACCTTGACTTTTCCAGTAGCCAGATATTAAAATAGTGATCTGCTGTTAAACTATTGACAGTACACTGTTAAAAAAAGGGGAAAAAATCTGTTATTTTAACAGAAAAATAAGTGGAAGCTGTAGTTGCCGTGATATTGTTAGATTGTTTACAATTTTTCTGTATATTTTACCAAATTTCTCTTGTAACCAAAGCTGCCGTTTTTTTTCTTTTTTCCTGTAAAAACAACAGGATTTCTTTCTACAGTGAAGAGGTATAAACAGAGGTGAAGAAGGAGGTGTTGATGAAAAACAAAGTTACTCTGACTCCTGTGATCATTATCAGAAGGTCTATCACTTCACTTCTCTTCATCTTCCTGTGATCCCAAAACAACCTGCTCTCTCCCTCTCTCTCTCTCTCTCTTGCTCTCTCTCACTCTCTCTCTGCCTCTTTTTCCCTGTATCTCTCCATCTCCTCCTCCTGTTATCAGAGACGCTGCAGACTGTAGCCGTGCTCCGGCCTCGCTGAGGTTTAACTTCTAATCTGCAGCCAGAATCTGAAGATCAGCTGGATCTGCCCCCGCTTATCTCAGGGCTCAGATTCCCCTCTCCTCTTACTCACTCTGTGTGTGTGTGTGTGTGTGTGTGTGTGTTTGTGACAGTGATTGAGACAGTGTGCATGAGAGCAGAACTTGTGTGGCTGTGGAGTGAGCAGGGATTAATAGATTTCAGGGTGGCACAGACCGCCCTCACTCTTATAAATGTTTAAAGTCTCTGCTTTTATCCACTGCAGCCTGAAAGTTTGGCTTTTCCTTTCCAGCCACAACTTTACAGCTTTACAGCCAGGGTCACAAACACAAGTGGAGCTTATATTCAGACCTCAAATTATGACTTGGCCTTGAAGTGTGCGAAAGCTTGAGAGGGAAAAATTATCTTAACGAGATGTGCAAATTCAAAAACAGGGCTTTTAGACTAATTGTTCTGTTTTCTCTGAGCCCCCCGTCATCCTTCCACCCTGCAAGCTTCGTTTATTCACAGGTTTCTTTAAATGCCTGGGTGAAATTACTGTAATAAACACGTTTCAACTTTCAGAAACTGTTGGAATTTTCTGATTGTGTTAGAGAAGTAATGCATTCAAATACAAATGTGTTGGCCTCCACATATCCGGCATTAAAGGATCAATTAAGACAAAACAAGTACATTTCTCCTGCCTGTTGTAAATTCACTGCAGAAAATACAAATCTTGCAAAATGACACAGTAAGAAAAAGAAACAAAGTTGTGTTTTCAAATAAACTGAAGTCAACATATGACTCATTGTAGCTGAAACTAATCACTGTAATAAGAGTAGCAGAGATTTAATCCATGTCTGGATTATAAATAATATCTGTTAAGTATTCATGGTCACAGATTTTTATAAGTTGCATGAAGAATATTTAATTTGTTAAAACAGACTCTATTTCTGCTGGCCCACTGAGCAAGGACACAAAGCAAAAAATATCCAAATATCCCTGTTATGCACAGATGAAATAAGAAATCCGCTCCAGTGTAAGTTCTCTAAAAGAAGTTTGTGCAAACCCATCTGTCAATTCAAAAACTCAGAAACATTAAACAAACCAACAGTCTGTGCACACGTTCCACTATCACTAAAGTTAAGTCTGAAGAGTGGAGTTCCTCTGAGCCTGCACCAAAGACTCCTGGAAAAGAGTTAGAGGCTTCCCTCCAGCCATGGTGACACTTTTTCTTCTTTACTTTTTAGTCAGTGTGTGTTAGAGAAACACTGACTCTGAAAACAGTTTAACTCATTAACCTTTCTGAGGAGGAGTCACATTCACAGCCAATTGAAGTCAATCGCTGCTCTTACTGCTCTATATTTAGTTGAACATGCTTCACCACAAAGACAAGATATTTATTGTTCAAACTGATACACTTTGTTTTCTTGCAAATATTCACTCATTTTACACATTTTAAATGTGATGTCTGTAACATCTTCCTGAAAAGGCTGGGACAGGGGTTTGTTTACCACTTTGTTACATCACTTTTCCTTTTAACAACCTGCAACAAGCATTTGGGAACTGAAGACACTAATTGTTGAAGCTTTGCAGCTGGAATTCTTTCACATTGTTGTTGATGTAGAACTTCAGTTGCTCAACAGTCCGGGTCTCTTGAGATATCTCTAAATATACTTTGACAAGGCAGAATTAGAATTAAAGATATATTTAATTGACCTCAATTCAAGACATCTACAATTCCTTTTTTCAATATCCAAAATTAATTTGGATTAACCAAAATGATGTAGAAGGAAATTTAGATATCTGTAAATAGATTTGCATTTAGAGATATATTGAATGTGAATTACAGATATATAAAATTCATTTACAGATATCTATAATTCAGATTTTGGATATCCAAAATGAAGCAGTATATATCTTGATTTAGAATCCCCATACACATGAATGGCAAAAAGTGACGTTTTTTCGATATACAAAATGGCGAAATCTGAAAAGACAATTGTGGATAGGCAGAATGTATTTGTGGATCTTTGAAATGTTCTTTTTAACTAGGCAAAATAGAATTACAGATATCCTGGATTAGAATTAGACAAGATGTAATTACAACTAGTAAGAAATATGTTGTTGATATCTATATTTTGTTATTTTTTGATAGTCAAACTTAGTTTTTAAATGTTAAAATGGCTTGCCATACACAAGTGTCCAAAAACCTTCACGTCTGACCTCAGCTGAGCTCTCTGTCTCTGTGTCTGTCTCTCTGTCTCTGTCAGGGTTCATGTGACTTTGATCTAATGAGGATAAACAGGCTAAAAGAATGCTGGTATATCTACCTCTGGATGCTGATTTGTGAATCGTCTGAGTTCTTTCTCTGACAGGTCTGTCAGGTAGAAAACTTCTAAGGTGCTTGTTCCCAGCAGAGTTCAGATCCACCATTTCTGATGCAATGTTGAGACATCAGGGGAATCTCAACCCGGATAAACTTTCTCTCAGCATCACATGAGGATGTCTGCTCCAGTTGGAAAGAAAACACATCATTTCACACACGGCAGAGACTCCAATGAACCTGTTTACACGGCCTCAGCTGGCTCTCAGTTTAAAAGATTCATCCCTATGCTTTTCCCGCTGAGTCTGTGTGTGTGTGTGTGTGTGTGTGTGTGTGTGTGCGTGTGTGTGCTGAGGTGTACTCTGAGTTCATGATCTTCCCTCCGCTCACTAGTTGTGTTTGACAGTCTGAGGTCTGCACGATGAACGGAGCAGGAGTCAGACCACAGCACTACAGGGTGAAACCACAGTCCTCAGGAGAGACGCCCACTCATAAACACACACTGTAAGGGCATTATTACACATACACACAAGCGTGCACACTTACCTGGATTCAGCACACTCACAACCCTTATCATCGTCAAGTGCTATAGCTCCACTCAGACTGTTTCAGTGGATGTTTCTTATTCATTCTGAGATTTTTCTCTTTTAGGTCTTTGGAGAGAATTTGTTTTTATTATGCAATCAAAATATTGAGTTTGAGAAGAAAAAACAAAATTTTCAAACAAAATTGTGATTTCAAAAAGCTAAAATCATACTGATAAATAAATAAATAAAACATATTTAAGATTAAAATTGTATCTTGGTAAATTCATTTTTTTCAACACAGATCTGATTTTTCTTTTCAGAAACCACAGATTTATTTGCATTTCCAAGAATTTGCGTTTTTTTGACATTTTATTCACATTTCTCCTCATATCTCTTATGGGTGGGGCTTCCTCTGAAAGGTGCAAGAAGCCTTCTGATTGGTCATCATCACTTAGAGAGACAGTGAGACAATTTCTGCCTCTATGAGCAGCACAAAGGAGGACATGGAGAGATAAACACACAACCACGGTGGGTTAACAGGTGTGTTTTACATCTGTTTCTGTCTTACTGATGCTGTTAAGGTCACATTTCGACTTGGAAATGGACTAAATCTTGGTTTGTCCACTCGGAGCTTCTTGAACAGATGTACTCACACATTTATATTATTATTGGAAGCAAGTTTGGATTAGCAACGCGATGTTTGTTTTAACAGAAAAGCATCTTTTAAAGTCATCACCCATTTTTTTTGTTTGTTTTTTTCTTTTTTTTTATATCGTAAGAGATATAACCCCCATCCCCCAACCCTCCTCCTGCAGCTCATCAACCTGCTGACATGGTCTGCCTGCTAACTCCTGGATCCTCCCTAATTTGGACATGTGACATTTGGAGCTGATTAAGAATTTGCCGAGGCCGTGACCTTTGCACGGCATGAATCCTGCTGTCATTGCATTAGTGCCTCCATTACCATGCAGCCACATCTCATCTCACCTGCAGCCTAAGGCCTTCTGCATGCAGCTAAAAGTCTCTTAATGTACAAGAGCATTATCAGAGTGAAGCTCAAACTCGCAGACAGAGGTGAGGGCAAGACATTTAGGGACATTCAAATCAACTCAGCGTCATATGGAGAAAGATTTCTAATATCAGTCTGAATTGAATCTCATTCAGTTTGATACACTAAATGAGACTGAAAGAGTAGAGGTCCCTGATGCTGCCACTGTGAATTATGAGATGGTGGTGAGCACGGAGTATCTCAGAGACACACACTTTAATAATGCTTCAGCTTTAATAACCTCATTAATGAAAGATTAACCCAGATTTGGTAAGATCACAGACCGTAAAGCACAGAGGCAGCCACAACTGGAGGTCATCGCACTGGGAATAAATTCTTAACCCAGTGAGATGCAAATATAGGAAAAAATGAACCATTTTTTTTTCACCTCTTAGATGTTGTTGTAGAGCGTCCCTGATGCAGAAATGAAAAGCTTTGAAAAAATATTGTTTAGTAAGATTTTAGGATGATGTTGTTTTATTACAACATTACGTCTCTGTAAACTTTTAGTGAAAGCTTGTACATTTTCCAACAGCAGAGAAGAGCGTGGAAATTTTCTTGCTAACAGAAAGTTGAGCGTCCAGCGTCTTGTGGTTTCCACACTTGGTTTTTCCTGACATAAAGCAGAGACAGAATAAACCTGCTCAGCCCAACTCTCTGCAGCTCCAGCAGAGGAAACACATACACACACACACACATGTACACACACATGTACACACACACACACACACACACACACACACACACACACACACACACACACACACACACACACACACACTCTCTCTCTCTCACACACACACACACTCAGACGTCAGTGGGTTTGAACCCTGCTGCTCTGAAATGTAAACTGAGCTCAGGGGTTCTGTCCTGCAACAGAGAGAAAGCTGCTTCTTCCAGCACACCTGTGACCCCAGCCCTCGCTGCAGCCCGCCTGCCTTTGATTCAGATCCAACATGCCCCCCCAACCGCCTCCCACCACCTCCAAGCTGGGACCAGCCAAGTCTGGCAGGCAGAAAGCCTGTGGAGTGAGTCTGCTGGGAGTCCTCCTTTTCTCTCTCATATTGTCTCACTCTTCTTATTATCTCTCTGTCTCACAAGAAAACACACTTTCAAAACTTCTCATGGAAGAATCTGTGGAGCTGGAGGAGCTGTGTCTGATGAGCCAGAGATGAATGTGCTCATGGATTTACTGCAAAATATTGTCATTTTGATGAGGAACAGATTGCTGCTAGACCTTCAGTGTGGTTGATAAGAATGTTTTCCAGTCAACAAACGAGTGAATTAACTAGAGACTCCAAATAAATATAACCACAAACTGACAGAAATGAGCCAAACATCTTGGTGTAGAATCCAAGGCTGACTGTAAAAAAGTAAAAAATAAACAGCAGCCACCCAGAATGCATTTCTCTCTTTTTACCCTCCATGCCTGAAATGAATAACTGATCAGAGAGTTGCATGAAAAGCTCTTCGACTCAAACCGGCATCACTAACAACTCAGCAATTTTTCTCTCTCCCTCTGCGTTTTTATGATTGTGTAACTTCCCACTGTGGAAGAATCTTGTTTGCATCAAGTGGTAATTCTCCATGCCTGCAGTCAATTTTATTCAGACTGTTTTGGATGTTCCAGTGAAAATAGTTTTGTGTTTCCAATCAGGAAGAGAGGTGTATTAGTATTTCACAATGTCTGTTATATTCAGTCAAGGTTATGTTTTCACCAAAGGGCACCCTGTGCTCTAAAACACGAAGCTTTTGTGAAGTGAAGAGTTAAAAGTTGCACTTCCTGGAGTGTCCACTGGCGGCTGTCTACAGAAACAACATACACACCAATTGAAAAAGTTGATATTCACTGCAGAAATAAACATGTTTACAGCCTGGTTCAAAACAAGATTTCAGTCTGAGTAGATCATTCCTCTATCAGCACAAACTGAACAGGAGATGAGCTATTGCAACCACTTATCTATGAATAGGGATGAGTGTTAATAAAATTTCATTTTCAGCTTCAAACATCCAATCAGATGACAATCTGCTGATATCTACTTTGACCAGTTTTCACTGATAAGCTGCTAATCATATCATATATGAACTACTCCAGCTGGTTGTGACCTGAACAGCTGATCAGTGAGCTTTTACTCTGATTACCTTGATTGTTTCTCTTCTCTCTAACCCCAAAGACATAAAAACTCTGGAGGGAGGAAGACAATCCGAAACGAAAACCCCTCCTTCAACTGATTCAGCACAAACTACCTGTGGAGGCTCAGGTGGGCAGCGTGTCACTTTGACATTAGTGGGACTGTCTCCATAAAAGAATCATGACTCCTTTAGCCAAAGATGGAAAGCTGCTGAGCAGTCAGAGTCTGAGCCGCAGCCCCGTCAGCCAGGAACAGAGCAGGATTGTTTAATGGGGCAGAGGGAACAATCTGGAAGGTCATGATAACATTTGCAGAACAGTGAACGCCTCAGCAGAGAGGAGCAGCTGCTGCAGGTGGCAGCTCACCAAGAGGATGGACGGACGGCTGGAAGAGAACCTCTGCTTAACACACACACACACACACACACACACACACACACACACACACACACACGCATCCACACACACACACACGCATGCACACACACAGCTCTGTGAGATAACTACTCAGAAATCTCCACCAGGTGAAATAACAAACAAACAAACTAAACCTTGATGATGGGAAAACAAGATAAAACATTGAAGGCCTTTCAATCTGATGGAAATCTGAAAATAGGACACTACATGACACAGGTGTTAGGTAAGAAAAAAAGAGGTGATATTTTAAAAAAGATTCCATCATAGTCAGAAGACAAAATGTCATGTCGACATTAAAGACCAAATATTAGGCTGAAATTATTGAACACCCAAAAATTCACTAATTTGACACTAAAACCAATATCATGAGATACAAAATCAGAGCTAGGACATGGTGGCTCCTATTTATCAGTCTTGTGTGGGAATTGACTCAGATTTTGATGGAGAAAACTCACAACATTCAGGTGTGGTTTATGAAGTGTGCACAACTGGTTCAATCATTGTGTTTGCCTGATCAAGTATTGATATTTGGATTTAAATTGAAATAACACCCCCCTAAATATTCAAGGTTGAGCTGACCTTTGAAATAACACCCCCCTAAATATTCAAGGTTGAGCTGACCTAACCCACAGAGTTTATGACATGGAGGACCCCATTAAAGAAAAAAATAAGAAAAATTCTTTGCATTGTGGTAACGTGGACTCAGGCTTTAGGATCTTTTCTTTGGATATGACTCAGACAGAGACAGAAGAAACCTCATCCATCACGTCACAGGCTAAAAAGATTCAAGATATAGAAAAACCATGTCTTCCTTCAATTAGTGGATCAATTAATCATAGTCTTAATCTTGATAGGGCAGATCTGTGTGTTACTCAAACTAAAAACTTCTTCACATTTAAACAAATGAATGGATCAGCTTATATTTCTGGTAAGAGAAGAAAGAAACTACGGCAGATAAGGATTTTCGGACCAATGATCTGATTTTTAAAGAATCTGATCAGCTGAGTGAAGCTTTCACTCTGTGTGACTCTGCTCCTCTTCACTCCTCTGAAACACACGCTTTGTTTCTGCCTCACATTTTACTTCTGCTTCAATCACAGAAATAAATTGCCCTGCAGTCTTTTGCTTCCTCTCCGAGCTGGCTTTCTTCTCTGCTCCTGCTGCTGCAGAAAGTGGGTTTGTGTGTTTTCAGGATGGGAACAGGAGAGAGAGTTTCTAAATGTGTAAACATTAAACGTCACATCTTCTCTGTCTGTGACTGTGTGAGCCTCTGTCGGGAAATATCTACACTTTAAGGTCTCCACATTTAACCCCAGGACAGAGTGTAGAGTCTGTGTGTGTGTGTGTGTGTGTGTGTGTGTGTGTGTGTGTGTGTGTGCCTGTGTGTGTTTGTGTCTGCAGGTCACAGCACAGTTGACTTTGTTTGGCTCATGTTAGCTGACGTTAGATAAAGCAGGGCTCTTCACTCTCAGTCATCTGTGATATAACTCCTGAAGGTGTCGACTCCTCATCTGAGTCATCAGCCTCTCAGTGAGTCCCTGAAGTGACTTTTCTCTTTGTCAGAGATGATTTTAGAGGACCGCTTCTGCCAATGTTGTTGGAGGTTAACATCACAGGTTGTTACTCTGTTTCAAATACATTAGTTTCCTTGAGGTTGTTTATCCTAAAAAAGTACACACTGAGATGCTGCTTGTGACAGAATGCAGGGAACTGATTAGGACCCCATGCCAACGTTAGTTATTTCAGACCAAATTTAGCTCAAGAATCATGACTGCAGGTACAGAGTCCCCTCAACCTGCAGAGACCTAAACTGTCTCTGTTCGGAGTTACATACAGCAAGTTATGACAATATAAAGTTGTGAATTTTACTCCTCACTAAAGCTGTCAAATCGGGCAATTATGCAGTGAAACACAAAGTGATAACAATCTACAAAGTATGATTCTGGTAGGAATCAAACTCGCAAAATATCCTCTTTATAAACCAGCAAATTTGCCACTTTGTTAAAAAATGTCTTTAAGTGGCCCTAATAAAAGTGACAAGTTGAGCTAACTGAAAATAATCTTGGAAACAGATTGAACTAAAAAAGTCAAGTGAGCAGAACAAAGAGTGAAAAGTTTGCGGGCTTATTTTACTCATGGAACAAAATGTAGGGGTTTGGATCTAATAGTGAGTCCTGGAGTCTGATTCCGCTCTGATCGAGGTTACTCTGTCAATCACACTAACAAAGTAACAGTCCTCCTTTTGTCCTCTTCTGACTCTCTCAAAGTAGCACACTGTAAAATCCAGTAGGTTGATTGTACTTATACAAAAACCGTGAAACTCAAAATTAAAGTGCAAATAGACATAGAGAGTCTAGGCCCTGAGGCATAGGCATTCTTTCTGTGCTATGTAGAGTAGACAGCCAGTCTACATTGGAGCATAGACAGTCATTAATACACATTTGACAAGTCATTGCACAGCAGGGTCACATGATCACTGTGTACCCTCCTCAATCACAATAACTGTGGGGCTATAAACAACAAAGGCATTGTGATTACAGCTTCAGAGCTGTAGCTTTGCTCAACAATTGGGTAATAATTGTACTTAATACCACACATTTACACCCCAGAACTGCAAATTTAGTACCCACAATCCCAGCTCAAGGCAGAAAAGTTCCCATTCAAAGAGTTTTCTGATGGTTTGAAACTTCTGTGTGCAGTCTTTGGACAAACAGAAAGGTCTGTTGTCCTTTTAAAGCTGCTCCTAAAGCTCCTGTCAGTGGAAGAGCAGTGAGGTGGGGTCAGTCAGAGAGTCTGCTGTCACTCCTTCTGCTGTTTGTGTGTCCGTCCTCTGAAGAGACCGAAATTAATAATTCAAGGTAATCTCAATCTCATCAGGTCATCAGGTCATTGCCTTTATCAGAGAGAGAGAGAGAGGGAGAGTGTGCATGTGTGTGAGTGTGTGTTTGTGTGTGTGTGTGTGTGTGATCAGCAGCAGAGATGAGATTACTGCTTGGTGTGAAAGAGGAGAGAGCGCACAGACAAAGCCAGCCTCTCTGCAGCTCCTGTGAGTCCCGAGGCTGCCGTCAGTCTGTCTGCGGGCTGAATGTGAGGCCGTCTGCAGAAACAAAGGTATCAGGTTCAGTCCGAGGTGGCCGTCAACATGTCCGCTTAATGAGTTTGACATTGACATTGACACTGTGAGGAGGAAGTGTGAGAGGAAGCGCTCAGAGCTGAGCGTTTAGAGATGACAGGTCTTTCTCAGCTGTCAGTCAAACTGTGCTGCAGCGACGTGAGGAGCAGAGACCGCAGAGCTGCTGCAGAGCCTCTCTGTTTATCATCTTATTTGGGACTGGTGTAGGTTATCCTCTGAGCTCAAACACACTGCTTGATGTCCTTATCTTTAAAACAGTCACAAACAAAGTTTTCACACCTTACAGTCTTTAGCAACATAACTCTGCAGGGCTGACTCTGCTCCTATCAATCTACGGGCAAAAAAAGCAGAAGAGCAACAGTATCTGTAGCACTCTTCATATGAGATTAGTTTCACCTCGGGACTTCTAACAATTTGTATGAATATCTTTGTTTTTAATCACATGCAAATCGACCATTCCCATAATATGGGCAAATTATCTACCATATTTCAGGTCCTTTGATAAAACTAATCCAGTCTGAACCAAAATCTCTATAATTTTGGATGGGCATCATTTTTAAGATGGTCTCTGCAGCTTTTTCTGATCATTTTCTGCTCAAAAATTATTCATAGAGCATTGTCTCTAAATGAAGGTTTCAACAGAACTTTTGATAGACATAAAATGAAAGGAGACTTGCTTTGAACCCCTATGTTAGCCCTATTCAATTAGTGGCCCGTGGGCCACATGCGGCCCAAAAGTAACCCTTTAGTGGCCCCAAAGCAACTGCGAAGTGATTATGACTTGGGTCTGGCAAGAAAAAGATCTACTAAAACTGACAAACTCTTGCAAAAAAATCGAACATTATTACAAACACTGGATGCAACCCTTATTGTAGCCTAGCAACTAACCCACAATGTTGTGGAGGCACATTTGAAAAGTGCACATTAGCAGTCCTGTACAGACCAAAATAGCATGACTCTATCTACCTTAAAACAAAAAAAATCAACAAGGGAAATCTGTAATTTAATCATGCATGGACTGACAAGTTTTAACTTAATTTAACACCTAGTCCAAATGTTAAACTAATGTGTTTAATCTGTAACAAGTGCATTGCAGTGCTGAAAGATAACAATGTCTGAAGACACAGTGCCCTTTTGGATGTGGCATACCTTAATCAACATCCAGTGTGTTTGTTGTTTTACCTATTTGTTTTTCTTTTAAATGGTTAACTTTGCTTACTGTCTGTTCATGTCCTCAATCTGAAAATCCAGCCCAATCAAATACTTCATTGAATAGCCATGTCCTGTGTCATAGGCTTCAAATAGACTTATTCATGGATGAAAATATAACAATGAAAAAAATGCAAGTCTCTAGTTTAATGTTACTCACAGGGTTTTAGGTAAACATTTTTATTGTAAAAACAAATTACGCAAACTTCAGACATATTTAGGCAGCTTTATAATCCAGGAGGTCTAAAAACATGAAACCTGCTGCTCAGTGAGGTGCTGCTAAAGCACTGTGGGTGGGTGCAGCACTTTCAGTCAGAAGCATCCGTATTATCAGGCCATTTGCAGGCTTAACTTGTCCTGTGCGAATGCGCCACACCAAAAACGTATCTCAGAGGATAATACTAAAATTACCAAAGCTCCCCACATGATACTAATCCCAATGTGCAAATAGTGATTTTGAGGCAAGTGATACAAGAAGCAGAGGCCTGAAAAACAAATGGTCTGCATCATTACACACAGAATAACACTGAAGTATCTGTCCTGATCAGGTTTAATTTTTCACACGCTGCCATCAGAAGCATGCAAAAGTGTAAATTTATATATTTTTTAATGCAAGGATCGAAAAGGTTGAGAACAGAAAAGCTCCCACTGAATGAAAAAAGTGTGAACATCATCACCTGATGAGTCTATATGCTCCTGTCATTTTTTTTTTCCATTTCAAACATTTCTTTAAATTGCACTTCCCTCCAAGCAGGATGCAGAGGACAGAGGTGATGTGTATGTGCACGTTAATATTGTTCAACAATGTCACCTTCAACCTCCATCATACTGTTTTGACTGTCACACATTCTCTTTCCCGTGCAGCTCTTTGTGAAGCCTGAACAGACTGAACTTTGACCCCTGAGTTGAACATAAACAATGTTGAATGACTTCACATGCAGCTGAGCTGATCCCTGAACCTGTGGAGGCTAAGCTATCTCATGTAGAAGAAAAGAAGCAGGGAATCTTCTCTCATTGTTCACAGTGTTTATCTCTGCAGGAGCTGCACACGGACTGAATCCAAAGTCACAGACTGTAAGACATGCAACACACTGAAAGCTGCGGGAACAGAGCAGGAAACAAAGGAGCACGGGCTGAAACTCAAAGGATTAGACTTTCAGAGGTAGAAATAGAGCAGGTTCACACACTTTTAGATCCAAATATTCTGAAACTCTCATCTTACTAGAGGCTTTCCTTCATCAGGAGCTGTGATCCAGGCTTATAAAGATCTTTAATGAACAGAAAGTCAATTAATAAGACCTTTAAAGAAAGAACATCATCAGCCTTAAAGGCAGGGCTGGTTTTCTCATTCAGAAACACATGCTGATGAACTGATGTATGTTTGTGCATTATTGTAGCCTTGGGTGCTTTCTGTATTGTTGCAGGGGAGCTTTTATCTATCCCTGAAGCTTTTGTTCCATTTTTCATCAGACATGACTTTGTATGGGACCCCACAGAGTGAAAGAGGCTCAAACTTGCTACAAAGTGCATGAAGAAGCCGAGAAAGCTCAACATGCAACTGTTGAATAAAGCATGTTATTTCAACACAAAAATATCACATATGGAGCTGGCGAGTTTTCTTTTTTACAGTGTAGCTGAGATTATGCCAACTTATAATTGAGTGCTATCACAACAACTTCAGTAATCGTTGGTCATGTTGACATAGAATACCATGCTAAAATAACAAATCATGTTTTACAGTGTGGTGGCACAGAAAGCCCAGGAGCTGTTATTCAGACCAACATGGGTGAATTTACTCACAGCACTGAGTTGTTGGATGCAGTCAAGTCTCGGGGTAACAGACCAGACTGCACTGCTGTAAAGCAAAGTTACCTCCTTTGATACAGAGTAAAGGCAGTTTTTGCCTGCAGACATCAATGTATCTGAGATGGCTTAATACCAACAGATTAAAGTCCATAAATGTAAAAGAAGACCAGATTAAACACACTGATTATCATGCATCAAGTCTGTGCAGCTCTGTGTCTGTGTGCTGCTCCTCTGTTTATTAGACGCCAGCTTGTTTCACATGCGCTGACTTCAAAGAGAGACAAATACTCAGAATGAGCCTTTGATTTCCCCGAGAGATGTGACATCTCTGCGTCCAGCTCTGCTTCCAGCCCAGAACGTAAACACTCAGCAGTTACGAGGCGATGCAGAGGGGCATCAGTCCACCTCATCTCCAACCAAACACCCCCGTCTCCAGGGAGAAGGTTCTGGGCCGCAGAGTCACGTTGTTTACTTCCTCTGACAACAACAATTCTGCCAGTCAGCCTCAGAGAGCTGTAGCAACACAAACTGAATAATTCATCACAGCGAGAAGTGACGGCATTCATTAAATATTATTTGCAAAGGAGGACAATGGCATTCAAAGGCTTAACAAGACAAAAACAGGCCACACAGAGCCTATTCTCTGCTCCTCTGAGGGAGACAAACTATCTACATCAGAGCCAACACCATGCATGCCATCCTGCAGGGAGACACTCCAGATCAGACAGCAATGGAGGAGTCAGGTGAGAATGACGGCGTGCTGATAGAGCTGATGAGACTTGTCTTCGTTACGTCTTCAGAGAGACATGACAGTGTGAACCTCTGCCTGCAGAAAACAGGCAAACAGCTGAAAGAAGCGGAGGAGGCTGTGCTGAATCCTTTCTTTCATCCTGCTGACTTGAAAGAGAGCAGGCTGAGGAGAAATGTTAAATATGAACGCCGTTTGGAGCCACACCAGAACGTAAAATAAACCATCTGGAAATGATTTAGAGCCGGTCACGTTTTAGGGAACAAATTCCTGAAAATTCACAAAAATCCTCAAGGCTAAAACTCTACTAGCAGTTTTTCAGACTAGGAGGCTTTATTGATGAGAAATACAAATCACTGTGTGCTCACAAAACCTCCCCACCACCATAAAACCAATCTAACAGCCTGATAAAGAAGAGGGGGTATGTAAGAGAACAGCTCTGTGTCAGAGAGTAATATCAGGAGGCATAAAGAACAGGATGGTGCTCCCTCATTTGCAACTCTTTATGATAAAAGAGGGGTTTACATGGAGCTCTGTGGGGACTGACTCACTGCTGGAGATAGAGTCTAGTGGACTCTCAGGGAACTGCAGTGTGTTGCACTCAAGCACTGTTTCACTTTGAAATAAAAGTGGAAACACAGGTAGAATATTATTATTATTTTTTTTTTTATTATTATTATTATTATTATTATTATTATTATTTGAGGTGAGTCCATACATTCCCAAAGAAGTTAAGATGTTGTGTAAAACATTGATAAAAACACAATACCATGACTTACGAATTCTATTTGAACTAATAGTTGAACACACTTCAAAGGACAAGCGATTTATGATTCAAACTGATAACCTTTAATATTTTCTTGCAATGATTTACTCATTTTGAATTTGATGATTGCTACCAACCACATCAGAGACCCTGGGACTGTTGAGCAACGGAGGTTGTCCATCAACAAGAATGAGAAAGAATTTCAGCTCCAAAGCTTCAACAATTAGTGTTCTCAGTTCTCAAACACTTATTGAGTGTTGTTAAAGGAAAGGGGATGTAACAGTGTGAAACATAAACCTGTCCCAGCTTTTCAGGAACATGCTGCAGACGTCAAATTCAAAATGAGTGAATGTTTGCAAAAATCAACAACAAAGAAACAGAACAAAACATAAAGTTATAAGTTTGAACATTGAATATATTGTCTTTGTTGTGTGTTCAATTGAATATAGGTTAAAAAAGATTTGCAAAACATTGTATTCTGTTTTTACTATCATTTTACACAATGTCCCAACTGCATTGCAATTGGGAGTTTCATAAGCAGCAGCTAAATGGTTGAATTTTTTTTTTGTCAAGACATTAGCAATCCGGGTGCCATTAACCAGAAGGGAAGACAGACAACAGCATGAAATTACGATTTAAAGAGGTCATGTTTGTCAGAATTTTTTTGTATTTTGTTCTGCATTATGATAAATTCCTTTTTTGTCTCTGATTTCCACTGTTCCTCCTCGCTGATCTTCCCTTCATGCATCATTAACATGCAGATGAGTGATGCTTTGCAGAGAGATGTTCATCAGCCGTGCATTAATATGTTTTCTGTCTGCTAATACCATTTTTCTTCTCCTGCTCCCAAAATGATCTCCCTCCAGATAAATCTCAGCCGGGGGTTTTCACAGCTCTGTGTAGTAATTTATATCATTTGCCCATAATCATAACTCATGCTGTCACCGTAATTAGTTAACTGTGTTTAATCACACGCAAAATTGATCCCTGGATAAGTAATGTTCTTAGAAATCCCTTCCCAACTGAGATCCTGCGGCCCACTCGTTTGTAACGTCTTCCTGCTAATGACGGCGCTCATGGAGGCAGTGAGTCAGACAGCAGGAGGTCTGGGTATGAGCTATGTTCAGGCATCACAACAACTCAATACGGCCCGGTCTTTATCAATAATTCCCTTTGCCCCGTGCTGTGCACCTTTGAGGAGAACTACAGGGAGACTGAGGCGAGGCAGAGAGAAACATGCATGTCATTATGCAGGACAGTTTCTCCAGAGACGGCCTTACATTCTTCTCTGCTTCCCTCCTGTTTTTCTCTCCCTGTCACTCCTACATCTCTCTCTCTCCTTCAGAATCACAACATGCTCAACTTTAATTAATTAATCCCATCAGACCTGGACCAGGCTGAGATAACAGACTCCCTCCTTTTGCGTGCTGCTGCTCAGCTCTGCAGCTCTGCAGATCTGCTCTGACTTTCTGAGACCTTCCACTCTGGCCTCGCTCTGACTCAGGAGCTCATTAACCCGTCTGAACCAAACATGGCCTTTTACAGTCTAAGTCCTCTCATTTAGGCAGACTTAGACACACTTTACAGGAGGCTGCAGCATTTCACATCATCTTGAAACTGAAATAAAATGGTTTTAATAATTGTACATCTTTTTTTACACTGGATTTCCTGTACTTTTACGATTCTACAGTTTACAAAGAAATAGCGTTTTTGCTGACCGAAATCGCAAACTTTTGAAAAACGCCGTTTTCACTGTTTCCTTGTACACACTAAGCCAGGGTTTTCTCTGAAAACGCAGACGCCATGTTCAGCTCTGCATGTGTGCGATAAGCCTTCAATGTGCCAGGCACGAACTGAAAAATAACAACAACAGCAACCTACTGTTCTTCTGCACTTGAATCTACTGACCACGTCCTACCAAAACGTGCATTTGTGACGCGATATTTGCAGTAAGAGAAGACGTTTTTAGTATAAACTCACCTCTTCTTCTATACTGTTGTAGTGTATATGGCTCCTACAGTTACATCACCATCTTCGGGCCTGACATGCACACTACAGCGTTTTCAGTCCCTCAGACGCAGATTTTTTTCATTGTGTTTTCCTGTGTTTCAGGGTAAAATGCTGTGAAACATCGTATAAACGGGGCCTCATGGGGCTGAAATGTAAGGAATCAGTGTGACCAGAAACCATCTGTGTCCAAGGAAAGTTCAGATGAAGACAGAAGAGGCATGTTGGGTGAGCCCTGCCCAAAGTTCCTGCTAGCTAGGAAGGTGATTGATTATTTATTTACCTGATACATAATGGATAACACCCTCAGTCAATACAGAGAGAGAGAGAGAGATCCTACAGGAGAGCTCATTGTAGCAGAGACGTGAGGGGCATGTGGACACCACAATCACACAGGTTTCTTTAAATCTTGACTGTGTTGTTTTCTCTGTAGTGAAAGCTGCTTTCCTCACACCTTCCCACCTTCTCTTTCTTCCTTCTGTGAGAGAACCAGGGAGAGGACAGAAACGGATTTGTGGAGTGTTTTTGCACACAGTACGGCTCATCTCTCACCCTGCAGCTTCCAGTCACTCTCCAGGTTTGGAGCACTTTGAAATAATCTGCTGAAGTGCAGAATTTTTACAGGCTTGAAGGAAAAGGGCTGAAAATATGTGTGTGTGTGATCTTATCTGCGCGTTCACGACACTGCGACTACAAAAGCGTAGAGAGTAGGAGAAGAGGCCATGCTGGCTGCTGGAGCAGGATGTCGTTTTGGCTCCTTTCTCTCAGCTTCTTTGAAATCAGAGCTGCCACAGGCAGAGCGCGGTCACATGGTCCACAACAGAAACTGTAAAAGATGAAAGCTGTTCAGTCAGCACAGCCTCCATCACTTTTTACTGCCTAACTTAAAAAGCTGATGTTCTGCTTTCTAATATTTTAGTACCAATCTACAATCTTACGGCCTTGTTTGTGTAGATTGTCAAACCTCAACATACTCACAATTTCTCAATGATGTTCATTTAGTCTTGATTCATAAAACTGTCTGCAAGGTAAAACTAAACACCTGAGTCTAGCTGTCTGATAAAAAAGAACATTTTCTTCATATTTAGATGATGAAGAAATCCTTGAATCTGTCTTTAAACTGACAAAAACACTCTGTTCTAAAAAGAAGAAAAAAAACAGTTAGATGAGTCAGTAAAATATACAGCAAAACAGTCAAAATGAAACAATTAAGAACCATAAGACCAACATTTTGTTTTCTTCTTTTTAAAAAGCAAATTAAATAAGTTGAGTAGCAGTCAATTGTGAGACTGGAGACAACTTACATTTTCACAGTTAAAAAAAAAGGACAAAAAAATGTTAAATTGATAACGATCTACCGTGAAAACAAATAAACAGGTAAACATTTAGGGAGGAAATACTTTAATATTACAAATGTCTGAAAAATCCTAAATTTTGTTGTTTGTGTGCAGTCATTAAGGTTGTGCATCTACAGTATATAAATCTGTTTACTACTATTATCCAACACTATCAGTTTTAAACTGTAAAATTGACTGTTATATATATATATATATATATATATATATATATATATATATATGATTTTTTTTTTTTTTTTTACATTGAATGACTTGATCTTTACCAGATATTCACCAGACCTTCAACAGATCTAAGACTGACTGAAATGTTGGTATTGTCCTAATTGGTTCATAATACATTGGAGGGGCAGACTTTTAACACCAAGATCTACCCACAGACCCAACAGGCCTCCAGACGGCTGTCCAATCAGAGTGAAGGGAGTTTGTGGGGCAGGAGTCTTAAAGGGACAGCAGCTAAAATAAAGTGTTTTAGACAGAGGCTAAAATAAGAGTTTTTTAAAACACCAGGGTGAGAAAAATAGGGATTTTTATGAGCTTTTAATAATTTAAAGATACTACAGGGGGACCAGAGGGACAGAATTAAGACTAAAAAAGCAGAACACCTGCTCTTTGAGTTTCTTTTCTGAGCAAAAAATAGAAAATAGCTCTCAGCTTGTGTTTATCTCTCACTTTCTTTCTCTTTATTCATTTTCTTAAATCTGAGCCAATATTGAGTTTCTTTTCTCCAGCTGGTATTGTTTTTTTCAATAAAGACTGCCAGTTTGAAATTGATTTCTGATGAAGAAAATCAGTACAAGAAAACAAAAAACAATATTGTTCCAACTTTACTTCAGCAAAAGTGATCATTCAAAGAATTGTGCAAGGATTTACAGAAAAACAAAAACATGAGCAAAAAAACAATCCATCAGACAAAGACCCCTGGCTGAGTGGACTAGCTGGGAAATCAGCCACACTTACACCTGTACTGAGGGAGGTCACAGGTGTGGGATTCTTTAGAAAGAGGTCAGACTTTTTGTGACACTTGACCTTTCTTTAATTAGCGGTCAACACCTCCACCTTTGATTGCACAGAGCTGTGATGTGAACTCTCAGCCTGATGGAGGTCAGTCTGGGGTGAAGGTGGATTAATTCAGTTTATTCTGACTGGAATCATTCCACAGTTTACTTCCTTAAGTAGGCGAGCAGAGAGTAGCTGGGACACATCCATGTACATAGGATCAGTCATGTTTCTATTTCAGCCCGTCTCAAATGATGCATGTGTTGAAGTTATCTTCCCCAGCTGTCCACCACGTGTTAATGAGTACACAGCATCCTTATGGCTGTTTGGAGAGCAGATTATAGACAACTGCTGTTTGGGGTGAGTGTATCTGCACAATGCACATACACACGCACACACACACACACACACACACACACACACACAAAAAACACAGAGCATGAGTCTTTCAGCATTCATGAAGTGTTTTATTCCCACACTATCTCCATAACAACACTTATCCTTTCACTGAATGTTGTCTTTCTATTGGTCCATGGTGAAAGTTTGGCGTCAGGCCTCATTATGATGCCTTACGTTTCTTTAACCAGGTATGGACACATATAAAAGAAGGATGAGTGTTGTTAGAGGATATAATGAACATGGACACAGTTATCACGATCATTGTGTGATCACTTCATAAATGAATAAAGGAGGAGGACAATCACAACATAATAGATAAAACTTCATTCTTTTAGGACATTTACTACACTCATAGAAAGTTCATGCTAAAATGCTGAAGTCTACAAACTAGTCATCAGTTGAGTCTATGTCCACTTATCATAATCAAAGTTTTTATCATTTTTGGTTAAATAGGAGATGTATAAAATGTTGAATGTATTGACTGCGAATCTCTTGCGAGAGAGCAATGTACAAATTTTTGTGTTCAATTTAACAATGTCTTAACTAACTTCAAGCAGAAAATGCTGAATCAGTTTCCCTGGAAAACTGTCATGTATTTACTGAGTTAAGCTAGCTGGGGAACAACAGTCAGCGTAAGGTCCTTCCACTCTAGCATAATGTAAATTACTGTAAGAGGTAATTGTTAAGATTATAGGCTAATGATATGGATGGATTGAACCAATTCTGGTTGATTCTTAACAGGAAGCGATTCTCAATACACATCCCTAGTGCATGTGAGAAGTGCCAAGCATTTCCCTCTCTACTTTCTGACCATTTTGAGTGCGCCAGCTGAGAAGTGAAAGTGCATTTTGTTTTTCTGTACTGTCAGTGTGACAAAACGTATGCCATCAGAATACTAAGTGTAAATGCAAGAGTGTGCGATTTGGGACACAGCCTGTGGGTTCAACCATTTCTTCAGCTGTTTGTGGTGAGCCCCGCAATTATTTTTTTTAACTTCACAACTTTTGTATTTGCTGAAATAACATCATGGTGCAGATAAGTCAAAAGTCCAAAGTCAGTCATGGTCAGGTCTTTTCAGATTGCCGCTATGAGGAGCAGGGATGTCATTACACTGGATCGTGTTCCTCCTGCTTTTGCTCTCCATACTGACTGTTTCTCCTGTAGACATCATGTAACTCAGACTGCAAATGCAACACAATCTCCCTGGGCGTCCACAAGTCTATATGAAACATCATGTTGTTTCTCATGTTGTTCATGCTAGCTTCTTGACTCACAGCCGCTCACAGAAGTGAAAAAAAAGTTGAAACAGAGAGTCTGCAGAGCAGGAGTCTGTTATTATCCTGTAGGGAGCTCTAACACAGGTATACATGGCCTGTTTGGGAATTCAAAGCATCACCTGAACGAGCTTTGATGAAAACATGTCTGTGAATTCTCATGTTGCTACCACTAAAGAAACCCTCTCCACTCCTCGTGCATCCAGCAGAGGAAGCCGAGGTGTTACCCCAGTCATGAAAATGGAGCCACAGGATGGTTATCAGGCTCCCATGAGGCTGTAAAGCAGATGAGGTGTGACCGGCTGGGGACTCGACGTGACAGAAACGACAACATCACAAACCTGCGAGCACATGCAGCAGGTCGGTGACATCTCTCCCGCTAGCTGTGCTGCAACCCAGCATTCTCGGTAACATTATGCACGCCTCTGAGCAGGTGTTGTATTGAACGCAGCTCTCAGAGATACTCCAGCACAGCGAGCTGGGATTCCTGAGCTGTTTGAATAAATATCTGAAATAACTGAGACACTTTGGAGAACGTCTGGCTCCTGAGAGAAACATCTCCGTCTTTATTCTCCGAATATTGGAAATGTAAAAGAGCTAACAGACGCTGAGGCGAGTTTTGTTCCTGAAGTCTTCTCAGATGTTTGCTGAGGCTGACAAGGACGTCCATTTATAGATTGAGTACCTGCTGAATACAGCTTCTAATGAATCACTCACCTCCTGCACAGACATTCAGAAGTCAGACTGAAGTGTTGTTAGAGCAGGTTTTCAGTTAGTGAGCAACTTCATACAGTGGGAGGATCTGTGATGCATAAAGTGTAGTTTCTAATACCTGACGATGCATCCTGTTTCTGTCGAACAAAGACATCTTCTCTCCGTCTTGGTTGACTGATCCAAAAGCAGTCACAAGTCATCTCCTCACAGTTTCTGTGTAGAGTACAGAACCAAGGGGTGAATGTCAGGACTGTAGGAATCTGTAGCATCTGAACTGAATCTAGTTTGTGAAGTAAACCCAAACAGAAGCCAGACTACCTGCTGCTGCATACAGAGTGTACAGCGTGTCTCTGTACATGTAGAAAATTCAGCCGCTGTCATAAAATAACTTTGATTGACATGATTTTTTGGTCACGACAAACTGAAAGCGCCGAAAGTAGGAGAACACAAACAAATGAATCATCAAACAAGAATATTCCTTCTTGAAAACTGAAACATGTCCATGTAAGCCGTAGATGGGAACAGAAAAAACTGGGGTGAACAGAGGCCGTGTGTGAGAACTCCTGAAGACCTTGAATCACCCTAAACCCACGAGCAGGCTCTTACTACTTATGAAGGTGAGATAAGGAGTCAGCACAGAGACCTGGGCTGAATCTCAAAGTGTTAAACTGCAGTCTCCTCCGAGGCACAACAAGTTCTGAGCTGCAATATTTGCGTTCTAGTGTTAACTGTGCTCTAAGGAAAGAGGAGACTGATCAGGGTAGTGATAAGCAAGAAGAAAAGTACTGTCCCCACCTGTCAAAGATGGATCTCTGTCACTTGTGACAGTTTTTCAGTTTTTCAGTTTTTATATTCTAAACAGGTCTCACAAACGGGGTCAGATGTGAGTTTAAAGCGCAAAATACTGAAAACAGTCATCATAAAATCAACCTATCAGAGGAGCAACACTATTTTTTTTCATAACCTTTACATCAGATTCCTTAGTCAGTGAAATAATTCACACAGTTCAATATATCATGCCTTGTTTGCACAGTGTGCGTGAGTAGCTGAGTATCTTTCTCCTCTACTGTCAGTTCCAGTTTTTGTCTCATGAAATGGAGCAGCCATCCTTAAGTGACTTGTGTGTGCAGAGAGGAAGAGGCTGTGAGATGCTGAGGGTTCTGGTGATGCCATAAGATTAATTTTTCTTCACTAAATCTCTAAAATAAAATTCTCTTTTTTTGTTTTGTTTCTCTTCAGTTTAACCTGTTCATGGCTGCTGATTCCCAGTCTGTGCATTGTTGACACTGCCCTTTGGTCACCCTCCTGTCCTCTTACAGGAGACGTGTTACTGGTGCGTGAAACCCTTGAATGCACTCCTTCACCACCACATGATGTGAGGGGTCAGTGTCACGTGGCTCTCAGCCCTATACTAGCTCTCAGATCCAGACTCCCGCGTCCTCAGGTGACCTCGTGTGATCCACATTTCTTGTTTCTGGTTGTTTCCAGGAATCTGAGAGTGATGGAAGCTCACCTGTGGTTCAGCTCATCTCTGAGGTCACACACACCAGAGGGAGGCAGGTCGGTCTAGTAAGGGGGAGGCTGAGAAGAGGAGAAGAAGGAGGAGGGTCAGGGTCAGGTTTCATCAGCAGGAGAGCAGTGAGGCGATGATCCGTCCGAGCGCCTGTGCACCTCTACACCTCTACACCTGGGCTGAAAAAGTGTGCATTTTCAAGAAGACACAATTCAGCAGGACCAGTACAACCAATCACCTGACAGACACACTCAGTAGATAATCCATCAGTTGCACTGTAAAAAAGTAGCCAGCTTTTGAATATTTTTATTTAATTCAAAAGTATGGAAGTTTTAGGTTAACTTCTCCGAATTTGGAGTTGGATTTATAGAATCTGATAACTTGAAATGAATGAAATATCTAAGCACTTGATGTAAAGCAATTATGTCAGTCCAACATAAAACAATTAATTCAAACAACTTGAACTTTTGTGTGTTACCAATTGAAACAACTAATAACTTAAATTTGGATTTGGATCAGCAAAATTTTGATGTGCAAACAGTTCAATTATTGCCTACATTTGCTTTATTAATAATGCTAATTAAAATTTTTAAGGTTATGTCTAAATACTTTATTCATTCAGGTGTCACCAATCAAAGGAATTGAATTGAGTTGGTCCAACTTTTTCTTTTTTTCAGTGTTGACTTGATAACAAAATGTTATCTTGCAGAATGGATGAACTTGGCAACTGCCACAGGGTTTCCCGTGCATTTGCAGAGGGGCGACACTTACATCTAGTTGTATACACAAGGAAATCTATATTACCTGAACTGCTCTGGTCAGACTGATTAATTGGACCCTGTTAAACTTGATATTTTAACTTAAGCTGACATTTAAGTTGAACTGACTTGATGAAGCGAGCTGGAGAAGCTGCAACATAAAACTTCTTTTTTACAGTGGGTTTAGTATTCCTTCTTTCTCTACTGTCTCTTCAAAATAAAGGTCCAATTCAACGCAAGATTCACTCAAGACACATAGGTTCTGTACTGTTTCTGGTTAATCACTGCTTTCATTCAGAGCACATTTACATAACGCTGTAGTTTGAAATGTGTCAACAGTCTCAGTTTGTAGCATATCATGGTGTCCAGATGGTGAGCAGACTCTTTTCTGGTTACACACAGATCAACTGGTGAATCTGCAGACCAATCAGAGAGCAGACTCATCCTGTCACAGAGTCTTGTTGCTTTCTGAGTCTTTGCTCTACTGATGAAGATTAGAATCGACTGGAGTTGAAACCACAGAAACATCTCCATCACGAGCCTGAGAGTTTGAGTCACAGACACTGGTTATCGACTCACCCTGGCTCCTGCTGAGTGTGTCAGAGATGCAGGTCATTTCGAGTAAAAATCAAAGGCACTTTATTTCTCATGCTCTGTTTTCTGACATAACACCCAGTTTTATACATTTTCTCACCAATGTGAGTGTGAAAGTCTCTCCTCAGCACAAAGTAGAGCATTGATTGAAGACTCCGCTGTCTGAGAGGATTCAGATGGAAGTGCAGCCACAGCCAAAGCTGAAGCTGAAGTTTATGTGCAGACTCTCACTGCTGACTGCTGAGGAGGGCAACCTTGTTTGTCAAGAGTTTTATATGTGATAGTAAGTTTTGAAGACTTGAGGGTTTTTCTATGGTGGCCCTCAGAGCTCAAAATACTGCAGCTCATGAAAGTAAACACACATCACTCTTGACTTATCACCTTTTATTGATAGAGAGGGGCAGAGAGTGAGGGAAGACTGAGCAGGAAGCAAACCAGTGATTGCTGTGTCTGCATGAGGCGCTCACTTGCTCCTGACATGGTTCCGTGGCTTTCAGCATCAAATTAGCACATCTTCTGCATATTCAATGTGAAAATTAGGAGATAAAAAGATATAGTTTCAATCAAAATTTAACTAAGAGATTTAAAAAGTGAAAAACAGGAGATCAAAAGTCACACTGGGGGATTTAAAGTCAAAACAAGATTTTAACAGATTAAAATTAAAAGATAAAAATTCAAATAAGGAAACAAAAAGTCAAATTGTAGAGATAAAAAGTTAAAAGTATGAATAGAATTTCAAACAGGAGATAAAAAGACATTATGGGTTAAAAAACTAAAATAAAGAAAATATATTTGAGAGTGCGAGTTGGTTTAAGATCAGTTCAATTGTTTGTTTTTTTTTGTGCAGGAGTTGTGTTAGGCAGCAGTTACACCAGATCAGTGGCTGTGTACAGGTTTGGTTGGGTTACAGTATTTTACACACTTAGAGTTATGAGATTTGACTTTTATTTTTTTATGACTCATGTCACACTGTAATTTTGCTGTGGTTTGATTTTATGATTGATTTGCACTTAAGTCCAGCAGACACACATCCTCCTTCCTCTGTTCGTATAGTTTGGGGCATTACTGAGCACGAGATGAACAGGCGTTCAGTAAATCTGCTCTCGGTGGGGCACTTTGGGGCCCTTCAAAGTGGGTTGTGGCCCCAGGGCAGAGCTGAAATATGCAAGAGGAACACAGCGTTGGAAATGAAGAAGAGAGTAAGTTTCTGGATAGTTCCTGGAGTATTCTCTAACACAAATGAGGCGAGACGGATTGAGGCTACGCCAAACCTTCTCCTTGTGGAAGATACAGACAGTGGACTCTGCAGGGTGGATATAAATCTACTTCAGTGCGCTCTGAATCTGCTTTGTTCTGCAGATTATAGTTTTCTGCTCTGTTCTTCTCTCTCTTATTATCACAGTGAGAGAAAACTACCATGAAGATGAAGAAACTTTGAGGGAAATTCTGAGTGCACAAGGAACCTTGACCTCTGATCTGCTTCCCGTCTACTTCTTTTGTCACTTTTTACAGAGAGTTTCTGAGACAAATATAACCACATTACTGCCGTTTATTTGCTAGACAGCAGAAACTCTCCGAATACAGACCCATATTTAAAACTCAGTTAAATTTTCAGACTGGAGGAGATCAAACTTCAGTCGAGACCAGTAATGGGAAGTTCAGATTTTTTCAGAGAGCTGGTTCTTTTGGCTCAGCTCCCAAAGAAGAGTCGCCTCTTTCGGCTCCAAAATGGCTCCTGATTAATTGTTAGTTGTAGCCTCATATTTTAGCCTAACCTGGCGATTAGAACTGATTTGTGTTGCATCCAGTATTTTTATGAGAATCCTCATAACTGCCTCATTTTGTGCATCAGGTCTGTTACAAATGCAGATATTCTTACTTTTGTCCAATAATTTATTTTTTTTTTTTTTTTCACAAAGAAGCTCAAATGGAAAAAAAGATGTTGATCTTCAGATGTTGCTTTGTTCGTTAGTATCCCTCATCTTTACACGTCTTTATGACATGATGCACTATCTTCTTCCCCACCACCCTCTGATGTTTCACTCACTGAGAGGACAAGATGCTCTCAAATTTTGAAATTATGTCAAACAAAGCAGTAAGTAATACTTCTAATGATATCTGAAAGAAATGACTCAGCAGGGCTTTTTTTTTTAACAGTGTAGAAAGAAAGAACATCAGAGACTAGAGGCGGAGTTGTCACAACCAGAAAAACACCAAAACTCTGTGAGGGTTTGGATTAGTTGTTCAATAATGTGATATTTTTGTGTATGATTTTTTCATCTTTATTTTCATCTTAAAATCCACTTCAAGCAGCAGAGCCCTCACTGTCCCTCCTATAACTGTAAATGTTTCTGAACTCCATCCTAATCAGTTTGAGGAGACTGGAGTGATCAGTGTCTGTATCCAAACAAAACACTCTCAAACAAAAACCTGACAATCCAGCTATGGGTTAAAAAAAGAGAAAAATAATTAAATAAGAGGATTTCGAACACCAAATGTTCTCTGACGTTGTCTTCTTAATTTTAGCTCTGCTCATGTTTAAGAAAAGACAAAACTACAACCAAAGAGTTTAGACGTTCCTTTGCCCTTCATGGTTTACTTTATAAATGTTGATTTGTGACTCATTAACATGGTTTCTCATCCACTCCCTCTGGTTTCAAAGGTTTCTGTATGCTTGAAATATTCCTTCACAAATAAAGAAAGGAAAGACTGCAGAGAGACTGGCTGTTGTAGAAAATTGCCCAAAATATAAACGTTCAATCTGCTTAGAAAGTGAACAATGAGGAGACATGAATGGACTATTATCCTGACAACGAAGGTGATCATTTCCTCATGCACTCTGAAAGTCTGCAGCTCTTTGTGTTTTCTTTAGTGAGAAAACAAGCTGCAGACTTTCTCTGCTCTTACTGAATGTTTGTGCCAGGCTGTTAAACCATATTATCACCAAGAGAGCGTGGGATGAGGTGAAAACACAGAAACAGGCCTGAACTCTGTATAATTGCCATTTTTGGGATGTTTTTTGGAAGAGACTGAAGGCAACTGGTGGTTTGTGTTTGAGAAGACTCTGCCAAGACCCAAAGCAGAAACAGAGGAGGCAGAAACAGAGGAGGCAGAAACAGGGGAAGCAGAGAGGTCTGCCAACGGCTGCGATGCATTGAATCTTTAATAAAGCTTTATTCCCAGTCACAGAGGCCTGTGTGCTGCCAGCTGAATGATTTCCCTGTATTAACGCGCCTTCACTCACCGCTACCTTACATATACATGCCAGAACCTTCATTTATGGCTCATCTATCGGAATAAACAAAACCGTACAATGACTCATAAACAGCTTTTTCTCTCTTTTTTCCACTCAGCCGGCGAGATGAATAGCTTTTATTGAATCATAACTTACGTTCCATTGTTTTATAATGAAATGAAAGTCAGGAGAGTTTAATTATGACCCTGCATTAAGGACATTCATACTGTGGTGCTGAGAAAGAGAACACAGATGTGTTGTTAGAGCCAAACACACGGCTGGGTTCAGTCTCTGCTGGAAAAATGGACAAATAGTCAAGTGGAGTCTTTTTACCTGTGACACAGTGAGAGCTAGAGAGACTGTGCTCTCCTTCCATATTATTATTTTTTTTGGCTAATCTACTGTATTTTGTTTAATGAAGTGATGGATTTATGTAACTCATGTGGGGTTGATTATTTTCATGAAGCAGATGATGATGTATTGTAATCAGGATGTTATGCAGGCAGGTAAGGTAATGAAACATGTTCTTTTACCCAGACGTCCTCTTCTTTTTGGTCATAAATTATTTGCAGAAAAATGTCCAGGTTTTTCCATATTACCACCAGCTAGAAAAAGTAATATATCAATTGACTTTGCTGAGAGTTTTTTGGCCCATATAAAGTTGAAATTTTGAGATAATAAAATCAAAGATTATACAACAAAAAGGTTGAAATTTTGAGGGAAAAAACCCCCTCAAAGTTGTAAAATTCTAAGTCAAAATTATGATGGAAAACAAGTCCAAATTTTGAGTTAAAAAGTCAAATTTTGAACTAAAAAGTCAAAAATTTGAGATAATAAAGTCAAAATTATGAGGAAAAAGAGTCAAATTTTGTGATAAGAAATTTTGACTTTGTATCTCCTGAGTACCACTTTTATCTCAAAACAGCTTTGACAACAGTTATTATTCCAGTGGAGTTATGAAAACTCCAGACACAGAAAAATGAAAAGGAGGAAAGAATATGTGAGTGATGAGAGAAGACGAAGAGGTTTGGAGAGGAGTTTTAAACTAAGATCAGAATCAAATCTCACACCAAGATGAACTACCTGCTGATGTGGGCTGAAAATCAGAGCTCAAAGTTTTACGTTCAGTTTCTCTTTTTAAGTTATGTCTGGGTCATCGGGAAACAGTGATGTAGAGATTTGTATCATTTGCACAGCTATGGAGGTTAATGCTGTTAATACTAAGAGAGGCTTCAAATTGAACCCTGTTGCCCACTTTGGTTCCTTTTATAACTTTTATCTATTTAATTTTTGTTTCTGATAGCCTTCCCTTTATCTGGAAACAGAAAGGGTGCAGTGTCTTCAGGCCTCATGCTGCAGTCTGTTTCTTTTCAACCTCACGTTGAACCAAATATGAGGGTAATAAAACTTATTCCCTTCATTTTGGATCCAGTCATACTATTTCCTAACATTTGAGACTGTTCACAGAACACCAGAGGAGCTGACTTTGTTGTAGTTTTGAACTGATTGTGATTTGTGGTTCAGATCTGAAAAGCAGCTCTGCAGAAACTCCCACGGTCGTGAGGAGATTATTTCTCTCACACAAAAACATCTACGCCCTGAACTTAAATTCATGGTCATTCCATCAATGTCTGTTTCTTAGAGTGTCACGGCTGAGGGGAGCTCTAAAGCTGCATCTTTTCTTTCTATTGAACAAGTTTATAACACATCACTGTCTTGCCGTAAGGCAAAGTCGGATCCATTCTCTCTGCTTTCATGAACCCAGATTTCTGAAGCTTTCACTCACAGATGACTCATAGGTGTGGATGGCCTTGCTTTTGAATATTCTTAAACAACGGTCTTCTTTGAGCCTGATGGTGTGGATTCATCTCTGTCACCTTCTGGGGTTCCAGTTTAAAGAGACAGAAAAGTTAGTTTTATATACTTGTCATGATCTCCTCATCAGATAATTATTTAATGATGATCTGAAGCTGTTTGAGAAGGATGCATCCAGCTGAAAGTCGTCAATCAATGGGATCGCTCTGTACACTGAAACACCAGTCAATCTCTACCGCCCATATGAAGCCCTCAGAGATTGAGCAGTGTTTCATTAGTCTGAGCTCTTTCCAAAACGTCACCTCCAAATGTCCATCCTTATCACATGAGTAAGTCCTCAAGAGAGGAGCTGCTTGAGTCTGGAGTCTGGACAGACCTGTTGTTTGATCGACGGTGACTCTTCAGGTCTGAGGTCTGCAGCCTCCTGACTTATGGCCACCATCTCCCGCGTTAATGGATATTGTTTTAGTGCTCGATTTGCTTAGGGAGGCTTATACTGGCTTCAGTTCATGAGAGGGAGTGTGTGTAGTGTAGTGTGTGTGAGTGCGGGGGCACTGACCTGCAGGCTGGAGCTGAGGCATGCCAACACAAACTGACTCACTTCTTGGAATCTTTTAATTTACATCAATAAATCAGAGGATGGAGCAGAGGTTGGCCAATCTGCTGAAACACACTGCATTCCTATGTGTGTGTGTGTGTGTGTGTGTGTGTGTGTGTCTGACTTGGTAAACTCACCATATTTTCAAACTATGAGTGTGTTGGTGTGTGTTTCTCTGTGAATGAGTATCCCCTGGTCTGCAGCCAGCCTGCAGTAAACCTTTAAAGCTAGTTTTTACTCCTGCACAGATTTACAGGAGTCTTAAACAGCTTCTAATAACCCAGAATTCATGTTCAGAGCCTCCATGTTAGAAATATTAGCAGAGTTAATAAATTCTAATGTCATCCTGCTCCTTTGAATAGGTTTACAACAATCCAACATGCTCCATTTTGGACTCTATGATCCAGATTGAACCTATGTTGCATTTCTTCTCTAATGCCCATTTTCTTATATTTCATTTCTCTTATTACTGCAAATAAACACTGAATGCAATGATTCACAAGTCCTGTTTAGCCTATATTCAGTTAAATACAAACCAAAGACAGGATATGTATCGTTCACACTGATAAACTTCTGTTGTTTTTATTTTTGCAAATATTCCCTTATTTTGAATTTGATGCCTGTAACATGTTCCTAAAAACCAAGAACAGGGTCATGTTTCCTGCTGTGATACGTCACCACAAACTGTCACACACTTTTCCACGCTGCTGTCCTAAGAAGTATGTTGATTCTTAACCATTGTAACCCTGCTGTCTTTTTTATTGTTTACTTGAGTGAAGAGTAGACAATGTTATTCAGTTACATGGGCAATCTCATATTATCAGTGATTTTACATTGTCTACCGCTTTGGTATGGAAGTCTCTACTTTCCTTCAATTTAGCCTTTTCTGATCTTTTATTAAATGTTCAATAAGATTCAGGCAAACAACTTTGTTGCTGAATCAAGATTATTTATGGTAAAACCATTGGACCCCTTGGTCCAGAAAAAGGTGGTTAAGCTGCCAAAATTAATTTCAATGTTACTTAAAATATGAGAAATTGACAAAAAAAAAAAAAGCGTACTTTACGTCAGATAATTTGTAAATTCCAAGATGGCAGCTCTGTAGGGATCAGGGTAATTGGAAACATTGGTTTTCTGGTCTAAAATATATAGCTTTTGTACTCTCCACATAAAATCTGGCAAAATGACAGTGAACCTGACTTAACAATGAGATGGATTTTTGCATTTCCACAACAGGAAACTTTGTCTGCTTCATATTCCAGTCCAGGTTTGACAAACAGAAGAAATAAAAAGAAACAAAGGTTTGTCTGTAACCGCTAACAGTCAGGTCATGTTTTAACAGAATAACCTGCAGGTTACCTCTTCTCTGGTTATTTCCCTTCCAAAACCTCCTGACTGGTTGAGGTTTCTTTGAGCGGTGTCACCGCACTTCTGGACCTCGGCTTGGCAAGCTGAGTGTTATTCTTCTCATGGCCAAGAGTGCTGTCCAAAACAGGCCAGATTTCCCTGAAACTCACTCAGAAAGTCAAATGTTGAGCCCTCTTTCTGGGAAGAGAACAATGAGCCACTCTGAGCTGAGGTGAGGCCTTGTTTCTGCTGTTGGCCTGTTAAAGCAATACCAGCATTATCAGCTGCACCTCCAGCTAACACTTTTCAGCATTATTTTGTCAAGTTTCTCCAATCTTCAGTTACTAATGGACTTCAGACCTCTGCCTGTGACTCTAAGAACACAGCCGGAGGCTCCAGTTGCATGTTTTGGCTGCAGGCGGTGCAGGATCTGGCCTCTGGCCTGGAAGCTACAAATTCAAAGTTACAAGCGTCTGTCAGTTGTGTTCAGGTTCAGAAAGAGTGTGAAGAGAGGGGAGTACAGCAAGCCACGGTTTACCACTGAGGGAGGAGAGAGCTGGTGTACATGACAGCAGGGAGTGAGGCACTTAAGGGAAGCTGTTATTATGTGTGTGTGTGTGTGTGTGTGTGCGTGCGTGTGTGTGTGTGTGTGTGTGTGTAAACCAACAGAATGATGTATAGGTGCCATTGTAAGAAGCTCTCTTCTATTAAAGAGGTCTTTCTGGCTTCATAACCTTGAGAAATGTGAAAAATGTGAGAAAAGAGAATAACTGTGCTCAAACTGTAGAACCTGCCAGCTCTGTCTGTGTGTGTGTGTGTGTGTGCGTGTGTGTGTGTGTGTGTGTGTGTGTTTTCTAATAGTCTGTTTATACCCGTCGGGTGTTTACAGGAGTGTAAAATGAGAGCGCTGCTATAAAGAAAAGGAGTGTATTTCCAGTCACAGTGAAGCTTCCTGTAGATCTTCACAGCTCTGGTAAATGTAATGTGTCTGTCATCCTGAAAATGTGAAGATCCTCTGTGTAATTTTAAGATAAACTTTACATATACTTTTTTGCATCTGGCTTTTAACTCAAAATGAGGTAATGTTTGAGTTTGTTTTATTATTAGTTCACACAGATTTGAATTAATCAGGGTTTTTTTTTCTTCTTTTTTTTGTTCAGCAGGTCAAGGGAAGCCACAGTTCATAGCAACAAGGCAATTCAAAGTGCTTTGAGAGACAAATACTAATTGCAAAGGTCAGCAAAGCACATTAAAAAAAAAATGTTTAGTTCCAGGAAAATAAATAAATAAATTAAAAAATGGCAAAAAGAAGGTAAAAACATGTCAAAGGGACTGTGAGGACTATTTTTAAAAAGTATGTAGTATTTCCAGGAAAAAGACTCCACTTCCCATGAGCACCTGCACCCACTGTCATTCGGACATGGCTCTTATCAAGGCGTGAGTTTTTTCAGAGATTATACATTACAATTTTTTTTAAAGACTATTTTCTCCCTGAGTGCAAAGCGACAAAGTCATGTATCAATTTGTTTGAAAAGTCACAACAAGTAAACTTTATGGACCCAGTTTGTAGTTTCGTGTCCAGAACATAGACTGTATAAAGCATGGACGTAGTCTCCGTGACGTCACCAGTCTGTTTCTGCAGCTCTGTTTTGAGGCTAAACGGTGGGCGCGGCCATATTGGAAATGGGACGAGTGAAGAGTGCCCAAACTCACAGCTATTGGGCGCCCGTCAGTCACGTGATCTGAGCTGTGGCTCTGATTGGGCTAGCTCTCAATCCTAATATCTTCCAAACGGCCGAGTTAGAAAAAAATTCACCCCCTTCACAGTGTGTGCCGTTAGCGAAATAAGTGATCCAGACGGGAGACAGAGTTTGTACCAGGCTTTAAATACGCTGATTTCAGCTCTGAAAACGGCCTTTTTCCTGTCTGCTTGTACAGTACTTCCGGTGCTTCTGGAGCCAGCCTCAAGTGGCCACTGGAGGAACAGCAGCTTTTTAGCACTTCCACGTTGTCTCATTTTTTCAGACCGGAGGTTGCCGCTTGGTCCAGAAAGTGAGCAGACAATCTGTTCAGTGTTCCTTACAGCTCGTTGCTCTGAGACATGTCTGTAACGTATAACACTGGTGAATCCTGGTTCTGTCCTACCAGTGCTCATCTACCTACTTCTACCTCACCAAGTAGAGCAAATGCAACCATATTATTGATAGACTCTCAGGTTTGAACAGACCACTGCAGAATAACTGCTGCATGTGGGTAGGATAGAACATTATCACAAACAGATTGGCTCCTGTCTCAGCCCCTCGCTCTCCTGATTAGCTTTCTTTTGCTCTTTTGTCTTTTTTCTGTCAAACTGTCCAGCTCCAGTGTCCACTATTATAACTTAATAAATCAGAAAAACTTTTCAGCAGAGAGAAAAAGACCTCACTTCTCTCTGCTAGACTTTGTCCACACCAGCCTGATGTTGTCATTACAACTTCAATGTGCCGTAAATCAATCCAGACCCATTCAACCTGATCTGAAAGCTGAGAGTTAGCAGACTTTAAAATGCAGGCATAAAAGTTACAATGCAGAGTTGTGCAGTAAAATGTAGATTAAAATGATTTGTTTAACTGTTCTAATAAAAAGTAGCTGTAAAAAGGCTAGTCTTGATTTAAAGGAGCTGGGAGTTTCAGCAGACTTGTTATTTCTGTGAGTGTGTTCAGATATTTGGAGCCTGAAAGCTTAGAGCTGCTTCTCCATGTTTGGTTCTGACTGTAAGGACTGAAAGCAGACCTGATCCACATGACCTGAGTGGTCCTGATGGTTCGGATTTACAAACCTCAATGTTGAGATTCTTCTGAGTGTCCTGTTGACAGCAGACACGAGTGATAACTTGTGTTTACTGGCTGAATTTGGTTGAAAAACTTGCTCGCTTCATGGCCCACAGATGTGAATCTTCTGAGGGGAAATGTTTTCCTTCAAACTGCTCTCCAGTCCGTCCTCATCAGTGGTTGATCTCTCATTGTGAAGTGAAATCAGTTCTGCTTATCAGCGCAGTGTTAACGAGCTTTTATCTGGACTTCAAGTGGCAGACAAAGGTTTAACAACTTACAGATAACAACTCAGATAATCCTCTTCTTTTGTCTTTCCTCAAAGCCGGCTCCTTTTTACTCCTGTTCCAGGTCCAGTCACGGAGTTCAGAGAAAACAAACACACAAACACTCTTTCTGTCACACACTTCACAGAAGAATCAACAACAACTCCCCCACATCGGTAAGAAAATATGCTCCATGAGTAGGAAAAAAAAACATTGATAAATTGCTCTGGACTTTGAGTCACATTTATTTAGAATGACTAGGTTTGTTTACTGCGGAGTGAACTGTTTACATATAACTTTGATAAGTCAGTATTTACTGATTAGTTTTCAAATATTTTTCCTACAGCTCCTCATATCCTTACAGATGCCCATTTCTGCCAGTTTGTGACATAGAAATAATAAACTGGATTTGTTGAAATTCTTTTTTTTCTTTTTCCCCATTTTGAGCTGATAATTTGAGACAAAAAAAAGTCAAATTGATGAGACCAAAAGCTCACATTTCAAATTATCTCCAAATGTAGACTTTCCATCTCAAAGTTTTTTTTGAGTTTATCTCTAAACCTTGACTAACAAATCTCAGATTTTTTTTATTTTTATCTAGAAAACTTTGACTTTCAATTTCTCAATGTTGAATTTTTTTATTCTGACTAATTTTTTTTTTCCTCATTATTTTGACTTAACTTTAAAAAAACTTAATTTAATATCTCAAAATTTTGACTTTTTAATCATTTTGATTCACTGTCGGCCAAAGGGAGGAAAAAAACAAACTTGACAAAGCCAAGTTTTCATTTTTATGTTCTTTTAACTTACACCTTAACTTAGACTTTTTTTTGTTACACAAGTTTTCAAATGCTTAGGTGTCTTTTCTCAGTTTAGGTGTATGTTTAAAGTCATCGGGCCTCATTCACAGACATATGCAAACATTTGTGCCCACGTCATGTGTACGATAATTTGACACACAAATCTGTGATTCATCAATATTGTCTTGATTGAATTTCTTCTCACTCTGTCTGAGCCTGAAATAGACTTTAGTAATGAAAACTGTGCATTGGCTAAATGTATAAATTACCATGAAACTGACACCTTTTCACCCACACCTTGCTTATAATATTGAATCATAAATTAATTACTGAGTTGACATTAAAAATACATTCATATGACAATCAGAGTGTCACATTTATTATGTGAAATTAATAAATCATCCACTGCTCTGATAAACGTTAATTTATGCAAACTGGGTGAAGACATGAACTAATTTGCTTCTCCTTATGACTTTTTACATTTTCTGAGCATATGATGCACACAAAACTTCACTTTTCACACAGACTTGGAGTGAGTAGGAACACTTTGATGCATTCATTAGTGAATGAGGCCCATTGTTTTGGCCCTATAAACAGTGAGGTGGGGGCCTCTAGAGTAAGCAGTATAGGACTCAGTAAATGATCAAAAATATACTCAAAGCTGCTGAGCTTTGTGTGAAAACTCTGAACTCTCCTCAGTGCGTTTGAAACCAGCAGTGTGTCTGAGATGTAATGAATCCAAAGAGTTTTATGAGTGAAGGTTTTTCTCTCCTAAACATGAAACAGCAGCATTAAAGCAGAACAGTTGTTCAGATTACCCATCAGTCTCACTCTCTCCTCTCTGTCGGTGCTGGTTGGAAGCAGTCAACATTTATTTTCTCCAGCAGCTCACATTTTTCCTTCGGTGTTTCTGAGCTCCTCATCCTCCGTGACAGCAGTAATTCTCCTCTCCCTGACAGATGATCGGAAGCGAGATGTTTTTCTGCAGTAATAACTGTAAAACTCTGGAGTTTCTCTGGACTTCTTTCACTTGAGGTGGATTTACGTCCTTGTGGAAGCAGAAACATGTCTCAGTAGCCATCAGAGCCTATTGTTGATCGAACTAGACAAAAAAAAAACCCACCATCAGAATGAACACGCTAAAAATACTTTACAACCTGACGACAGCTTGAGTAAGCCTGGAGATAACACACACAGCAGCATCAGGCAGATCTCTGTTTCAAGCACCACGTCTGAGAACAGCTCTTTTACCTCATATGATGCTTATTTTCCTTATTTGTTTTACAGTCTCTCTCATATTAAAAACTAAATCTGCCCTTTTTTTCATGATGAAAACTCGCTGTGTGTTGTGTAGGATGAGCTTCACAATCTTTTTAAAGAGGAAGACAGTTGCCATGTTGAAAACTACCTGGAGGGTTTTGAAAATGTAGTTTATCTGTTCTGTGATGCACCAGAGCCTCTCTTGCCCTGAGGTGAGGTTCGGTTACATATCAAAATGAAGCTTTGGCCCCCTGCATGGACACTTCCACTCTCTGATCTGACACCAGCAGCTCCAGGTACTAACAGAGAACATTCAGGTTTGGTGAGTGGACATAATACAACGAAGGCTGGAAACCAAGAGTAAAACAGAAATAACTGCTTATGCAGTGAGGTTCAGACATTGTACAATGATGCAATCACATGGCACATATATTAAAGACTGAACTTCACCCATCTCTTAGGCTGATGTCTGTTTCATATTTACCCTTTAAGTTTTTTTTGTTTGTTTTTTTTTCTTCTGCTGTAAGCATTAATCGCTTAGTGTCTTTCCATTTACCTCCATCTCCATCTATCTTCATTTATCCTGCTTTGGTGATCTGTTTGACAAGTTTAACCCTGTGGTGCATAGTGGTCATTACAGTGGACACGTATTTAGAAGTTATTTGCTCCTAAATTGAATGGTTCATGCGTTGGAAATTCATATTATCCTGTGTCAGGATATTTTTCATTCTTCTAAGGGCCTGATAAAAGTTTTTACATTTTTTTCCAAACACACACACACACATATATATATATTTGAACATGTTATAGACAAACATTTGAGGGTGAAAAAGCTTATAAACTTTAAATTAATCAGTGTTGAAATGGATGAAAGAGAGTTAAAAAGTTTTGCAAAACATAAAAAAAAAAGATTATTCATGAAATTACCGAGAAGGAAAAAAAGTCAAACAAAGAAATAAAAAATTACATCAAGTTCACACTGTTTTATGTTGAATGCTCAGTTACAAATATTTGAAAAAAAAATTGGAAAACTTTTTTTCATGTCTCAATACAAATAAAAACACTCCAGGGAAAAATCCTGACACTGACTCTTATATTTCATGCATCTGAGGGTTAGGATGTTTGGATCAACTCTTCATCATCAGAGATGAAGAAACAGTTCAGAGTGTAGTAAACTGTCTGTGCTGTCACTGCAGGTGTATTTAAGGACTGTAGTAAAACTGAAACACAGTCTTTGTTCTGGGGCCACAGCTCTTTGATTTAGTGCCAGAGATTCAAAAATGCAGCCCCATTGTCCACAAATCATCAACAGCTATAAAACAGAAACATGTCTGTGATCCATGTCAAACCACAGCAGGACCCCCTGTGTGAAATGGGCTCAATGATTTATGAATGCTAACATCAGCACCAGTTAAGAAGGGACAAACCAACACCAACTAGCTCCCTTGGCTCCATTTGATGTCTGTTACAGGACCTTACATCAGCTCTATTTGACTCAAGCCTGTGTAATCCTTTAAACATCAGCAGCGTAACAAATGTCCTGTTTCATCTGGAAAACTTTCAGTGGTTCAGTCTAGATTCTGGGAATCGTGCAAAGTACACATCCTCCTGCTGGATCGATATGTCATTCGGATCATTAAGATGAAGGCAGCGCTTCGCTCCACCGAGGCCGAGGCTTCACAGCACACTAATGAAGTTCTGAGCCCGGCCGTGAGCTCTCGCACACTCTGAGTGGACTCCAGTTAGGGATCCAGCTGCTGGCCTCTCTCTGTAAACAGCACAATAATCAGTCTTTTACCAGGGGCCGGGAACACACTGAAACACAGTCTGCATGTGCAATGAGTGTGGGAGTCAGGGTGCTGTAATGTATGTGTGGGGCTGCCAGCGGGCTGTGTGGGTATTTCTCTCCATGCTGTTTGCTTTGGAGTGGCTAATGTGGTCGTCAATCTCAGGGTCGAGGAAGAAACAAGAGCGGGCCAGCTATAAATTACTTTTAAGAACTTCCTGGGCAGCAGAGAGTGCAGACTCAGAGAATAAGCAGCACGTTCCTCTGAATGTGAATCATTTTCAGTTCATGCTTTTTCAAAGTCACTGCAGCAGGAAAAGTTTAGACCCCAGTACAGAGCAGGAGTACTATGAGGGAAGTGTTAAGCTTTTATTTCTGACTGACTCTTTACAGACCTACAGTAACATTTCTACCACCCTTTGAGAGAAGCTAACACTTTATTTGGACACATTCTGATTGGTCAGTGAATGATACCGTCCTCTGTTCGCCCTATAATATGTCTGAACTGTTCGTCAAACCTGCAGAGCGAGGCGGAGATGGATTAACAGAGAAATGAAGTGCAGAGCTGTCGGATGAGGGAGGCCCCAGCCACGCTTATGATCCAGATACAGAGGTGCAGAGCTCTGACAGCTGCTGGGTCCACAGGGTCTCTGTGATAAGAGCACTCAGTGTGGGAGGGAGGCAGCGGTGTACCGTACCGAGCACTGACAGCGCACACGGGGAACACCTGAGGGGATTAGAAGCTGCACTGAGAGAGAGAGAGAGAGAGAATCATTGTAAGTGAAGAGCAGCTCACAGGAGAGCAGGTCCAGTGTGTTTGGATCGAGAAGCTTTAATTATCGAAGATCTTTGAGCTTTGATTTCAGGTACCAATGTTTGTTCACCTGCGGCAGGAAAGAACAATACAATCGGAGGAGAAAGACAGTTGTGTGTTCATAAGGCGAATAGATTTAATCAAAACTTAAATCATCATTAAAATTTAACCTGACATGTTAAGGAGGAAAATTTATTATCCTTTATTATCTGAGCCCCAAAATGCCTGCTTTGACTATTTTGCTCATCTTGACCACAAAACGGTTTAAAAATGTCTTGTGAGTAAGTGTTTCGGCCCTTTTTTCCCCGGAATACTTTGAACCTTCATCATTTGGAGTTATTTCCAATTTTCTGCATGTTCTGTGAGAGGAAAGACTGTTTAAACTGAAGAAAAACAGGGCTCAAAGGATGGAAGGCAGATGATTTTGACCCTTTTTATTTTAGGGGAATACCATCCACCCTCATTGCCCCTCAACTCAAACACTGCTCATGGGTCATATATGATACCTGAAGATCACTACAAGGTAACCTGTCATAAACTCCGTCCCATCAAGCAGCCTGTGGGCCAAAGTGTTCCCTTCAGTCGAATCAAGTTCTTTAATCTAGAAACCCCTACAGCACTGCTTACTTTAATAACTTATAAATCATGAAATAATCATCTACACCACTCTGAATCTGATTATCTACATGTTCTACATCAGCAGTGAGTTAAAGCAGCACCAGCAGCACTTCTCTGCACATACACTTCTCCCTGACACGGTTGCTATGGCTGCTGACATCTCCATGAACACAGCGATGACGAGCACGCTCTGCACTGTGAATGTGAAGGACCACCCAAAGGTTGAGACGACCGCTGCAGTAAAACCTGTCCAACGTTGTTCTAAATGATCACATCCTGCTGCTTCAGAGGAGCTGAATATAACCAGAGAGCTCACAACCATCATCGACGTTATCACCTCATAAAACATGCACACATGAAACTACACAGGAACCTTTCCCTAAACAGAGACAGGCAGGGTGCTGGTGTCAGATGAATAATCTGTCAATACACAAACAACTAATAATTAAGTAATATGTTTGAATATCCTCTTATCTTTATCTAAATTTATTTAGAAATTCAATCAGTATTTTTAAACTGAGGTACCAAACTGGTTGGTTCTGCCTCGTGTCGGATCAATATTCATTCTGCAAATGATTTCACCTTCACTTTTATTTACAGTGTGGGAATAAATCTTAATTTTTATTGTTTTGTCATTTTGTCCTTTGGAGAGGAGCCAATCAAATAAGTTCACTCTCTTTTAGTGACTGAGTAAAAGTGACGTAACTCTTGCAACTCATGCAGGAATGATTGAAGTTCATCATGCTCAAATGTTGAACGACTCCAAATACTGAAATAGCTAACAGGCTAACCGCTGCGATGTTGGCCTGTCTTCTCCCTCTATCTTTACTGGATGATCTCTGGTATTATATTGTAGTGTAAGTGTAGTGCAGTGACTTCTATTCTTCCTTCATAGGTCACTTCTCTGATTTGAATAATCTGTAGCTAGTGTTGACTGGCTACCTCATTACTTCTCACTGAGACATAATAAATATCGCCAGAATTGTGAACTGGCAAAGCAGCAAAAAGGTGCCAGTATCCTCTCTGTCTCTCTCTGTCCTATCAAAGGACACAATTACCATCTTTGTAGGGTGTAGAGAAAAGCAATAAAATCAGTAGTGTAAAATGTAACTGTTGGCAGGTAGGAATAAGTAAAGTAATAATATTAATTTTAAAAAGCATAATGAGAAATATACTACTTTTTACAGTAACAGGCCCAACACTGTTTGTGAGCTTCTGTTGAAATGCAGACACCAATGTGTCACAGGAAGCTTTTCCTGGTCTTAAAGCACCTTTACAGTGTCTTTGAAAGCTGCTCTGTGTGTTAAAAGAAGCAGATCTGTGCTGAATCCCATGCTGAGGTTAAACAAAGCAGACGTGTCGGCTGATGTGCAGCTGTATGATCTAAGCGCTGTCATGTAAAGACTCTTCATTAACGAAAGCCGCTGACTGACGGACACGCTGCTCAGACTCTGATCCACTTTAATCTGCTGCCAGGGAAATACCTCTCTGTTATTTTTTCCTCCCTCTCACCCCTCCAGGCCCCTGCACACATACACACACACACATCCCTGATATGTCTGTACATCACAGCCACATCCACACTAAACTCTCCAAACAATACCAGAGTGTCTTCAGGGTGTCTCCTTCCTGTGAGGGAACAATAATAATAATAATAATAGTTGAATCAGCCTGAGAGGTCGTCTACCTCCTGATCCTCACAGACTGAGACCTCAGTGTGTCCCCCCACTCTCGGATACTTTAAGAAGAGGATCAAACTATTACCACTAACTATAAGCCCGAATGCCAAAAAGCTGGAATGTGTAAAATGTGTGTGTATATTCCATGTGGTGATAATGCGATGTGTGGATTGTGTACATGCTGATAAGAGCACATACGTTACATTCCTTTGCTTTTTTTTTTTTTTTTTCCTGGAGAGAAAGGGAAGGTCCGAATTCTTGCAAACACCAAAAGAGTTTGATGCACAGTCTGCATTCCAACCACACCGTGACCCTTAGCTAAGGAATAGCAGCCACTAATGTGTCCACCAAAGACCTGACCCCCCAAAAACAGAACAAAAAGTTGATAAAAGGACTCAGTAATGAGGAGCTCCACTGCTCTTGTTGATCACTTCAAACATTATTGATATATTTACAGGAACTACTGCATAGCTACTTCTCAGTTAATTTAAACTTATAAACCAGCATTTAATGTTTCTGTCCCTCTCCTAAGCACCATGCTGCAGTCTTAGGATAGAGGATGTAGGGATGGAGGGATTAGTACCGGGGGGATGAATAAATATCTCACAGGGTCTGGTTTTCTTAATGCTGATGTATGAGTGTGAGGCTGCAGGTGCTGCTCCACAGCTTCACAACACCCCATCAATTTATCTCCACCGTCATGTGATGAACCAGACGTAAACGAGCCAACACTTCCTCTACAGTCCATAAACCGTTGATTACACACTCTCACACGAACCCACACATCCACACACACTTACACTGCGTCCTCAGGCTGGATGCATGCTGTTATATGAACCAGGCGTTTGTCACCTCTGAGTATCCTGGGAAAACTGATGCAGCTTTTTTTCCCAACATTTCTGACTCTGTTCATGCCCACACAGTCTGAAACATGCCGACAGAGAGCGGACAAGTGGAAGGTCAAAGAGCATGTGGACACAGGAATGAATTGCATCATCATAAATTAAAAAAAGATCCACACCTGGACAGTCTTTGCAGCGCTCCTATAAAAACGTCAAAGAGAAATCAGTGGAGAATGTTTGTGATTGACGCCTCTGTGATTTTATGACACAACCAAACATGAGGTCCTCTCTTATTGCATGTGCAGCGTAAAATATGAGCAGACGGTGAACCCCTGTGAGGCTCATATACAAAGTTTCATTCTGTGCAGACAGCATATGATGGAAAGAAAATGGTCCACATCCTCAGTATTGAATGTTCAGTTTCCTCCTTCAGCTCAGACCTCACTCCTGTGAGTGTGAAACTATGTTTGCACGGTTTGAACCCTCCCGCTGTGCGTGTCGCAGCAGACACAGCTGATCTGAACCATATGTGATCCATCGGAGGGAGCGCAGCCTCCATTAATCTCTTTACTCGGCCCCGAGCCACCTGACCAAGAATTATCTCCCCGGGTCCGACCCGCTGGTAAATAATTGGAGCAGAAAGTGATCCTAGCTCATTAATAAAGCCGGGATTAGCATCAGTCACTGGCCTACTTACTGTGGAGCCCGCAGCCTCCAGCCGGGCAGAGGTGTGAGGGAAACAGACGGACTCAACGTGTGGAAAGACTCTCCTCAGACCTCTCCGGACCAGAAAGTTCTGCTCTGATTTCTATCAATTTGAATATTTTACACACCCAGAAGATGTTCCTGGAGATTTTCAACCTCTGCTGATCTTTTTCCATCATAACAATCAGCTCTAAATTTATAACTGTGCAAAAGAAACTCTCAGCACTGAGACCAACTACATTTCACCCCAGCTCCAGTCTTGATGCTAAGCTGGGTTAACCACAGTCTGACCCCACCTGCAGACCTGAGATTAGAAAAAGGGTCCTCTTTATTCTGTTACCGTCTCTGAGCCATGATAGCATCGTTCCTATAAGGTCAGAAATCAAAGCTCGGCTGAACACACGGATCAAACTGAAGCAAATATTTAAAGGAAACCTGCAAACGTGGCTCTATGAACTCAGGGGTGTCTAATAACTGCTCACTCGCAGGGATTATCTGAGTCAAGGACAATGTGACTCAAAATAAGAGCATTCATCTGGATTACATCATAAGGTAAGAACAGCATGAAATTAATGTGGAAATTATTGGCGACATCATGCATAATTTTGTTTTATCTGAATGTGCATTAAACTCAGATTTTTCTTCTCCAAGAATCTACTCTCAATGGACTTACTTTTTGGATCAAGTCTGCATGTGTAATGAACTGTTTTTGTTTTGTGGAACAGACAAAATGCAGGAGGGGTTTGCAGGACAAATCCTTTTTTTTTTTAGTTTTGCCACTTCAGTGAACTAGACTTCAGCACAGTTGCCGACACACACATGTCCTGCCAACCTCTCTATGAAGTGTCTGTTTACAAGATGTGGTCTCATCAGAGTCAACAGATTGGAGCACACAGAAAACATGGTTCAAACTTAAGATACTTTTTTGGCTCATGTTAACCCGTTGTGGACTGAAACAGCCCTCTAACACTCCTGCCATTGTTTAAAATGATTATTGAGAGGAGCAGTCGTGACAATCATACACCACCCCAAAGCACATCTCTCCAAAGTGTGCCGAAGCACAGAAGTTTTAGCTTGCAGTCACACTGGCTGAATGAGTCAGACTTTAGGACTGAAGTGTGTGTGTGTAAGCATGACACGATTGGCCAGTGTGACCATGTCTTTAGCAGTCTGCTTTGAAACTCATGACTAATTGCCCACATCTTTAGTTTATGATGGGCGGTTCATGTGACCCACAAGGAGTCAAACTGACCTGTGTAAGGAGAGAGAGGCTGCAAGGGAAACAGACACGAGTGGAAGAGCTAGCCACCCAGATCAAAGTCAATCATTGTTTTAGCTTTTCTCTTTTATCACTGCTGCTCTCACCCCTATAAAAATCAAAATCACCTGTCCATAAATGATATACTCCGTTTAGATCACCATTGTTCAACCAGCTACAGTACCTTACATCGAATGATACAGATTATCACATACAGAGACAGTAACAGATGTGGTGGAGAGGAGACTTACACTCTAAAAGAGGTTAAATCTGGATGTTTTTCATCAGACAGATTGGATTGGTTTAGACTCTATAATGAGAGAAGTGTTTTTCTAGTGAATTTTTATCATGATTTATTGCTCTAAATGTTTAATCTCAAAGCTGAGCAGTGATGTTATCCATCTGTAAAGTAAATAACTGGTGGAAAAGATCTTTCACTAAAGTTTTCTTAAATTATACAAACAAACACTGATTCATAATCACCCCTTTGATGTTCTAACCCTTGAATTTGTTTCACTCAGTGGCAGAAAATCCCCTAAGATGATTAGAAAAGCTTTGGTCTGACAGCCCTCTGACTTTACATCTAATATAAATAGTGTATAAACATGATTTTATATCCATTCTTTACTTTACTGGTTTATTCTATAGTTTCCTGTCTCTCACTCTCCCATTTGAGTCCTTTTTTGTTTCATACGGTTTGAAAATTGAAGAAGTGGAACACATAAGTGAAGAAGTTAAGTCTCATGATAAGGTTTTACTAAATGCCTATGAGTGTGTCGATGTGAGTTTCCATGTTAAATTCAACCCACTCTCTTCTGAAGGTGTTTGACTCTGCGGATGTTTCTCCTCTGCCTCACAGCTGGACTTAACAATGCGTGTCAGCCTCCTTGGATAAACATGGAACAAAAGAGGTGTCAGCGTGTATAAACAGAGCTGATGTATGTTGTTCTTGGCTGCAGTGAGCAGAGAGGAGGACAGATTCAGCACTCAAACCTCTGATGGATGCTCCCAGCAGCTGCAGCTCCTCTCTTCTCTCCTCTTCCTGTTTGTTGGAGCTCCTTCCTCCAGCCGTCCTCCCTCGTAGTCCCCCCCACCCCCCAATCTGTCCATGCCTTTGGTGTCACTTTCTTCTCCTCCGTTCTCTTCCTGTTTCTTCTCTCCTGAAGGACTGTTGGTTTGTGGCCAGTCTCTCAGGCTCTGCTGGATGCTGGATCTGAAGCAGACCTACAGACTTGTAGCCTCGTCCATCTCTCCTTTTTTTTATCTAAGTGCCTCGTTTTGCTTTCCCTGCTCAGAGAAGATGGAGCGTTTTCATTCTCTCGTCCTCATTTTCATTACACAGTCATTAAGCAGTACAGTTCATTTACTCCACTCTGTCTTCATGAGTCTGCAGTCGTTCTTACAAACCTGAATCTCATCTTCTCTTTGTGTTCAGTCAACCAATCACCTCCTGGCTCTGAAAATGCAGCTATAAAAGCCGAAAGTATCAGAAGTTGAAGACTTACAAATATCTGAACAACTTTCTAAAGAAGGTGTTTTGTTTGTTGAATTCAGTAACTGATACACCATTGATGAGGTGTGGTTGGTAAATGACAGAATCATCAAGTGTTTTTCACTTTGAAACAGTTGCTGAGTTTCCTTCACTAACTCTTCCTTACACGCAGGAATATAAGAAACATTGGATCTTTGTCAAGATCCAACAGTACAAATAGTGAATTTTTGCAATTTTTCAACTGGTTTTAAGATTTTGATCAGGAGCGCATCTAATCAGCCAATCATATGGCAGCAACCTGTCAGCATTTAGTCATGTAGGAAAGTTTGAAGAGGAGCTGTTGAAGTTCAAACTGAGTGCCAGAATGAAGAGAAAAAGTGATTTAAGAGACTTCCAACGCGGCATGGTTGTTGGTATCAGACAGGCTGGTCTCCATTCATCCTCTCACAAACTCAGTAACCCTGTTGTTCAGATCAGCCTCCGAGGTCTAAAATAAAGATTCATCTCATGTCCTGTTTTCATTCTGTTACCTCTATTAAACAAGGTTGCATTTCCATCAACCTTTAATTTTCTCGTCCTGCTCACTCAGAGTCCACAGCGTCAAATTAGCTTCACTTCATCAGAAACAAACAGGTGCTGCCAGCTTGCTGTCATTATGTGGTGTTATAAATCAGCAGACATTTCCAGAAGCATCAAAAAGTCTTTAAACATCATTAAGCTTCATTACAAAACTCTTCAAGACCTCCTGAGATGTCAGCTTTCTATCCATTCGAGGCAGTGATGTGCTGAATTATCAGTTCTGAAGCTGCATTTATAAATGTGTCAAGAATTCTCCAGGTTATGTCAAGTATGAGCAGTGCAGAGATCAGCAGTAGCTGAATCCGCAGTGAGGAAACAGGTCTTGTTTTGAAGGCCCTGTGCCGCCCTCCTGATGGAGGGTTGTTAGCAGGGGGTTGGCAGAGCTCACGGTCTCCTCTTATATTTTCTGACCTCTGCGCTGAGAGCTGCTCCTGTTCATGTCAGAGACTGAGGAGAGTTTACAGCTGCTCCTTTTTACTGCTGAGGCCTGGACTGACAGACGCACAGCTACATCAGGGGTCTGCATCTCTGTTAGAGCTCTGCAGAGAGTCCTCAGGTGAGTCAACATGTTCAGGAATAGCAGAGAGGTTTGTTGGGTGTCAAATGTTTGACAACTGTTCAAGCACTTTTTAAAATCATTGCCAGAGGTCGGAGGTGTCACAGGGTAAACAGTTCTGAGGTTTTCCTCTGGTGGTTCCTATGGGAAATGTTCCTGAAGGCCATCTTTGCTTTGCCTTTGCCTGCTGCATTAGGGTGAAAGTCTGAAAACTCCAAAACAGGTCCCCTACCTGATCCATGCCTCACCATGTTCTAAAATAAAAAGAAAAAACATGTGTTTTTCTCTTGTGCAAAATTATAAATAATGCCTCAAAATCTTAGTTTAGATTTTGATGTGTTTGAATATTCAGCTGACATGTTGGTGCCAGCTTTGCAGATGGTGCATGGTGCCTCCCACCATAAGGAAAGGAGCGGTATCACTTTATATCTGTAGTCTGTTTATAAAAGTGCGCTTCCACTTCAGCAATTTCTGTCTGAGAGCGCAGCGCAAACAGTTAGAGTGTGTTTTCCTGCATCAGAATAATGCCAGTATCCAATTGCAGCTATGCTTTATTATAAATATCACTGAACAAGCTGAGGAAAACAGACATTTTGGGAATTTTTATAAAATCCCCCTGGATTTAGTTTTATGACCAATAAGGAGGACGTGTCCGCGCAAAAGAGGATGTTTGGTCAGCTGATGCTACAACATCCCCCAGGGGTCACAGGTTGTTCCAGCCGGTTAAGCGAGCTGACCCAGACATCCAGAAACCTTTTTCAGCTTCTGGTATTAGTGCCAATCCTGTCCAGATTGTCACTAGCTCCAGTGCCCTGTATTAAAAGGCTTTTTGTTTTTATCTGTGGTCGCAGAGGACAGGTTTGATATGTTGGTGTAAGTACCGAAACAAATTATTCAGGTGAAATGAATTTTAACCCTTTAGTCCCTGCTCTGCTGATGGGTTAGCAGCAGTCAGGCTGGTGTGCAAAGGTGTCAGGTACATGGACAACGGGCTGTGGCATGAGATGGTGGAATAAAACATGAGGAATAAAGTGGTGAGAATGTGTTTCTGTCACAGGGATGGAGTTTAAGATGCAGAAGAGGAGCATCCAGCTTCCACATTCAAATTGCTCTGAGGATGTCCGTGTGCTGTGAATAGTAATGCAGAGCCGCTGCGCAGCTGAAATGAGAAATGTGCGGCTGGATTTACAAATTGCTGGAGGCAAAGCAATTGTGAGATAATGCTGTGGGAAATGTCATGTCTGTTTTTCTCAGCCAGTTTGAGAGTTAGTTGTTGGACAGGAAACTGGTCAAACTTTGGAGCAGCAGGAAGCCGTATCAGGCGAGGTAGCAGCAGCGTTTTCGGTGAAACACTTCTAAGGTTAAGTGTGGAAGAAGCCGCCACAGAGGGAGAGACACCCTCCAAATCCTCTGGTGCCAATTTCACCCTCCGACAAGCATCCATCATGTTTCCCAGGTTCAGATAGTGTCATTGAGTTGTTGACATCAGCAGCAGACAAGATGACACTCAGATTGGGGTGAGGGAGTTTGTATGCCGCTGTGCACCCTGGGCTAAGCCTAAAGCTATGAGTAAATTGGATCATGCTTCGACAGCTGGCTCTGCCGCTGTCTCCTTAACAATGGGAATAAGTCGTCCATTTCCAGGCAGCTGTAACGGTCATCTGTGTCATTTTCAGACCCAGAGAGTGAGAGATGAGGGGACAAAGGATACTTAATGAAATCTGATGATAATGAGTGTTTGTACAGCTGTTCTCACTTCATGCGTGTCAAATCTTCAACTTGTTCTGCTGTCCGAAATATGAAATATATCACTGTGGGCTTCTGCTGCACATCATTTCTGTGTGCTGTAATCTTCTTTATTGTGTCCCAGCTTTCGACATGGTTGTTGTTGCCTCCTAATCTTATGGTTGTAGTGACTTTGGAGGGATCTGCAGGTCAGAACTGCACCATAGAGCAGTGTTTTTCAACCTTGGAGTCGCCTGAAAGGTCCAGTAATTGATGAAAAAAAATGATTGAACTCAGTATTATTCTCTTTAAAATTAAAACACAACACAATCTTAAACAACTTTCCTCTATACTCTTACTTCCTCTATTCTAAATCTGGGTCAAATAAAATTCAGCATATAAAACTTTCTGAGCTGGTGTATCTTGATTGACGGACACAATCATGTGACTACGCAGTAACCACCACTTGAATTCCCCCAATTCAGCCTGTATAGACATAAACTTGCAGTAAGTAGGAAAAAACAGAAGACAAATGTATGGATTTTTTCTCCTGCCTGGCCTTGTAAAGACAGCTCCAAGAAGAACCCAAACACTGGGACCGCGTCTTACAGACAAACAAAAATTTAAACAATAGATACATTTTCAAGAAAAAGAAAATACTCATAATTCTCGAACTCAAACAACAAAAAATTTTTCCTTTTTCCCCACTGATAGCATAAAAATCATGTTTTAAATCAATGGTGTACAGGGGTGGGGGTGTTGATGGAAAACACACTGTAAAGTGCTCTCTTAGGAACAAAATGTGCGCTTAAGTACCTTCTTCAGAGCCAAAACAACTGCTGTCAGACAGTGATTAGGTGGAAATGTAGATCTGTATGTCATCAGTGTAGCCGTGGAAACGAAGGCCATAATGTTTTCAGGCTGGGTCCAGTAAATAATGAATAGGAGAGGACCGAGCACTGAGCCCTGTGGGATACCTGGAGCCATTCAATTCACAGCAATTACTTCAGCACACATGCTCCATTGGTCAACACAAGAGTGGTGTGAGTAGTGAATAAACTAAGGACCAAGCATGGTTTCATGAGAAACCAAGAGGTTCATTATATTTACTTCATACATGATGACCTTACAGAATTATATGAGTCACCTCTTGATGACAGAGTCAGGCTGGACTGAACATAAACCTGTTAAAAAACAGATACACAACTTTATGTTTCAAAAATTGAGGAAATAATTTGACTTATTTTAAAGTTGCTTGAGTTTTTCAACCATCATTGATCAGGATTACAAGGGATCTAGAAGGAGAAAACAAAAAAAAAAATGTGAACATGCCTTGTGTTGAGAAAAAGTGAAGCACAAACCCTGAAGTCTTAGTTTTTGCTCAAGGCCTGTTTACTGATGCACATTGAAATGATTCCCACATTATGCTTAAGTGTCAGCCAACAGCGTAAAGAGGACAGCGCGAATAGAAACAACACACACAGAGGTGAGCCTGATTTAAAAGTCAGCTAACTGATCAAAGAGCTGATTTCCCAGCACGGAGTAAATAAATGAATGAGAGAACAAAAAGTGAGTGGGCGTAAATGGAAGCTTTTGACTGAGAGTGACCTTCAGCCTGAGTCTTAAGATCTCTGCAGGGAAAGCTCTTTGAAGCCTGCCCGTGACGGAGAAATGATGAAAACAATATCAGCCCAGAGACGCTGCAGACGGATCTTAAAAGAAACAAATGCTTGAATGTCAGGAGTGATGAGCTGATGCAATTTGATTTCAATTTTTAAAGAATCAGAGGTTCATGGAGCGATGAGAGGAATAATACTGTGACAATGAAGCACTAGGTCATGCAGCGGCAGGAGGAAATAAAACGCGTGAAGAGAAACCAACAAAATAAACTCAGGACAGTGAAGCAGGGGGAAAATCAGGTCAAGGAAAAATGCTGATGTTGTTGCAGGGATGACGTATCAGAATCAGTTTACCTCGTTCTAACTCTGAACCACCACACAAAACTGTTCAACGCCCAGAAGAAGAAGCTTATACCTTAATAAATATAAAAAAATCTTTAGTGTATTTAAGCCCTTGTTCACCACAGCCTTAAGTATGGACAGAGTAGGGGAGACCAGGGAAGATATAGTATCAGTGAGATGCAACAATTAAGTCATTATGCTTACAAAATGATCCACACAAATAAATATATGGAAGCACATTAAAGAATAATTCAGAGGGAACCATAAACTTGTAAGACTACAAAAATAATAAAAATAAAACATAAAGTATAGATTAAATATAATTACAATAAAAAATAAATAAATTACAATATTTAAAACATAAATGAAGAATAATAAAGTATTAACTGGTGTGTGTTGTGTCTGTGTTTTGAAGCCTGAAACAGGTTAATGTGAAAAAGCACTTTAACAGTTGGAGATCTGTGGAACAATCAACAAACCACTTGTGAACAGTGTGATACAAAGCTGCACGAAGTACTTAAGGAGTACTAAAAGGCATTTGAACAGTTGAACTGACTATTGAACTAAAACTAAGCCCTTTTGTGTTTTAATGTGCAGAAATACTTAGTAAGTGACTGTTAACTGCTGTAAATTTGGTCTAAACCTTGTGGCTTCAACAATTATGTGACTAATTTATGGATTTTTATGGGCTAACAAGCTTCATGCCGCCAATGCACTGAGCTGCAAATGCATCATCCGCCCAAATCCACAAGTTCTCCACGTCTGCAGGAGGCGCTGTCATGAACAGGAGAGAGGGAACACCAGAAGAGAAAAACTGTTCAGGTGATGATGGCTCCACTTCCCATGAGCACCTTAGTCATTTTCCTTTATGCCAGTCCAGCGCCAGAGTAAATAACACATTTGTCTGCTGATAAACTCATTTCACATAATGGATTATGAACAGGCAAATGTATTAAAGTCAGACTATTTTTAATTCACAGGCCTTTAAGTTTTAATAGATTTTCAAAACTGAATCATAGAATTATCCGTGCATTCATAGCTCAAAGAGCTCTTAATGAGGAACCTCAACATCAGTCCAAGCTGTTTTTCTTTAAATATTCACATTAACTTCTGATCAGTAGGTCAGTGTCTCTCATGTTCTAATTAAATCAAATTAAAACCAGTCTGCAATCACAGAAGAAGGATTTCTCCAGGCGTCCTCTTCCTCTCCGTCTGCTCCACCCTGAAAAAAATTACCCAAACAGATGGAAGACTGAGGGCTTTTTTCTCCGTGATTGCTAATCCACCCCTGACTGAGCCTTAGTCTCATTAAAGAAACCTGACACTGATTGAACCGCACGTCAACCCCCCAAAACCCTCACTGAAAACCTCTTTGTCATCTCAACTCATGCCTGTCTGTCTCTCTTTCTGTCTCTCTGTCTGTCTTTCTGCTCCTCCATGAGCCGTCAGAACTGCAGAGGAGAGACTGCTGCTCAAAGGCTGGAGAAAGTGGTTTTAAATCGAGGGCGATCATGATAAGGAAATGTTAGCGTATAATGGCATTATTTTCTCAGAGGCTTTGGGATGTGAAAGTGGTGTCCTGGCTCGAGGCTACAACCCAAACACTGAGGTGTTGGGCTCCCTGATCAAACAGCAGAAACAGCCGAAGGCGTCTTTGTGTCCCTCTCAGGGTCAGAGTCTCGTGTTAAAGTGATGTAACACCCTCAGAGAGGTCAAGAGGAGAGTCAGGGGCCTCTGAGGCTGAGTGAGGCTTTATAAATGATAGTCCTGTTTGCTTCTGTCACCACAAACCAGAGTTTCTGCCACAATAAACTACAATAAAGAGTTTTTAACTGTTCTCTATGACATTTCTTTTCTGCTGGGTTGTAATTAATCTTTCCGGACAGCATCGTGCCATGAATAACCAGAGATCAGTAGTTGCATCTGACAGGCTCAAAATTAAGATTGTACAGCACGACACCGCCTGCGAACACAATTAAACCTGTAGGAAGTGAGAGGATGCTGGTGTGTATCGTGGATATGTGAGTTAAAATGACTGAAACAAAGCTAAAGCTGAAAGAGGATTGAGATAATGTTTAGTATTTTCATAGTGTTCTGTGTGTTGACGAGGATGTCGGCTCTCAGCCTCATGGGGACATTCTATTTAAAAGAAAATATTTAAATGAGTTCTTTCTTTTAAAAATTTGTCACCCATGCTGCCTCTGACACTGTTAGAAATCTATCTCTAGTTTTTTAACCACTTAAATCTTACCTAGTTCTGGCTCTTTATCATACTATGTTTCGAAGCTTATAACTGAAGAACTATGAGGTCAAAATTCATCAGTGACTCCTCATGTGAAAATTACTCAAGGACATCATACAAACAGCATGTTAGTTTTTCCTTCCCACTGTAACTTGCTAAAAGCTGTGAAGTGCTACACTCAAGGTGGGTCAAGATGAGATAAGATTCCTTATCCTGTCTTGATGTTGGGTCTCTGTTAATAAAATAATAAAATACTTTAACATTAACAGGTATCGACCTGCTAATGTTTTGAAAAGCGTCTTCAGATAACGTTTGTTATGATTTGGCTCTATATAAATAAAGATTGATTGATTGATTGAAACAGCAAACAGGTCAGCGATGACCAGGTGGGGCACAAGAGGTTGAAAATAGTATTAATGATCACGGCCTCACCTGCAAAATCCTCCAGACTCACTGCTAAAAACCAGACCCACAAAAATCTCAGCTCATGTGTCAGTTGAAACCTGTTTATATAATTTCTTAAAGTAATAATCCAAATATTTTATTGGATTCCTAGAGACTGATGAAACATGCTTAAAGAGAGCCAGGTAGTTTAGATTTCACACAAATGCTTTGATAACTTATTCACTTTGGGATTAAAATGTGCTTAAAGTTGTTGTTGCAAGCAGTAACATTAAACACAAGTGGATGTTTCCTGTCCATTTCCTGAGTTGTAATCTGATCCGTGTGATCCGCTCACAGATCCAGGTAATTCATTACTTCCAAACCGCCGCTCTAAACCCTTGGAGCAGCTGTCCAGGTCGCTCCAGTTTACACACACACGCAGTCAGATTACAACGACACGGCACAAACACCAGGGCTGAACCCACATCGTCATGCCATCCACGGAGTCTGCACACACACACACACACTCACACACACACACTGAGCATCTCATAGATTTAGCCTGAATTTTAATTTAATGGATTGGAGAGGCGAGAGGCAGAAGCAGATGTGAGATTTGGCAGCAAGTGTTCAAACCCTGAGAGTAAGGATATGAATAAACCACAGTGTGTGTGTGTGTGTGTGTAAGTGTGTGTGTGTTCAGGCAGGCGTGTGTGTGTGTAACCAGCCAGAGCATGGTTGAAGGTTAGCAGTTATTTGAACAGTGCATGTTGCAGCTGATGCTTTGTGTGAAGAGTTCAGCTCAGCGTGGAGAGCAGAGCAGATATGTCATCATCAGGACCTGTGTTTGGTGTGTATGTGTGTGTGTTTGTGTGTGTGTGTGTGTGTGTGTGTGTGTGTGTGTGTGTTTGAACATGTCTGAAGCTGGTGCAGAAGTGATGGGTCATATGTAAAATGTGAGGCTGTTGTGAGTCAAACAGCTCTGTGCAGGGAGCGTTCAGGCGTCTGGTTTCGTTTCATCATGCTGCTGTTTGTCTGTTTGTCACAGAGAAGCCGCCTACGAGAAGAAGTCTTCATTAAAGGAAACAAACGACCTCAAACTGCAGAAAGACAGAAAGGAAAATACCAACTGATAAAAAGATAAGATGTTAGATTTGGCCTGTCTTTTCTCTGGAGCAAAAAAGAAGTTAGAGGAACACCAAGTTTAACAATCATCCTCATATTTGTGGCCTGGAATAGAATCCAACTGTGGGGCTCTGGAAACAACTGAAACTTTCTTTAGAAATGTAAAAACACTATCTGCAGCTTGCACTGATTTATTCAACAGTTTTTAATAGTACAAACATAAACAATGAATGAAGAGACTGTCTGAGATGTCTGCACAGTGTAACACAGGAGGAGTAATGGTGCTTCTAAAACCCCACCTCTTAGAGGCCCAATGGGGCTGACAACAAACCACAAACAATCCACATAAAAAACTGAAATCACCTTTAACAGCTACCAAAAGGTATTTTTTTATCATAACACATAAATAATTAAATACCATAGAACACTAAATGAACAAAGAATGAATCCCCTCAGGAAAGGCAGCAGGGCAGCAGCCCAAAGCTTAAACACCATGAAAAAGCTGGGACCAGACAAGCTTCAATGACATTTAAAAGAGCAGGAAAGACAGGGAATATAGACGGGAAAACACACAGCCATAACACGCTCCGTCAGGTCGTTGCTCTCATAGACATTATAGAAGTAGATGCCTCATTACGTTCTGAAGCATGATGCAGCACCACCGCCATCTTTGATTGACTAAATGACTAAAAGCATTCTGTATCATAACTTCATCTCTGCTGTTTGTATAAAACAAAACAGCGTGACACTCAGATGACGATTCTGGGAAGGTATGCTATTATTTTTAGTTGGGTGTTTAGTAGGAATACATGCACTGGGGCTCATGAGAGATCCATCCAAGATGGCGGCCGCGCTGATACGTGTGCGCTCCAATAGACATGGTCAGTCCATAAGTCACCTATATGTATATGTCTATGGTCCCCCCCATGAAGTTCGGTCAATTTCCTTGCATTAGTTTACAGCAGATCTGCCACATCCAATATGGCGGACACGCTGACATAACTCCCCCCTCGATGCGGCATCTATGTATCTATGGGTTTACATTGTTTAGAGCATTTTTTTTTTCATCCATTCCTCTTCTCTGCTGAGTGTGACCACATGGATTTGTCATCAGTCATCACAGTGGTCTCTATGTGATGACTCAAATAAATCCCTGTGTTGGAATGTCCACTAGAGGCTGTGTGCAGATAGCAGAAATTGCATACAGCCTCTTTCAAAAGGCTGATCTTTACAGCAGAAATAAACAGCTTGGTTCAAAACATGGTTTCAGTCTTAAATAGATAATTCCTTAATCAGCACACATTGACATCTGATTTGTTTAATTATAACTTGTTAACTTGTTCAGAGTTTTGAAGACATGGCTGATTGACTGACAGGCGAACACACTCTAACTGATTTTATTGAGCAGCTTTTGTTTATCAACAACTTGTGTCTCCTCTAAAACGCTAACAAACACGAGCTGTGTCATAGCAGCAGCTCAGGTTGGCTTTTTAGACTTGGGGCCCCGGGCCCCTGAAGGAGCCCTGCTGTTTTGAATTTTAAGTCATGTGTCAGTATATTAATCCCTTTAAACGTGTTTAAACAAGTGAAAACACACCCCCACTGTTGGGGAGAGAGAGAGGGAGAGAGAGAGAGAGAGAGAGAGAGAGAGAGAGAGAGAGAGAGAGATAGAGAGGTGCATAGAGTCAGAGGGAGTGTTGGGGCTCCAGCAGGAACCGCGCAGTCTCTGAAACAGTTTACCCAGACTATGGACTTCTTATTCCGGGTACCTGTCTGCGGGGCCGTGGGGGGTCGTTATGGGATCCTCTAACTCTCCTCTCTTCTCTGCTCCATGTTCTTTTCTCCTCTCGTAAAAGCTGCGGAGCAACTTCAGCGGCAGCTCCGGAGCAGCGCGGCCGGCTCGGAGTCACTGGCTGTAGGGTTGTGTGTGAGGCTTTTAGCGGGGTGGAGGATGCGAAGTAGCGGACTGTTCTTGACCTGAACCTTTCTCCCTCCCTTCCACCCACCCTCCCTGGATGTTTCGGTTCGGAGCTGACACATTCAGAATATGTCTCCGTTCACATTCAGCGGAAAACCGAGTGAGAACAGTCCGGAGCCGCAGCGGGAGCGGGAGCCGGGAGCGGGCGCAGCGGGCAGGATGCGGACTTTGTGCCCGGTGTGAGCGCAGCAGTGTGCGGAGACACGAGCTGGATGTGCAGCGGTGGGACTTTCTGCTCTCTTGGAGGTAAGAAAAGAAAAATTAACGAAAAAAAAAAAACGTGCCAAAAAATATGTGTGTGTGTGTGTTCCTTTGTCTCAATATTCTGGGGATATTCTTCAGAGATGAACTTCATCTCACTTCCAGGCGGAATCTTATTCTCTACGTGATCCAAGCTTTAACTTCTATAATCACTGATTCAATCCTGTGCAGGTAAATGTTAAAAAAAAGGCAGTGTCTTTCTGGATGATGCTTCAAATGATCTCTGAGGCTTCTACTTCCAAACTGGGACGCTGCTGCTGAACAAAGCCAGTCTTCTTCTTCCTCTTCTTCTTTGGTACTTTCTGCAGCGGTAGAAATGAATATCTGTGCTGCAGGATTGGTGCCAAAAAGCCTGCTGATCATAACCGTGCTGAGGTCGGGTCACCCTAATTGGACTCAGTTTGATGCCTTGTTTGCCCCCCAAGGAACATTACATAACTATTGAAGTTTCTTGGCCACAAATCAATGCAATCTGTCAATTGGCTGCTGAAGCTGCCTGGTGCCGTTTTATTAATCATCACCATCACCCAGCTAACAAGCACTAATACACCATCATCACTTACTGTGCAGTATTCTATTGAGTTATAGAGCCATAACAGTAGCTCTGCATTGATATTTGTCTTGGAACACAGATTATTTTTTTGTAAAGATGCTGCTGACATGGAAATCTCTCCACCTTGTTTTAATCTTGTGACCTTGTGTGCAAAGTTGCACCTTTCCTCACTGTAAGAAGTCCACATCGATCTTAGTTTTCCTCCTGTGTGAGGAATTTGTCTCATCTTATCTCTGCTGACAGGCTGCGTTCATCACCATCCAGCCCTTGCTCCCCTTCCTTCAGCAGGGTTACACTTCAGGAATCAAGGAGGGAGAGAGAGAGCTGCCCAGTTAAACTTTCCATAGATTAAAAGCACATATCTGACTCTGTGGCAAATCTGCCAAGCAAATATTTGACCCCCATTAACCTCTTTATAAATCCTGAAGGCAGAGGCAGAGCGTTGTCCTGCAGCAACTATCAGTGTCTGAAAAGCCTCCATATAGAATAAAACAGTGGGCGGGCTATTGGCAAGTATCAAGTTTTATTAGAGCTATTTAATGTGAACTAGAGCCACCAGGACTTGTCTCTTCAACACTTCACAGCAGCAGCCCTCACAGATAGCTGTCGTGTGCTGTCGGTGAGGAACCAGCCTGTTTAAGAGCAGCCAAGGAGAAACGAGTTTTGCTCATGTGTGACATGACTACAGCAGCACCAACAGGGCAGGGCCAGCAAAGGATAGAAGAGCAGCTTCATGCTAAATTCTGCTTCACCAACTGTACCTGACGACACTGCACTTCTCAAGGAGCTGCAGGCTTCACTGCAGATAACGTTAGCCGAGCTGCCATGACAAAGCCGTTACATCACTATATTAAGTAATCAATACTGGAAAAATCTCCCACCTATAAATGTCTCTGAGTAATTTTGGTAAAATAATCGAATCTAAAATTCAAAGTAAGATACATAGACTAGGCAAGTTCAGATAAACATCCAATTTCAACATGAAACAAGTCGAAAATCAAGTTGATCTTGAGCACAAAATGAATGAATGAGCAAGTCAATTTGTCTCATTTGTTGAAATATATTTTTAAAATTAATTTCAGCCCCTCTCACATGACAAGTCTAGCTACTATTCACTGCACCTTTAACTACTAAACACTGTACCTTTAAATTGCCACATATGCTTTCTTTGGAAATTACAGACTGTACCTTTAAATGCATAATTTATCACTTTAAAACATGACAAAATATGACATACTGTAGATTTCAAAACTACACACTGTACATTATATACCTCATTTATTACGCTTAAACATGACACAGCTTATTTTTAAATACTACATGCTGAACCTATAAATTCTACACATTTTCTTCAAACACTGCACTCTGTACATTTAAATATGACATGGCTTACCTCTAAATATTACATACTTTACCTTTAAACACCCTTTACTGTGCTTGTAAATGCTTCACACTGTGCCTTTAATACAATACAGCCTATATTGAAATATGACACAGCTAACCTTTAAATGTTACACACTGTGCAATTAAATAACAATTTACTTCACCTTTAAATACTGTGGACCGTACCTTTAAATGGTACATACTGTTACTTCAAATACTATACTGTGTGCCTGTATCACATACTGTAGCTTTAAATACCACACACTGATCCTTAAAATATTGCACACTGGAGCTTTAAATACTACACACTGTACCTTGGAGTGATATATACCTCATTTAAATACTGCACACTGTACTTTCAAATAGCACACACTGTAGCTTTGTCACTACACACTGTATGGCTAAACACCACACTGTATACCTTTAAGATCTAAGACACACCGTACCTCAAAATACCACATACTATAACTTTAAAATGTGACGTACAATTTGCCCTTAAATGCCACACAATGTCCCTTTAATACTCCACTGGATGAAGAATAGTGTCTGTGTTAAGTTTCTGGGTTTTTGTGTTCAGGAGCTCCTTGTGTACGTCTCGCGCCCCCTGTAGTGAGAATATGTATACGTTGTCACGTCCCTGACTCAGGTCTCAGAATGGAAGTTAAGAAACATCATTAATTGTCCTTCAGGGCTGCAGTGGGTTCAGTTTCATGGTGCTCAGACGGAGCCAGCCGTCTCCTTCAGCAGCTCAGCTCACACCTCAGTGCTCACTAAAAGCTCCTGGCTGCTGCCTTTTAATCCTCTGAATTGGGCTTTTTTTTTTAAATGTTCCTGTTGTTAGTTTGTTCACGTTCACAGTCATCACCTGGGGAAGGAGAAAAAGTTTGTTTTCATTTTAGATTAGCGCTTACGTTAGTCACATAAGCGTTCCCCCATTTTACCACACCTCTGCCCTCAGTATCTTTTCAACAATCCCTGTTTCCCCTCTCTGAGTGTGCCTGAGGAATATGTAACAAATCTGTAAGTCATTTGTATGCACACTGCTCCCCTCTCTCAATTTACAATGCACCGCTTCAGCTTTGTGAGAGAAGAATCCTTTGGCTGTTACTGGAAAGCTTTGGGATGCATTTTGAGGACTGATTTTTTTTCCTTTATTCTTGTTTTGCAACAGGTTTTCTGGATGCAAATGTCAAGCGTAAGGAAGCAGGAGTGTTTGACACGAGGGAGAAAAAGGAGGTCCGATGAAAACCCTGCGGCGCGTCGTACATGGCTCTGCCTGCGCGGAGAGCTCTACCCGGTGGTAGAAAAGCAGAGAGGCTGAAAATGTGATGAAATGTCAGCCTGCTTTATCACGGATGGTGGCTGGAGAAGGAATCATATTGTTTAATGAGACCATTTCTTTTGTGATGGGAAGCTTAGGACATCTAATTACTGAGGGATTACTCAAGACCTTCTTCAGCACTAGGCTGGACACGGGGGTGTGATTTCACTCTGGCTCTGTTGGATCTTTGAAGTCCTAGTTTCTTTACGTTTGTTTTTTTTCTGGGTTGCGTTTTACTGACCCCTTTGAAATGGAGTTACAGCTGCGTTTATGGAATAAGGACTGGGCCTCCTTTATCAGGCCGTGGATACCGATACTGCTGGGCCTTCACCTTCAGTTCTCGCGGGCCTCCAACTGCCCTGAGGAGTGCCGCTGTGATCGTACCTTTGTTTACTGCAACGAGCGGAGCCTGACCTCAGTGCCTCTGGGAATTGGCGAGGGTTATAAGATCCTCTTCCTCCACAACAACCAAATCAACAACGCCATGCTCCCCATGGAGCTGCACCATGTGGCATCAGTGGAAACTGTGTATCTCTATGGCAACCAGCTGGATGAGTTCCCCATCAACCTGCCCAAAAATGTCAGAGTTCTCCATCTGCAGGAGAACAACATTCAGACCATCTCTAGAGCTGCTCTGGCTCAGCTGCTCTGGCTGGAAGAGCTGCATTTGGATGATAACTCCATCTCCACAGTGGGGGTAGAGGAGGGGGCTTTCCGTGAGGCTGTGAGCTTGAAGATGCTCTTCCTCACCAAAAACCACCTGAGCAGTGTGCCTATTGGTCTTCCTGATGATCTCAAAGAGCTGCGATTGGACGAGAACAGGATCGCAGTCATAGCAGAGGAAGCATTTAGAAATGTAACCCGCCTGCAGCGCCTCCTGCTGGACGGGAACCTGTTGACAGATGAAGGAATAGCTCCGGGGACATTTCAGGACCTGATCACCCTGAGGGAGCTGTCCCTGGCACGAAACTCTCTCACCTACCCCCCTCCTTTCCTCCCGGGAGAGATGCTTATCAAATTAAACTTTCAGGATAATCAGATGAACCAGATCCCTGCTCAGGCGTTTGCAGGGCTGCACAAACTGGAGAGGTTGGATATTTCTAACAACCAGCTGCAGATGCTCTCACAAGGGGTCTTTGATGGCCTCTCTGCCCTCAGACAGCTCACGGTTCGGAACAACCTGTGGTTGTGTGACTGCAGCATCACGTGGGTGGTGTCATGGCTGAAATCCCTGCCGTCCTCTTTGAATGTGCGTGGCTTCATGTGCCAGAAGCCTGAAAAGTTCCGGGGCATGGTGATCAGGGAGCTGAGTGCTGAGCTGCTGCAGTGTCCACAGAGCACAGGGCTGACCCCCCTGCACACTTCCCCCAGTCACTCTGATCCAGTCCCATCGCTGCCTCCATTCTCAGACTCTCCACTGCCCACTCAGCACGTCTCCCCCTCCAGGCCACCCTTCCCTACATCACCCTCTCTCTATCCCATCTATACAACCAGAGGGCTGGCTTTGAGGACTAAGAAACCTCTCACCCCCAGGAGTCAGAACCTGCAGGTCACGTTTACGACCCTTAATGGGTCAGCGATCCACGTCAGCTGGGTGGCCATGTTTCCAGTAACAGCCTACAAAGTGACCTGGGCAAGGATGGGCCCCAGTCTGACCGGGGACACAGTCAGAGAGAGGATAGTGGGTGGGGACCACCGGGGGATCCGGCTGGCTAATCTTGAGCCAAAGTCCACCTATCGGATCTGTGTCATTCCCTTGGATGCATTCAATAACTACCGGCCCAAAGATGACACGGTGTGCACGGAGGCCGTGACCACGCTGGCATCTTACAGCCCCGACACCAACAAACGCCCCACAGGACCCGAGCAGGCCACACAGCCAGAGGCCAGCTCACCCTTCCTGCTCGCTGGGCTGATTGGTGGGGCTGTGATCGTGGTGCTGGTGGTCTTCCTCAGCATTTTCTGCTGGCACATGCACAAGAAGAGCAGCTCCAAGTCCTCCACCCAGTGGAAATACAATCGGGGTCGCAGAAAAGACGACTACTGCGAGGCAGGCACCAAGAAAGATAACTCCATACTGGAAATGACTGAGACCGGCTTCCAGCTTGTGTCTCTAAACAACGAGCAGCTCCTCAAGGGAGACTTCCGCATTCAGCCAATTTACACCCCTAATGGGGGCGTCGGTTTCAGAGACTGCCCCCTGGGGAACAACAGCACAGTCTACTGCAAGAACAATGTTCAGGATGCAGACTTTTGTCGCACATGATGAGAAAATCAGGAGTATTTTTACTGACATGAAATCCTTCTTTTCTGGACACTGTACAGTGTTAATACCCTTTGAAACCCCCCGCCTCTTCTGGAAATGTAATTTATACAAGCAACTGGACAAAATCTTTTATAAAACATCTGATTTGTAAGTTATTAGTTTCTGGAGTTGTGCTGTTTAAGTTGTGACATGTACAATCAGGATTCTCTTATTTCAAGCATTAGTTCTGGGAGTGATATTCAGTAGTTGTGGTTGATTTTGAACTCATTGTATGCTGTAACCATAACTCAACCCACTGTAGCATCATCAGGTGCCGGAGCCAGCTTCTAGAGCGTAAGGAGACAGGACACATTCACCACCAGAGGGCGTAGTTTTCCAGAGCCCACCACATTTCTCCTGTGACTGTTTCTTAACAAGTCATCACAGTGATACGGCACATTTATTTGATTGCCACTACAGTCAATAGAGATGCAAATTATTAGATTCCTTCTGGAGGAAGATGACACATTTTTATGCAAATGCCATCTCTCTGCTTCAAAATGAAATCTAAAGGTCACACTCATTAAACATCCTGAGAAAGAGGCAGGCTGCAGCGCTTTCACCTGCTTCTTCGCAAAAACACATCATCACAGTTAAAGGATCGTGTTATTAGTGCTAGCTGTGTTTTATGCTGGGTGTCACAGGGGAAGCAGCAAAAAAGCACATCTACCATCAATTGTAAACCATTATGACTCCACTCTTCTCCCTTTGTTTAGCAAAAACAACGTTATGGTAAACAGTATATATATATGTGCCTTGAAGTTATCAGCTTATAATGTCTTTTGAATCCATGTTTTTGCACAGACTGTATATACATCCAACTGAATTGCTGTTGAGGGAACTTCTTGCTCTTGATTATTTATTTACCTCATTACACATTTAATTAAAAACATACCCCAAAAAGTGAATTTATTCCTCCTGGTGTGTCCCTCATGGCTCTTAAACTCAGCCTGGTAAGAGTACACTGGTATCAGGAGCTGGGTGGTACATGTAGAGGTCTGTGCAGAGTGGGGATGGTTCCTCCAAGGATAAATGCTGTTTTGAGCTCAGACGTCAGAGAAGACTGCAATCAACATCTGCTCCGAACATTTTAAACAGTTCCTCTGCAGCTGAGAGGTTTGCAGCTGTGGACGTGCACAGGGGACAATAACAGGCTAAATATGTAGGGTGTAAGACTACACTCTACAAAAACTGAAGCATGCTGTCTCATGCTTAGTCATCGTTGTTATATTAGACTTAAAATGAGCAGAAACGACGCCTCAATTGGGGACAGAAGATCAAACTCGTCACCTTTTGGAAAAAAAACAAAACTTGTTTGACAGACGTGCAAGCTGTTTTTTGGTCATTTTTAAATAATGTGTTTGTGTCTGTTGGTTAAATGGCACTTCCACCTCATACTGTGTTGTGCATGCTCTTATAGCCATTTAATCACTTTCTCTGGCTGGGTTATATTATATTGGCACAACAGCATTTGTTAAGAAAAGTGGGGAGGCAGCAAAGTGACTTTTGGTTTCACTTTCAGTAAGACTTATGTAAAAAGCATCTGTGGCTTATTTCATGATTTATCAGAGAAAAAAAGCACCTTGTTGGAGCTCTCTTGAAACTTAGTACAGACACAAATCCACGGCAGCAGCACAGCATGTTTCTTTTAGCCTCACTGAGGTCTGATTCATCTCTACAACTCTCAATAACATGCAGATGGTGTGTTCAGGAGTGCTGGAATTTTCTATACTATTGAAAATGACTGAGGCTACAGTGTTTTTATAAAACACAATACATACAAGTTAAAAAATGAAGCAAAGAAAAATAAAAGGGATAAAATATTATAATCGATCATGGGGGGAATTAATGTAAATGTATGTTTTCATTCTTCATTCAAAGTATATTGTCTTATTAATTCTAAGTAGAAAACTACACACAACTTTAACCACAGAGCATTATATGCAGGAGTTGTGCTGAAAATCTGCGTGTCTTGCAGCAAAGAGAAAGTAATCTTATTTACCTTCCTCGGCCCAGTTATTATTTATTCATATGTTCATTGTTTTGTCGGGGGTGAGGGTGCTGTCACCTTTTTTTCCCAGTAACGAGTTTGCACCCTTGGGCCTTAAGTGGCTCAAACACTCAACGAACGACGGCTTTAAGCATTGTGTCATAGTTTCAGACCAGATGTTTCTGCCTGGACTTGACCAAGCTTTGTTTGAGTTGGGATGAGGTAGCCTCCTTGCTAACAGCAACAGGGTGCCAACCTGTCAGGATAAAATCATGTTTATTTCTTTGAAGCTCCTCTTCCCACTGATTGGCCAGGCTTTTTGAGGCCCCAACCTATTCAACATATCATGAATGAGTTATGCAATAATGATGATTTCAGAGAGATCTGTTGCAATTGTTTTGAAAATAGAGTTTTGATCAGTTTAAAGACGTATTCAGGAATTTCTGCAACATACAAATATGTAGAGGTTAAAAAAATTTCACATGCTCAGTCTGAAGATCCAGCTTTGGACTTTTGTATGATACCGACATTGGTATCAATATATTGATATTTTGGATCAATCTGCGCACCATGACCAGGGGGATTGGAACACCTGTGTTGGTTGTTTGTTTGTTTGTCAATGTTAAGCATATCTTATACATTCAGTAACAGAAAAACTGCTTGAGGAAGGAGCTTCATGTTTGGCACAGTCATCCACTCGGTTTCAAAGATGAGCTGATGAGATTTTGAGGGATGACAGTGAATGTCCTGGGTTAGTGGGGTTTAGCAAGACATCATTGATGACAACTTAGTATTAACTCTGTTTATATTCACAGGGGTAAAATAAGGTCAAAAGTCAACTTTAGTGCACCATTACACTGACTTTGATTTAAAAGCCGTGGATTAAAGCATTATGATTTTAGCTAATACCTTATTTACAGGATTATCCTCAATATCAGGAGCACAGATCTGCTCCTGATCAGACACAGATGTGATGGTTTGATCAGTCACATCAAAGAGTTTCCACAAAATGAATAAACCAATAGAGTGAAAACATCCTGTTCATATGATTCTGCCACAGATGAACGATACAGATGTCAAATCTTTGAATGGTGTAGATATACGATGACACCCCCCTCACCTCCAGAATAGCTCCTTCAGCGGTGCAATTTCAGCTCAGATTGTTTTTCACGCTTTGTTTCATCAGATCATCCTGCATTGCATTTTTAAGGCAATCTCACAACACTTAAAGCCCCTGAGTCCACGTTTCCTCTCTTTGATGGTCTCTAATTAGATTTTAAGATGTATCTTTGAATGATGAATCAGTTAAGAGGAAGGATACTGTACCTCCTCGGGGCCTCAGGGACAAAAGGATCTTATTCATCAGCCTGCTTCTTTAACCGTGTGGGATGCTATTTAATCTAACTGATGGCCACACATCCACATTTCCTGCCAGCAAAGCAGACATGAAATACTTCCAATTTGTCTGAGTAGATGGACACAGAGGCAGCAGAAATGGTCGTAAAACGCTTAGGAATGCTATCTTTAGATTGTCAGAGGGCCAAACAGTAATTCTGCTTTATTATAACTTTGGGACAACCTTCCATGAGAGAAATGATGTGAATTCGTGCGGTGTGATGAAAGCAGAGAGAAGGACTCATGGTTGAAAACAGCAAAGGTGGAATAATCAGGATTTCAACGTAGGGCAAAGAAATTGAAGGTGATGACTGAAATGGCTTAGATAAACTGTCTGAGGTGAACATGCATCACTGTTTACAGACCGCAGTTTGAGCTCACTTTGTCAGGGGTGGACAATAAGCTCAATATTTGACGTCTCTGCTCCAGAAACGCCACTTTTGATTTCGGCTTCCTTGGTTAGACAGACGGAGGGGTTAAATCCTCAGATAATAACTCCTGTTTGGTTCTTTGTGCTTGCTTTCCATGGTCAGCGGGTTTGTGTAATGGTTGAGTAACCTGTGAGCCCTGCATTGGGATTATACTCACATAGATTTCATGCTGCAGTCAGTTACAGACCTACTGTGCTCGGAGTCCCCTGATTTATGTTCACATCAAAATAAAACACGTCATTCACTCACTCATCCACAGGACTGCACTGCAAAAACTGAAATACAAACAAGTATTTGTCTGATTTTGATTAAGACTATCTTATTAGCCTTTAGGGCTGAACAAATTGCAAAAATAATCTGATTGCAATTATTTTTTTTAACCCTACATTGCAATAACCATTAAGTTTGAAATTAATTTTTAGGTTATCCATCTTATGTGTTGTGAAACAAACAACTGAATCCCTCTTTATTGAAAAGAACAGTATACCAGATAAATAAAACTAAGAATAAATAACTAGAAAAAGGTAGTTTGAATTATATGGCAAATTTGATATCACTTTTTTTTTTTTTTTCATTCTGGCTTTGAAAAGGAAAAAAAACATGCATAAGGGGAGAGAGTAAAACTTTTGTACAAAAAGATAAAAGATCCCCCAATAAACTCTTTATATTCATATATAGATGAATAGATCCATAGATAGACCAAATAAGAGGGGGTATTTAGCATGGAAATTACAGTCCTCTGAGAGTGTGTTTATTTCTATGAACTTAGTTCAATTTTTACTACTTGTGACTGCTTCTTATCGATTTTAGTCACTTTTCTCTCTTTGTGCTTCTTTTGAACATTTTTTTTAACTTTGTGACTATTCTAAGTTTTCTCCAATTTTCACTCAATTTTGCTGCTTTTTGGCCATTTTGCCACCTTGAGCTTGTTTTTATTTTGTCTACTCACTGTTTCCTTCATTTTTCACCACTTAGATTGTGTCTCTTGTGAAGGTAGATTTCAACAGTTTGTCTCTTTGGTTGGGCAGGGTTTAGTAACACTGGTGTAGGGCAGAAAACATCTACTCCAAAAAGAAAATCTGATATTCTGACACATTCCAGGTTTGAGAAATATTGCATATTGTCTGTGATTAAAATATTGGAGCAGGCCATATTGCCATTTAATGTAATTTGGAATCAATTGCCCAGCCCTATTTGACTTCTGTTTTCCTAAACAAAGTCTTATTACAAGACACTGATTTGTAAAATTGGAGTGAACTGCCCAGAGCTGCAGAAGTTGGTGACTGTTTTTGTTTTCTGATGATAATCAGAGCAGTTTGTGGATCAGATCTTCAGACGGAACAGACAGTAGGAAAAAATGATGCTCAGTTCTTGGTGATATTAACGACCCAAACCCATTCTTAATCAAGTCCCCCCCTGGGCTATTTTTCAACATGCTGCCACAAGTTAGAGTCAAAATTAAATCTGTAACTCTAATGGACTGAGTTCAGAACAGATCCATTTTATGAGTCATAAAAACAGCAAGAATGAAGAAACAAGAAGAGAGTAGAATATAAATCTCTTCACAGAGAGAGTAGATTTCAGATATTGTACACTTGGTGCTTGAGTGTAGTTGTTATTTTCCACCCCTGGGCCTGCTGGAGGTTAAATAAGGTGTGGTCACTGTTGAGGTGGTGCACTGCCATCCTGAGCTCACAGAGACCTGCTGCACCTCAGACCAACAGAAACCTGGTCCAATATCTAAATTTATGGTGCTGCAGATACTTAGAGGAAACACATTATTCTGCTCCTTATCCACACACACACACACACACACACACACACACACACACACACACACACACACATACACACACACATCCTTCATGGGACACAGTCACTATCTACTTACAAAACCTGCTTCCCCTCAGCCCTGCACAGGCCAAAAACTTTAACTGAGACGTCACTAAACTGCTGCTGCTGATGATGATGAAAATATTTGCTCAGTCCAGCTACAGGACCATGATAGAGGCCTGCATGTTAGTTTTGGTCAAGACATCCCTGAGTCAGGTGTGGGTCATTTTCGCCACCCTTCCTGGATGTAGCTTTTTCTCTGGCTCCCTCTCAAAAATTAAACCCTGTTTCCAGTTGTCAACATGGACCACACTACATTTTTAAAGCATGTCACTGCCACCGGAGGCCAGAATTCAGGTCGAGGTTATCAAGAGTCATTTAAGTCTGTACCACTTTAAGGAACACATGGCAGCAGAAAGGTTAATATTCTGACTACAGATGGGCCAGTTGAAGCTGGAAGGCTTAAGTCTGCTCTGTAGATCACATCACATCTGCCTGCAGGTGCACCTGGTTTGATAAGGGAATGAAGCAGACGCACTGATCTGTTTGATTCATGCTGTACCTTATAAAACACATCCATGAATAATTATAGAACTGAATACAACCTTTTTGCTCTCTGTGCCTCACATAGGCCCTTATTTATCGAACATGTATGACCGAAAAAAGGGGTGTATGCACATATCCATGCACCGTTGTTTATTAATCTGAACATAGGTGGAGAGGATGCTCAAATCCCGCGCCAGGTCTGAGTTTGTGTTTACAAGGGGTTGCAGTGCAGCGAGGAAAATCATTATGTGGAGGAAAATTATTGCCTCTTATGAGCGCAGAGCATTTTCAGACAGACAGAGGTTCATAGATTAATATTAAGATATGACACTAAGAATGTGCAATACATTTCACTCTCCTGATGTCAATCTCTGGAAAATACAATGCATATGAAAAAGCAACTGTCAGCTGATATCTTTGTTTGACAAATGTGTCCCCTTTTATCGACACTATCCATTTACTTTAACAATGACAGAAGCTTTCAGTGATCAAAAACACTTCCATGTTCACAGTTGAGTCTGCTGAGAACACTCAGACGATCAAACAGTTGGTGTGGCTTTCTTTAGGCTCTTCGTTCCCACCGGCGCTCCGGTGAGCCGTTTGCAATTCCTCTGACGTTGTTACAGTATAGGCAGTAACACCTTTGTCAAACATTTGAATGCTTTACAGCATTAAAAAGCTTAAATTCTTCATATTTCAGCCACTAAGTTTGTTTAACAGTTTTCTTCATCAGCAAAACATAATTAGTGAAAGAATCACTCAGATGGCGATCGCAACATCTGGCACATTCTATCTCTTTTGGGGTCCTGAAGTCACATCCGTATCCCGCATCTTGAATATTCATTCTTCTTTCCACCAGAGGAATCCAGAGTTTAAACGTATTAAAAGTGTTGTTTCATCAAGTTATTCTAGGTGGTGAAATTTCTCCAGTAAAGTCTGTTGTGTGTCTGTCTGTTGTGTTCGTTCTCATCAATAACAGCAGCTTCACAGTCTTATAACATTTCCTCCTCAATGTGAATGTTTTTTAGTGTTAAAGACATATTAAAAATGTACAGATACTCATTTTTATTAAGAATATGCTATGAGAAGGAATTACATGTCTCTTGGTGTTCATGGGGTCAGAGGACTACAAAAATGTTGGGACTTAAAAGAGGGCCCCAAGTTGGAAAAGGCTGGGAACCACTACCATAAAAAATGCTGTTTGCATATAAGTGGGTTTTGTACCAGTCAAATAATCATGAATATTCTTGTAAAATGTTCATTAAAAGACAATTTCTAGTTCATCTGTACAGCATCTGTACGGCGTTTGTCTGCTAAACAATAACACCCACAACAAAAAAAGAAAGAAATCATCTATGAGATGCAGATCAAAGTTTCAAACTGAACTCAAAAAAAGATGCTTTCTTGAGCTATATAATGCAAACATTTCAGGAAATGACATTTTTCTTTGAAAGTAGGGCTGCAGTATTGAATTGAATCATCTGATGGGCCACATAGGAAACAGGCGGCGAGGAAATGACTTTCTGAGTGCAAATTTCAAAGAAAAATGTCTGAAACATAGCACCAGCCTTCTTTTCTTTATGATCATTTCAGCTCTTTATTGCTGCGCAGAGGAGATGAGAAAAGAGAGATCCACATGTCGTCCCTTTACCAAACCATACACGTTCCAGAGGAAAGCTTTTAGGTTTGTATAATGTTGTAAATGGTTTCAAAGCGATAGCAGCGACTGTCGAAATCAAGTGTCTTCTCCTCTGTAGTTCATGCTGGAGGTATAAAACAGCTCCGTGATTCTCAGGAACGTTTGGCTTCCATTTCTCTTGGTCATTACTGCGCTCCGCTCACATTAAATTGCATTAGAAAGCCACTAACAGCTTCTGTTCCCTCCTCAAACACACTCACTCACGCACACACACACACACACTCACACAAATCCGCTCCACACTCCTCCACACACACTAGTATTGATCTGTGGAGCTCCACTGGATTATGAAAAATGGCTCCAAGCCTTAATGACACTTCACCTGAGATAGACTGCCGCTCTGCAGAGTGCTGCTGGGGGGTTGAAAATGCGAGCGCAGGGAAATCAGAGGTAAAATGTTGTGCCGCTCTGTCCCTGTATCTTCTTTCATTGATTAACTGTTGGGACAGAGATATAAAGGGATAATTTATGCTGCAAAAGACGGATGGATTTCATAATGGAGGGTCGTTTGCTGCCCTGCATCGTGACTCACAGGACACAGTTATCATTTCTACAACAATATTATCCATTTCAGCTCTCAGATTCCACCAGTGTCACAGCAGAGCATTACGTCTCTTCAAATGAGCACTCAGCAGGGGAAAAAAGTATTAAATTCACACACGTATCTGCATGAAATGAAAAGTAATGAAATGAGACTCAAGTTCCAGCAAAAAGCATCAGCGTCCACACCACTGAAAGCAGACAGAGGTGGAGCTGAGGATAAAGCCTGGCCGCCTGGCTAACTGCCACAACACTCCTAGGTGTCAGTCAAAGAGGCTACACCCCTCATTAACCTCTTATGTTCCACCAGGTAGTTAGCAAGCTTGCATCCTTCACATTTCAGTCACTAAGTTTGTTTTACAGTTTTCTTCACCAACAAAATGCAACTAGTGAAAGAACCCCTTGGACAGCAATCACAACAACTGAGATGTCCTACCTGTTTGGAGGTCATTATATCATGTGCCCTGAATACTCACTCTCCTTTTCACAGGAGGGATCCAGGGTTCAAACATATTAAAAGTGATGTTTCATCAGATTATTACAAATGGTGAAATTTCTCCAGTAAAGTCCGTTGTTTGTCCGTCTGTCATGTCTGTTTTCATAAATAACAGCAGCTTCGCAGTCTTGTAGCATTTCCTTCTCAGTGTGAATCTGACAAAACTGTGTGTGTTTGTTTTCCTTAGAGTCCTAGCTGCAAGACAAAAGTAACCCCATCATTTTCTGTTGAGTCTTCATCCCAGGACAGCTTGTGAAAGACAACAAGTGCTCCCTGCTTGACTGTGTAATAGACAAACAAAGCGTCATTTGTAGGCTAACAGGCCTGTTTGTCACCTGTAAAGCAACCAATCACCTCACTGTTCACACAAAGGCATTTGTACCCATTTACATCATTGGCAAGATCTATTTATTGCTGTGCATTTTCATTCATATTCATGTGCACAACAGGAGAGGTACAATCCTTGACTGGGAGCTACTTTTTCATGATTTTTGGTGAACCTGATTAAAAAGAGGAGACTGAGCACTGACAAAGCTGAATTTTAGCCAAGGAGTTTTTGTAGGAGTGCATGGAATGTGAGGACAACTCTGCCTGGTGTTTGGTCACCTGAGACTAAAAACTCGACAACTCCTACAAGGTTTTACCTAAAAAGCTCAAATCTCACCTAGATGAGATGACAGGGTGCAGAAGTGATATGGAGCATGTTTTATGTCTGGCATCGAATATCTTGAAATTACTGATTTTCAAAAATGGCTATAAAAATCAAGGAGTTTCTTTTTTTCTTCGTCTTCAACCTCAACAAAGCTCCATGATGTCCGGTTCTCTAATTGGCTGCTTTCTCAGCATGAGTTTACTGACTCTGTGTGTGTGTGTGTGTGTGTGTGTGTGTGTGTAGAAAGGTTAGTGATAGCAGCAGCTCTCCGGCTCACACAGTGTGTCCTATTATTGTTGGTGACATTACTCAGAGTGTTGTCTCTTCACCAGCCGCCTTAGCTCTCCTTCATCATCTTCTCCTTCATCATCGTCTGTGGGGTCTCAGAGTTTGCATGATGACGGAGGAGAGTATCGAGAATAAAACCAACAGAATCAGTCAGCCCTGTCAGATTTGGATCATCGGCTGAACGGAGGAGTAAATCATACGGTAGAGGCGATGTGAGCTGATGTGTGACTCTGTCTGCACGCTGACTGAAAACATGAGCAGACACTAAGTGCAAACAAGCGTTCAGCCTTTACAGAACATTCAGTGTATGAACACACTGACTCCGCCCCTCACACTCTTACCCAGGCCCCCTCTCTTAGCAGAGTGACAGGTGTGATCCAGGTGTGTTTCATGATGGATAACAGCAGTGATGCTCAGTGAGACCACACACACATCACAGACAAACTGCTGCGTGAGCATCCTTCAATTCCTGACCCCAGGTCAGCAGAGTGTCCCAACAGAGCTGCAGGGTTTCTGATTCCTCCCCACCACCCCTGCTCCTCCCTTTGACCCTCCATTGCTTCATGACGACAGACGCCAGGGAAGAATCTCTATAATTGACTTTATTGACAGTGAGAAGAGAAACCTCTTGTTTCTCCTTGCTCATCAATAACAGCTGATTGATGCTAACTGGTTTACCCTGGGCCTCCATCAGAGCTGTTCAGAGCTGTTTGGGTTGGTAGTTTGTTTCATGTTAAAGCATTGATCTTCAGTGGAGCTAGTGGGGATGTGCTCAACCTCCTAACTGGTTTTAGCTGGGGTTAATATTTAGATGGGCCTCGATGGATCAGAGTTCAGCTCATCCTACAAATGCTGGATTGGTCTGATGCCCGAAGGGTCCATGTAATTACCTGATCCATACCGGCAACCTGATTTGTTCTGTGCACGTACAAAACACGTCTACATCCACTTGTCAGCTTGTGACTGCCTGGCTGCATTTAATTTTTTTGATAGAGTCTAACATCACTAGTGTTCCCATTGGATTGGTGAAACAGTCAAGTGACAGCAACCAAAGCAGAAGTCTCTGACAAACCAATACAAACAGGTTGTGTGAGCAGTAATAGGTAAATGAAAGCAAAAGTAGAAAACATCTGGAGTACAAGAAGCATATCTTCTTCACAAAAATAATCCAGTAAAGCTAAAACTATGTTGCATTAAAACTACTATGGGATGTAAAGATACTCTTTCTATACTTTATAGTTTTACAATATCTGTCATCCACAACTTAAGATCTGATTTTTCTCTTTCTCTTTTCATTTATGGTTTCGCATTTAACTTAACGCAAATTTTTGTATTCTATTTTGTATTTTATATTCTCAATGCACAATTTCACAACCCATGCATGGTTATGTAAAATTCCTCTTTAAGTCTGTTTTCTTTTTCTTAATTGATATATATATATATATATATATATATATATATATATATATATATATATATATATATATATATATATATGGGCATTTGGGAGGGGGGGTTTTAGATGCAGGTAATTTTTAATTTTGTAATAATGATGCACGCTATGTCTTGTAACCTGCTACTGGATACTGTGAATTTCCCCCGGGATCAATAAAGTATCTATCTATCTATCTATCTATCTATATATCTATATATCTATCAACTCTTGTTGTGGAGAGGGAACAGGTTCCAGACTACGCGCTGACTCAGCCAGAGATCTAAGACTCACCTGTGGAGGTGTTGAACAATTTCTGCAGAGATCTTAGTGACCCTCTATGGTACATACCCTGCTGTGTGGACTAGATGAGGTTGTATTTATAACTTCACACGCATTCTTGGTGGCTTCCTGCTCCGTCCTGAAGTCCAACAGCTTGTACTTTGTTCTGCAGACACTCAGGTCCAGGTTTGTGTCAGAGTGTCCGCTTCACTCCAGCAGGCTGCCTTTTTTGTTGTTTGTGATCGGGCCCAGAACCGCTGTGTCATCAGTGAGTTTCACTGCAGTATCTGTGCTGAGTGTTAAAACTAGAAGAGTCACCAACATGACAGGAACCAGTGCAGCTGAGGGCTCAGCACACGGCGTGCAGTGGAGAGCGTGCCAGCTCTCTCTGTGCAGCTGCAGGTGTGATGTCAGGGCTGATCTGTGGAGCTGTTAAATGCCCCAGCACTTTGGGAAAATTGATCCACTGCTGCTAAATCAAAGTTTTATTTTTCTGTTTTGTTTTTGGCTTTTACACCCGGTGCAGGAAGGAATCACGACACCAAACCAGCACTCACTCTTTGACTCAGTCTCATTGTGATTATTTTTCCCTTTATTGCAATTGCAATTTATTGTGGCTTTATTTTCAGGTTCCCTGTCCTTTGTGTTGCATAACAAACAAAAGCAATAAATCATTTTTAATTAAAAAGAGCACCATGTTGGATAAACAAAACTAGGAATGAATAAAAAGTATTTCGATTAATGTCGCAGATTTGATACTAATCACCAAATTAAAGGAGATAATTTTTTTTAATACTCATTTTTCTGGCCTTTGTTTCTTGAAATGTTAATGATTATGGCTTTCAGATAATGATAACCCAAAATTCAGTGTCTCAGAAGTTTAGAATGTTACATAGTAAAAAGAAATGTCAGGTCTCTGAAAAGTATGTTCATTTCTATGCTCTCAAGACTATTTCTGCTCCTTGTGTCTGCTTTTGATCCAATTCAGTCACTCTTCACTATTTTCGGACCATTTTTTGCAACCATATTCCAAGCTTTCTTCCAATTTTCACCCTTTTTTGATTCTTTTGACCAGATTCTTTAGCTGCTTCTTGCTGTGTTTTTCTTTTTTGTTTGTTTTTAACCACTTTCACCACTTAGATTGTTGCTCTTGTGAGGGTATTTTTGAACAGTTTGTCTCTTTGGTTGAGCAGGGTTGAGTAACACTAATGGTGATCATAAAACATCTACTGCAAAACAAATAAAAATAAATAAATCGGGTTTTCTTACACATGTGAGGTTAAAGAAAAATTGCACCGTCTGCGTACAGAATATTGCCACAGATCATATTGTGATTTAATCCAATTTGAAATGAGTTAGAGTTGTCAGGACTTTCAATGCCAGCAGTGCTTTTTATTCCTTTGTCTCTCTCTTACATTAGCGATCTTCTCCAAACTTCGGCCCTGATGTCCTTTAAAAATCTGCTGCTCAGTAATGACCTCCCCCCTCCCCCTCCCTCCTCCCTCCCCTTCAATCAAGTCTCTGTTGCCTGTATATCATTCATCACAGCTTGGACACTTAATGAGAAACCTAAGAGGGTCAGAATGAGCAGGAAAGTCATTTAGGTTCAATCAATACTCGATGAAGATATTAGAACACGTGCTGCTTCTCAGTTATATGAGCTGCTGTAATAAGAAACAGGGACACCAGTTAATGTTCAGGGGATTAGATTATTGGATCTGCATCAGGCCTTTTGGCAAGTTACCGGTGACACAACCCCGATACAGAACGAAGAGGGGGAAGGGAATACTTCAAATGAAATATTAGAAATATGCAGATGGAACTGTGCACCTGCAACAGCTTCATTACTTTTTGTGACATTATCAAGGCTGCAGCGTCGATCAATAAAGTCAGTAAAAATGGATTAATAAAAGTTTCCATTATCAAAGCATTAGGGGTTCATATGAAATAAAGCAGATAGGGAGAAATCGGTTAGGTTTAAACCCTCTTTAGTGTGAGCACATTTTACACCAGGTAATGCTTCAAAGTGTGTTAAATGCAAACTATGCATCAATATGGGGCTGAACAAAAGCACAGTGATGACACAACATCCAAGAGGAAGGGAGGCTTAGTAAGGGTGACCAAACATCCTCCTTTGCCCGTACATGCCCTTAGGGAATTTATACATATTGTGTGTGGCTGTTCAATCCCAAATGTATGCAAAAAGAAATCAAGGAAAATAATAAACCTGTAAGTCGAAGAGCAGGGGAAAAGAAAAAACATGAATATTTACAGCAGACATCATGGGGACAGACATACACGCTTCTTGTTTTTATCTCCAGCTCATAAAAGAAGAACAGTCTTAAGAAATGATTCACTGTGCATTTCACTTTGCAGATCAGTGTTCCCATTTTTGGATCTGCTTACTCATTTATATCATGGCTGGCATGGCTAACCATACTGCAGTGACACAAACATTTTCCCTTATTGTGGAAACAATTCAAAAACAATGCATACTCATGATCATGAGCTCATGCAAGACAAGACTTTGGCAAAAACTCATACAACAGCAAAGGTGGGGCAGAATATACCAGCAATGCAAACACATGGACACAGAAGACACCAACAGATTTTATTTTATACAAGTAGAGACTGCGAGAAGGAAGAGAACACATTTAAAAAGTTGAATATTTTAAAGGTGTGTTGCAGAGTGGGTGTTGGAACAGAGCGCTGCGGAAACCCGACTAGAAAAACAAGCCTAAAGTTTTTTTTGCTCTGTGTTCTTTGACTGTGGAGGTCAATGGAGTCTCATAGTCAAGAATGCAAACTGAGATGATTTGAGTTTTGTGACAAAGAGCGTTATCCTGCTGGAAGTTTCCATTAGATTGGTACAGGGTCAAGTAAGTTGGTAGGAGGCAGGATGGATCCATCCACCTGTAGATTATCCCTTAGATAAAGTTAGCAGCTCTGTTCCTCTCTGATAACATGGCCCCTCTCAGCCTGATCAACATGTTTAATAGATGAAGCACTAAAAGAAAGTCAGAGAAAGCTCTTTGTCTGGACTATTACAGGTAAATAAAGCTGCTCTCAGCTGAGCCGAGGGGAAAATATCTTCGTCTTTATCAAGCAGCAGATGTTCCACTTTGATGGCCCTTCTCTGACTCTGCACTAACACTCCTCTTTATTTCATCAGACTCATTGAGGCCACAGGCACCGCTCTCCTTTAATGCTGCAAGCTTGTAAAACACTATCATCAAATCAGGACATCTTTGCTCTCAGACTGCAGACTGTAAAACAGAGAGAAAGGTGGCAGAGCAAAGCTTCAAAAGGGAGCTCCAGAGAGAAGTCAGATAGTCCCTTAAATCTGGTTAATCCAGCTAACTTAACAGTCAAGAAAGAGTGGGGATTAATTCAAATGATGGCTATTAATCAAGGCATTAGACCTTCAAACTGTCTGAGAGGAACGAAAGTGGGTCTGCAACCTGCCATGGAGTGGGAGGTAAAGCAGACTGGACGCCTGAAGCGGTGCCTCCACTTAGAGAGCTTTCAGAGCTTTAGTCAGAAACAAACACAAGCATGAGTGAGACAGAGGAGGGTTAACCTTGAGAGGTTTGAGCTGGTTTGATGTCAAGGTCAGGCCCCTGTCTGGATAACATGCTGAATATTATTAAAGCTGAAATAAACATTCACAACGAAGAGGATATGAATGTGTGAGTCTTATTTTCTTTTTACTATTGGACTTCCTTAATCTCGTTCAAATTCAAAATATCCACTCTTAGAAATTAACTGTAGTGTGATGACAGCTTTGACTGGATTTTGTGCATTTATTGATTCTTCAATGCACATGTTGGTCCTGTTCTCCAGACCTGGCTTTTTTAATCTGATGGTGAGCTACAGCAGCAGGCCTGGAGCCTACAAATTGTTCGACTGTTGCTGGAGAGTTGCACCTCCCCTGCCAGGCCTGTAGGGGGCTCTTTGAAGCCCACTACAAACTCTCACCGATGAGCTGTGAGGGGCGGATGGACTATTATTTTCACATTGCCAATTTCTGTTATTTGATGCATGGTGATTATTCAATGCTCGTATGTGAATTCATAATGTGTTGACTTTGAACTTGAATGGCTGTTCTTAAGGCCAAGGTAAACTGTGAGCCCTATAGGTCAGCGATTCCCAACCTGTGGGCCCTAGCCCCAGGCTGCACGGTGGCGTAGCGGGTAGCGCTCCAGCCTCACAGCAAGAAGGTTGCCGGTTTGATTCCCCATTTGGGGATGGTGGGCCTTTCTGTGTGGAGTTTGTATGTTCTCCCTGTGCATGCGTGGGTTCTCTCCGGGTACCTCAGCTTCCTCCCACAGACCAAAAACATGCCCACATTAGGTGAACTGGTTATTCTAAATTGTGTGTGACTGGTTGTTTGTCTCTATGTCAGCCCTGCGATTGACTGGCGACCAATCCAGGGTATACCCTGCCTCTTGCCCAATGACAGCTGGGATAGGCTCCAGCCACCCGCAACCCTGAATAGCAGAATAGACGGTTAAGAAAATGGATGGATGGATGGGCCCTGGCCCCTTGGTGGGCTGTGAAGGTATTAAAAGTGGGCTGCCAATTCATTTCCAAAATAGTATGAATTTATTGGAGTTTATTGTATAAAAACAAGGTACAAAGAAACAAATAAAGACAAAAATAAATATCTATACACAGTAACATTTAAAATGTTAAAACTGTGTTAAGTTTTAGGGGAAATTGAAGTTGTTCAGGTATTTATACATATAAAAAAGTCTCCCAGGAAGGTATGTTATTGCTCAATAGGTAACATGACCTCAAACAGAACAACAACCTGAAATGTAATAAAAATAAATATTAATACAACTCAAAATGTAATGTCTTCTTGAAAGATGTAACTAAAGTCCTGAGCCGAATGATGCAACAATAAGACTGTAGTAAAATAAAACAACTGACCAGACATTGTATGTTTGTGCTTAGAACCTGTGACATTATTGACCAGTTATGGCTTTTCAAGTTTTATTACATTTTGGGTCATTGTTTTTAATGTGGTTCTAAAAGGCATTAAATAGCCTCCATACCTATCGGGTTGGGGGTTGGGGCGCAAACATTTTTGAGATTTTAAAGTGAGCCCTAAGTTGGAAAAGGCTCAAAGGGAACCAATCGTTCTAGGTCAATAAAGAAAGGACTCATGTGTCATTCCGGTCATGTTAACAGTTTACTGCCTGTGCTAAGAGTTTACAACCTATGGGGATGGATCTGTAATCTGTGATCTGCAGACTTAATGGTTCTGTCTCCACTATTTACAAGGTCACACTTGAGATCCCGCTTTTTCACACCCATCTCAAGATAACATGGTTTTGTTAATTTGGCTTTTGATTTGCTTCTTGATATGTCCATATATCTGCCGGCTGAAAACCAGAACACACTGGCTAATGTGAATCCTGGTACTGGAAATGTTTGTATGTCCTTTGTGGTATAGCATTTGTTTCCTGATAGTGGATTCTGGTATAGAGCTGTACAGAAAAAGCATTTGGATGAGCAAAGCAGAACATTTCAGTCTGTTTCTGGCTGGTTTGGAGAGAAGGAGAGAGAGTGAGAGAGTAAAAATAGGAACTGACATATCCGATATCAAATCTTTTGTTCCGACATGATTAAAAAGTGTTTCAGAGAGCAAGCAGCTGAAAGGTGACCGGATAGAGCTGCTGATTAAAAGGAAACTTGTACATATTTTGGGTTTGTTTAAATATGTAGAAAACCACAAGAGGCTAATTATGGTAAAAAAGTTTGACTTCAAAGCAGAGCAAAGCTTTTAAATGAGACTAAAGGGAATAAGAGTTTCACCAAGAAGGGGAATAAAAGGAAAGCAGCGAACACTGTGATCACCATGTCATACAAGCTCTGTGGGTCAACGCTGCGTCGACAAAGCTTTCTCCCTCTGCATGCATACATTCACACTTCTCATGCATGCATAACAACCAGCTCAGAGCTGCCACGGCCTTTCTTTTCTCCAAACCTGCAGGGAAGGAGCAGCAGGCCAAACCTGCAGATTAATCACAATGCCTCCTTGACACAGAGCTTTGATATCACCCTGAGTGAGAGCGAAAAGGAGAATGGAAGAATGTTCCTGCGATGCCAGAGATCGGATTAAGTTTCCTGCTGTCCCTGAAATGTGCAGATTGGAGATCAGAGATTGTTGGAGCTCAGTTCTGCTTCAGCTTAGCATCCTGCTTCTTCACAGATAAACACGTTCAGTGTCCTGTGTGCTCGTTTGTGTGTATGTGTGTGTGTGTGTGCACAGCATGTCCACACTCACAGCTTGTCCAATATGATCCCTTATTTTGTGGCTCATCGCTTCCTTTACACCTGCTGCAGTCGTCAGTGTAATTGAAGTTTTACGGTGTTTGGACAAACACCAATTACCATCCACTTAGTCTGATAATGGACGCTGCAATTACACATAGAAACACTGCTCCCCACAGCAGCGGCCCAGTCAGACAGACGACTCAGGCCATGCTATGGAGACACCAAGATCACTTTTCTAAAGAGGAGTCATGAAGCTCAGAGACTGAGGTCCCCTCACTGTAAACACTGCAGGTAACAGCCTGCTGATATGGAAACATGTAAGAGGAGGAGCTGAGGATAAGTTAGTTTCTGCTCCTTTCACTTTAACATGGAACTCTATGGGACTGACTCACTGCTGGAGACAGGCTCTAGTGGACACTAAGGGAACTGCTGTTTATTATACCTCCTCACTGGCTCTATCTTTCTTCACTGCAGTGATGCTCAGGGTCTTTCGAGTTAGACCTCACCTCCTGAGTTTTGAGATGGAGCCCAGCTTCCTGTGGTCAGTGTGAGCGGTTAGTGGAAGAGTGTGTGACAGCTCCTGTGTTGAACAGCTGCTCCTCGCTCTGTCATGGTGATCTCACCTGCTGTGCATACACTACGGTGCTGTTGCTCATACTCCTTTTCTGTTTTTCACTGCAAAAAGATCATGCACTCAAAGAATTGTGGCCATATCTCAGCTTTATGTGGTAGGTTGATATATTACTGTTTTATTTATTTACCATTTGTATCTCCCTTCTCATCTTTACCTTTTATGTAACCCAATTAAACTTATTCAGTTTGAGTCTGTTTTTGTTCAAATCAAGAATTGATTTTATTTTATTTTATTATGGTAAATGTTGGATTTAATGCCCCCAGAAGCCTGTGTTACATCTTCTGCATTAAGAGACAGAACGCAGCAAATTATCCTCTGCTGATTCAAAATGCACAGACTTCTGTCCCAAGTTAGAGTTCATGTGTCAGGTGTGAAAAAAGACATAGATGCCTTTGTTCATTTTCACACTGTCTTAAAGTCATGTGACAAACACAGAATACATTTTTGCTTTTACTCAAGCTGAACCATCTTTTTTCAATCCATCACTTCAACATCTGCAGCAAACCAAACCCCTCATTCCAGACTGAAGAGAGAAAAATGTCCCGTCACCCATCTATATTTCAATTCTCTCTTCTTCAAAATCCTTAACCCACGTCTTCCTCCACATTATTTCGCCACAGGCGGCATGCGCTCTGACAGCCACTGAATTGATCCGTACAGCTCTTTCATTCTGCTGCTGCACTCGGAGCTTCAGAAATGAGTGATGGCTCGGTGCTCAGAGACAATGTCAAATAAGGCCGGGATCAGAATCGACCCGTGTCACCATCTGAGTTTCTCTGTCCTTCCATCAAGGTGGATCAGACAGAGTCAAGAACACCTGAACAGCGTGCTGACAGTTCATGCTCCCATTTCAGACTCTGCTGTCACATATAAAACTTTCAGGAGCGCATCTAGGAATCTGCTTTACTTTGAAAAGGTTTTTAAAACCTCAACTATGTGAACACAAAATGATTCAGGCATGTTGAAACGCTCTGAGCTGCTTCTCAAAACTACTAATAGGTTCAAGAATGTGAATATTACATATCGACAAGGGAGGGGGAATAAAACAGAAACTTTTAGAGGGTAGATGTTGGCAGGATTTAGAAAATGTTTATCTAAATTCTCCTCCAACCCTTCAGCATTTTGCTTCCTGTCGCACTTTTGATTGAGGATCAGATCTCAAATCTTCATGTGCTGCTTAACTACTTCTGCAACACCTCCTTAGTGACATCTTCCCATTTGTGCTCAAATTCAGGATCACATGTGAAGGGTACTGGTTTGGGTTCTCCTGGAGTGCTCGCCAGGTAGGTTTTGGTGTTTTTCCACCTCTGCATCCATCTGCATACAACATACAGGTAGCTGTTCAGCTCAGAGCATCATCATCATAATAGCCACACCCACTCAGATCACTGCATCGGTGACAGATCCTGCACACAGGTTCAAACTGAGATAATACGTCAAACTAAACCCAAGACAGATTGGAAATGTGAAAAGCAGACATAGGTGTCACCATAAACGACGACTGATGTCATCATTCTGCATTTTTTCTTGTATTACTTGTTCTAAACCATTTTGCACTATCATCTAGACAGCATGCAAATTGTTAAGATATTACCCAGCTGATAAAATACTGGACTTCCTCTCTATATCTTCCTTTTCCTCTAGAAATATGTGAACCAACAGTTCATGCACATAAACCAGTGACCCCTGAGTGCTCCGCCATCCTTTTGAATAAATGTTATCTCACATTTAAAGTTATCTTGCGGTCACAGTTTCTTCTTTCTTACACCAGTGGCTGATAGAGGAATACTCCAGGATGAAACAGGACTCTAAGGCTGGATAAATTTAGGATGAAAGACTGAACAAGAGGAAAAACAGAAATAATGTGATATGATCGAGTAATTTCACATCAAACAAGAGCCTCCAGGAAAGCACACTCTCTTTCTACATTTTGTTCTTTTGTTTTAAGAGATGTGTTATGCAAGGGGGAAATAAAGTAACCCACTCACCCATAAAACACAGACATTCGTGTGTTTATTCAATGACGCCGCTCCGTGGAAAGTTCTCGCCTCCAGAGAGAAGAAGAAACCAAACTTCTTGAGGTAGAACAAAGCCAATTAATTGCTCCCATCCAAATATCGAGAAAGTGCTTCACTTTGGTTGTGTTGCTGTGAGGAATTCAAACATCATAAATAAAGCTGTGTCTTTGTGGAGTTCATTTCAAACATCATAAATAAAGCTGTGTCTTTGTGGAGTACATCTCAAACAAACTTGTCTGCAGCAGGATAATCTGAGTGAGCACAGAGAGGGAAAGCACACAGAGGAGGTGTGGAGCCCGCAGAGATCAAACAGCAGACAGAAAGTCATCTGAAGGTAGACGCGCTCTCCTGCTCTCTGTTTCTATTTAACTTCTGATTATCACTCAGATATGCGGCGTGATCATCGCCCAGCGACGCCAAATGCCCAGCATCCTGTTTGCACAGGGCTCCTCTCCTTGGCAGGCCCGTCACTGATGAATATTTAACGCTCTCTCTCACAGAAATAGATAGCCGGGGTCGTGCGAGGTGTTCAGAGCTGAAGGACGCCGCAAAGCTCATCAAAGACCTGAAGGCTGACACGCTGATCTGAGGCCAGCTCTGACAGGAAGCAATCATTCCTCACAGCAATGAAACTCTGACAACTTGTGCAACAAGTCTGTGAACATCCATTTATAAACTGCAGAGTCCAGACAAATGAGTGGAGTCTGGACAGACAACAGACCTGAGCGCTCCTCCTGTGAACGATGATGATTTAGCAGACTGACAGGGTAAAAAATGACTCTGTCCACACTCACTTTGTCGTAACCAGGACTTAGAAACAAGGTTTAAATAAATAATCATGCAGAAACACAGGCATCTGGAAATTTGTATGAATTTATTTGTCTATTCACAGTTCACCTTCTTCATCCGGCTAACAGCTCAGTGTCAGATCAGCTGCTCAGCCCCACAGGTATAAGAAAAGCAAAGTGTTGTGAGGATCATTTAAAGCAGATGGATTAGTTTGATTTCCTGTCTGTTATGAAGCTGATCCATCAGGTAAAGCTTGGAGCGGTTACACGAAATTGTTGGTCAGGGAGTGAACAGACCAATCATCATCACTTAAGGATAAAGAGGGTTGGCTACAGTCAAAGGTGGGTTAGTTGTAGAAGTAGAATGAAACAATAAATTTGTAATTTTCTTTCCCTGCTGTTTTAGAAACCCCTACAAGATGATTGTGTTCACTGATCTTAACATAAAGTATATCTGGATTATGGTACTTATGAGCACCTCCTTAACCCTCTCATCAAATTACATCCCAACATGGATGTGAACAAAACTTAGCCAGCAGAGGCAGTAGTGGATGAGGACCTCCTGTCTGAGTGGTAAAATGAGTATTTGTGTTGTTAGGGATGGAACACCTCTGAAAATGAAGTGGCTCGTATTAGTCTGAGTGTAATCATGAGAGGGAACAAACAGCACTGGGTGCAGCTAAAACCCCACAGACCATCTTACAAAGAGCATAACCACTGCAAACATGAAGCTGCTCTCCCCACAGCAGAAACTCCAGCCGTGAGCCAGGCTGAAGGCTTAGCAGACGAGCTGTCAAACACCTGCAGGAGCAGCGATTACATCAGAGTGACAGCGCAGACTCTTTATCACGACTCCTCAGAGCGTCCTGAGCGGCGGCCGTGCTGCTGCCCACGCTGAGAGTAGGAATCAGGTTAGCAGTGGATTAGGCTCGGGCTCCTTGTTTGTGTAAAGTGCTTTATTTTCTCTCCAAAGGTTTCAGCGGTGTCAGGAGGCATTAGAGCGCCACTGTCAATCTTCCTCCCTCTCTCTTTTGGTCCCTGTCAGAACTCCTCTGGGGACGCTCAGAGCGGCTGCATGATGAGAGAGACTTCAAGCATATGTCCGAGCTTTTAAAAGCTGATGTGGTTAAAAACAAACAGCAGAAAGAGTGTGTTCTGTGTTTCTAATCCTCAGCCTGTGACAAACACTCACGCTGCTAATCACGTCACGTCAGCGGGGCCCCTCGTGGTCTCCTGATACAAAGAACATATCTGAGTCCTCCAGGCCACAGAGACAAAGCAAAGCATTCATAAATGTCCGGAGAGCTGCTGTATCATTTCTCATCTCCTCATTCTGTGCAGAATGTGTGGATGTGGAGCTTTTTCTAAACTGTAACAGATGTAAATTGAGAGCGTGCTGGCTCAGACGCTGCTTATTTAATGACTTCATGTAATACAGAAATGATCCTTTCTCTGCCAGAGCTGCTGTCAGTCCATGCCAACACAGCCCAACAGATACTCTCTTAATAACCCCCATCCAGCTTCATTTCATCATTAACACAGGGATGTTTGCTTTGGAGGGAGAAAGCTGTGAAATCATGGCTAATTACAGCACATAATCCCACTCTGAAATTGAGAGAAATCATTTACTCTGCCTCTTCATTTCCTTTTGTTAAAAACATTCACCCCAGTGTTTTAAAAAGTCATTTTTGCTTCAGCATTTTGGTGCCGCAGTCCTAAAACACTCCTCACTCTGTGTCTGCTGCAAAAACAACATGATAACTCATTCATGAGCGTGAGTTTAGAGCAGTGTTTTTCAACACTGGGGTCAGGACCCCACAAAGGGTCCCCTGGAATTCAAATGAGGTTGTCTGAAATGTGTAGAACTTGATAAAAACAAAAAGACACAACTAAGTATTATTCTTTGTCAAATTAAAACATCCCACACAATCTTTAAGAACTGTATTTTTTACTTTCACTAACTGGAATATGAATGTAGTTCCAATAAAATGCAGCACATAAAACGATCTTAGAGGAACCATTTTTATTGACGGCTATGATCACATGACTGCACAGTTACTGCTACTTAAGTACCCCTGCTTTAACCTATGTAAACACAAGCTTGCAGTCAGTGGAAGAAAAGAAAAAACCCAGAAAACTTAAACATTAAATATTAAGAAACGTTAAAAAAGGAATTTTAAAGAAAAATACTCCTAACTTTCTGGCTCAAACAACAAAATATTTGTCTTTTTGTCCAATTGATGACATAAAAATCACATTTGAAACCAGTGGGAGGGGGGTATGAAAAACACGCTTTAAAGTGTCCTAATGTGCCTTCCTGGTTGGCTAACCACAGTAAACTGCTCTTTTGGCTGGTTAAATAATGATAAACCAACCTCCTGGCAGCCAAAACACAGTAAACTATCCTCTTAGGTGCAGAAATGTGCAAAATTGTCCTCTTAGAAGCAGAAACATATGCAAAAGTGCTCTCTTGGGAGCCAAAATATACAAAAGTACCTTTTGGTGGCAAAAATAATTGCAAAAGTCTCCTTTTAGAAGCCATAACAAGTTCAGAAGTGCTCTCTAGGGAGCCAAAATATACAATAGTGCCTCTTAGAAACAAGTGCATGTACAGAAGTGCCCTCTTGGTAGCCAAACTACATAAAAGTGTGCCCTTAGGAGCAAAAACTTGCATCAGTGACCCTGTGGGAGCCAAATTGCCTTTTTTCTTCCCCCCTTGCTCTTCAAAATGTCTGTGTACCCACTGGTTGTGACAGTTAGTGAGTGGGCACTGAAAGTGTCCTTAGAGCTGAGCTATGTCATTGTCGGTGAAATGAAGTCGCATACTACAGCTGAGACATTCATTCTAGCAAAATGTCCCTGTGGTTGCTGGAAAATTGTGATGTTAAAATGGGGTCTCAGCCTTAATAATGTTGGGAACAACAGCTTAAGAGAGACTGTGTTGGCTGTTCATGCTGTCGCTGTGCTGTTATAACACACTGACCGTCACATCCTCACGCTGGTCTCTGCTTGTTCACAAATGATGGTGAAGAAAATCAGCCTGAAAGAATGTTTGTACACCTGATGGTCTTATCTTAAAAAGAGCTGCTCTTCCACCCAGAGATGAGCACAGAGTGACTGCATCAGCGTCTAGAGGAGGATCTGTAAAGGCCGAAGTTCATCCACTGTAGTTTGGAGCTGTGCTGTTAAAGGGAGCTGTCAGTGACACAGTCTGTACTCAGTGGTGACACACTCGCCGTCCATCCCTCAGATGAATACAGTCGATCTGAATGGATTAAATTAGCTCTGACCTGCTGTGAATGCTGGGTACATTGGATCGGGTCTTCAGGAGGATGGGCGGTGATGTCATGAGACACTTTGACAGATTCTTGGCGTCAGAGCGCGGGTCGATGTTTGCATCAGAGCTAACACAGAGAGGAGAAATGTTAAACGTCTCAGAGTTCAGACAGTCTGAAGGTGTGTGAGTCAGATATCGCTGCATGAGGGACAAAAGCATGATGTACAGATTCATGATGTGACCTGAATATTCAGGGTTTAATGGTTTTCAGGTGTCACAGCTTCATTAGTCATTTTTTTATTGTTTTTATAACCTGGCTTTGGCCAATCAGAATTAAGGATTTCACATAGCCAGAGTATCAGTAAGACAGCCGGTTATAAGATCCGTTAACAAGTCTACCTCCCTCAATTTCTGCCATCAACTGCTTCACTCAGCCTTCACTACAGGCCTGAGGCACATTCATCTTTAGCTATTTATCCTCTTGTCGATGGTTTCTCTTTCATTCCGTTTCCATCAGTGTGATTGTTTGAGACTTTGAAGCATCTTTTCTAAATTCATAGCACAAGTCTTTTGATGAAAGCAGTTTTGGCCATATCAGTGGCTGTAGAAATCCAATCAGAGAGGGTTTCAGTTGTCATGAGCAAAGAGTGATCGTGGATAAATATTTGGACCTAATTGTTATCTATGTTTAAAACACAACCAGTGTTTTGCTGACAATCTAACTATTGTTGTGTGATGCTCACTAATGTCTGCCCACATCACAGCTGAAACACACCAGATGTGGCTCCACTCTGTTGGGTGTTGTTGACTGCATTTGTTAACTCACATCAGCTGCATGTTCAGTCCGGCAAGCTGCATTACTGACAGACAGCTGTAGACACAGACCGAGGAGTTCTCATGTTTCTCACTCCTTTGATAAGTCTCTCTTCATTCATGTTGGTCTGTGAAACCTCAAACCTGCTGACTCCTGGTCTGGCTCTGCTCATTATCTCTGTTTGTAGTTGTCGTAAAGACAAATACCATCTAGTTTGGACACTGTTGGTCTTATTTTGGAAGTCGCTGGCAGTGTTCCGCCATGTTTAGTTAAAATAGAAGAAAAAAAAAAGAGGAGAGGAGATAGGCTCTGATGATTTTCTGATTATTATCTATCTTCATCTGTGGCTCCGTGAGGCGGCTCGTCTTGGTTTTAACAGATGCATTAGCACATTGTGTCTCAGTCACAGTCTGGACTCTTGAAGTAATGCATCTTTTAATGATATAGTGAACACCGATATATTTGTTTACAACTTGAGACCAAAAGAGATCACTGCCATGTGATCACAAACAAACCAAGTAACAACTGCAACAATTGTATAGTTTTTGCCTTATATCAAAGCAAACAAGCCACAGCTATGAATGCACCATAAGTTTCAGAAACAAACGAGTGATGTCATGGAGACCTCGTCCATCTATTATACAGTCTTTGGTTAGAACCTTTCATAAACATTCAGTAGCAATGCATAGTCAAGGATGTCAAGGATGATTTGTGCTTAAGAATAATTATAGGAACAGACTGCAAAATGATCTTTTGTTATCAGTGTACTGTCCCCGCTAAGTGACACAGTAATCGTTGTCTCAGTTAGCGAGAAACAAGCCTTAACTAGTTTGAGCCACGTCTCCAATGTTAAATGGAAATATGAGTGGCTCAGTGATTTATGATAAAATGTGTACGACCTACAAATTTCATGTCTGTTTAAAACTGTAGTAAAATGGTTTCAGCATTAGAACAACTAAGTCACAATGCAATAAATTCATTACGTAAGAAGTATTGGTTAAAAGAAGACAACATGATGTTCAAGTTGAGACCCTGTTATGAAGATGAAGAGAAACAAAGGTTTTTAGTAGATACTGTGAAATATTAGTCTAACAGATGCCTGACAATATGTAAGATAAAGTGTATTTAAGATGCAAAAGAGAGCAGAGTGATAATCTGAAGGATGAAATAGAGGCAGGAAGATGATGCTGTAACAAGATTTATCTATTTATATGTTAATGTGGAATTGTCGTGTTTTGTGAAGAGTGGAAATGTCTCTGAGAGACAGTGAATGCACATTTACTGAAACTGATTTATTTCAAAATGAGTAATGTCAACACTACAGTAAACATGTAACTAAATATAACTGAGAAGGATTCAATGGGAGCACCTCACGTCTCCCGTGTCATTCGTCATATTTATGTTCTCAGACTTTCTTAGCACGTATAGCTGTCCACAGGTGCTGCAGCTCTCTACCTGAAATGGCTACTTGTCAGAATTTAAAATCAGTAACTAAAGCATGTTGTGAAAAACTAGCAAAGTTTTTTTTTTCCACGCTGCAGAAACTTCTAAAACTGCCCTCCCTCTTAAAGTCAGGTAACCTCGTACCAATCATTAACATGATGAAATATTCTGACGACTCTTCCTCTGCAGACTCAAGGTAACACAAGGAAACAGAAATGACTGATGTCTCCAATCAAAGTGAGCCGCTCCTCTCCCATATGAGGGTGATGATGCTGTCAGAGGAGGAAGGACGAGTCCGTGAGGGCTGTGGATGCTGACGGCTTCCTCCAAGAGGATGCTGGCTGCCTGACAAGGACTGGGTACGGCTCCCTGGAGAACACACAGGAAATGAAATATGGATCCACCAAATCTATTTACTGTCAGTGAGCTTTAACAGAATGAGACATCACAGCAGCATGTAGAGCCTAACGCTGGACGCTCGGGGAGCACGGAGCTCAGAGTGAAGCTTTTCAGCTGCCATGACGGACACAGATCCCTCACTGATCTCAGGTCTGAGCGTGTCGATGGGTGTTAAAGAGTGCAGCTGGCTGACAAGGAGCAGGTGGGCGGGGTTGATAGAGTATGAAGACATCAGGCATTGATCTGTTTGCCTTTTAAAACTGGTGGTGCTCTGATGGTTATGGCTGATCAGGTACAGAGTTCACCCTGTCAGCTCCTCTGAGTGAACGCTCCAATTCACACATCACTGACCTGTGCAGTATGGAGAGCAAAAACAGGAGGAACACCATCCATTTTAATGACATCCCAGCTCCCATGGTTGTTAATCTGAGGAGGATTTATCTCCTCAAGAGGTGAAGAAAACTACTCTATAGATGTTTGTTTGGAGATTGGAGGAGGATCCGTTGTTTCTGGTACATTCTGGAAGTCAGGAAATCTGAACGCTGATTGTCTTTAGTGACTCAGCATCAACAGATTTGTCTCACTGTAAGTGTTGTTGCTGTTGGTGGATTTGCTTAATTTTCAGAATCTGTGCTTGATGACTTTTTTGCTGTTGTGATGCAGATGTTTCTTCTTTTTTTTTTGCATATATTAACAAAGCCAGGTGCTCATCTTAATTTTCTTAAATATCTGAAATTGGCTACCATATGGATGAAATATGTAAGAATAGTTTTATTTGGAGACACTGGTTCAGCAGCAGGTCTGCCAGAAATTCTCCACGTTTTGATTTCATGGAAAGTCTTAGACCATAGGAAACTTTCTCTTGATGTTCATCACACACTGCAGTAACGTTTTGAGGAACAGAAGTATTAAATTGGATGGAGAAAGCTGCTAAGAGTTATTTGTTTTTAAAGTTCAGTGTATGAATAAATGCTGGATGAACTTTTCTTTCTTCTCAGTGCAGCTGGAGCAGCTTTGCAGATTAAAGCTTCGTGTTCATGACCTCCTCTTTACTCTACAGGACTCAGTTTGATTGTGAAACAGCTCAGATTTTGGCAGACGAGCTGCTTACTGCTCGTCTTCTGGCTGACCCTCCTCTGAATATCTCTGCCTTTCCACAGCACAGCGCTGCGTGTTGGGCTCTTGGCACCGACTGGGCATTTTGTTGTCTCGGCCTCATTATTGCATGTGCACAGATCCCCCCCCCCGTGAAAGCAGAGGCTCGGTTCAGCAGCCTCAGGATGGGGAATTTACAGGGACCATGAATATTTAACAAGTCTTTTAAGAGCTTGCAAACATGTTGCACAAAGAAAAATCCTCAGGTCAACAGCTTTGTCCTGACATGACAATCAACACGTTGACATGAGGAAAAAGCACTTCTGCAAACAAATGGTTCCAGAGAGAGAGAGTATCCCTGTGTGTTGAAGTTCACAGTCTGTAATTATACTTTTCCTTTCTGCAGAGGAATGGCCTGAATTCCTCCCAGAATTGTTTATCTTGTGAGTTGTCACCACAAAGTTAATTTCCCCGGGGAGTGCAGTATAAATTGCGTGCCACTGAGCAGAGGTAATAGCTGTGGTCTTGGAGATATGTTTGGCAGCAACTTCCAAGAGGCACGCGAAGAGAGACAGAGGCAGAGAGGGAGAGAGAGAGAGCGGCTCTGATTCCTCTGTTCCTCCCCGCCACATGATACTTCCTGCTCATTATTTTGCAATTGGGAACAAGTGTTTTGGCTCCATCTTTCTTCATATTGCCTTGTGGTCTCTCAGCAATTTGTTGTTATTATGCTCATATTTTTAAGAGGTGGGGTAAATTTTGAGGTAATCGAAGATGATAAAAGTGTTGAGGGTGCATCTGTTGGCTGGAGCCTGAAGGGGGAAAGAAGGAAAAGGAGGGTGTGAGCCTGCTGCTGCTGCTGTCATGTTGTTGATGCAGGCAGTTAAAACAGCCGCTTTCACAAAGCAAACACCCTCAACGTGATGCAGATTATTTTTACAGCCCTTTGGGGAAAGTAGGTTAGGGAATATTTTTAACAGACGCAGCTGTTAGAAAGTTTAAACACCTGTAAACAAGAGGAGCTGAGGAGAGAAGGAGCATGAGGCTCATTTCTTCTCCAGGGATGCTGATACTGACCCTGAGTGCTGGAGGTTGAAGGGTGAACCAGGTGTGCTGGGGGTGGTTACATCATTGTGACTCCATCCATGAATCACTGATGATCCTATTTATCTTCTGTAGAGGGTCAGAGATTATCAGAGCTGAAACAGAGCAGGAACAGAACAGGAGCAGGGGCAGATCAGGTGAACTTTATCTAGCAATCTTTATTTATATAGCATCAAATCACAACAAATATTATCTTAAAACACCTTCCAATATTAACAGACCTGTTGCCCCCAGATGTCTACCTTACATGAGTTAGGTAGACATCTGGGGGTTGGGGAATCTCTTCTTTTGTCGCAAGGTTTGATGTTTGATGTTTGAGATAAAAAACTCTGGATTACCATGTAAACATGAAACTGGAGTTTTCCACCATCTTCACTTTGGCCAAAGTTTTCAGAAAAGATCACTTTTAATGACGAAAAACTGCAGTTTTCTGTGGATGACAGGTCTAAACATAAAAAATATATATATGCAGTTTCACAGATACACGGCTACATGTGGACATGACAGAGAAAGAGAAAAGGTGAAAGAGAGAACAAAGAAAGAGAGAGAAATACAGATGGAGAGACAGACCTAAAGAGTGACACACACACAGAAAGGTGTTTGGAGCAGCTGACAGGTGCGTTCACCCGCTGGCATGTTCTCATGAGGTCTTGTTTAGCCACAGATCTTTCCAGAGGACCTGAAAAGATGCCATGAGTTGTGATTTTTTGCTTTCAGAGATTTTTCAGCAAAGATTATTACTGAAGATATTTTGCAGAATAAATCTTTTTTTGCACTTCTGATAATGTTTGTGCCAGGGTTGTAAAGTGTTTGATCAAACAGTTACCTGAAAAGTGAATAAGCTAAAAATTTAATGATCTTATGAAGGTAAGTAATAAAAAACCTCTCAGGAGACAAAGACTCCCAGTCCACGAATGGACTTCTGAAGCATCATGCGTACATACTGCTCTGTGCTCTCAATAATGCAGGGTAGAAAATTGGATTTTTCTTGACTTTCACATAATTAGAGGGAGGGGAAAGGCGACCCATATGGTGCCATTCATAATTTATGACCCCTGATAGAAGTGGCCTTGGTGTGATGCTGTAATGTGCAGCATGAAGCGAATAAATCACACAGCTATCATTTAGGTTTATCCTCCTTGATATCATATTTCTAGAATCTCCTCATTTATTGGGATCAAACGTGATTTTCATACTCGACCCGTAACCATCGACATCGATCTGCTGATGTGTAATCCATGGACTCTCATCAGATGGTGAGTTAGGGGCTGTAGCACGTGTGCTAACTAACTAAATAAGAAGTGTAACCTTTGGAATATGAGCTGGACGTTTCGCCATTAATCCTGAAGGTTAACCACAGCATCTGTGTGACACCTTTCTGATGGCGTTCATATGGAGCGGTGATTAATGCAGGGCCACGTGTGCCCTACTGAGACCAATGACTGCTTTATGCTTCAGCTGTACAATAACTCAGCATCAGGCTGCTGCTCTGCATCCATCAGAGAGACGCTAATTTCACCCAGGATAGAGGAAGCCTCTTTATGAACACTTATTCCTTCCAGCTCTTACCTCTGTTACCGGGTTACTTAGTACACATATCCACTCTTCCTTCAGGGCGGGTAACGTGTCACACTTTACGTTTCTGAGTCATGTACCGTGTGTTCATAAGCAGCCTATTTATTATAAGAGCAGATGGCTTCATTATGAAAGCCACATAATGTCTCTTTATGGATCAGAGGGACAGTTTCAGGCACTGTAAGCCTGAGGTTGCCAGAATAGGGATCATGAGGTGTCTTTCGAAATAAAAAAAATAAAGAACTGCATATTTCATCCATTATTTTAAAAAATAGAAACATATACAGAGATAAAATTAGATTTAAAATCACAATTTTTGCACCCAGGTTTACCAGGTGTATGCTGACTATCATATTTGTACAATAATTTCTATGACTAATGATCCCAAAAAATTATGACTTTTTCACAGACGTGTGGTCACAGCCGACCTGCTCCAGTCTGCCAGGCAGCTGTTTGTAAGACTTAAAAGCAGCTTTTACCACATGTCATTTTCACCCAATTGTAGTGGTTCAGGTATGAGATATGAGAATGACATTAGCCCCAGGACAACAAGCATGACTGACAGGCAATACCACTCTAGGATAGTTTAGTCAGGAACTCAATTGAGGAAAATAAGCGCGGCTGAGGAGGACGAGGGTGATAAATGAGAGGCAAAAAGGAGGGCTTCGAAAAAAGGCACAAGTAAGCACAGATACAAAGCAAGGCCAACTTTGCAGAATGCCTTAGACCTGATGCAGACTCCGAGTCTGACAGTGTTGCAACGCGGAGCAAAAATCACAGCTCCATAAGACTCACAGAAAGAGAAAAAAATCTGGCACCAACTCATAGGCCAATCATACAGTGCCTGCAGAAAACATCTGAAGGCTAAAAGCTAGAAACAGCAATGAGAAAGTATAGGAAACTATTTTTAAATTATGTTTCTGTCTGTTATTATGAATACTGGCTTTAAGGTCTTATGGTCTCCCTCATTCGTTCCCATGAATCATTTGTTCATTTGGTTATGACGGGTGACAGCTTCCCCCAGGACAATAATTTTAAGTTCTGGTACAATAATTCTACATTTCTTATCTGACAACACTGGTTACACCCCACCAAAGAGTGGCCCTATGGGGATGTCAACAATCCACAGATAATCCATATAAAATTACAGGAAGACACCTTAAACCTGACAAAAACAGAATTTGGGTTCTTCGTAGTTCAGGCCCAAAGTGCTTCCAAACCAGATTATATTTATCTTTGGTACAACAACAAATGGACATGAAGAGCAGAGCTAGGCCAAGAGTCACAGGTTTGAGGTTTAACAGCCCAACATGAACCAGATAAGGATCATAATTGAGGTGGGAATCAAGGGAAACTCCTCAGTCTTTGATTCCAGACTGCAGTCAACACACCAGAGAAGACCGATCTGGTTTGAGTTCAGAGTTCTCAGTTTTGCTTGTTTTGGAAGTTATGGACAAAAAAAAACAGATAAAATATATTATCATGTATTTGGGGCATGTGAGGACGAAGACACATTTCATAACATCTCTGCAGACTGATCTCAAGCTGCTTATGGAGAAAGTGACTGCTGGATGTGAAGTGTTTGAGAAAGATTAAATGTCTGTGATATTAATACTGTTTTGCTCAGTGAGGCTCTGTTCCTGTTTTCAATTTTAAAGTTTAACCTCATCAGACCTCACACTTCTATGCAGAAACTCTTTTTCCACACAGCACAGGCTGATACATGATGTGCACGTGCCAATCTCCGTTAGAGCCCAGTTTCTCTTCCATGGGCATGCTGCCCTTTAGTAAAGACTCGTGTGATCAGGACGTTTTAACCCTGTTTGTGTTGCACACGTGTCGGGTTAAGAAGCCCTGAGTCACTGAGGATCACCAGCAGACGCTCTCCGCAGCTGTTTCTCTTTCTCCTTTAATAGAAAAGTGGGCAGAACAAACAGTGGCTCAGCCCTTCTAATGTGCTCGTCTCCCTGAAGGTCACACAGATGATTTTTATAAGCTATTAAGATTTTATGGTTGATAAAAGTCTTCCTGGGAGATTATGGAGGATTCCAGCAGAGACCTTTTAGAGCCAGCTGATTGCTATCTGGGCCTCTGAGCACACAGACGCTCCATCACGCCCGAGCGGGGATCAAATAAAAGTTTCCACTTCATTTTAACTTCTGCACAGAGCTGGAGTTAGGCCAGAGACAAGGGAAGCATTATGGGATGTTTAGCTTCAGGAGCATTAAACACAGAGTCTAACTGCAAGAAACAAACATCTTAAAACCACCGAGGGGGAAATTAGATGGCCACATGAACTTGCACTGACCTCAGCAGCCAATCACCATTCACCAGTTTACACCTGATCAAAATCTTAAGGCCAGTTGAACAATAACTCAAATTCACATTTTGCCCTGTAAGTACAAAGTAGAGTTTCAAAATGCCAACAGGTTGGTTTGTGTGGTGAGATTGAATGTTGTTAGACAGGCTAGCAGGCTGACTAGCAAATGGCTAACATTAGCGGCTATGAACCTGTTGTTAAATACATCATTAGCAGGGTCATTACGAACCTGCCAATAATGTAGAGCAACTTAATATTCAATGTAGCGGTGACCTCTTGCTTGAGTGTAAGATTTTATCAATAAAAAGTGTTACTTAAGCATTAGCATGGAGTACTTTTTGTCAGGCATGGTGAACAACAGCTCCCTACATAAATGCCATTCAAGAATTTGGCACTTTAAAAAAGTGTCTCTCCTTGTCAAACATAATGTACAAGTAGTAAGTCTTATAAACTTTAAATATTATACAGGGGTCAATTTAACGACTTCTACTTGCCCCTTTGTTACCTTGCAGATCAGTATAAGCACCTGGAAAAGTTTCTTTTAGTTTTTTTTTTTTCTCACGTTCCACTGATGGACACATTTCAATGTTTTAATACCAATATAAAATGAAGAAGAATTGAGATCTTACTTGCAGTATAAATCATTTTTTACAATGTAATGAAGGGCCACTTGGGGTACTCCCTGGTGCCACTATTAGATGGAGAGAATGTAGATATGTTATAAGATAGCTATAGAAAATAAGGGATATGCAAGGACAAAGCTTTGGACCAAAGTATTGCAGTGTACTAAGAGTAGAGAAAGGACCTACGGGATGTAAAGAAAGAGTTGCTGAGGTGGATTTAGAAAGTGGTGAGAGTGATGTGGAGGAGACTGAGAATGAAAGGCTGTTAGCGGAGGACTTTGTAGATATAGGTACCTCCTATTTTGACCAGCAGTCCTTCAGAGCGGATCTGCCTGTGGAAGAGTCAGACTCAGACCAAGATTCTGATGAGACGGTTGATCAGTCTTCTTTTAACTTGAGTGACTGTATCCGTAATAAGGCACTAACATTTGGAGTTTCCTTAGTGGCTCTCACAGCTCTTCTGGGCTTGTTGAGACTTTATCATTCTGACCTCCCAAAGGATGTGAGACCCCTCATTAAGACTAAGGTTAATTACAACATTGAGACAAGATATGGAGGACTTTATTATTACACTGGCATCTTGTCCACCATCAAAAAGAAACTGCACCCGGCATTTGAGTCAATTAAAAATCGCCGTGAATTGAAACTACAAGAGTAGTGGCTCTGAAGTGAGGCCCATTTAGGGACTCTTAATAAGTTTTCCAATTAAGGAACCCGTTGTGATAGCATTGTTCTGTGGACCACAAAAACCAAAGCCAGCAAATGTGTTCTTCAAAGACTTTTTGAGTTGAAAGAGCTGGACAGTGGAGTTCATTTTGAGAGAAAAGGGATTTCTGTTAAGTTAGGCTCTGTAATTTGTGATGCACCTGCCCGTGCTTTCAAACAAAAAAAAAAAAATCATCAAGTCCCATAACAGATACTTTGGATGTGACAAATGTGTGCAGCAAGGACAGTATCTAAACAGAAGGACCTTTCCTTTGATCACTTGCCCACTAAGGACGGATGAATCATTTGTACAACAAAATGAAAAACATCACCAAAGTGGCCCGAATCTTTTCCTCATTTTACTCGTTGGAATGGTGTCTCAGTTCCCAAACAATTACATGCATTCAGTCTGCTTGGGTCTTACAAGGAAACTTTTGAACATTTGGCTGAGACAGGCTCTCAAATTCCATTTGGCAGCCAATATTGTCAATCAGATATCTGACTGTCTGACAGGGCTGCGCAAACATATTCCTGTGGAATTTGCCAGAAAACCACAAACAGAGAGAACTTCGCAGGTGGAAGGCAACAGAATTTTGGATGTTTTTATTGTACATTGGGCCAGTGGTTCTTCCTTCATTTCTGGACACTAACATTTAAAATATTTTCATGCAGCTGCTTTCTGGCATTGCCATCTTAGTCACACACTGTACACTGTAGGGGGTGTTTGCCTTTGTCTTGTCACTTAAAGGGCAACTGATACTGAAATCTACCATCATGCCATCAGATGGTTTAACCTTGCCTCAGACCGTGGAGGAGGCCGCAGAGAACAGGCTCTAACAGCACAAGGACAACAAGCTGGTGTGTCCCAGTGATGGAAGCAGTGATTCTAATCTGGTGGGTTGGGACCACAAAAGGTCACATGGACATTTTGTGTGGATCTGCAAGTCAATAAGATCAATGTACCTCCACCTGTATAAGTTAGGGCAGGACAAAAAAAAAAAATTGAAGTGCTTCTTCATGCTTGGTTTGAAGCATTTCTCAGAACTTGTAGTTTCCAAATTTTATGGGTTTTTTTTTCTTCTTTAGTTTTTTCCACCCACAGCTATACGCATTTTGCTGTCCTTATGGTGACTGTCATTTTTCCAAGAACAGATGTAAACATTTAAAGAATGTGTTTGAAAATAAAATCTGAAAGATATTAAGTGTGGATTTTATTTCTATATTTCTAATCTAGATATAAAATACAAAACGTATTTTTGCCACAGTCAAACCTTGTATCATACCGGAGATCACAGATCTGGGTCAGATCCTTTACCACGTGATAGCTTTATTGTATCATAGGCAGGCAAAGGTCTGTTCCGGGTAAAGTAATGCTAATCTTTGCAGGTATTGGCCCATTGTGACTAAAAACACTGGTACGCTTGGTAGGTCAAGTCATTGCATTCTTTTTTGACATTTTACACGACCCAACTTTTTTCGTATTGGGGTTGTACTTTACCGCTTTGTTTCACTCAGATCTGGATTAAGACTTCTGAACAAGGCCTGAAAGTTACAATTAAGAGTTTTAGCAAAGGACTAAAGATGCCTGTTTTAACTCTGAGAAGCTGGGAGAGTCATTCAAGGTGTTTCTATATGTGAGAGAAGGAAATGCAGCTTGTGCTTTTTTCTCTCTGTCTAGGATTTATGATAAGTAACTTTGTGTGTACAGGTCTGATTAATTCTGAAAGAGAAAATGCATGTGCATGTTTGTTTCTATGTGTACAAAGACTTTTCTGTATCAGACTCAGACTATTTTCCGTGCACAGACAGATAAATTTACATCCACCTCACTCAACAATATTTCCCTTTTATTTCTCAAAATGTTAAAAAAACATTCTTTGAGTCTGGTGTCGTTTCACACTGAGTACAGGATGTTTGAGGCGAAGCTGCAGCAAAACAACTGACAGCGCAAGAGTTTGTTCAAAGGAAATAATGAGGACTTTCCAAACTCTGACTGCTAAATCCTCCTCAGTCACTCCTGAATCACTGAAATGTTTCATGTGTTAGAGAGGTACCTGACATCCCCTCTACTTTGTAGAATCATTCATTTACAGTATCAGGGAGCCATTGTTCATGATTTCACTTCTTACCAGGCGTTGCATCACCGTGAGCAAATCTAATCTCCACATGGAGGAACCTGTCTGCTTTAATTAGCTTCACATCACTCGGAGATCAGATACAGACTCATTAAACACTCCTCAGGCTGGAATAAAACCAGATAAATCAGAGGTCTCACACACTGCACATCTCCACAGAAGATGCTCTCAGGTGTGTGTGTTTGTTTGGGTGTGTGTGGATGTGTAGAGGGGGACATGAAGACATCCATCCTGACACACTGATATTGTTTTTCCAGCGGGCTCCTCTTGTGTAAGGTGACTCCAAGGTTCCTCTGTGGCTTTTTATTCCCCACACCGCCCGTGTAATCAGGCCGCCACTTCAGATTAGCAAACACACCCATCACGGCGCCCGGGGGTCAGGCGGATGCAGCCCTGCAGGGGCCCATCGCCCAATCAGAATGCTTCCCGTGGGCCTCGGAGGACATGTGGGCGCTGGCACAGACAGGAGAGGTAAATCTAGCAATTAGATTTTAGACCGATTCACAATTAAGTTTCAAAGTTTGCGCTAAATGTGAGAATGCAGCTGCTGCTCTGGATGTGGGGCTCTGTGTGCTCTCAGTGTGAGCACAGCCTTGATGGATCGCTCTGAGCCTGAATCATGGTGGGAGGTGTGAGAGGCTTTGATTGCATCTGGACGGACCTGTGGAAGCAGACAGATCCTGCAGAGCTCAACAGTTTCTGTGACCTCAAGAGTTCATAGAGGAAGTTTATACTTCTCTTAAAAAAGAGAAGATGAAACTACACTCAAAGAGTCCCTTTTTTTTCTCTTTAATGAACATTTAAATTCCTTAACATCATACACCCAATAGATGGAGTTTCACAGTTTCAGTTAGAGGGTGAGATCTTTCAGCAGCAGGTAAAATGCGCTTGGGTTGATGTTGAAGCAGAAAAACGTGCGAGTGTGGGAACAAGAGACTTTGACAAGAACCAAACTGATGGTTAGACCAATGGGTCGGAGCATCTCCTCAACTGCAGCTCTTTGAAGTCCTCCCAGCCTACAGGGGGCAGTAAAGGGGTCCAGGAAGAAACCTTGAGTCATAATTGACCAAAGCGTCAGTTCTCGTTGATTCTGGTAGAAAGGAGTCTGAACTTTCAGTGATCTCAGTTTGTTGAGTTAGGAGCACAGACTGTATAAAACATGGACGTAGTCTCCGTGACATCACCCGTCTCTTACTACAGCCCCGTTTTGAAGCAAAGCAGCTGGTGCGGAAGAAAAATTCCCCTCCCTCACAGTGTGTGACATTAGAAAAAATTAGCAACCCAGACTAGTTTTGTACCAGGCTTTAAATATGCTGATTCCAGCTCTGGAAATGGCTCTTTTTTTTGGTTTCGTGTTACGTGACTTCCGTTACTTTCAGAGCCAGCCTCAAGTGGTCACTTGAGGAACAGTAGCTTTTTAGCACTTCTGCATCGTCTCATATTTTTAGACCGGAGTATGCCACTTGATCTGGAGCCCCTGGAGGATTAGACACATGGAGCCCTGGTGGAGAGCCTGATTTAGCTTCATGTTGATCAAATTTAATTCCCATTTAACGGATAGTTAATGTAAGATCTGTTGAATTCCGTGTGACTGTAGGCTTTGACACTTCCCCACAGGCTCCAATAAAGATCGATGCCTTCACATGAACCAACCAACTGAAACAGTTAAGAACAGCTCTAAACAACTATGAGAAGCTCTAAACAGCTCTGAAAAGCTCTTACTATCTCTGAAAACCTCTAAACAGCTATGAACAGCTTGAAGCTGCTCTGAACAGCCTGAAACTGCTAAACAGATTTTATCAACACAAAATAGCTCTGAACAGTGCTCAACTACACTGAACAGCTCTGGCCAGCTCCACACAGCTCTAAACAGCTCTTAACAAGGTCCACAGCAAACCAGTTAGCATCAATCAGCTGTTATTGATGAGCAAGGAGAAACAAGAGATTTCTCTCCTCACTGTCAATAAAGTCAATTATAAAGATTTCTTTCTGGTGTCTGAGTCATCATGAAGTAATAAAGGAGGGTCAGAGGGAAATTGCACCTGGTGTTACCAGGTGTTAACGTTTGCAGTTTCCTCTGGAGGCCAAAAAAGTCAGAATGCAGCTCTTTAGCTTGGACTAAAGAACCAGTTCAACTAAACGCTCTTTCACCCCGACATCTGAGCTTCACTCAGCTATAACATATTTATCTGTTTATTACATTCATTAGACGATCAGAAATCAGTGTCTGTGTTTTTGTGTCTTCCAGCTCCGCTCACTGATGAGTCAAAAAGCTGAGGAAGAAAAATTTATTTCCCTCCAGGTCCAAAATAATAAGAGCAGAATGAAGTGAAACATGTTCAACTGTATCAAATTTACATAATCATAACTTCTGGAGTTTTTTTCATTTGAAGAATACAATAATTAAACTTTTTATTTCAGTCAGGAATATTTCTGCAGGCTCCTGTAATCATTCTTTCTCTGGATAAAGACATTGGAGTGTAAAATATGTCTGCTCCCCATAAATCAAGACTCATTAATTCATTTATACTTACAGCATATTACTCGTAAGTTAATTCATAGCCTGTAGAGCTGAATTCAGTGTTGGCTCTCTGACATGATGGTGTGTTAATATAAGCAGCTCTGGACATGTCTGTGTGTACTTCTGTGTGTTTGAGCTCATACAAACAGAAGCAAAGAGGTGTTTCCCTCACAGGCCTGTATCTCTGCTGTAATAAGGGCGCATCCTCTCACTGCGGTGTAATTTACAGCCTGACTGCTCTCAGGGGATCACAGAACCGTTAACGTTTTATTACCAGACCTTTGAGGCCACAATGATGAATTCTGTTTCATCAGCTTTAACACGTTTGCTCCCTGGTATCTTTTAAAAGGCTCTACTCGATGGAGAGTATATGAGGTGCGTCCGCATATAAAATGTCACTATTAAAAACCCCATAAAGAGAGCCGAGTCTCCCGTGATCCCTTGCAGCTGACATCTCTTCCTCTCTGGAGCGGACAGACCTTTATTTCTTTTTCCCACATCATGCCTGAGTGAGGGGAGAAATGAGAGGCAATTGAGTCCTGCTCCCGGGATGAGAGGGTGGGAAGTGGAGCAGAGAGTGATGCAGCTCTATACCAAGCCAGCTGATTGGCTTATGGGGTGTGCTAAGGCTCCTGGGAAGAGATGTGGAGAAGTTAAGGTAACTCTTCGCTGCCCGCCACTGGCTCTGAAGACCCGCTGTAAAGATAAGCATGATAGTAGACATTTAGATTCAAGGAGAGTGCGGAGGACTCAGCGGGTTACACACTCATATATCCTCTAAATGTGTTGTTGACTCTGATTTCATTTCCTCTACCACTGTTTGAGATCTTTGGTGCTCAAATCAAAGCGATGTGAATGTGTAGCAACCAAAATCCAATATTTGTTTTCAATTGTTTGTTCCCCACAGGACCCCGTGGTGACGACCCCAGATTGATGATAGCGTCTGTAACAGCAGGTTTATGTACAGGATACAAAGTGACGTGCTCCTATGTTTGTTTCTGCAGAGCAACTCAACAGATCCCCTGCTGTGGGGAATAATGATTTATTCCACACATAAGGGCATGAGACGGCTGGTCGCTTCATCTGAGAAAGAATGTTCAGTTTGCATTCTGATCTTGGCAACAAACCTGCACAAGTAACCAAAGTAAGACCATGGACTGTATACAGAAAAAAACAGTGTGGCTCCACCTTTTACTGTTGTAATTTAGGTGGAACCAGGTAACAAAAAGCAAAAAACATTTTTATTTTTAAGGTCTATGTTTCGGTTCTCTGTCCTCAAGTTTCTTGTATTCCCTGATAAAAACTACAAAACAAGACTTATAGAGTTTTTAATGACTTAACTAATGAAAAACCAACTCTTCAAAAAAAAAAAGAGGACTTGAACACAAAGCCAAACAGCTTCATACCACCTCAGCATAAGGATATGAGAAACATTTCTAAGAGGTGGTATAATTTTACTAAGTTTTACCACCTTTCATCTGGAATGCATGAGGAGACGTGGTTTTTGACCGATACTGCAGCCAGCCACCAGGGGGACTGTCATGGCTTCCACTGATTATACTGACTTTGGGTAAGATTTGCTTTGATCTTAAGACACTCTGAAGCAAACATTTGTCAGTCTACAGCCGTGCATGGAGAACTTGTTTGGCATGTGCCGAAGCCTGTTGGGAGCTGTTGATGTTGAGGCCGACCTTTCTCACACCTCTAATATCTGTGAGTAGAGTCCAGAAATAAGCGAGAATTCAGCTCATCAGTCATCACACCGTTGTCCCGTGTTCGATCGATCCCAGCTGTCCGGGACGAAGTCACATCACAAGGTGAGAACATCGGACACCCTGCACCCGAAGTGATGAGCAGACAGAACAAGCCTCCTCGCTATCCTCCCAGTCCTGTGTTGATTCCAGCTCCATTTGGCAGAATGTCCCTCAGCTCAGCTCAGCATCTGTCTCAATCAATGAGGCCAATAACCACAGGCTCCAGACAGCTTGTCTGTCTGCCACTGTGTCGTCTCTGACATTCACTCCTCTGCCTCGCCGTCTGAAGTTACCGACCACTGAAAGCTCGCACTCAGCAGCAGGTCAGCCAGCAGGAGTCATTATTGACGGCCGATAGCATCTCTGCTCACCACTGCTGCTGCTGCTGCATGATGTAAACACAGCGTCTCACAGGGATAGAAGGCAAAAACAGGTGTGTGAGTGTGTATATGTGTGTATAAGTGTGTCAGACTATCACTTAACTTAAATTGATGGCTTGACCCTGTCAAGAACAAGGTAAAAGAATCACAGAGGAAACTCCTCGATAAGGACATTATGGGCCTGATCTACTAAGATCCCAAATACCCAGCACCAAATCATGTGTGCAAACAAATAAAATTGCCTGTGCTATAAGTGAGTGTATTGCAGGTGGTCTGCTATGATCGTGTGCGCAGTTGGCATTACAGGGTGGGCCATAAGTTCCCATACATAAGAAAAATGAAAATTTCAAGTTGGACAACCGTTTTTATTTATATAATTTGCTCTATATGGTTACCATTGTTTCAAAAACACAATGCATGTGTTTCAGTGTTGAGGAACTTGCATTAGCAAAGATACAAAAGTGGTGCAGATCACTCTTTTTAAATGAGGATCCAGCAGTGAGTCAATCCCCGTAGAGCTTCATGTTAAAATAAACAGTTTAGTTTGCCTCTACTTTAAGGGCTTCATATTTTTGTCCTCTGCAATTCACTTTTCTCTCTCTTTTGAATCTGTTGATACATGATCTGTACATTGAATCTTAACAGGTTATGCTACCACCTGCAAACTGTTTCCCTTAGGAGTGTGTTTCTGTGTTTGTGTGTCTAAGTCAGGTGGATCTTTAATGTGACTTTGGAGTGCTTTGGGTCAAATGTTCCAACCTGAACAGTGATGTTGCCGTGTGTGTGTATGTGTGTGTGTGGGTGTGTGTGACTGTTGATAATTGCTGTGGGACAGAAGCGGGCAGAGAACACGCGTATCGATCAGGATGTTAGGTGAGAGTGTTTCCTTTCATGCAGCGGGCAGCAGCTCAGAGTGCAGCTCGGCCTTGTTTTGCACTCAGCTAATTGCCAGAGTGAGAAGCCCTGCGCTCTCCAGCTCTGCAGACCATCCTTTATCGATGTTTGCTCTTCGTGCACGCTGTTTGGAGGGTATATATAAAGCTTTCTTTGCTAACTAATACCAAGAAAAACACTTTCTGAAGTGTTTTGCAGCAAGGAGGAGAGGGAATGTTGGAGGATTAGGAGAAAAACAAGAAAATCCTTCATGTATTGACTCTTTGCATTGAAGCACATACAGCTCAAACCTGCATTCAGCATTTATTAGCACTGTGAGTGTTAACAAAATGTAAACACTGTGGTATGATTCTAACTGAGCTCCATGTATATGAATGTTTTGTCTGTTGAGGTTGAAAAATCAATGAAACCAATTTGGATTCTCCTCTAAATTGGCTGAAATAGGATTATCTCTCTTCTCCTCAGTTTTGTTTAGTTTAGCTCAAACTAAGAGGATGAGGAGAGCTTTTATTCTGGGTTTTCCTCCATGATTTCTTATTTGGGTACCTAAGGCAAAACAAAAGCTCAGAAAAAGGAGAACTGAACCACTTCTGCCAAGCAGCTGAACCAAAACCAAACTGGAGAACCTCCTGGTAAGAACACAAAGTTAGGTCAGGTATTTTATAAGAGCTGGGTTCCAAAAACCCAGAGATCCCAACTACTAGTATGTACTGAAACAAACACTGAGGAGCACTAAAGCACACAGGGAAGCACAAGAGTTCACAAACAACTGCTCACTGCCTCTGATGGTGAAACAATGAGCCAGTGACAAGGACTGGAGTCACAGCACCTTTAAAACCTCCTCACAGCTGCTCTGAATGAGGAGCAATCAGGCACACAGGCACAGGCGCACACACACACGCACACCTGACTCTGCTCAGGCATGATCGTCTCCCCAACACCGGAAGGCTAAACTGCATACCCCTTTAATAAAGTGAAGTTCTTCAAACAAAAGCCAGTTTCCTGGTATGAAAATAATGGTGATACATGGATGTGATTCATTGTCTCTTGAGTTTTGCCTCGAGCAGTCAGCCTGGGTTCAAATCCAACCTGTGGTTTCTCTGCTGCATGTCTCTCTGCCTGTTTCCTGCTCTATCCACTACCTCTCTGAATGTAGGCAGAAGAAGCTTTGAAATACTACCCAAATTATAATAGTATTTAATTAAACTAAATACTGTACAGTAGTTAGTGTGGTTGGTGGTGTGTGTGTGTGTGTGCAAGGGGCTGAGTTTTCAGCTCCTACATGTGGATCCTGATTTATAACGGGGACATTGCATGCAGGTGTGCATAGGAAGAGTTTTTTGAAGTCTGAATCACTTTTTGCACATGCCATTTTCTGGGTTTTTCCATTTCTGGCACGTGTATTTTCATGGTGAGTCATGGCTTTTATAACTGAGACTCCAGGACTGTACTAAACTGTCCAAGACAGGAGACTAAGAATAAAAAGGAAGAGAAAAAAAAGAGTAAGAGTAAAATTACAACAAAACATTCACAAGACCCAATGCCTGACAACAACACATCAGCTACAGAGGGTTATCTGGTGTCTTTGGTTGAATGTCCTCTGATTATGTTTCAGCGTCCCTGGAACCCACAGTCTTTTTGACAGAATCATAAAAACTAGTGAGGAAACTTTTCTGTCTCTCATCTATCCTGACGAGCTGACATTTTGGATGTCCTCACCTGCTGCTCCTGCTTCTTCTTCCACTCCTGACACTTTATATGAGCCAATCAGTAACATGATGAGACTATATTCTCATTTCTAGTAAGATATCAGCACTTCTTTGGCATTGACAGATATCATTAACACTGGTGACTGTGACAGCTCTATTGGACCCTTTCACATGACACAAGTCCCCCGAAGTCCCTGTCAGGTCCGTTTCTGCACATCAGCAGTGTCTGACTGAACTACATTTTTTCAAAGCACTACCAGATGACTGTTTTACCTCAGCCAGGGTTCAACATGAACCCATATCCCCCTCCAGCTGTGTCACTGGAGCTGCAAGAGCAGAGGGAGGGCCTCAGCCAGTCAGAGCCCAGCGTGGAAGCATTTATCTTTGCCGTGCTGACTTCCTGTCAGCAGCCTACAGTCCTCTCTCCCGTCTGCCTGATGGATCTCACCGACTCTGAGAGCTGGCATCTGCTTTAGAGCTGAATCTGCTCATGGCCCGCCCTGTGAGCTGACAACCTCTCTCTCTGAGCTTCTGTTTAATCACAGATCTATTTTCAGGTCTGCTGTGGTGGCTCCTGTCAGCCTGTCTCACCTGAAGAATTAATGATCTGATCTCCCCGCTGACACCTGCCTTTATTTCATTTGCAGGATAATCCCTCTTCACATCCTCCAGTGTTCAGTTACACTTTCCCATCCAGAGGTGTTCTGGTTCATCTCTGCTGTTTCTTTTAGAATATGAGGAGAAACTGCCTGTATGGATCAACGAAGACTACTCACAGCAGCCTGATCGTACCTCAGGTTCAATCAGGCTCTTTTTGGATTCCTACGGCTCCAAATATCTGCGAGCACACCCCACACTTGTTCAGACTCATTCTTTCTTCAGATCTGGATTCAGGGTCCAGTTCAAACCTGATCCCCAGACCACCAGGGGTGCTGGTTTTTGAACTGTGAACAAGCTGGTGCGCCCTCTCCTCTACAGTACAGAGCCGAGGACACAGCAATTTCCAAACAGAATGTCAGATTTCATCAGACCACAGGACAGGTTTCCACTTCCCCTTCGTCCATTTTCGGCTTAGGTCCAGAGAGGCCTTTTTCAAAGGTCATGGGCGCTGTCACCTGACATCCTTTCAAAATTCATAAAGTCCCCCGTTTTTGTGGATTTGTGGTTTTATGCTGGAGCTGTTTCTTGGCAAAGCTGACTCTACCCAGGTACAAACAGCTGAATCTCATTACTCCCTGTCTTTATGTTCTCCTGGCTCACATTTTCATCCAGCTCAGAGCTCAAACAGCAGAATGATAAAGTCGAGGACGCTTCCCCTCACTGGGATTTTTCCCTTTAAGTTTGATTTTCTTCCCTCACGAACTGTTCTCTGATTGTCCGGCTGCCAAAACCCAGAGAGAGAGGAGAGCTGATAAAAACGTTAGCTGTGCTCATGTTAGTCACCTTCACCCTGCTGACAGCAATTAAGCTTAACAAGCAGCAGTGAGTGGTGCCTCGAGTGCTTCGCAAAGATTTTTTGCCCTGAGTTTCACCTCCCAGGCAACAGAAAAGCTTCACTCTCTCATTAAAGGCAGTGTTGAAGCTGAGTGTCTGAGAAAGACTTCAGGAGCTCCTCCTGGACCTGGATCAGTGTTTTATGAGTTAAAAGTACATCAGAGGAAACGTAGTAAAAGATATCTGTCCTGAATCAGATCCACTGTCAACATTCTGAGACTAAGAGCTTTGATGGATTAAAGTAAAGATGAGACAGAGTGGCTCAATACCAGGTTTTTTGGGTGTACCATAATTATCCTATAGCTACAATAATTTGGCCCTCTGGGTGAGCAGCAATCCCTCCCTAAATAAGGCAAGACGTGCAATAGCATGGCCATGTCGCAGGCATGTGGTCGCAATCAGCCTGCTACAATCTGCCAGACCAGTAATAGCATCTTTTACCATGTGACGTTTTTAGCCAATTGTAGTTGGTTGAGGCATGAGCTATGAAAATGAGGTTTGTCTCAGAACAAGGAGCATGATTGACAGCTCATCATCGAAGTCGATGGAGGAAAATGAGCACAGCTGAAGAGGACGAGGGTGATGAATGAGAGGCAAAGAGGCGAGCTATGGAGGAGGGCACAAGGTTGCAGCATCGCCACCAAAAATCTAGAAAAGAGTAGGACAGTGCGTAGAATGACTCAGACCTGTTGCAGGCTCTGAGTCTGACAGTAAAAGCCCTCTGTCAGTGTTGCAACATAGAGCCAGTGGCTACAATCATGGTTAAAAAAAACAGCCACAACAAATCTGTAAGACACAAATAAGAGAAAAAATCTGATGCCAACACATCATACAATAATTGCCCCCAAAATATGATAGTTTTGATTCTCTGGTACAATAATTCTACAGTTCCCATCCAGCAACAATGCTCAATACTCTCCTCTGGGCCAAAGTGTGCCATTAGTGTACAGATGGGAAACTGGGCACTTTCATTGACACCAAATGAATTATGTCAATCGTACCAAGTATCCATCCACTTAAATCAAATGGTGTAATGCTCTCACAATGAAATAAGGGACAGATGCATGGTGCCATGGTGATATAAGCATGATATGTGAATACAGTTTATATTCAGATTCAGATTCAACTGGAAATGCATAAAGAGTGAATATTCTCTTTAATCAATTTGGCTCTTTACACTAAAAAGCAGGCAAAATAAAAGAAATGAACAAAAGAGAGAATCACTCACCAAACTTACTGTTTCCATGAATACTTTTTGCGGCTCTTGACTGACCAACTGACCACAGTCCAAGTGAAAATTCCAGACAGCATGAAGTGTAAAATTATTTTGCTGAGTCTCTGCTGATAGGTTTAATCCATGTCTTCTTTGCTTCCCATTGTTGTAAGTGCACAGCCTTTTCTTTTTTTGCAACTTTATCCATGTTTGCTAATTGACCTTATGACACATTACCTAAACTTTCCTCTCATTTATTTTCTCTTTTTTGCAGTACTTGGTACATTTGGGCCAACTACTGATGCGCTGTGATTGGTTCACAGGCACTGTGATTGAACGACAGGTGGTTTGATCGGCACTTGATCTGACACTGCCATTTTAGTCTATGCGTTTTACCCCATCTGAGATCTGGAGAGTACAGCCTGCTGTATTTACAAAGGTTAACAGTCAAGAAACAGGACAAATGAGGTCCCTCATGGTAAACCCCCCCCCCCCAAAAAAAACAAGAGCTCTTTGCTTTAGAGAACAGCAGTAAGCCACCAGTTCTTGTCAGTCAAGGAGCCAATACCAGAGATTAAACGGTCTGAATACTTAGCTGCCAAATGCCAATCATCCCTTTGGTAACTTTTCTGAAACTTACTCTGATGTGTTCATACTAAAACTCAAGATCAGGCAAGCTTTTCCTTCAGCTTTTTCCCTCGCATTTTTCTCCTGTCTCTCCCAGTGAATTCATCTGCAGAGAAATTCGGTGCTTTCACTGCTTTCTTATGGCCTCCTACTGGTGTGGTGGTGTAGTGCAGTTACTTTTATTTTTTTTCTCCACACATCACAGATAAAGAAGCTTAGCTCCAGATATGTTGTGAGCTCAACACGTCAGGGAATTTTTTTTACCTTAATTATATATTCTATAGTTTTGTCTGCTTATCATCTGTCATTTTGTCATTGAACAAAAGATAAATGCAAAATGTGAATGTAAAGCACCTGAGTTTTGTACAGGAGGAGTTGGTGACCAATCTGCTGTGTTACTTTAATTAGATTCAACCTAAGTCAACTGACTATTTCTGAAAAGTACAAACCTCTGTTCAACTATCTCCTTTAAAATGGGGGCAGCAAATGTGTGTGTGTGTGTGTATGTGTGTGTGTGGATCAGCATGTCTGTTTCCAAGGTGAGGACAGTGTGTGCTGTGTTCATCAATCATGCTTTTAGAAACCATTAGTGTGTGTCTGTGTAACCCCGTGGGAACATGTCGGCTGAAGGAGTCAGACACTCAAGGCTGAACATCAACCACACACTGCTCATGCTGTCTGCTCTACCTGTGTGTGTGTGTGTGTGTGTGTGTGTGTGTGTGTGTGTGTGTGTGTGTGAGAGATAGCTCCAGAGATATCTTAGTTTCCTGGGTGACAGGTACATCCATCGTCAGGCTGAAAGATAAATATCTATTTTTGACTGAATGAAGTGAAGGATGGAGGCTTTAAAAAAAGAATCTAAACTCAGTGCATCATACACACACCTTAAAACCCACTCACTCACCGTTTTAATACTCATGGACACTTTTCATATTTATAGATATGTGGGTTTGCCTTGAATAAAATGAAAGAAACAGCTGAGAAATGTATCTCAGAGGTAATGATTAAACAAGGCCTGATCCTAGTCTCTGTATTTAAACAGTGAAGCTCATGCCCAGGTGTCTCTAACCGGCATTCTATCAAACAGCCAGCAGGGAGAGACAGTCCAAACTCTGACGTGACATGTTGGAGGGGTGGGTCCTCAAACACCAAGGTCTGCCCATAACTCTGACACTGAGAGGCTTCAAGAGGGTTGGCTAATCAGGGTGAAGTAGTTTTGTGAAGTAGGGTGCCGAAAAGAGACAGGGTGTTAACTCTCAAAGCCTCATCTTTGTTTTGTACATTTTTTTGTTTCCAGCACTAAGTAAAATAATCTGATAGAAAAGAAAACGAGAGACAAGATGTGAACTTTCCTCAAACTTTCAGGCCGCAATACTTTTTCTGCAGAAACACTTTATGGTCTCCAGCTCTTTATGTCCTGCTTACATGTTCACAGCCCTGAAAGTGTTCAGGAACAGCGTCTGCTAGGAGGCCTGTGGGCTGTGACCCAGAATACGAAACAACAGGATTTCATATCTGCAACAATCAATATTGTTTGAGTAGCATGCGCTTTGTTCTCAGTGACAGCGCACTGGCAGCCTCAGCCGGCCGGCTTTACATAAATGTGGGCTCCGTGGTGTGAGAACAAAGATGGTGCTGGCTGTGATAAAAAGCGTGCAGCTATGTGGGAGTGACCCCTCAGGCAGAACACAACTATTGTGCTATACGCTGCTACAGTTTGCAGATTTATGGCTCGCAGCAGCTGGGAGGCTGACCTACATGCAGCGCGAAGAAAACACCAAAAATCTCCATGAAGTAGAAAAAGAAGGTACTCAGTAAAACGTGCAACTAAAATGTAAAACAGGAAAAAAAATTCAGGTCAAGCAGCACAAGAAGTCACCAGCAGAGCAACACAGCACAGAAGTAACTGTTTTTGCCACAGTGTCAACAGGCTCCTCTCTTCAGATCTTTCGGTCTGTTAGATGTTATGTAAAGATAGTTCAGTGACATTTTTGAGTTTCAAAGTAGCAAAAAAATGAAATTGAAGTTAAAATCGGGGTTCAGCTTTTCATGTGTGAATCAAGATATGTATTTTTCATTTTTGTCATTGCCCATTGGAAATTATGTCAATATGCAACATTTTAGTACTTTTCTCCATCAACAACCCCTACAAATGTCATACAAAGAATCAAAATGTATTTAACGATCTACAGTTACGAAATGTCAAAATTTGAATTTTAAACATTAGGTACGTTGCCTGCATGTCAGTTTTCATCATTTGTAACATTTATTTATTTATTTTTTTTAGAAAAGCAAAACTGATTAATAACTGAACACAGTTTCAGGATGTGATTTAATAGATTTTTTTCATTTGATTAAATCACAGTTTTACCAAACAGAATATTTTCTATATTTATTATAAAATTGTGCATTTTACTGGATGACATCTGCAACATACAAGTCTAAAAAGCTGAGGTTGGTTTCATCGGAACAATTCTGATACTCAGGGAATCCAAAGTGAACTTTTAAGAACTTTTAAGAACATTAAAATGTATTTTCCAACAGTTTTTAGACAATTCCATTTTTTCATAAAGGAGGCTTTTGTGCCCTTGATCATATATTATGACTAAATGCCTCTTTAAAACACACCGTGTGATCTTCAGCTTTGATCATTTTTTACTGATCTGAGAGGTGTGATATCCACCTCAGATGACACACGTTAGGCAGATTGTGATATTGATCCCCCTTTGGAGGACTTCTCCTGCTGCAGCACTCCTTTCTTGTTGTTAATAAAAGCATTTACGACTCCATATGGCTGCTCAGACCCAGGAGACCACAAATAAAAAGCCTCCGTACTCAGGGAACGTTGCTGGTGCTGTCAGGGGAGCCTTTTCTGCATCTCAATTAACAGCCGTCTGCCAGAGAGTCGAGCAACTCCTGTGAATAAATGACTCAGAGCTTTATCTGAGCACGCAGGTAAAATTAAAGCCAGTGTTCTATTAAAAATATGATTTGCAGCAGTAATTTTTAGTGTGGAACAAGAGGCTGACTCAATTAACTATGAAATGATCAATCAGAGGATTCTGGACAACCACGATGCTGATCTAATACTACAGGCTGACATCAGCTGATGGCTCTTTGACGCCAAACAGTCCCAGAAACAACACTCACTCTTTTACCTTAGAGTCAGGGAAGGAGATTTTTCTCTTTAAGTATGAAAATGGGGCGCAGCTTAAACAAAAGAATCCCCTCAGTATGTCCCTTATGGCTCCATGTTTGTTTGAAGGTGACATCAAAGTTTGCTGTCGACACTTTGACTCAGATCTAGTGGATGATTTCCGCTCCAGCCGGGAATTTATGAAACAAGGGCATTGTCTGAAATCAAACAGCGTCAGATGGTTCAGAGGAAGAGCAAACAGGACCATTAACAAACAGTTGGTGAATGTCTCTTCATCAGAGGAAGAGACAGGAAACGACACCTGCGACAGGTTCACTGTACACACCGCAGGAGTGTTAGCTCCACCGAACACACTATTCTCCTCCTCCCGGCCCGTCTGTCTGCTGAGCTCCTCTCTGAACAGGCTCCAGGACCTTAAATGCCACCACAGCTACTCCAGGAGACGCTGCCAAAGCTGGTTAGAGAGACAAACAGCTCTTTTCACTCTTTGGTATCAAACACAGAGGACAGATGAGCTCCAGAAAAATACTATCATCAGCTCAACTTCAGAGTCTGAGTCAATGACATCATCTCAGGGTCAACTCCAAACCCTCTTCACTGACATCTGATTGTACTGACTTTGATTGTAGAGATTAAACCCCTCTACACCAAGGGGGTAAACCTTCTTAGAGAGGGACACATTTGATCTAGTGAAAACGACCAAGGCTGACATATTCATTAACAATTAAAGTAACATCTGAATATTTGGTTAAGTCTTTCTTTTAGTGATTTCTGTAAAAATCAGTCCCTGCATGTGCTCAAACCTCTTTGTTCCATTATCACAGACTGATGAAATCAAGGTTCACCTGTCCCTCAGGTGTCTCTTGAAAACAATCCTGATCTGGATTTGATCAGGATTGTTACAGAATTTAGCTTGAGAAACAATATATTTTCTGCAAATTTTAAAAGAAGACATGAGAATCAAAGCCGTGTCCATGAAATGCTCTTGTCTTTTCAGGTTTAGATATGTTGCTATATCACAACACTATTTTTTTTCCAGTCTTTGGATTAGACAAATGGTCTTTAAATATCAGTCATTTAAAGATAAGTGTGTCTTTTTCTCTCACCAGCAGGTTGGGATTCAGAGGGTTAAAGGAAGATGAATGAAATTGTTATAAAACCAGAACATAGCAAACAAATGCACAGGTTATTCAGCACTCATCAGCCTGACACTCAGTTTGGTGTTGAGTTAGTCAGAGGGGTTCACTCAGCAGGTTGCTGATAAACACCTGCAGAGCTCACTCTTAAAGAGAGACAGATAGTGTGTGTGTGTGTGTGTGTGTGTGTGTGTGTGTGTGTGTGTGTGTGTGTGTGTGTGTGTGTGTGTGTGTGTGTTTAGAGGTGGATTGCAAAGTACTGATCCACGTTTGGACACCGCTGAGACGTATGTCTGTTTGTCAGAGGATTCAGTCTCACACACAGACGTCAGTTAGGAAACCACAGCTGAACATCTTGTCACCGTGTTTAACAAGCAGATTAATCCAACTTCCACTTCAGCGCTGGGCTGTAAATCTTCTCTAAGAGTGGACTCAAAGCTCCTCAGAGAGGAGGCAGGAGATAAGGCAGGAAGAGGGGGCTTAACGCAAAGGTTCAGACTGGGGATCAGCAGAGTCTGTGGAGGCACTGGGACCTGCAGGAGGCGCTATGTAGAGCAGGGTGATACAGTGGTTTTTTGTGCTTGGTTGGTCCATTTTCAGTTTGATTTAATAGAAAATTAACAAAACACTTCTGAAATCTCCTGAATGTTAGAGATCACGTTTTCTGAGTTTCCAGCAAGTTTAGTTATGGAGTTACTTTCAGTTGGACTTGAAAGAGGTGTTTCCTGAACATTAACTTTCTGATGCATTTTCACATACTTCAAAAACTAACAGGGAATTTATTGTTGAAAATCATGGGTTTCCATACTGAGAATACTAAACCAGAATAGATGCTTCAAATATGTGAGCGGAAATCAAACTTTATTCTGTCTTGCTCATCCCTGTTGATTTTTGTGATACATCAAAATGCCCTGGAAAGTTAGTAATGTTAAATTGGATTTCAGACATTGTGGCTGCAGTGTTATTGATTTGGAGCAACCGAAATCAGGCTTCTGAAGCCCAACCACTGAAACAGCAGAAAAAAGCTTTATATTCTCAAGTTAACAAGGAAAATAAGATGTTATCTCACAAAAATGGTGCAAAATTGTAAACCATGGCCTTTAAGACTTCCATACTAAAACATATACAAAGTTTGTACAGAGATATACAAAGATGTACAGAGTGACTCCTGCTCAGTTTTACAATGTCTGACACAGTTTGATTTCTTTTATCTTTTTTTTTTTCATTCCATCAGCAGATAGCTGCATGGAGAGCAGCTAACAATCTGTTCAGGATCAAACATTTACCCTGAGATACTGATCTGTTGATGCAGAGTCACTAAAGAGAATCAGATACCGTGACCTCCTGGATGCTTTAGAAATCAATCCAGACCCATCCAACAAACACACAAACTAATATCTTTAAAGTAGTTTTCTTCTCTTTTTGAGGACAGACCTGACCAAGCTTGACTTTTGACTTTGACTCTTCTGCATTATGTTGTTGTGTCATCAAACTGAAGAGACGTTCATCAGAAGAAACTCAGTTTATCTTTCAGCTTCATAGGCTGAGACTGTTTACAGTCAGACTCATCACAGACACAGGAACAGACACTCCTCTGGGGATGAATCCTTAAAATGAGACTGTAAACAAAGCGAAAAAACAGTAGGCCGTTTTTATCTCAACACTTACACCCTGTCACATTTCATTTTAAGAGTGTTGCCAGTGTGTGCAGAGACATCAGTGTTCGGATATGCCCCTTTCACAAATGTCAGGTGTTATCGTGCAGAGTTTGTGACTTTACATTGGGCTGTGTATGTAGAGAGGCAGTTAAAGAAATTAAGACAAGTCTCACCCCCCCTACATGCATTTCAAGTATGTAGATGAATATGGGTCACATTATTCAACACTCTCAGCAGAGGTGATTCATCAGGAAGTGTTCTCTCTCTTTAACTGCCCTAGAGGAGCTCACACTCATTGTTCATCAGTTTCTATTCAAGGATCCGGTAAACATACAGAAACATTCAGCCGGACTTTTCTTCTCCAAGGTCAGACCCAAGCAATTAATCCATCCGGTTTCTGCATATCAACACCTCCAGCTCTAAACAGGAGCGTGGAGACAGCGTGACTGATGACTCTGTTCTCCTGCTCTCCTTAATTCCTCCGACCCCGCCGGGCTCTCCTCCGTCCTCGTCTTATATCTAATTCCTCTTCAGTCGCGGTGCAGTCGAAAAGGTCATCGCCGCCTCGCTAACGGCCGGCCGGCCAAGGAGAGCGTCTCTCCAGAGGCTTTTGTGCTGATGCTCTGAGTGCGTCGTCAGCGTCCCTCTTTGTTCTCCGTCCACCTGGGGGAAGGGCTCCTGTCCGGTTAATTGCACTGAGAAAAGCACTTTGCTGCAGAAAATACAAAGTGTTAGAGATCATCAGGACGCTGCTTTTATTAGTACACTGCGTCCCTGCAAAGATGAGTTTCCCTGCAGGAATAGAAATGAGAAATTAGCTCCTAATCTGCTGCGTCATAAATGTATTCCTTTTGATCTCCAGGTGATTAATGAAGGTAAATACTGGGTTTCAATAAGAAGCTAATAGAACTGATTAAACGCTCATACCTCATATTTATACGCCATTACCAGATTCAAATCAATATTAATAAAACTCTCATCAATAAAGCTGAGAGCTGATGTTAATCCAGAGGAGGAGGATGAACATTAGCTCCAGAGAGAGCGCTTTAAAAGCACCTGGGGCAGATTTATGAGAATAATTTACAGCTGGCGTGCCTGAGTTATCAATTTGAAGACGATGTCGAGAACCAACATGGATTTGCATAATGTTCACTCACAGCTTTCTGCTGACTGTGGAGACGAGAAGGGACGACGTGCATGACTGCTGATGAACTGACGCAGCAGAAATGTGCATGAACAAGCATGACGGGTACCAATCCTGCATCAGCGCCAGAGCCAACACTCATTCAGCTCCCTGAGATCTCTGAGTAAACATACTCGCTCGCTCACGTCAGGGTCAACACGTCATGGAAACAGTCATCTTTGTGGAACGTTTGCTGTTTAAATTTTCTCTCTTTAATCTGATCAGACTTTAAATACTCTGGATCAGAGCTGCTGTTAAATATATAATAGAAGTAATAAGAGTCTGTGTCCTGGTTCCCTCAGCATAACCTCTCTATCCTCGAGGAGTCTGGCACACAGCGCCGTGCAGTCATTCAGTAGACAGCTTCTTCCTTTGACAAATATCTGGGTTGCTGTTGTTAAAGTTGAGGTTGTTTTTATCTTCAGGATCCGAACAGTCACAGTCACAAAAACGCCAATACAACAGCCACACACACACACACATGCCAGTGTGTGAGCAGTGAGGAGGTGAGGATGCTGTCAGCAGCCAGGTGAGAAGATGTCGACCCACAGGAGGAAAAAAACAGAACTCTGTGACCTGGAGTTCATCATCCTTCATCAGCGTGAATGTTTTCTAAGAGATTCAGAACTCCTGGTTCTTGATGGTGCAGTGCAAAGAGAGAGACAGAGTGATGATATCATCAAACACTCAGACACAAGAGACCAACTGTCTTCAATGGACTGAAACCACCTGGTACCATTGACCTGTTCCTCACCTGCTGTCTGACCTCAGTAACTGCTTTAAGCGAGTTATCTACAGCATGTTTGTTCTTTTATTCTTTTACTCTATTTTTACTAAACATTCAGATGCAAACTAGCCCTTTGTTTGTTGATGCTATGATGACTGCGTGCTCAGCTGGTCACACTGAAGACAGCTCATCATCCAAGCTGCTAGAGATTCCTGCAAAACTCAGGGAGACCCTCAGGGATGTAGAGAAAGTAAAAACTAGGAGGGAAGAGAGCTGGAGCAAGACAATGGAGGCTCCTTTCACCAAGTAATACATTTTATTTAAAGGTGAAGTATGGAGGATTTTCCAAAATAACAAAATGTTAGAATTTAGAGGAATAATCCTGCTCAATTGTCATCTCTGGGCCTCAACATGTGTCGTGTGTGCCTCACCCCCTTGTAGACCCCCTCCTTTGCCTGGGTGGGGAGTAGGAGTTGTTATGGGAGGTGACCAACCAATCACAGCTCTCTCAGTGTGCAAGTGACTTTGTGTGTTGCTGATTGTCACATAACACAGAGAAAAAAACGATACTATATTTGCAGCATACCTCATTTACATGCAGGAAGTCAGGTGTGCAGCTCTTGAGTTTCTCTTGTGCAGTGCCACATGTGCCACTGTGGTCACTTATAAAAAGATGACACTTTCTGCCAGAGACTAGAGACTTCAATCATTCAAATGAGATGAATTGTGACCTTACGGTTCTTCAGTTATAAGCTCTGAAACAGCCAGAAGTAGGTGGAGTGTAAGGAGTTAAAGGGAAACAAAAGCTTTAATGACTGAATTCTAGTATCTGTATTTCTGGAGTTCATCTTTAGATTCCAGTCAGAACAGGAACAGAAACACTCCTGGAAGCCTCATGAGGCTGAGCCTAAGGTAAACAAAGCTCTGCAGAAATCAATGTGTTATATATTTAAGATGAAGCAGAGTCTAAAGACTCACTACAACCAAAGTATCTCTCTATCTATGGATGGCATGCAGGCACACATCAGTGGTGTTTGGTTTCGATTTTTGACTCAGCACGGCTCAAAAACAAAACACAATAATCTGGAAATGTACCACTGAACCAGCCTTATAAAAAGTATAACAGTTTATTATTTCATGGCTCCTTTGGGCTGTTTGTTTGGTTTCTGTGAGCAGGTTCAAGAACACTGTGTGAGATTTTAGAAAACTAAACTTTGCTGGATTATTTCTGTTAACATCAAATAGCAGACTTTGACTCAAGGGTTATCAATATAGAAATCCACATATCCATTTTTAATATGCATTCATTCTGGACGAGATCACAGGAGGCTGAGGATGTGTTAGACCAGTGACAGAGAGAGAGAGTTTAAACCCATGAGGTGAATGGTTGTTATCAGAGGAGAACTTGTCTCAGACCTGCTCTGCTTCATAAGTCTGCATCTTGTACTGATGGACTCCTGATGCACTGAGGCATGCTGGGACATATTTAACTGCTGGTAAAGTGTCTCCTCACACTTCATTAGGGGTGATAAACAGTAAATCCATCCTGTTTTAAGAACTCAGAGCTGTCAGCGCCCCTCGTCTGTCTGGCCCGTCTGCTCACATTCAGAGTTAATGTTCTGTTCTGAGTCCGGTCGTCGTGTTCTGTCCTGAATACTGAAACGAGTTGAAAATTGGATCAGAGCGAGCCGAGGTGTGTAAAGCTTCATTTCTTGTCTGCACGACTCCTACAGAGTGGAGACGCCACACTGCATCACAAATACATAATGTTACACTGAAGTGAGACTGTCCTGCAGAATCTCCTCTGCTGTCTCTGTCAGACTTCATACAGGCAACGCATTTACTACTTTCAGACTATTTTTAAATCTAATGCTGGAATAAAAGGTTCACTGGAGTTGAGCTGGATGTCTTAAATCATGTCTTATTTCACAATCTAAAATGTCTGATATATCCAAGGGTTTTTAGTCTCAGCCCAACAAGGAGGTCAGTGAAAAATGGAGAGGAGGTCACTGGCACTCTGACCCAGAGTTAGATAGTTTCAATCAGAGCAAAACTTTAAACTCACTGTTTCAAACATTATGAGGATGCCAGTTGGACAGTTATTGAAGCCACACCCCCTAACCTCCACTTCTTAATCTGCTGAAAACAGGTGAGCTGTTTATGAAAACAGTTGTTCAGCTGTCATTAAAAGAATATGGGTTAAAAAGACACACTGTGCATGTAACAGACTGTAAACAAGTTTATGTCATCTTAAAAGTTTTTAACATGGATCTTGACGGGAACTGACTCAATGCTGGATATAGACTCGAGTGGATACTCTGGGAACTGCAGTTTATTTCAGGGCTTTGAGCCAAAAGTTTTTCCTAATCTGTTTGTTCTGAACAGAACCCGCTATAACGTCTTTGGTTTTGGGTTCCAACCCAAAATTCACTTCTCCTCTGAGGTGATGAAAATACTGAACATGTGCAGGAAGCTCCTCAGTGTGAGCTCACAGAGTCTCAAGTCCTGAAAGGCAGAACCACTAATCTCTCAGCATCCCCAAAGTCTGACAGCAGCAGCTGCTCCCACTTTAATGAGAGTGGCCTGCTGAGTGGACCTTCCTCAGCTGCAAACTGGCCTGATTGGAGGAGTTTCAGGAAACCTGCAGACAGTAGCCAATTAGGAGCCAGTCCAGCTGAGATGCATTTACATAAATCAGCCATAAAGTACTGACAGAAAGTATGAATGTGTGAAATAATTCAAGAAACTGAATCAGACACAGTAACTAGGTCTGAGTCTGGACTCTTAGTTTTACAGACTCATCCCACTATCACACACAAGGTTAACCTGAAACACAACTTACCTGACACACAAGCTGTGATGATGACAGACTGGATTTATAAGCAGCGCTGTGACTAACTCAAGACACACTTTATTTCAGGTTCCTCTGACAGAGAGAAGACTCCTGTAGACCAGGGACAGGGAGAGTCCTCCTGTGCTGCTTATTCCAGCTGAAATAAATCAGTCTCAGCATGAGAATGTGCTCCGGAAAGTAGTTTTGGTTCTTAAAGGAAACTTTTTATGGCTGCTGGGAGGGTTGGTGTGGTGGCTAACATTACTTAAGCCTGTAAAACCTGACCCATCTAAAAATTGCCAGGAAATTCTACACTGCCTAGTCAACAAAAAAGGTCGCCTCCTGGATTCAACTAAGCAAATAGGTACCAGCCTCCTATTGGATAATTACTGCATGGGTAATTATCTTTCAGCTGGAAACAAGTTATTTAACTCCAATTTCTCATTTCCTGAACAACCATGGAGAGAAATTAAATATGTTTGGCATTATAAGGAAACATGAAACAAAAATTATGATTCCAGTTTAGCTCATCATGTCCCACAGTGGTAGGGCCTGGATTTGACCTCCACCCTCTGTCTGCTGCCCATCACTCCCCTCTCCATCCTGCCTAACATTCACACTCAGTACTTCTTTACAAAAAGAGGACTTGTTTCATCTCTTCAGATGATGCAGCAGTCTGGGAGGTTTTAACAGTTCTGATGAAGAGGCTCATCCCTCTGAAACACCCGCTCTACTTCTCCAGCATCACGTCGTTTCACAGGCTCCTGTGGAGACAAAGACCTTGGTTTGGTGGTTTATGGTGTCTGTGGTATTTCTCAGCGTGCAGCTCACAGCTCAGCCTCTTTTTTCACACACAGACTTTTATTGAAGCAGCAGCAGTTCCTCTTTTTTTTTTTTTTCAAAACCTATCACCCAGCCAAGATTTAATCAAAACTTTGAGATCTAATAAACTTTTTGTGGCATTGACTAAGTGTGCACGCTCATCTACTTCTTCCTGCTGCTGTTTTTTAATTTCCCTGCAGCGACGTGACGTGTGTATTAAGCCCGTTCTTCTTTTATGGTGCCTCAGCTCTGAAACATGTGGTGGCATCAGAAGCTTTACTCCCAGAGTCACCCGCTGACTTTATCTGAGGAGGCTAAACTAAAAGGAGGATTTACCGATTCTTCAGAGTCATATAAACATGGATCAGAATAAAAGAGGATATCTGGTTTGAATATTAATAAGATTAGAAGGTTTAAAGCTTTCCTTTTGTTTTAACAGTTTGTGAACTCTCATAATGACTGAATCCTGTTAGCAGACGTTTTGTTATGCTTGTGTTTTCACTTAAGACTTCAAATGCTGCTACATTGCACTTTGCACTTCCACTTTGGAAAAACAGATAGTGTCACTATTTTAAATGTTATTATTGTAACATTTTGGAGCTTGAAGTATTGTTAACAAAAAGTTATTATGATATGATCTTTGAAGAAAGTTTAAATTCTGTTTTAAAACCAAGGTTATATGGATGTATGCTGACCGCTCGCCTATTAATGCAATTTCACAAATACATTACCATCACACTTGCGCTATGTTTGGTCCAAAAGGAGTAGAAAAAAGACAGCATTGTGTACATAAGGTCTGGCATCTCTGATGTAATGTAAAGGATGAACAAGGGAATCATAGAGAAGAAAGGCTAATGATGATGTCGATGTTTTGGACCATTCCTTATCAATTCTGAACAGGAACTGGTTCTAGGTCCCCATCCCTACTTCTGAATCTAAGACACAAGACTGAAAACTGTGAGTCAGCTTGGGTCAGCATGTGTAATCAAAAGCTGGCCGAACTCTCCTTTAGTCAAGTTTACGCATGTGCCCCCTACTGGTTTACAGTAACATTGGTTCCAGCCTCATTTTAAACAGTACGAGTTTGTTCAGCCGGTCAGCACAGTCCTTTTAACCTCAGCTTAACCGTTCACTTCTCCTCTCCTCTGCCCGAATTCCCACCCGCCCACCCACTCACCTGCTGGTCGTTTCATCCTCCTGGTCAGTGCGTGCAGCCTTGGTGAAGGAGAAGCCCTCAGAGGTCAGCAGTAACACGGGCAGAGCTGGTGTGGGGCTTCATCATGGAGCAGCTCCAACCTGTCAGCGGTGATAAAGTGGGAAAGAGCTGCTGCTGCTCCTTCAATAAAAGACTCATTTTTCTGCTGGAAAAAAAAGAGGGTCAGTGCCAGAGCAGAGCTGCATGCCGCAAAATATCCCAGCCGCCATCTCAGCGCTGAGACCGGCTTCATCTGTTTCAGATAATGGATTCTGTAGCAGCCATGAGTTATCCTAAACACTGTCCACAGAAGCATTTACAATACGCTCAGGATATTTATTGTCCTGGAGAACGTCGGGCTAAACATCCATTTGTCAAAGACCAATCTGTGTCTGTGATTTGATGGGACTTTCTCCTCTAATTGTATCATCTGTCCATGCTGCAGGGAGAAAATCCATACTGATGAATGTCTTTATTGTTGCCCTTAAAGTGAGCTGGCCTGAGGTCAATACTGCAGTCAGGATAGATGGGATCATAACAGACACAGTGTGCATATCCAATCAGGAGGCTGGCTTTAACGCTGAGGCCGTCATAGAAGTGATGGAGCACATATTAAACAAAATGAGTTAACTCAAATGAATCTGGACTGATTGGGTTGTCCTCTGACGGTAACGCACATCTGTCAGAACCTGTTTCTGTATGAGTGGAGGCAGAGCAGGATGCACGGGTGGTCACTCTGCAGAGAGATGTGAAACACCAACACTGTGTCGCTTTAGATGCTGCTGCAAAATATGACATGAGGAGCAAACAACAGCCTCTTCTCTCTCAGCCGTCTGTTCAACTAGTTTCGGATTTATCATAACACTACGGCTAGAGATGGAACGCTTCGCAAAATCTATGTTTTTGTTCTCATCACATTGTGATCGCTGTTGTCAGTTCAGTGTTATTTGTTTTTATTTTCATCACCCCAGAAAATCATATATCCTAAAAAATAAGCCTTAACATTTTTTGTTTGTTTTGTTTTCTTTTAAATCAATCACTTCACTTAAAGTCATTTTAAACCTGAAAGAATGAGGCAGTTTGCCATTTGACACATTATTAAAGCTGGATCAGACATCGCTAGTTTCAACAAGCCAACTTCTCAGTAAGAAAAGCCGCTATTGGCTGTCCTGGGAGAGTCCATATATCAAAGCTGTTGGACGCTCCTAAGTCACGTGATCTGAGCTGTTCCTCTGGTTGGTTGGGTGCGCTTGAGGTCTTGATATCTTCTAAACTGGCTACTTAGAAAAACATTCAGCCCCTATACAATGTGTGCAGTAAGTGAAAGTAGAGACTAAGATGGGAGACGTGCTCTGAAAAGGGCTTTTTTGGCTTGTGTGACCATTGCTCCTGGGTGTAAAAATGAGTTTGACAAAGTTCAAGCCGAGGACAAATCAGTTCATTTTCACAAACTTCCACTGATACAGCTGCATTGGCTGACGGCTAAAATAAAGAGGCAGAGCTGGGGGGGTGTCTGACATGCATGTTCACCTCACTTCACACGGACACAGTGTAAATAAAACAATGTCAATGTGGTTCTGTAGTTGTTTTTTGTCATTTCACAGCTGAAAATAAACATTTAATACTGTTTTTCCTCCCAGTTTTTCTATGCAGACCTGAGTTTGGAACAAAAATTTCAGACACATATCAAAAACTTTTTTTAATTGGAGTGTCTCAGAAGAAACATTTGGCCTTTCAATTCCAGTATTTTCAATCTTTTGAAAGAAGTTATCAATTTGAAGTCTGCAGAGGTACAGATGGTCCGAAGGGACTGCTCTACTTTAGGATTTATCAGTCACACACACACACACACACACACACACACATACACACACACACACACACGAACGGATGAGTCTAATTAGTCTTACTGACTTCCTCTCAAGCACACCAGAGGTTTTTTTTTTTCATTCGGTCTTTTCTGTGTTTGATGAAAACAGATTCTGTTAGACTAAAATAAAGCTTTTGAACTTCAGATTTCATCAATGTGGCGTCATGTCTCTTTTCTTCTCTGAAATCAAATACAGCCTGTAGAGTTTGGGAGATGTAAAGTGTGAGTTATCTCTTTTATTTATGATGTTCTCGGTCTTTTAATCAAACCATGAGTCACTGTTACTTTAAAACTCCCAGAACTGAACACAGGAGAATCAAGGCAAGGTTTCGACCTATATAAATCCAGAGTGAGCGATAAAAACTCTTACAAAATACTCTTAATAATACTTTCTACACAGTCACAGAATATCAGAAAGGAAACAACTGTGTGACTGATTTCTTTAGAGTCTTTTTGAGTTCAAATTTCCCGTACTTCATCAATCCATTGGCCTCTTAATTTGAAAAAATAAATTATTTCAGCTGCTGTCAGAAGAGGAGAGTAACACAGATCAATCCAGCATCTGTAGGTTGAGATAAAGTCTGATCCAGCATCTGGATCCACTTCACCCATTCAGGACTTAGATGATCTGCTGCTAACGATACCATGGCACGTCTTCAGAGGTCTACAGGAGTCCAGGACTGTTCTGATCCTGACCTGGCAAATGGGGAGCTCAGGTGAACTCAGGTGAACTTGCGTCAAACTCTGTTTTCTGTTCAGAACAGACAGGTTCTGTGTTTCTGCTGTTCCTGCTCTGTGATGTTCAGTTCTCTGTTATCAAGCAGAAACACTTCCTGCTGGTTTATCTTAAAGTGCTTCACAAGGTTCCTTTCATTCACTCAGGACAGAACCGTGGCCTACTTTCAGCATCACTCACTTAACTTACGCCAACGGTATCTTCACAGACACACACACAGACACACACACTGTGCAGAATATTTGGACCACATAACTGTGAACACACTGGACTTAATAACTGGCACAAACAACTTGGAAATCAGAACTTTGTTAAATTTCTGCAGCAGCATGAAGCACCTCATTTGTCGGTAAATCCAGGAGGGATGAACAGCTTTTAATTTGCATATTTAAACTGTTTGTACAAACTTTTACATTCCAATATTTTAATCTGTCACTTCAAAAAAAGTGAAGCCAAAATAATCAGAACAATCTTTTGGGCAATTTTAAGGCACAGCCCTTCTCTGCTCTTTACCAGCAGCACCCCATGTGACACTGTCAGCCAATCATATTAGCATTTCTATGTAGAGCTGTTCTGCTACCCAGAGCTTCCAACTGACTTGTTACTAAATCAAGCAACTTTTTCAGGCCCAGTATTGGTCTGTAGCAGCTGAAATTGTCCTGGAAAAGTTCTGAAAAATAATTGGAGAAAAATAGTGGACAAGGTTGGAATGGTTATGTCCTACCAGTGCTCATCTACCAACTCCAACCTCACCAAGCAGAGCAAACACAGCTTGGTTCTTAGTTTTATTGATAGACTCTCAAGTTTGAACAGATCACTGCTTAATGTGGGTTGGTATGAGCATTGTCATAAACAGCTTAGCTTGTGTTTTAGCCTTTAGCCTGTGCTCTATCACTCTCCTGATTAGCTTTCTTCTGCACTTCTGTCCCTTTTCTATCGCCTGTTTCCACTATAACTGCTAAATAAATAACAGACAGAGAAAAACACAGATCTCTTTTCTTACTGCTTAACTTTATCAGTCAGTATGTTGTTGTCAGAGCGACTTTGGCGTGCTATGAATAAAGCTGGTCATACTGAATGGTTGAACTTCACTTCCAGCCTTTGGCCTCTTTCTGATGGTTTCCTGCTCTATCTACAATCCAAAACACCCCAAACATAATAAACATCAACAAATGTTCTGTGCACAGAAAAGTGCAGAAATGTTGTATGATCCAACTCATAAGTTCAGTTTGTCGTTACCTCAGTCACTCAAAAATCATCAGAAAAGATCTCCAGGACTCATGTGCCTTCATTGTTTAATGTCTTTGAGGAATTCCAAATGCCTCTTACTATAACCCATAGGAGCTCCGCCCTCTACACACACGCCTGACCCCCCTCACACTCAGTCTAAAAGCCTTTATGATCATAATTCTGAAGGGATGAGATCCAAACTAAATGGAATGGTCCCCTGGTAGAGGGCACGGCTCGGTTAATGGGATTCTCCCCGCAGCTAGATTAGAATTATCAATTTGCTGGGTGTCACATTAATGAATCCTCAGCAGAGCGGCCCTGATAAACCAGAGCGGGGGTCTGCCGCCTGGTTCAGATAATCAAAGTCTGGATCATAACTGCGAGGGGAATCTAACCGGCTGCAGGCTCTGATACAGACACTTTAATACTGACAGTCCACTAAACCCTGATAGCAGCACATCTCTGAATATGAGTCAGGAGATGAGATTGGCAAAGGATGATACCTGCTCGGAGTTTTCACAGTCACATCTTATACTCCATTTCCTCTGTGCTCACAGGAATTCCTGTCCTGATGAGCTGAAATGATGTTTTAGATCAGGACTCCTGTTAAAAGTTTCATGCTGCTGGTTTGAAACCCATTTACAAAAAAAGTTCCTGAATGTCTGTTCCTGGTCAGAAACAGCTGGAAAGTAAAGTCTCGTCTCAAAGTCCTGTCTCAGAAATGTGTTAAAAAGAAGAAGCGACAGAGATGCATCCTTCAGCGGTAAACACTCTGATGTCTCTCTCTTGTTCCTTTAATGCATCCCCGTTTGAAAAGGACAGTTAGACTTCTGCACAATAACCCTGAGAGCCCCCATTATTATCATGACAAACACTCTCCTGTTTTAGTGAACACAATGAGCCGTCCTGTGGTTTACAGCTGCTGTCTGACTGTTTGATGTGGGAATAAATGGATGCTCCGTCTGCTTTCATCCCGCTGCACATGCTCTTCAAGTGATAATCCTGCTTTTAACCTCCGTCACTGACAAAAATGCCTGCGGCCTACTGCATTTACATATTCTAATTATTCATGAGCAGGCTCTTTTGTGAGTAGAGGGCAGCCGAGGTTCACTCCGTTCCAACAGGAATATCCAATGATACGCAAACAGTGGGCGGCAGAAACCACACTGACCACATTATCCCTGCTGCAGACCCAGAGGCAACCTGATCACACACACACACACCGACTCACACCGAGGACAGGAGAGCCACATAGATCACCTCTGACTGTTGACACTGTGAGAAAAAAAAAAGAAAAAACCAAGGGCAGTGTGGAAGGACTTTCTTAAGGGAGCAAAAAAATCTTTATCCTGCTGTAGCCAATAGCAGGTAAACTTGGCCTTGTGTTTTGGATGATAGTCATGTTGAAACGCCCCATGCACAACTGTCTTGCCAATGAGTGCCAATTTTCCCCCAGTATTTTCCGAAGTATTTACTCCTCTCCAAATGTAACGTTAATAGTTGTGACCAAAAAGTTTAATTTTGGTCTCATCCCTCCAAGTGACTTTGTTCAAGAAGTTTTGAGGCTTGTCTCTATGTCATCTGGCATATTGTAATCAGGATACTTTGTGGCATTTGCATAGAAATGGCTGTCTTCAGGAGAGACTCGACCATACAGTCCATTTTTCTTCTAGTGCCTCCTTTTGAGCATCTTGAAACAGCCAGACCACATTTTTTCAGAGAGTCCCGTATTTCAGCTGAAGGTGATTACCTTTCGTAGCCATTTAAACCCATTTGTTTCAACTTGGGAGCATGTAATCAGATTAAAATCACCAGGATATGTAAGCTTTTGATCTGAGTCATGGGAAGTTGTTGTCGTTATGGTTTAAAATGAGTAAACACAGTTGTTTGCTAATAAATGGCTTCACCCAACAACTTACCATTGGTGACAGAAAAGTTTTGTGCTATCATTCATATGCTCTGAAAATTGGTCAAGAAATCATAAATTCTGCCAGGGTATGTAAACTTATAAACATAATTGTATTTACGCATCCAGACAGGAACCCATATAAAATCAAATCTTCCTAGATTAAACTCACCTGTCCATACTTCATAACGACTCATTGTTCCAGTGAAGCCTGTATGGATCACACTGATCTCCTTGGGGCTCTCAGGTATAAAACAATAACAGCTGAGTTTAATGACATTGAGAGGAGCCTCCATATATCATGTGTCTTCTGAATGTCAATACACATCAAACACACTGAATAAATTTCACCATCTCAGGTCAAACAGGTAAAACCACCAAAGGCTGGAATGCTCCTCTTTAAGCACCACTTTCAAATTCTGTCATTGTTATGATTGAATACACAAGTTAGAGGTGGGGTATTGTGCTTTGTTTCATCTTTATTATGTCCCTCTGGTGCCCCCGTAGCAGCTTCACATGATGTACAGCTCAATAAAAACCCAATCTTTCTCTATCTAGTTTCATTTAGAAAACTCTTATTTCAGCCTCTGTCTGAAGCATTTGGTGTAAGCTGCTGCCTCTTAAGAATTCTCACTCTACAAACCCCCTGCCCTCTGAATTGACAGCCCTAAAGGCAGAGCTATGGGGAGACCTTGGTGTTTGAGACCCCTCCAATGTATCATGAAGCAGTTAGAAGATCTTCATTTGATGACATCTGGCAGTTTTACTTTATATTCTTGTTGGAAATATAGGAGCAATGACATAGAGGCAGAATTGAATGCAACAATCATTCAAACTATTATATACAGCTTATCATCCACTCAACGTTATATTACTCAAAATGTATTCAATAAATAAATAGTAACATAATAACACAGTGATGTTGGGACAATTCTCCATATGTTTTGGGGTGATTTTTTAAAATTCAAAATAAAGTATTCTCTATTTGTCATCCACTCACCTTAAGATTTTGGGGAGAAATTTCAAGAAACTGAACACAAAACTTAGCAATTGTGACTTATTTACAGTTGAATAGGAACATCATTTTAACCCTCTGATGCATGAATTATGAAATTCATTGTCAGGATTTTTCCCTTGAGTGTTTTTATCTGTATTAACGCATGAAAAAAAGTTTGCCTATTATTACTTTTTTCAAATATTTGCATCTCAGCATTCATCATAAAGCAGTGTGAACTTAATGTAAATATGATTTTTTTTTTTCTTCGTTTCAATTCTTTTTTTTCTTTAATAATTTCATGAATGATCTTTTTTTTAATGTTTTGCAAAACTTTTTAACTCTCTTTCATCCGTTTTAACACTGATTGATTTATAGTTTATAAGCTTTTTCACCCTCAAATGTTTGTCTATAACATGTTGAAAAATATATATATGTCTGGAAAAAAAAGTTGAAAACATTTTTTCAGGCCCTAAGAAGAATATAAATATCCTGACACAGGCTAATATGAATTTCCACCACATTAACCATTGAATTTAGAAGTAAATAACTTCTAAATAGGTGTCCACTGTAGTGACCACTACACACCACAGGGTCATGTCCTAATTTTCACCCATTGGCATGATATTTGGGGATAATTTCAAATTAGCAAATGAAAATATATGTTTGTGTACTTATTATAATTGTAATGAAACTTGCAAACCTCCCCTGCAAGCAATGGAAACTCTTCCTCATGCCACATTCAGTTTGCTGAGCAGAACAGCCCAACAGGACATGCTACTTTCCCCAGCTTCTGTCAGTAAGGCCTGCACCTGATCCACACAGACAGAACGGTCCCTCTCTGAGCTGAAACCCAGAGTCATGGCGGAGCCATCACCACAGATAACCTCCTGACTTAGCACAGGAGGGAGCCGGAATAAAGATCCTATCTTTTAATTAAACCCTCACTTAGTTGGAAGAGAGACAGAGAGAGCGAGAGGGAAGAGAAACACCTGAGGTCTTCATTCTGCGCCCATCTCGGTTTTTATATCTTGAGGAATTTAACGGGCGGCTAAACTTGTAGAATTTTTATTGTGCTGGCAGATTCGGGGCTGCTCGGGCGTTTCATGGCGTCTCATAACATCAGCAAGTAGATGAGAATGCCCAGGAGAAAGTGAGCTACTTTAGAGGTGTGCTCAGACAAAAAGCAGGATGAATCTTTCATTAGATGAAAGCACAGACAGTAAAAGGCTGAACATAGTGTCAGGAACATCAGCCACTGGTTTGTAGAGAGGCGTTATGAAAGCAGGAGATGGGACGTCGTGTTAACACTGGGACACAAACTTACTCCTGCAATCATCACTGCTTCCTGCTTAGAAGAAACAAAGATGAGGGGTGGGGTCCTGGTTAACACCTGTCAGCCCTTTATCATCGCTTCCTTTAACCTTTACGCTGCTGTAACTAACCTGACCTTCATTTAAAGGGCGAGGTGTGTAGAAATGTGAAAATTTGTCAGACTCTTGCTCCTTTTGCTCTTGTTTCTCAGATTAGAGGAGTTAAAGCTGCGTTTCACGTCTTTCCTGACCCCTCTGTTGTGTCCAAGCTCAGACTGGTTGTTTTGCAGTTCAACCTCAGCAGAGATGTTCTACCTGCACTTTGATGTGCTGTTCGAATTTGTTTGGATGAGTCGCTTTTAAAGCCCACAGTGTGCATGATGCCTAAACTTTAAAGTGCAGTTAATCTCTTCAAACCCCCGCTCGTCATGTGAAGCTCTTCACTGTAATTCTGTGTGACAGGCAGGGAGACGCGCTCTGACAATAATGAAGTGTAAGTACATCAGAGTGTTTCCTCTGGACCACTCGGCTCCTCATTCTCCTCTTCCAGCAGCTCCATTAATCATACCAAATTAGACAAGAGCTTTCTGGGCTTATTACTCATTTAATCACAGAGTGCTGCCGTGTTCACCTTCATACCAGAGGCCTGATAATGTAATACATGAAGTTCTCGTAAACAAACTTTAAAAGCACAGAGCTATTAAAATATAACTCTGACAAAGTTCGATCCTTTTATGTAGCCACGAGTCCAGGAGGAGTATTTGTTCTGTTTAATGTTTGAGGCAGCTGAACAGCTCTGCAACCACAGCTCTTTTAATATCCATCACTCAGTTTTTGGAATGAACAAAAACTCCGCTCTGTCATGACACCGGATCAGATAGGTTTCCACTCAAGACTATGTGGCAACTCACACTGGATCTGTTACACTGCAGCCTAACTGCCAATGACCTATCAAATCACCGTGGGAGAATTCCAGTCTGGATCAATGTGCACTCATGTAAAAGGGATGGAGTTTGCAGCACCTGACCAATCACAAACATGGTGGAACAGGAGAAGCCCTGCAGAGTATCCTGCTTTACCATGCAGTTATTCTTCAGAAATACCAATAATTCAAACACACCATCCGGGACAAAAACAGCACTGTTGCTGCAGAAAAAGCCAAGAAGGAATCCTGGCAGAAAAGTGCCAACTCTGTCACTGCTTAAATTCAAGAGATACCACAATATTAATTTATCTGACAATACAAGCAGACAGTACTTTGATCACTCAGTTTAACTTTATTACAGCACAGAAGTTTGGGGCAGAGCTCTTCTTTGGTTTGTATCTGGTATTGATTTATTTAGAGGCTCAGCTCCCTGTGTGAGTGTGTTGGAATATTAATTTCTCACTGTGGCAGCGTGACATATAGTTGTGTGTTCCATAAATTAATGTTTCTACTGTTATGTCATGTGTATTATTATTATTAACCTCATTATATCAGATGCACCTGACTTCAAAGTGTTACATTTGTAAGATGTGCCTTCATCAGCTAACAGATGTAGCTCAGTCCATCCAATAAAAATCTGTATTTTTGGTATAGTATGTCATCGGGGACATCAAAAGGATTGTATCTAATCCTAAAAACTCTTTCTCTCCTAAGCACTTCGCTCATGATCAGTGCACCAACACCAACAGGATCTTCTAAGAATGGGCAGGTCATTCTCCAAAAGAGCTGATTGGTTAGGAGGTGGTGCTTTTGTACTTCTTGATCTCTTGTTCAGAACTAAACCTACTGTAGAGCAGGTTATCCTTCCAGCCTAAGTTACCATGGTGATTTATCCTGGTTAGGAGTGAACCAGCGTCGCAGTACGGAAAATCCAGGGTTAACCCTGAAATTAGATCCATAAGAGAAAATCCAGCTTCATATTACAGATCTCTGTGGTTGACAGGTTTGAGCTTTAACAGCCCAGCATGAATGAAGAGCAACTTATCAATGGAGTGGGAAGCGTGGGAACTCCTTGGTCTAGCAAATGCACCTATCTGTCAGTCATGTTAGTTGCTTAACAACGCAGCAGGAGCTGTGCTAAACCATGGATGCATTTGATGCATTTCAGTCGTAACAACACAGATATCCCCATATTTTTTGCATTCTGGATTAACATAGATTGGACTCCTTGTGTTTATCTGGTAATATAAAAAAACCTAATCTGAAATCAACACAGAATCTGATTTCATGGCTACATTTTGATGGAAAACGGATCTTGTTTGTTCTAAAATATGCTACATATATTAAAAAAAAAACAAATTCCCTGGTTTTTTATTTTCCTTTTTTGGGGGTTTTGTTCTTCTGATTTGCATTTTGGATTTGGAACACAGACCTTAAACGGTTTAGGATTTGATGGTTTTGAATCAACTGCCACCATTTTGCCATATTGTAAGGACTAGGTAAACAAATGGTACTGACAGCTGCAGAAAGGCTTCATCTGGATTTCAGCATGCATACTCCGGTCTTACATGTTAATCTATGGTCTGTGAGAGGAAAAGGTGGTATATGCATACTTTCTCCATCTCTGACTGTGTTGTCTCCCTCTGCGAAGGTGTGTTATTCATCAAGGATAGGAGACGTCACTGTTGTGCCTATTTTTACTGTGTGTGACCAAGAAGTGCCTCATGTTTGCAGAGAAGGTAAAACTTGCTCCCTCAGCCTAAGGATGGAGGTGATGCATCTCTGACACGTAACGTGTGCCTGGGCTTGTTTTACAGTAGCTTCACTCGCTGCTCATCAACCTCAGAAGTCTTCGCTTGCTCCCAGCTATAGGAAAAACTCTGCTGACAGGCGTGACCACAATTAAGAGGTGGATGCGTCCCAGCGGGTAGTGCCAAATGAGCAGATTGTGAGAAGAGAGGGAGATGCTGCAGCGCCATTCTCTCAGTCAAACTGTACTCTCTCATTGGTATTCCTGCCCCACTCTCTGTCTGAGTCCTGTGGGAAGCCTGAAATTAGATTGCTCCTCTTCCAGAGCAGGCTTAGCGCAGAGTTTCTCAGAAGCCTCTCCACACATGAGGACTGTAAGACACTGGAAATCAACAGAGTCCCACATCAACTTTTGGACTGGCAGGTGTGAAAAAGAGGGTTTAAAAAGACTTCCTGCAGCGATGAGCGACGGTCTGCAGCGTCTCAGCTGGAAGTGGCTTTAATTTTTTTCCTCCATTGTTGTTTACCACATGAGTCAACAGCTCAAACTTTATTCAGAGGCTTTAAACAAACTTCATCCAAATATGGAGCAGGAGATAGCAAAAACAAATCAGAAAGAGACACACATCAGTCATCACCAGGACAGAGGGTTAGTGAGCGGTCACACATCCAATTTTAGAGGTGGATGCTATATAAAGCTAGAGCGTATGCAATATTATGTTGTTATGAATATGTGTCAGATATTCATGCAAGAGATGCAAGGCTGAACAGACGCTGCACAATTGCAAAGTTAAGCTCTCCAACCAAGAGGTGAATGTTCCATGCATCTTTCATATGTGTGTAGAAGATCTGCAGGGCCAAGGATTGAAAACAAACAGAAGCCAAACTACACCCCCAGAGTTTGATGCTTGTCATGTGGTTCAAAAGAAAAGATGATGATTCCTGTAAGCAGCAAAAACCTGATGTCAACAAAGAACGAAGAGATGAAAGAGAATATATTGTTTCACCAGAGGTCTGTGTGTGTATTATTAAGGGAAAGAAACAGCGAGTTAGAGGAGAGATGAAGACTGATGTGACGGAGAGAGAGAGAGAGAGAGAGTGGTTTATTATTTATCTGCTCTCCATTAGCCTCTCCCTGGGCTCTGACTGAAGTAGTTATCCTGGAGAGCAAATCAAGTCAGATCCCGTTTCACCTCCCGTGGGGCATGGACTAGCATGACGTGCTAACACTAACTCATCTGGAAAAGTTCATCCTTAGTTTCCAGGCAGAGTTATTAACGGACACTGCTGATACCAATCACAGTAGTGGGGGTGTGATATGATGGCAGGAGGCTGCTCTCTATGTGACCTCATGTGACCTCATGTGACCTCAGCTGTAGAGTACAGCTGACTACACATGGAGCTATCAGAGCAAAATCATTTCTCCTACCAGGCTGTGAACATGCTTGTTTTTCATGAACGAATGGGTGTGTGTGTGTTTTCTAGTGCTTCTGCAGGCAGCCTCAAGTGGACACTCAAGGAATTGCGTTTTTTAACATCTTGTCTTCAACCTTACAGACCCCACCTTTAAAGCCACTCTATATCAGAGGTTCCTAAAGTAGAGACTGCAAAATATTAGCTGGGGGAAAGAAATATTGAGGTTAAATTTGACTTAAGAGCACGCTGAGAAAGTGTCTGATCTGTTTTTCTTGGGTGAAGATTCCGAGTTGACAAAAGGGGTTCATGCTCATTCTCCTTTCTTACCTTGATGCGCCCAAGATGATGGTTCCCCACCATCGTTCCAGTTTTTAATAATGCATTGGACAGTTCTTGATGATTTTCGTAGTTTCTGCAATTGCATAGTTATACCAGGTGGCAACTCTTTTGGCCAGACAGCGTCTCCTGTCATGGACTGTACCTGCTCTGTTGCACATGTGAATATGATTAAAGATGCACAGCAATAAATAGGACACTCAAATGATATACATGACTACAGCTAGCTTCGTGTGAATTGGTTAACTGTACGTGTGATTGACAGCTCGTCAATCACAGGGCATTACTGTTTAGACTTTTAGAGGAATGGCAAATGGGTTGTCAAAGATTTGATGGAGCATAAGAGGTTAAACTCTGTGGTTGAATGGGTTTGTTCGACTGAAAACACTTCATCTGCTTGTTCCTCCTGACTTTATTTGATCTATGAGACATATTTGTGGGAACAATCTTATTATAAGTGTTGAAAATAACAGACAAAAGCGAAAATCATTTCTACATCAAACCTGTCATTGTTTCTGAGCATCGCCTGGTAATAATTCAGCTGAGGAGACAAACAGTGATTACAGAAAAACAGAGGGATGTTTGTTGAGTCCTCGGCAGCAGACAGAGCTCGCTCGACCTCTCCGCTCCCTCTCTCCCTCGCTTCCCTCGCTGGAGGCGAAGATTGATCTTTGTCAGCGTCGGAGAAACTCTCATTGTTTCCGAGAGAAGAAGTCCATTTATTTGAAGCCTGCACGCACTCCAGACCACAGAGGGCAGATTTAAAAGGCAACCTATAAACCCACACAAGATTGAAGAGTGTGTGTGTGCGTGAGTGTGTGTGTGTGTGTGTGTGTGTGTGTGAGAGAGAGAGAGAGAGAGAGAGAGAGAGAGAAAGAAAGAGAGAGTGTGTTTTTGGAGTGTGTGGTCAAATAGAGAGAAAATCACTCTTTGTTTTATTCCACTGACACCTCTGACTTTACAAAGGCAGCTGAAAAACCAATATGAGCTTTATTTATCCTTTAGGAGAAGATGATACACATCACTTTTAGAAAGCTGACCCTTCTCACTTTGACCCTGCAAAAACGATCTGCAAATCTGGAACAAAGACTAAGAAACAAAAAGCTAAATACACAGAGAGTTTGTTCTTCATCCAGCAAAAAGATGTGGCTTCAGCTTTTATATTCTTCATCATCTATCTGATGAAAGTAAAACACGGGGAAATAGTGAAAGACGAATAAAGTTGATCTAAAATAAAATAAATAAGTAAAATTGAGTTGATACAAATGTGTACAATTTAAAAACTTCCACCTAAAACTAAATGATGATCTTCAACAGAATGAAAGAAATACAGTCTGTATAAAAACAGCCTTCACTATCACTTACTGTCCAACCCTTCACTCTGACAGTAAATCATCAGCACAGCGCTCTTATTTTGCTGCTCCAGTGAAGCAGAAAGCTGCAGTTGTTTCATCTCTGTCCTCGTCCGTCGATACCTTTCCTTCGATTCTTCTCTTCCAGGTGAATGCACAACTCTTCTGTTTCTGCCTGTCACTGCGGGCAGGACAAAACCTTGAGGGAGAAAAATGCCCTGATCCTCACGGCTTGGTGTCGCCATGTGGGGAGTGAAGAAAGGGAACCACCACACAGACATGGAGGTCTGATTCTCCCATGTTTGGTTGTTTTTTTTGTTTTTGTTTTTTTCAGTGAAACCCTGATAAAGAAGTCGGTAGATTGAAACAAACTGCAGCATTAAATCCCATCCAGCCTGTTGAGCAGCATCATGTCAACAGCTGCTCTTCAGGATCTGACTCATCGCTGCATCGCTCAAAACAAGCTTGGGGCATCTCTGACCTTTGACCTGTATGTCCCTGCTGGCTGTTGTTAACTTCTCACAGGTGGCTGGATTTTACAAACCTGAATGTTTCTGCTGCACCGAACACAGAATCTGTAATTTATTTTGGTTCAGTTCCATCTCAGACCTTTCAGAGGAACCTGACATCACAGAAATATGCTTTTCCATTGTAAACCAAGATTAAAAAGGCTGTGGAGTACCCTCCCTCAAACTATGCTTTCTATCTGCTCATTGTGAGAAATTAGGTTTAAACAGCTGTGATTGGTGCTGACATGCTGAGCAGGTGCAGTTCAGACCTGCACAGATGGGACCTGGCTGCAGGTCTGACTTCACTTCCTCTCTGCTGGCTGAAACACATGTGACACTTTTAAAGTTTTTGAGGGAAAGGCTCAAAATGCACCCCTGTTTTATCACCTCATGTAAAAAAAAAAGTTGGAGTTTGTGAAAAGATCCAGATGTCATGACTTCATCATGAGAAAGTGTCTTCTGACATCTGTGCACTTATATCCAGAACCTTTATTTAGGCATCTGAAAGTGACAGTTTTATTACTATTAAATGCTCATCTAAATAAGAACTTTATGGTCATATGTGTGGTTTACTGGGCCATGGTCTCATGTTGTAATGGGGTTATACTCAGGGACATATACACTGTACAAAATTGACTAGGTGTCTGGTATTTTACCATTTTACAGACATATATATATATTGTAAGATAATAAACAGAACAATCTAAAAAGAGAAGGGAAAAAAGAGGTAAAATAACAGTAAATGACTGACACCTACAGCTGCCAAACAAAAGAAAAAAGTTATTTTGTCATTACTCTATAATTGTCCGTAGATACATTTTCAAAATAAACATTTGGAATCTAATCTAATGTTCCCATTTCTGGCAGCTTCAGTAAATGAGTGATGAACCAATTGATTTCTCTCCTGACTCTTCATTGCTTAAACGGGATGAGATCCAACAATAGACAGACAAGAGGCTTGGAGCTTAAAGAGTCTATCTCAGATGGTGACAACAATCCTTTAAAGTGGATAATGATGTATAAGCGTTGAGCCACCTTCAGGCTCTCTCTCTCTGCAGGGATCATCTGTCTCAGCTGATCCTCCAGCTGTGCTCATATATAACAAGCCGTCACCCTGAATGTTCCCCAGGAATGTGTCAGAGGAAAACGACGAGTCCTGGAGGAGGTCTGACCTCAGGATGAGGTAGTTGTCTGACTTTCTTCTAAGTTTGAAGACTGTTTGCTGCTGAAATGTCAGAAGATAAGTGTCCATTTGATCAGAAGTCTCTCCTTCTCTGTTACTGGAGCAAAAAATATTTTAAAGAGATGTGACGGGTTATTAGAGAGAGACAACACGCTCTGCAGGATGCCTCAAAGAGTCCGCAGACCGATCATGTTTCATTAGAGTAAATCACAAACACAAACATGTCATTTGACCGTTTCTAACAGAAACATCTCTTCAGAACGTTCTGATGATTGACGAAGGCTGAGACAGGAGAACCAGTACTTAGTTCAACATGTCACTGTGGGTTTGAATAGATATGAATATGTACAGGATGTCATCTTGATTTGGCTCCCTTGCAATGCAGCGATGTGACGTCTCCAGAGCTGTTAGATCTTCCTGGTATGACACGTCTTATAAGACAGCTTTCTGGGAATCCTGGTGTGACGTGTTATCAAAAACAGCTGACAGGGCATAGAAAACTTATGATGAAGTGTTTTTTTTTCCTGATGGTCTTCTCCGGGCTGATGTGACCACTGCTACTTAACTTTTCCATGATATTCTATAGTATTGGGATGCTCCTGTAGGTGTAGATATTTGACAGAGAGTACAAGTTTGACTGCTTACAGACAGAGGTAAAGCATGTCAGACTTTTTTCCTACAGGTTGATTTATTTGAAGTGTTTGATCAGGTTGTGCCTCAGAGAAAACCCATTCTGTGTTGGACAAGTGTATAGATACAAAGAGTGAATTATATCAAATGGCTCCTGAAGATGTTTGTCAAACTGTAAATGGGTCTGTGATGAAGTGGGTCAGAGCTGTAGTCTTCCATACGTCCTGGTGTTAAGTGCTGGGAGGAAGAATTATATAAAAGATAAATGAGTTTTGGAGCAGCGGCTCTGTCAGATGGGGATTCTGTGAGCCTGTGTAGACTTTAGCCCGAGGCCTCGGCAGGTCTCTTGTTCTCTCCTGGACGCTGACCAGAGGAGCCGGGCCAAATTCATTAGCATTAAACAGACCTGTGCCAACATGGCCGCCTGTCCTCGTCCCCTGATAAAACACAGAGGAGCAGACGGCCAAGAAGCCCCCCCCCACCTCCTCCTCACCGTCACAAACTCTCAGACACGACTTTGATCAAAGGGTTTAGGAAGTTTTACTCATAAAGTTAGAAAAGGAACATATTTCAAGGACATTTGTCAGGATTATAAAATATTCAGATGCAACTTTAGAATGTTTCTTCATTCCTTCATACAGATTTATGAAGTCAGGTACATCTGATCCACCAGACCGCTACGGCTCAGTGGCAGAATCATTGTTTTTCAACTGGAAGGTTGAGGGTTTGAGTCCAGCTCTGACAGTCACATGCTGAAGTGTCCTTGTGCAAGACACAGAACCTCAAATTGCTCCCACTATTTTTCAGTGGTGTGTAAGTGGGTATACAGGTGTTTGCCTCATTAAGCATTGGATGGATAGATCTAAGGTATCAATATATTGATACCAACATCAGTATCAATCAATAATTGCAAGATAAGATTGATACTTAAATTATCAGTACATTACTGATTACCTAAATATTGATGTCTGTAATAGTTGATCTGCCAGTATGTGCAAGTTCTTTGATCAAAAGGATACACTTCAGTCTAGTAAGTATATAAAAATTAGCCTCTGAGGCAAGAAAAAAGTTCCTTGTATTGAGACATTATTCTTCCTTCAAGAAACTTGTCCAGCAATTTTTTCTGACCCCATTGGTAAATTTTTTTATGACTTGTTGCAAGTAATTCAGACATTTTTTGTCTTTAAATAGCTTGAAATAAGACATGCTTCTGGACTTGTCAATTAATTGTGTTTTTTATCAAGTATAAGTAGACAATTATTCCTGAAAAAAGACACAAATACTTGCTCAGATTTCAGTTGTTGCAGTGCATGAATATTCAACTGTACTGTTTTTATTGATTCATTTTGACAAGCTGTTTTTCAATGTCAAAAGTATTGACAGTGATTTCAATATTGCCAATACTGGCCTTATATACTGTCTAGCCAAAAAAAAAAAGGAAAAAAAAAACCTCACACACTCTAATTGTCGGTTAGAGTGCTTTTAGCTTTTATTAATACACGTATTCTCTGTGGCATTGTTACAATAAGCTTCTGCAATATCACAAGATTTATTTCCAGCCAGTGTTGCATTTATGTTTAACCAAGATTTTGTATTGATGATGGGAGATTCTGCTCCATCAACCATGTACCATACTCTGACTGCATTTGGTTCAGAGAGCAGTATGCAGACACCAGAAACACCTGACGACAGCATCTTATGGGACCAGCATATTGAAATAACCCACTCATGTTTGCTCTCTCCACTCATTGTATCAACATGCAGAGAAAGAGAGTACGAGTCCATATCCATGAGGTTTTCAACTGGAAATATGAACAAATGATCACAACTGGGTTACACAGGGCCTTAAAATCTTCACTTCACAGATCTGGTGTTTGAGATCTAGAGGTCTGGTCCCTCAACTCTTCTTTATGTTTGTGTACAGCTCCTGTGAAGCTCTGGTACCAGATCAGGCCTGTAGGGCACAGACAGAGGTCAGAGCAGCAGCACCTGAGAGCAGCCTGGTGTTTGAACAGAGAGCTGAGTGTCAGAGCTAGTGTCTGTGTTAGCTTTAGCTCTTTGTTTAGCAGGATATGTTTGTCAGCGGAGATTAATGAACCCTGCAGCCTCACAAACGCACACCTTTAATGAGAGTGTCTTAAAAAAATAAGAGACAGGAGCCGAGCTCAGAGAGGACACCGAGGTGTTGCAAAGATCTCGGTTTACGACTTTAAAATCAATACTGCATTCAATCACTGCATTCCTGTTTTACCCCGTCCTCATTCTGATAATGATGCAAGCACAACACACACGCACAGTACAGCACTTTTGGGACCATCAGCTGCTGCGAAGAGATAAAAATACAGATACTGCAAGTGTAGTACCTGACACAACAACACAGGGGTGGAGCCCCGGGGCGGCTGGGGCAGTAATTTCACTTTAACTACCCCGGCGTGTCTCGGAGTGTGTTTGGCAGCAGATTCACAGCACACGCTCTCTTCCAGGCATCGTTTTCCTGAGCAGATCTGTGTATCAGCATCTCACCCCCCGGGCTGCTGCAGGGACTCTGCCCCCTCGCTCTTATTACTGAGCTGTTTGCACAGGTGTAAACAGACAGCGAGCAGCCTGAGGACATCGGAGCAGGCTGTTGGGACGGTCGAGGCTGGAGCGAAGGAGTGCACAGAGAAAACACACACGTCGTAAAGGTCTGATAAGGACGAGCTCCATCCTGTGTTTGCTGACTCCTGCACGTTCATGAAGTTTACCACAAACTAACCGCCTGGCATTCATCTGGAGTATCACTTTATATTACTGACTGTCAGTAAATCTGTCTGAAAACCACATAAAGGAACCAACAAATAACACCAAACAGCTTTTGACCTTTTCATTGTCATGTAAAACCTAGAACATAAGCTGTGTTTGATACTTCTTTGTGTATCGTAAAGCAGGGATAGTAGCGCCCAGCAAAAGTTTAAAAGGGACTGTGAGGACTTTTTAAGTGATCTTGAAAAAGTTTCATCTCTAGATATATCCCTGATCATAATCCACAACTCAAAATGAGATTAAAAACTAAAAAAAAAAAAAAGTGTTGTTTCTAAAAACAATTTCTTAACTTCCCAACCAAGTCGTTATGGACCGCATTGATTTATGGCAAGTCTGTATGAAAAAACCACACTGGCTGAAAAAGTTAAGCAGTAAGAATAAAGATCAGTGTTTTTCTCTGCTGAAAACGATTTCTATGATTTATTTAGTAGTAATGGTGGAAACTGGAGCTGGACTGTCTGACATAAAAGGGAACAGAAGAGCAAAAGAAAGCTAAGCAGGGAGTGATAGAGCAGGAGCTAAAGGCTAAAACATCAATGAAAGGATTCAGTCCTTATTGTCCCCTGGAAGATCTGCACTAAAGCTGCATCAGAAGTGGAATTTTCTGGACTGAACAAATGTGTAGCCTGGAATCCCAGTTGACCTGATTCAGAGATACTGGAATGATATATTCTGCAGCGTTACTCCAGCACTCTACTTCTCAAACACGGCCTTATTCACTCATCCCATTGGTGGTCGCGGGCTGCTTCACACTCTGCTTCTGACAGGACACTCAGATTCTCTCTGTCCCAGAACTGTTCTTTACCAGGTCTAAGCCATACCTTAACACTCAAAGGACTCACAACACCTCTGAAGGAGAAAACAGGAAAATCAATGAGCAGTAACTTTAATGAACATGTGCACACCTGTGCTGCTGCTGCTGCTTCTTCAGAGAGCTGTATGTTCTCACAGGTTTCTCCTGCTGCACAACCCACGTTGTTAAGAGACTTATTAGAAACCCATCCTCTGTAATAAAAGTGCTGTGGCATCATGTCTGCTCATCCTGCTCTGTTTGTGGAGCTGCTCTCAGCTGCTGGATGAGGCAGAGAAGCTCACTGTAAACATGGAGGGAGCTGCTGTGAGATGTTTCAGAGCTGAGTGTGGTTTAAGGTCAGCAGATCAAAGAAAAAAAAGCTGTAGCTGATGGAAACAGGAAGCTTGCAGCTCTTCCTGAGTTAATGTTTGATGATTTGTTGATCCCTCTGATGATGAATTTTGGAGGAAATTCCCACAAAAATAAAACATCTGCTGATATCAAACATTTTGCAGCTCTCTCTCTCTCCACAGATTCCTCTATGCCTTCAGTATCTGCAGTGTTTGTAGCATTTGTTTTTGATTGTTTTTCTGCAGTACCACATTTCGACCATCACTGAGGGGTAGATGTGGTTTGACACATCCTCTTTTCTTTCTGCCTCGGGGGTTGGACATTCATCCTCGGTGATGGACAGTCAATATGTCTGGTAGTGATTGTGTTCCTGTGTTACTGCTGAGCTGTGTCCACTGCGTCCACGGGGGGCCGTGGGGTGAGGCAGCAGTAATGAGTAGCACATCCTCGCCTCTCTCTGCTCCAAATTACCCCGCCGAGGCTGAAGAGGGGCAGGAGGGGGGAGGAAGGGGAGGACGACGCCCCCGGGCAGAGTTACGCTTGTTGAGACACTCGATCAGCTCACATTAACATCTGAAAACTCCGAGTCGGCCTCTGGAGGGCTCGTCACAAACTCTGCTGCTCAGCAATTAAAGGCAGGCGGGTGGAGAGCAGACAAACGGCTGCTGCTCTCTGAGATCTGTCTCCGCGTCTGTCTGGCACAGTCACCGTCCTTCCATTTCTCACCTCGTTTAAGACTCTTTCAAATTCATTATCATCATAAACAACATTGTTGATTCTGTTTTCATGGACTGCATCTCATTCTCTCCTTCATTAACTCTATGTGGATGAATTGAACTCGTCCCGTGTCTTAATGAACAGCCAATCAGATCCTCTGGTTCAGCGCTGATGAAATGTTTTTGGGTCTACCACTTGACTTTTTTGTTCCATAGTCATCAGGATCTTTAAAGATATTTAAAATGTCCATCTTGCTGCATCCAACCTCAGCAGTGATGGTGTTTCATTGTGAGAAGTCTTGTTTATGTAGCTCAACAATCCACACACGTTCAGAGAGAGAAAACTTTTTAGCCTTTACCATCAGGAGGTTATGACAGCGTGAATACCTGACAGAAAATGACCTCGAATCCACATTTTTGTGCAGATTTTGTCTTTTAAAAGTGGTGCTCTTAAACTTTTGATCAGCTGATGAACAGAACATTTACCTTTAACCCTGTGGTGCATTGTGGTCACTACAGTGGACACCTATTTAAAACTTATTTATGCCTAAATTCAATGGTTCATGTGGCGGAAATTCATATTAGCCTGTGTCAGGATATTTTTATTCTTCTTAGGGTCTGAAAAAATGTTTTCCATTCTTTTTCCAAATATACATATATATATTTTTTAAAAAGTTATAGACAAACATTTGAGGGTACAACAGCGTAATAACTATAATGTATTCAGTGTTAAAATGAATGTTTTGCAAAGCATTAAAAAAAGATTATTCATGTAATTACCCAAAAAAGAAGTCAAAGTTTTTTTGTATCTCACTCACTTTTCTTCTTGCTTAGAAACTTTTAAAGATCCGACAGTGTCAAGTGTACATGAGTGCAATTTTTCAACTTGTCTTAAGATTTTGATCAGGATATGTAAAGGCTGTGAAAAAGAAATCCCACCAACTACAAATGGTTTAAGTTTTTTAAGCACTGTATCATTTACGTTTTTTCTGTTGTTGTGTTGGTTTCGATATATACAGAGCTGATTTTCCTCTGCAGAGTGTTTCTGCTGCTGATTTTGTTTTGTACTTTTATGTGATGAGCTGATGCAGATTGTTGGGTCTTATTTGCCTGTAGAGGTGTCTGATAAAGAGTCAGATAATTCCCAAACACCGTTTAACTGATAGCAGAGTTTATATCTGCTATAAACTAGATATGTTATACAGATAAAAAGAAATGAATAAAAGTAATCATGGTGTTTTATTTACTTTTTGCTGATTAATTTTTAAGCCAGTACTGTCCTCTTCTCAAAGGAAACATTGCATTTAATGATGAATTTTTCCCTAAGTAAAACACAAGATGAAGGAGACACAGAGTGAAGTCTCTTGTCAGTTTTGCTCTTGCTGCAGCTCAGAAATCAAAGACAGACACTTCACAGCTGAACTCCAGAGTGAGAACATTTCCCGCTCCTGGTCAGGTTCAGTCTGCAGGATGAGACATTTCAAAATGATTACTTCAATGTAGAAAAATGTTCCAGCAGGACTCTCATACGTCTCTCTTTACAGGATACAGTAAAAGTCTTTTAATAGTCTGAGCCCAGCCTGCAGCAGGGAAAGGTCAGGAGTAAAATTCTGCCTGACACAGGGGCTTTTTCTCCCTTAATTTAAAGACATGTCAGGAAAGACCTTTCTCCTGGAGAGCAGACGATCGTTCCATATTTATGACGGCCGTGTGTGAGAGGAGAACGAGAGGAGGACGAGGCAGGCTGAGAGTGAGATGTAAAAGGAAATATGTTCTTATAGCTCTGTGGATCAGGAGGAGAGAAGAGGGACTCAGAGGGGTACAGTAAACACAGGGCCTGATCTAAATGACAAGAACTAAACTGTATGTGCAAACTAAATAATTGCACGCCCTATTAGTAGGTGTGTTGGCGTGATCTACTATGATAGCAGGTGATAACAGGCCCAAAAGTGATGCAGACCACTCTTTTGGAATAAAGATTTAGTGTGTGTTGCCATCTGTCCCCATGGAGAGTTTGGAAGATTAGAGCGGCTTAAAAAAAAAAAAAAAAGAATAAGTTTAAAGCCATGGAGTTGGAGGCCTAGGTGGAAGACATATAAAATAGAGACACACTCAATAGCACCATTATTTATATATGCATATTTTATTTTTAATTATTATCTATGGTTTTCTGGTCTCCAGTGGGTGTTAAAGTTCAGTTTTGTTTGTTTCAAAACATGACACAATATTTAAATTAATTCATGGTGTTTTCTGTTTTGGTTTCCTATTGTGTCCTGGGTGCGTGGGTATTGGATAGATTAGCCTTTCCTGTGTGGCATAACATTCAATACTTGGGCCAGTGCACTAGAAAAGTACTGGAAGATGCCAGCGCTAGCTGTGCTGGTACACTGGAATGATCCAAACAGAAAACGCAGCACTGCAAGTAGATCTTCTACAGCAGATATTGTATGGCTCATGCATGTGACTGGCTACAAATCAGCCTCAAATGTCCTCATCAAGCGGTTTAAAAATAGCATTTCTGGATCAAAGACAGACCGCGGTGCAGGCTGTGTGAATGCAATGATTGGCTAGAGTGGTAGCTAAGTGCAGTGTGGCGCGTGGTGAAGATGTCCCGCAGCACACAGGCTTTATGTATGCTATAAGGAGAGCTCAACGAAAGCTGGCATGACAGCAGAAATATTCCTACAGAAGTCCTGGTCTAACCTTACTTTCAGAAGAAATGTTGTGTTCATATGAATTACAACAAATCAACAATTAAATCATCTTTAAATAAATATTTGGTCTAATTTTTAAACGTCTCTAGCTTATGAAAGGTTTAACCTGACTCAGCTTCTTCTTCTTCTTTCTCTTTCTCTCCCTCTCTCTCTCTCTCTCTCTCTCTCTCTCTCTTTCTCTCTCTCTCTAAGGACAGCTGTCTGATGATGGTTAGCAGGCTAATGTCCTCATCTTTAACTGTGCTCTAATAAAAGCATCTCTCTCTTTCACACACACATACACGCACTCACACACATCATGGCGGCTTTTCGTGAGACCTGGGGGGCTCTGCTTTGGTAGGCTGACCCCCTTCCTCTCACCATCGTTCTGCTGCGAGGTTGTTCTGTCCTCGGCCTGATGAGAACACATCCGCTCTCCTCCTCTTCCTCCTCTTCTTCCTCCTCCTCCTCTTCATGCTGGATTTCTCCTCAGCTCACCGCTCCGCTCTCCACAGATTATTTTTAGACCTAATTTTTCTTTACTCCGACTCTGACTGCCCACATATTGATCAGCTGCTCTGCAAACCTCAGAGGAGGAAAAACAAGCAGATGAGTTATGGAGAGAAATGTGAGGGAGGTGTGAGGAGGACAGAGATGTAGTTAAAGACAGCTTTGACTAGACTCTGTTAGGAGAGGTGGAGTGTGAGAGAAGCTTTTAAACATGTCAATAAATAGAGTTAACTTTTATAAAAAAAAACCAGCAAGTCTTCTCTGACTCTGAGTTTACCTGAGATCTGTGAGCTATCTGTCTCCTCCTGGGCTGAAAACCTGGACTAAAATCCTGATGGAGGACCTCAGGCAGCGGTCAGCCTCACAGGAGGGAGATCAGATATTTACGGATATCAATCACGTGATGGTTGTTTTGGCTTTGGCCTCCATTTTAAGGTCGTCTGCTCCCCGGTGGCTCCTAAAGATGGTGCTGTGAATAATGTGCTCACATATGACGCCTACAAATAGACTGGAGCTATAGAAAGCTTTAAAAACAAGCTGTTAAACCTTCACATCTATTGTTAAACTCAGAAGTTTCTAGAGAACAGCAGTGAGGGAAGGAGTTATCTGAATGCTTCTTAAATTTGTGTTTAAAGCATGTCAGAACTAGACCGGATAATACACTGCTCTTTCCAGGATGAAGTGTATTACTGTCATCTTTCAGCTACAACAAAACAGGACACCCTCAGGAAAACCATGGCTTTAAGCTCCATTATGTCTCCATGTAGTGTCACAAATTTTAAAAGCTACAAATCATCAGAAATAAGGTAAACAGAAGTTGATTTCCCAGATCTAAGACCAACAAAAAAAGGTATTGCAAGCTCCAGGGTAAGCTTGCTAAAAGTGAATAAGAGGGGACCCAACATAGATCCCTGGGGGACCCCACAAGAGAGAGGAGCACAGGAGACATTCAAAGACCTGTTATATGGATAAGAAATAAACAAGCCCAGAGTTTGGAGGCAAGGGAATGAATCTTGTCATCAGAACTCACATAGGAAGGTGTGTCACGTCATATAAAGATATACCAAGTTTAACAGCATGTAACAGAACAAATAAGGTACTCTACAATATCATCTGCTTTCCTTTTTGGTGAATTCACCTCAGTGAATCAGTTAGTCTAATTTAACTTGTATGCAATCACCACCATATGTTGATTGTATTTAGGGTTTATTGGTCCTGAGGATACCAACACAGTATTTTGTTCAAGGGGAAGTTTTAAAAGTGAAAATTTGTTCCAGGTTTGAGATTCCCTCAGTCAGAGTGGTTCAAATAACTTCTCTTGAAGAACTGAATCTGTTTGTAGTTTTATGTAAGATTCAGTCTCTGTTTCCTTCCTGAAGGCCTCTCACTCCAATAACTCTTTTTATTCTCAGTTAATTAGAACAGGCAGTCCTCTAACAGAGACAAACACGCTGTGTATGAATACACAGATTTCACAGATTTATCCATCTGTCCTCACTGAAGGGTCTCACTAAACTCACTCTTTGCATCACAGAAAGCTGGAATAGATTCTGCTGCAGCAGAGGTGATAAGAGTAGGAAAGCATTTTGCAAAGGACAACCAGTTCTGTGAATATTTTAATAATCCTCTGTTTGATTCTTTCAGAGCAGCAGGGTCCAAAATTAGAACTGAGATCAAAAGTTCAGTAGATACAATCTCGCTCTCTCAGGAAAAAGGAGCAGAAGAAAAATCACATGAAAAGTGTAATTTCCTAAACCTTTGATATTAACTTAATGAAATGTAGCACCGCGTCATTTCAATGGAGTTCCTCTTAACTGTCAGAGTAAAATATTCAGAAGTTTGTCAGAGAATTTGTTCTCAAGACGTGTTGAATATCACTTTTTTTTTTTTTCACCAGAGCTGATGAGTGTGTGACTGTTGGATCATTAAAAGCTTCTAACTTTGGGATTCAAATGTTTTTGCCATCATAGCTGTGAGATTGAGAATTACTTTGCTGACATTTTTCTGTTTTGAGGCAAAGCTGAAGACACATTTTTGTTCCTCTGTTATCTGCTTTACAGGGACAGATGACCATAAGTGCAGCACCAAAACAGTTCGACCATCTTTAAAAATCATTCCTCCTCTTCCTCTGTAAAATGAACTGTTTACTGTGGTGAGTCTTTGCATAGTTTCTGATGTTTATTCTGCTGTTTATGCTGTTGTGCTTCACATGAAAAGTGAGCATTACGTCCTCCTGTGCATGGACATGTCTTCCCTTTTGGTTGTTGTAAAATTATGACCAGGGGGATTTTATAAAATCCCCTAAATTGCTGGCTTATGCGCAGCTTGTTGTACAGACCATATGGTGCTGCACTGGGCCACTGACCTTATTTCAATGTACTAACCTGTCAAGATGTTGAGCATGAACGCTGCATGCCTGGAGACACAAAAAAACACAGGCCACTCCTTTCAGATGGAAATAGAAAACATGCACTGACTGCCTGCGCTAGGGTCTCAGATAGAAAATGCCAAAGTGGAAATGCACTTTTACAGGTGAATTACAGAAAAAGTATTTCTCTTTTTGTAATGGTTGTGACCGGTAGGAAGCAACATGTACTGTCTGCAAAGCTGGCAACTATGTGCAAAGTAAAGTTCTGGAGACCACAATCAAGACTAAGAGGATTTAAATGAAATAAAATGAGGAAAGTGTGTCCTTTCATTATCTATTTTCTTTTATTTGAGCCATTATTTATATTGTGCATTAGTCCAAATAAAACAAGAATGTATGATGTTTGTTTCACTTCTCCTGAAAAATACTTCCATGTTCCTTTTTGTTCAACGGAGATTTTAGTTACTAACCCTTAGAATACCAAACCTGCTGGGAAAAACGCATTTTTAAACAGTTGGCATTTAAAAACTATGTATCAAATCTTAAAGCCTTAATCAAACTGACACAATTGTTAGATTTTAAGTTTTTGAGGGTACCTAAATATAACATGAGTGACATCAACAACATGCCTTAAACAGAGCAGAGAAGACGAGAGAGTTTTATCAACGTTGCCTTGATTCTGCAGATCTTTTCGAAAATTTGCAGAAAATCAACTGTTAGAATTTTCAAAATAAAGTCACCCTACATGAACAGAAATGGGTCTGATCAGTTCAAGTTATGCAGAGTGTGTTCATCAGCTCATCTTTAGGTGACTAACACCTATAGTCCTCGCTCTCCTCCAACCAGAGAAGCATCCTGAGGGATCTGTGTACTGGTCTCAGATTTTCCTAAAAACAGATAATGGTTTAGTGCAGTAGTCTCAGTTTTTCCTAAAAGCCGCGGGGGATCTGTAGATGAACGTAGTTGAAGGCATTGCTCTGTGAGTGCGCTCTCTAACCTTCCACCTACAGTCTGCTCCTTTAACAGCACATCACTCGGCACAAACATCCAGCCTGTAGGTGTTGGAAGATTTCTCTCCTCTGTTGATGCTTTTCTCAATCCGTTCATTTTCCTTCCTGAGCCCGAGGCCAACTGAAGGAACATTTACTGCTCTTTATTTAGTGAGCCAAACAAGAGGCTGAACCAGGATAGGGGAGGGAGAGAGCCACTCAGCATGCAAACATCTCATTTACAGCTCCACGCCGAGGCGTTGCACCTTGATCAAGTGCTATTGATCCAGTCATGAATGGAGCCGAATCAATGAGCGAGACCTTCAGCAGGACGCTGTGTTAATAAAAGAGCTGGAGAGGTGGGCGGCAGAGGTTTCGGCTCTCCGCCGGTCAGGTCTCTTTTCGCTCTCTTTGTGCTCCCGCTTTTAATTCTACTTAACCTTCTCCAACCCCCACCACATGAATTTGTGTGCAGGTGTGTGTGTATGTGTGTGTGTTTACCGACCTTATAGTGTGTGTGGGTAGCCGGTAAGAGGAAAGTCTGTGGGTGTTCACTGTGTCAGTGTGTGGGTGTTTTCAATCTTTAACCAGGTCTGAAAGAAAAGGGAGGAATAAAAAGCAGCTCCAAGGCTATGGGGGACAAACAATTTTTCTCTTGTTGCTCATAAATTTGTCAGTTCCAATGATCAAAAGCATGCCATGATCACATCATGATCACACCAAGAGCACACCATTCAAAGTGAGCCACAACGTGTCTGATCTCATTTCAGTAAAGGTGCAATCTATGCACTAAGAGAGGAGGTGCGTTATTTAGGTGCCGAAACTTTCAACTCACAGTCTTTCAAAATAAGCCTATGTAAATGTACACAAGGGGCACAGGGGCATAACTCCTATGGCTTTTAAAACTTGGGATGTCTCTGGCTGGAGTTTGAGGCCTTTGCAGGGCTTAGGGGGGGTAGAAATAGATTTACCTCAATTCATCTCAAATAAAACTTTGTCAGTAACAAATAAAAGATAGTTACTTGAGTGAAAATAACACTAACCTGAGCTCTGTCAGGATGAGAGCTCACAGCCCCGAGCAGCAGAGAGAGGAGATGCTAACAGCTAATCTCTGCACACAAAACAAGGGCGAACTGTGCTGAGTAGCAGTGCTGCATACTCATCTCTGTGAACATTATCCCAGTAGTTTGCTCTATCATTAGTCATGTTTCCATTACACCTAGAATTGTGGGAAACTGAAATATTGCAAACCAATATGGTAACAGAAACCATAATTTTGAAAAACCTTTCAATTTCCAATTAAATGGTTTTATGCTCTCGTGAGGTCGTTTTCCAGAATTTATGACACTTATCACAAGAGTGAAATGGAAACACCTGTACCAGAACTTCAGAAATATTGCTTTTATTTTGCATGAAAGTGTGATGGAAATGCAGCTATTGAGACCTTGTGATGGTGCAGATGGTGGAGAAATGATGAGCAAGTCATTAGCTGCTGTGATCCTGGTTTGGGGCATTCCTCCCTGAAGGTGGCTAATCAAAGCTCAAACCTGCAATTACAGGTAAGTAATTGGACCAGATAAGTCTGGACCATCAAGTCAACAGAAAGAAAACGCTGCTGACAGGAGCTGAATTACTTTATAGAGCTGCTTTTCTTTCCAGAGCACACAGTTCTTTCAGATGTGTGGAGTCTGTTTCTGTTGATTCTCAGAGATCACTTTGATGACACCACATCCTCCATCCACGTTAATTATAATCTCCCTCACACACAAGCCCCGCTCCACTGAAAGAAAAGATGTGAAAGGAATCTCAGCTCTGCCTGAATACAAAGAAGACCCTGCTGTGATCAATCTGAGCGTCCTCACGTCTTCCTCAGAGGAGCCGTCTGACACATCTCTGTTTTCTGTGCAGCCTTCGAAGCCGTCAAACTGAGAGAAGACAAACTTTCACATTCACCTTTGTTCAAGAACATCTGTTCCTCCAACGTTTCAACACATCAGCTCGTGTGGAAGCTGTTGGAAAAGTTTAGAGAAGTCAGCAGATGTAGACATGTAGTTGGCGTCCCCCTCGAGTCAGACTTTGATTAGTGAAACTGAACATTTCTCCTCATGTAGCGCAAAGAAGAGTGAAACTTTCTGAAAGATATCTGTCGGGGTTTTATCCCAAAGAGCTGACATGACAGTATTGTTCCCCGCCTGTGTCTCCAGACGCAGATTTAGCTGGTTTTAACATCCAGAATGAGATTAATGAGACGATGGAGGAATCCTCAAAAGTGTCACTTCAGGCTAAAAAAGCAGATTTTCTCCTCCGGCTCATAATGCTTCTTTTCATCCTGGAGGAGGTTCACCTTCAGATCCGATCTGCTGCCGCAGCACTTTAACAATCCAACAAACGGGATTGTGAGGACAATAGGAAGCTACAGACAAAGAGGTGATTAAAGCAGCTTTTTTATCTGTTCCTGTGAAAGGAAGAAGGCGAGCAGGTGTCAGATTTCTGTAAAGCTTTGAGCTGCAGTATAAAAGCGTGCTGATGAGGGGAAGCCTGATTTTTACTGGATTGTTCATGGACAAACCCATAAAAGTCAAACTATGATCCGAGCGCTGTGAATCCTTTACGAGTCTCATAAAGCAGCAGTTTATTGTGGCGTGGAGTGCTGGTCTGAGGCCCTGCTATGGTCCTGGTCTCTGGTAAAGTCTGAGCCCTCCAGTTCGAGCCTCATTAGCTTGAGGGCTCAGTGTCATGAGGCTGAGAGGGCTTTGAACAGCTGTGGTGTGGACACAGAGAGGTGTGCATATTCAGGAGCTAATGAGTCTGCAGGCCGATTAAACATTAGCATGCGTTTGTTCATTTTCCTGTGAAAGTGTCATTCAGTTAGTGAGGCGGGGAATCGTTTTCTCCACCGCTGAGTCCCCATCACTCTTTGGACCAGCTCCACAGAGAAGCTGTAAACCTCAGCAGGTCTTTTTCTGTTAAACCTTCCCTGAGCTGGGGGAAACTAACTGGCTTCTGTGTCAGATTCTGCCGTGTGATTGGCTGCCTGATTGAGTCAAAATAATCAGAGTTAATCACTGATATAGAGTTTATCCCTACAAAGAGAGCGTTTCCAAATGGAGCTCAAAGTTATTTTAGCCTGTGTATACCTGCTGCAGACTCACATGTAAGACACAAATAGAGGTCAAAGAGAAGAGATGGAGCGCTAACACATATCTAAAACATAGATATGGGTCTTGATCGTGGCTGGTTTCAAGAAGAGCTACTCAGAGCATGAGCTGTGCAGATGTTGATCCGAAGCCTGATCCACATCTAAAGATCATTCATCCTCAGTTGTTCTCAGAGCTCCACAAGCTTGACAGAATATCGGATCCTGAACACTCTTCTAACAATCTTATCGCTCAATGACCATGTTCTAAAAACCCCAAAAGAAGACCTGCTGCCCATCCCTTTGGAGATCCAGCAAAAAAAAAAGAAAAAGAAAAAAAAATTACCCATACATTGACTGAAAACACTCCTTTTCTGTTTGAAGTGAACATTTTCTATACTGTAAAGATAAATATTGTATAGAAGACCATTTTAACCAATTCAAACCATAAAGATGAAAAACTGGCTTTATTGAGATTTTTTCACATATTGAAACACAATTTTAAGTTAAAATGTAAAATTCAACTTTTTATGTAAAGATATTAACTTTTGACCTGATCTAAATTTTGGATTTTGTTAGAATCACATATTTTGTCTGTTCCTCTGTAATATGGGCCAAAAAGTCTCAACAAAGCCAAGTAATTATTATCTTTTTCTTTTCTTTTTTTTTTTTTAACTGGCAGAAATGGGCTATCACAATAATGCCTCACCACATGCTTGATATATATATAACTTTGGATAAGTAATAGGCCTGAAGCTGAAGTGAACAGTGGGGTCAAGGTTTTATCTTTCATTGGTGTCAGCACATCAGCGTATTTAAAAGCACCTGAGACACAGGCTGAAAGAAACACATATTTGTTAATGAAACCTAAATCCACTTAAAGTGAAGCAGTGAATGGACTGTTTGTGCTCTCTGACTCTGACTCAACTCTTCACTTAGAGGCTGACGGTGTTGTTCAAGCGCCAGGCGGAGCAGCAGGAGGAATCTGGGATTCATGCTGAATGTGTGAGAAGTCGAAGGTCAAACACAAAACCTGCGATTAGAGGACGACCCGCTGTGCCTCCTGAGCCAAAGAGAAACACAACATTGAGTTAGTAAAAGCAAACCTCCAATAACAGAAACACCCAAATGATCCGTGGGCGGAGAAGAGGAAGATTCAACAAGCACCACACAGAGCATGAGCAGAGAAAAGTCTAGAAGGTTTAAGAGACGGGTAGATTCTGCACATGCCTTATGGCTGTGTGGATGTGGATCTTGTTTCTCACACCCAGTTGCATTTCTCCTCTTCACTCTTTGGATGACAGATTTCATACATGACATACTGCATAGAGGTCTGGGGACACACTTAAAAAACAAATACACACTTGATTCTTCTGTTACAAAAAAAAAGCGCCATATGAATCATAGGTAATAAACCATATCAGGAACCAACAAATCCTCTGTTTTCCAAGCTGAATATACTTAAACTTACAGGTTTAGTCAAGCACAATACAATGCAAACAATGTTCAAAGCAAGAAATCAGCAATTACCACAAACTATCCAGAAGTTGTTTGAAATGAGAAACTGTCAATACATTCTGAGGGGAACATTAATTTTTCAAAAACCTAATTTCAGAACAAATGTGAAATCTCATTTTCTGTCTGTAAAAGGGGTTAATCTTCGGAATGCTTCGGTAGAAATAAAAACGTGATACATTGGTAAGGTTAAAAAAGCTGTAGAAGAATATGTTAGTTTTGGAGTACAACACCCTTTCAGTTTCCTTGAACTTACAGTTTCTGCCTTGAGTTTGTACCTTTGTTGAAATAAGTGCAATGAACTGAAATTTCATTCATTCATCCATTCATCCAGAAACTTGAACTCAAGAAGTTGATCTCAAGACAGTGATTTTACATATTTACTTCTTCTATGAGGAGAGTGAGAATAACTATTCACACTTATCAGTGAATGAAGCCTATTGAGTCTTATACAAAAAATTCAACAACACAAAAAGAAGGTAAAAACACTTAGATTTCAGGTTTTTTAGTGCCACAGCAGGAGCCAACGGAAACGCACCATCGGCCTCAAGCCAATCATATTGTAAGATTCAACATATCACCTACAGCCCTTCAGATATCAGCAGTTGTTGGTCTGCAGCTCTATATTTAACAAACTGAGATCACTGAGAGTTCAGACTGCCTATTATCTGAATCACCAAGAACTGGTTCAGTGCTTTGAGCTCCAGCAGCTCCTCTGGTTCCCCTGATCCTCCATTCCTCTTCTGACAGGTGCCGCCCCCTGCAGGCGAGAAACACTGGTCCCACAATCAGTTTTGATCTTGTCAAAGTTGCTTTCATCATTCACAGTCTCATACATTTTTCTGCTTCAGGATCAATTAGAGAACAACCCGTTCACCTGCTGTTACATCCAAGTGTTAATAACTCCACCCCTCAGTGGTTATGAGGTTATGGCTCAAAGTCATGTTATAAACAGAAGCTAAATAACTTTACAGACTGTTCAACATGAGAACGGTATCAGAATGAGGTTTAAGAAAAGGAGAATGTGGAAAGTCAGTTCCTGTTACTGATGATTTCTGTTGACTATCAGTTTGTTTGTCCCCTCTAGCAGCACACACACCCACACCCACACCCACACACACACACACATTTTTAATAACCATTAATTCAGCGTCTTCAGTCAGATTACATTATTATTCATCATCAGCTGGAGTTATTCACACAGCAAGCTCCATCTCCCTGTTGGTGCTTTTCATGTGTTAGAGCTCATTTGCACATGTGATGTATTAAGAAGATGGGGGGGGGGCAGTGGGGACAGTGGGGGCCTCACAGGTAGATTAATAAGGAGCTTTATTTTAAACGAAAATGCTTATTACTGCTGTTTCTTTACAGGGTGCACAGGGAGAGTAATTTTTCATCAGAGGAGCTAAACACAGACCTACAGGGACCAAACCTCTTTAAACTGAAAGGAGTTCAGGTCTTAAAGAGGACGACCGTCTGTGTTTTATTTCTCCGGGCGGAGCATCACCATGAAATCCGTCGGGACACGTTGACCTTTTGTGTGTCTGTATGACATTTTGAATGTGCTTCGGCTTTTTAAACTCGTCACGTCTACGCTCTGCAGCGATGTGACAGCTCTTCACCTCCAAACACACAGGATTGGTTTTAGTAAAATGTTCTGACAGCCTTTAATGTCTTTGAGCCGCTGCTGTTTGTGACCACCAGCTGTCACAACACTTTCATGTCGCTCGATTCGCACAGAGGCTGCAGGCTTTGTTTCAGCTGAAAGAGCAGGAATATCCGCAATAATAAAGAACAGTCTGATTGGTTAAATGTTCATCAAAGTCTCATTAAACCTGGACCTCTGTGAAAGCTTTTTAAAAATCCAAACACATCTTGAAATATGACACATGAGGACAGATACTGACAGCTTAGGTTTATTAGTTTTTACAGAGTCCATACCCTCTGGAGGGAAGTCCAGCAACAGCTCTCACAGTCTGACAAACTTTAGAGGAAACAAACAAGCATCCTCAGGCTTTCCTCCATCAGGATCAGGATCCCCGAGCGTTTTATTATATGTAACATTTCATGACAATGTGACCATGGACATCTTCCAGCATGAAATCAGCTCCAGTGACTCAGAGGTGAATGTTTTACTTTTTTGTCAACAACTTTCACACACACGGCATAATGTGTTTACATGCAATTTAAAGAAAAATCTCAATTTTTACTTTTATTTCAGCCTCTTTCTAAAACACTTAGAATCAGCTGGACAACTATCCATCCCCGAGAGTAAGCATGTACTCCTCAGACAACCCTGTTACACCGAAAAGAAAGTCTTCAGAGTCAGTTTTTGTGTGTGTGTGTGTGTGTGTGTGTGTGTGTGTGTGTGTGTGTGTGTGCGCGTGTGTGATTAGAGTGTAACAGCAGGTGACGGCAGAGTCCCATCCTCATTAATTAGAAAGTCCCTGTTCACTCAGATTAAAAGATTCTGTACATGTGAGCACTGCTGTGCAGGGAAAGGGGAATCAAACCAGCTAAATTATCTTCATAACAGAGAACTCTGAACAACCGTGATAACAAATAAAACCAAACTTTAGAGGAAAGCAGATCTTTTCAGTCTATAATGTCAGTTTTTATTTGAACATAAACAGGTCATTACACAAAGAGCTTAAACTAATGTTTCTTCGCCCACTGAAGGTTTGAGAAATGTTCACAAATGATGTCAAAGAGAGACAAAGAGAGAGAGAGAAGGGTTTAACTGAGTATTCAGGCATGTCACGTTGAGTTTTTTCTCTCCCTGAAGTCATCAAAGCAGAGGCGTCTCGCAGCACCAATCGACAAGCTGTCATACCATCAGCATCACTTTATTTTTATTGATGACAAACACGAGGCACTTATCTCTCTGAGTGTGCAGGCCTGTTTCTGAGTCCCTCACCTGCTCCCTGCTGGATCAATAAACTCACAGTTGGGCTAAATCAGGATCTTATTCGTTGATCATCAGTCTCTCCAACAGTGGGTCCAGGTATGAGGAGCGTCCTCAGGCTTTCTGCTGTGGCTGTGTGACCCCAAAGAAAAGGAGCGATGTAAGTTTACAGGACTGTGGGTGGTGAGTTTTATCTCCAGGTTTTACTCTCATGTTCTAGCAGCTAAACATAGTTTTACAGTTTCAGGCAGTAGGTAAGCTCAGTTTGTCTTCCTGTGGGGGGATCACACTGCAGCTCGGAAGAACAACCAAAACTCCTCAACTCCAAGAAAAGTAGTAAAAAGCAGCCTAAAACCAATATTGACTTTTGACCCCTGAGACAGTATTAAAAATCAACAACCAACCAACCAACCAACATCACTGGAGCACAGATGGCCTGGTGGATCAGGTCGTCCACCATGAGGTCCGCCCTCGAGCGGGCGGCCTGGATTCGAGTTCAGCCTGTTTCCAGCATGTTACTCCCCTCACTCTTCCCTTTCCTGCTGAAAAGCCCCCCCTAAATTTATTATATTGTTTGAATAATATGTGTCTTGTCTTTGTAGTGTATTCAATCGTAGATAGGGCAAAGAATTTTCAAATCATAGTATTCTGATTTTTTATTTACATTTTACACAGCATCCCAACTTCACTTAAACTGGAAACTGTTTCAGTAACTTCTGGCGTTGTCAAACTGTAAATCAAAATAAAATATAAAAATATTTAAACTGTGTTAATATTTTATGGGATTATGAATGTGTAAATATGTGGTGAGTAGACTTCAAATCCTATCAGGGATTAAACTTGCATATCCCACAAGTTGCTGTCAGAGTTGTTAGAGAAACAGATGAAATATGTCTAAACTGCTGAGCAGCTGAATTGATCTTCCTTCATAATATTTTAGCTCTGCTGAACCCAAACGCACACATTCACCAGTGTTGGTGAACGTTGAAGAGCTTAGAAATGAGTAGCATAGATCTGACCTTGGATGGGCTCTTTGTCACTGATATTAAATCTGACTTTGAGTCAGTATCAAGTAAAGACTTTACTCAAAACTCCCTCTGCACACATAATTCAGCTCTGCTCATCAACAACAGTGTTTTAAGTTATCAGAGCCTCTGAGCGAACGTGTCCTCAAGTGTGCTACTTTTTCATCTGCTCATTGGAAAGACTTCAGATGAAAGAGACGATGCTGCTGTATCTCATCCTCCTTCTCCCTGTTGTGTTGAGTATTAAAAGTATTTGTCCTTTTGCCTCTTCTCTCTGCTCAGTGATCCTGCAGAGACAGAGTGAGTTTTAAACTGTGCAACCCTCTTCATCACCCAGCTGTACATTCACAATCACACCTCTGTCAATAAATTCAAGTACGGCTTTCACAAACGCGCCGCGCCTCATTTCCATCCATCATTTCAGCTCCGGGGCGAGACGTTTAATCCTAAAACATCATTTCTATTTTTATGTTGCTCGTCTCCTCCGGCGGCCGCTTGTTTCGTCCACTGTGCAGCGGTCATGTCATCGTAATTTTTCCCTCAGCGGGCAAGAGAGCGAGACAGAGGGTGTAATGAGAAAGATCATCCATATGATGAATGCAAGCCTTTCTCCAGCACTGGAGGCTTCAGACTTTCACCTCTACACCAGAGAGCTGAGAGCCTTACTTTAGACTTTCCTCCTCTGCACAGACAGATCCATTTCTGCATGGCTCTGCTACATACATCAACTCATATCCATCTCCTCAAAGGGACCAGACTCTAATAACTGTGACTGCTCACCTACTTCTCTGACTGACCCATCTCTATTCCAAGTTCTGCTGAAACAGGCTGTTTCTAACAAAAGAGGCTAAGTGCCATGATACAAAAAATAAAAGTAATTTTTTTGTGATTTCGCTCATACACTGACAAGAATTATGTCTTAAATACGCAAGAATAAAGTCAGAAATAAACAAGTGTCAAGGCACGAATTAACGATAATAAAGGCTGTAAATTAATGAGAATAGGGTCGTTAATTTACAGGTGTAAAGTCATAAATCAACAATAATTTATTTGTGAATTTGCAAGATTTAATTTTTGAATTTATCAGAATAAAGCTGTAAATAAAGCAGAATAAAGTTGTGAATTTCAAAAATGAAGTCATAAATTCACAAACTACAGTCTTGAATTTACAAGAACTAAGTCATAAATTTCCAAGAAGAAAGTAAAAAATTAAGTCAAAGTTGTAAATTTAAAAGAAATAAGTCATTACTTTTGAAAATAAAGTCATAAAGTTAAAATTTAAGTGATAAATGATTAAGAATTATTGTAGTAAATGTAAAAGGATAACGTGATAGGGTAACAAGAAAAGTTGTTGTAAATTTACAAGAATAAAGTCATATATTTACAAGAGACGAGGCAAGGATTTACAAGAAGTCATAAATTTATGAGGGTTGAGTCAGAAAATAACAGTAATTAAGTTATAAATTTACAAGAATATTACCAGTAATTTACATGATATACAATCAAGTAATACATTTTGGGAGAAAAGTCACAAATTTAAGCGTGTAAAGTCATAAAATACAAGAAAAAGTCTTAATCTATGAAAGCAGAATCGTCAATTTATGAGAATGAAGTTGTAAATTTACGAGAATAGTGATACATTTTTCAAATATACAGTCCTAAATTTACAAGACTTTTGTCCAGATATCTGCATGAGGAACAGAGGTCATAAGAGGTGAAAGTTTAAACTTCTTGTCTTTGCATTTTGAGGATGAAACCTCTGTTTTCATGGCTGCAGCAGGAGATTGAGGGCAGACAGGAGCAGGTGAGTCAACCTCTGTCAACATTTGGTGAAAGTTAGAGACAGGTAGCTCATCATCCTGAGGAACTTTCACCACCATAACTCCTGCAGATATTGACTGCGCTCCTTTCTCTCAGGCTGAATGTATATGTTGATGTCTCAGAGAGTTGATGAGAACTATTCCAGTAGAAGTTTCTGTGACTGATGGTGTTTGTAGTCTAAGTTAAGTTTAGGAAGTGTGGCTGGGTTTTATATTCCTACATTGAGATTCAAAGCAAAGAGTGTGCCTGTCGTTTGTCACCATGAAGGACGGAGCTGAGGAACTTCATCACATTCAGATGAGCTTTTTATTATAGCTCTGCTCTCATTCCTGCAGGAAAATGTTTCTTCATCTGCAGGAAATCACTCCTCCAGCCCCTCTGTGCAGCTCTCTGTGGAGCCGTGCGGCACGCTGACAGCCCGATGACGTGGAATGTGGAGTTATACCGACTACACGCAGACACATCATCCTTCAAGAGTGACATTTACTGACTTCCTCCTAAAACCGTGTGGATGACTGAGAGCCGCAGATACGCAGGAGGGGAGACGGACTTCACCATAAAAGTGTGTAAACTCAGAATATGGATAAGAAGGATCAGTGCCCTGAACACTGATGATGGGAAGATTTCTGAGACTTGGACTTTAGATCCACTCAACCATGTTTGATGATTAATGTGGGGGGAAAAAATGAAAGATGGGCATGTAAAAAGTAATAACACAGGGCTCAGTTTCTCTCAGGTCCTGTTTAGGTGACAGTATTTCACCTGAAAAATACCAAAATGCCGTGAAAAAAACAACTATGTTTGCTCATAAACACTGACGGACTAAAAACACTGTAGTGTGCATGCCAGGCCTTTAGTTGGCAGTATGACTGTAGGAGTCTTTCAGTTATAGGCTGAAGAAGAAGTAGGCTGATTATCTGACGTATGTAATGGTTGTTTTCCAAACTGCCTTACTTCGTAATACATGGGAAAGTCGTGTGTATAAGCCACTGCTGCTTTTGAATCAAGCATGTTAGAATTTTACTCACTTGGCTTTGGTTTGAAAAAAAAAAAAAAGTTGACAAGTATTTTATATGGGCTTAAATTAATTTTGTGGAAGTACACACCTCTTATAAGACAAGAAGTGAGATGATTTGGTGATGTGTCTTTCGCATCACTTCATTTCAATCTCACAGACTGTTTAACATTAGTGCTGATGTATTTAGTTCCACGCTGACTCATTCCAGTAGGTGGCTGTAATTCACCTAAACCTGGATGCCACCGACACAGACAAATAGTGTTAGCGCTATGCATTGTGGGAAATGGTATACCAGGTAGACTGGTCTGCTGCAGACTGAGAAATTGTTCCAGATTAGTAGGACATCTGGGAGTGTTTGGCATACTGCAGATCAGACACGTTTTTACATACTGTCTACTAGATATTGAATTTCTGCTTTATGAGTAGGCACTGCTAGTGTAGTAGGAAATTTGGAAGATAGTCACTGATTGCAGAAGTGGTGCAAATGCACATTTTCTTGAAAGGCAGATTTAGCAGCATAACCATTACAGAGTAGTGCGCCTTGGTTACTGTTATTTAAAGGACACACAATGATACCTTTGCAGGTCATCCTAAAAAAGTTGTTGCATAAACAGACCCCTAAAACTGCTCTGTTAATTGCAGGACTAATTTTGATTCTGGGCAGTTTCTGCTGATTAAAGCTAATGCCAGGTCTGAAAAAAAAACAACAAAAAAAACCCCCAGCAGTTCCCTGAGTGTCCACTAGGGTCTGTCGCTAGCAGTGAGTCAGTCCTCACAGAGCTCCATGTTAAAATAAACCTCACAGCATGAATAGATGTATTTACATCCTGGAATAGAAACAGTTTTATTACTTACTTTAAGTTTGTAAAAAGTGATTAATTAAACAAAGCAGAAAGAGGGCATGAAATAAGTGTACGTGTGCGGAAACTTGATGATAACACTTCTTAACTCCTTTGGTGTATGTAATGCTATTTATGTTCTAGTTTAAATAAAAGTAGGGTTGTTTTGTTCCTGCTGAATCTCTGGAGATGATTAAACGGATCTGGAGTTTGTTGTTGGGGGAAGGTCCTCATTGGTTTCACCTCAGTTATTAGCCGAGGGCGTCTTTATGATGTTGCATGAAATTAGCCGTTGGCTGCCCTTGCTGTTCATTATCTACAGGTCAGGCACCCCGCTGTTCTCCTCACATGGACCTCATAATTAAAGAAAACTTAAGTAATGTTTGGGAGTAATGATGCCGGCCAAACAAGCTCCAAGTTAAGCGACATTAAATATGCATTACTTAAGCATTTGATTTATGCCCTTATAATAAACCAATTAAAGAACAGAGAACACCCACAGCCTGCAAATACAGCCACATTAAGGAAATGAGTTTTTGTCTTTAAGATAAGAACTTCCTCCATTAATCAGCCTTTAATATTACTGGATTTAAACATGAAGCAACAACACTGTTAAATCAAATCCAAGCAGCTACCAAAATCCAGACAACTTTTCAGCTTCAAATAATCCAAGATGTGTCTGCAAAATGATTTCTGTGTCCATAGTGAGTCTGTCTGTAAACAGTAACTCTGTCCTCTTTGGACAGGATGAGGCTGAGGTCAGGGCAAACATGAAGGCCTGTGATTTCAGGAAGTTAGACTGATGCTCTGAGCTGCAGTTAGTCGATAATTTCTCTACTTTTTCCATATTTAATCTTGACTCACTCATCATGTATCTGCAGCTGCATTGAGACGAGGAAATGTTCTCCGCTTCTTTGACTCATTTACGTCTGACAAAGGTCAAACTGCTTCTATTTTCATCACAGATCAGTTTGTACCGTACATGCTGCAATGATACATCACATGCACAGATCTTAGTATTTTTGGAACTTATACACAGCAACCATGTGAGCTGTAAAGGAAAAGAAAATAATCCACAGTGAAGAAATGTCTGAAACTTAATGTTTAATACAGTAGATATTTTTGAGTGGGGTGGAATCAAATCCTGAAACAAAGCATGTGGTTACAGGCAAACATTCAGCAGACCTTCAAACAGAAAAATGTTTTTTTTATTTTATTTTTTTAGGATAATGAGAGACCTGCTGGGCAGCAACCACACAAAATGTTTGAAATGAGTGTTGCATTTACTGAAAGCTTTGAATAAAACAAATCAAAGACAAAGCCTCTTAAACTGGCATAAACTCACAAATGTTAGCTTAAAATTTCCCAAACATCTGTGTTTTTCTCATCTTGTTCAACAGACCATTGACATTTATAATAAAGCAAAGCTGCACTGGGATTATTCTGACCTACTGTACAAGATGTTGAGCAGGAAAACATGCCTGATTGCTTGCGCTGTGTTCTCAGATGGATAATGCTGAAGTGGAAATGCACTTTTACAAACAAACTGTGGATTTGGACAGAATTTTGAAAAATAAAAGATGAAACCTTGAGTCAAAATTTTGAGATAGAAGAAGAAAGTTTGAGCGAATAAATTCAAAATTTTTGGATAAGAGTCAAACTTTGAGATAAAAAGTCAAAATTTCAGAAAAACAAAACCCTCAAGATTATGAGAAAGAAGAAAAATATTTGAATGTGGGGTCAAAATTTTGAGATAAAAAGATTGAGTTATCAGATGCGTCAACACTTTAAGATAGAAGTCAAATTATGGGAAAAAATAAAAAAGTTAAACATAATTGAAATAAAATGAATTTTGAAATTTTGGGATGAAAATTAAAATTGTGATAAAATAATGAGAGGAATAATTAATAATCTTGATATCAAACAACTGAACTTGTAGAAAAAAGTCTAAATTATGAGGAATAGTTTTGAGGTAAAACAAAAAAAGTCAATATACAAAAATAAAGGTCATGATTTCTTAGAAAACAAAGTTGAATTGACTTCATCTCATTTATTTGACCTTTTACCTCAAATTTTAAAACTACATAGCCACCCCCACCCTGAGGAAAAAGGACATTAAAAGAGTCTCAACAAATCCAGCTTATATTATTTATTTTTACTTTATATAAAATGTTCTTTTCAAACAGAAAAAGGTGTTTTTAAAATAATATATGGGTTGTGAGGCTACTTTTCATCCTTGGGTAGTTTTGGGTATTTTTGCAGGATCTTCTAGAAGTCTGCTTTTTTGGGATTAATAGACTAAAGTCACACTAGCATACAGGCCCTTCCTTGTCAAGTCAGATCCCAGTTCCTGAGATCAAAATACAAGTAGATCCAGGGGAGACTTGCTGAAAAGACCTTTAGATTGTGGAAGCGTGTAGGTTACTAGAGTTTTCTCTGCAGGGTGAAACAGGAGCTCAGAGTGGGGCTGTTACTCCTTCACATCCAAAGGGGTGTGCTGACTTCTGTTACATCTATCAGAGCACATCTTGTCTGGCCTGGGGAGGCCCTGAGATTCCCTTTTCAGGAGCTTGAACACCTGGATTGGAGGATGTCACTATGGTCTTGCTGAGCCTGCTGCCATGGCGACCCTCCCTGGATGTGCAGAAGAAAGGATGAGAGGGCAGCTTCATCTCACATAGAGAACTGACACGGTCCTTTGTTTCAACCAAACAACAGCAGAGAAAACCAGCTCTTTTTTTTTCTCTGAGAATAAATCAGGTGAATTGGGAAGTTTGGAAGTCTGAGACGAATTTATTTAAGTAGTGGAAGACTCTCTTTTGGTCGAAAATTTCACTCTCCACTTCTACACTCCTGTTTTCTCGTCGGACACTCTCAGATTTTTATACTTCGAGCTCCGCGGTTGGGTGTCTGAAGTTGAGTGACTGTCCGGCGGTACTTCGGACGTCGGGGGGGCAACCACACACCCACCCACTCACTTTAGCAGTGCTGAAATGTCACCATATGCAAATGAGTCATAATTTACCTGTTCTCACACCTTTCATCCTCTTTAAACACTCACACCTCTGAAACAACAGGGCCCGTGTCCCTGTGGTTAAACCTGCAGCTCTTCAAATGACTGACAGACTGTGTGTGTGTGTGTGTGTGTGTGTGTGTGTGTGTGTGTGAGACTCAATAACTCAGCAGTGTGAAAATTAATTTGCCATCCAGCAGTTATGACGTGTTGAAACAGAGAGCGTCTGGAGAGCCAATCAGTGTCACAAAAAGACAACTGCTAAATGTAAACATTGGACACTTGACTGGCTGCTCTCTCTCTCTCATTCTCTCTCTCTCTCTCTCTCTCTCTCTCTCTCTCTCTCTCTCTCTCTCTCTCTCACTGTGTGTGGTGTGTGTGTTTGTGTGTATACAGGCTGCTACTTTTTTCTCCCTAAAAACCTTGGACAACACTGACATCAAGTGGTAGTTTATAGGAGCGCCTCCATGTGGCAGGAATCTGGAAATGTTCCTTTTCTTTCCCGGTCTGCTCTGAATAGGCTTTGTCCACAGGAGGGCACCACAAAGAGGCACTCACAGCTTCTTTAGATAACATCCACTCCTGATCAAAATCTTCACACTAGTTCACTTGATGATTTTTTTTTTTTTTTTTTAACAAATAACTCATCAGCTGTAAAACCTTATATTATGATTATAAAAGTTTGTTTCATCTGAGAAATGACTTAAATGAAGATGTTTGCAAGACACTTTTCCTTTACAAGATGTTGAAGATGAACTATCTAGAAACACTTTTAGGTAATTGTTTTTTACATTACGTGTGATGAGATATTTTGACTAAAATTAAAATATGATTGACAATATACTGAGTTTTTCCTGTAAAGCTGTCTTCTCTGTTTTCTTGGAAACCACCTGCTGTAAAACCTTATATTATGATTATAAAAGTTTGTTTCATCTGAGAAATGACTTANGAGGGCAGCTTCATCTCACATAGAGAACTGACACGGTCCTTTGTTTCAACCAAACAACAGCAGAGAAAACCAGCTCTTTTTTTTTCTCTGAGAATAAAAGTCCACTTAACCCTTCAAACCTTCAGACTCTGCTTAAATAAATTCATCACCTTCTGAGAGAAAACCAGCTTTTAAAGTGAGAGGTGAAGATGTGAGGACAAAAGAGCAGCCTGTGAGAGTCTAAAAATATGAAGCTCGAGGCGCCAACCCACAGACTTCAACTCACTGACAGGCCGCCATGAAGCCTGCAGCCCCCCCAACCACACACCCACCCACTCACTTTAGCAGTGCTGAAATGTCACCATATGCAAATGAGTCATAATTTACCTGTTCTCACACCTTTCATCCTCTTTAAACACTCACACCTCTGAAACAACAGGGCCCGTGTCCCTGTGGTTAAACCTGCAGCTCTTCAAATGACTGACAGACTGTGTGTGTGTGTGTGTGTGTGTGTGTGTGTGTGTGTGTGTGTGTGTGTGTGTGTGTGTGTGTGTGAGACTCAATAACTCAGCAGTGTGAAAATTAATTTGCCATCCAGCAGTTATGACGTGTTGAAACAGAGAGCGTCTGGAGAGCCAATCAGTGTCACAAAAAGACAACTGCTAAATGTAAACATTGGACACTTGACTGGCTGCTCTCTCTCTCTCTCTCTCTCTCTCTCTCTCTCTCTCTCTCTCTTTCTCACTTTGTGTGGTGTGTGTGTTTGTGTGTATACAGGCTGCTACTTTCTTCTCCCAAAAAACCTTGGACAACACTGACATCAAGTGGTAGTTTATAGGAGCGCCTCCATGTGGCAGGAATCTGGAAATGTTCCGTTTCTTTCCCGGTCTGCTCTGAACAGGCTTTGTCCACAGGAGGGCGCCGAAAATCACAAAGAGGCACTCACAGCTTCTTTAGATAACATCCACTCCAGATCAAAATCTTCACACTAGTTCACTTGATGATTTTTTTTTTTTTTTAACAAATAACTCATCAGCTGTAAAACCTTATATTATGATTATAAAAGTTTGTTTCATCTGAGAAATGACTTAAATGAAGATGTTTGCAAGACACTTTTCCTTAACAAGATGTTGAAGATGAACTATCTAGAAACACTTTTAGGTAATTGTTTTTTACATTACGTGTGATGAGATATTTTGACTAAAATTAAAATATGATTGACAATATACTGAGTTTTTCCTGTAAAGCTGTCTTCTCTGTTTTCTTGGAAACCACATGCTGTAAATAACTTGCCCATGCTATCATCATTACAACAGAAGCAGGTCATGCGAATGTTCAGTGAAAGACTCGCTGACAGGAAATATGTTTCTGCCGTGTCATGCTCACCTGTTCCCCAGCTGCAGGACGAGTTTCTCTGCATACCACTTTTAAGAGACGTGAAGCTCGATGTTTGAGGAAACTTTAATACACCCTGTTTACTGGAAGAGTGGGATGAGAGCCAGATCAGAAAGATAACACTTTAACCAGCTAAGCGTGAGCTGTTCATTATCAGGTTAATTCACTTTTACCTGCTTTCACTTTAGCACCAGCTCCCTTTAAAATTCATGTAAACTGTAAATAATCTCAAAATATCTCTCAAATCAGAGTGATTCAGATCAAACAACTATGAGACACACTTCACAGCAAGATCCATTACTTTCCTCTAAAGGCCTTCTGATTCCAATAAAAACGAGCCAAAACATTCACATTAACGACATGAAGACAACATTACTTTGAGATTTCAACATTGCACAAATCAAAGTTCCCGTGTGTCTGGATATTTTTATGACATTGTTTATTTGGAGACTACATATTCACTGCTCAAAAAAATAAAGGAACCCTTTAACAACATGATCGAACTCACAGAATATCACACTCGTGCAATTCTTTGACAGAAAAACAAAGTTATAAGATAAGTTAAGATAAGATATCCTTTATTTAATCCCCTTTTGGGGAAATTCAATTTTAAAATCTGAAATTGATCATGCTATATACACAAACACACATGCACAAATAGCACTTTTTTACACAAGCATGCACTGGTGGAGAGTACAGAGTGAAGGAGCTGCACCATCAGCGCGCACCCTGAGCAGTTGGGGGTTGGATGCCTTGCTCAAGGGCACCTCGACAGTGCACAGGAAACTATGCTGACACCTCTCCAGCTATCAGCCAACTTCCAATTTTTGGTCCATACCGGGACTTGAACCAACAACCCTCCGCTTGCGAAGCCAAGTCCCAATGGACTGAGCTCCTGCCACCCCCAAAATATATGTTGATTATTATTAATATATAATTATGACAAAATAACTTTTGAGATTTGCTCAAAATGACCCAAAGACAACAGGGGGGTAAAGGGGTTAGAAAAGCGTCTTTGTTTGGTTTCTTGAAAAAGGAAAAACACCTCCACCTGTCTCAAAGTCAAAGTCCATCCTGCTACTGACAGTGATCTGTCACACTGATGTCTGTCTCTGTCCCCAGCTTTTCAAATGAAAGATGTCTGCAGTCACATCCACAGAAGTGGCGCACACACACACATACACGCACACACATACACGCACACACACACACACACACGCACACACACACACACACACACACACACACACACACACACACACACACACACACACACACACACACATATCTTGCAGAACTGGAGCTTCCTGTTTCACCCAGTCTCAGTTCAAGTCTCCAAACTATGCAGCTCTGAGGCATGAGAAGCAGGTGGGTGATAAAAGAGAGGATAAAACTCATTCACAGAAAGAAAAGACACCTCTGAGATCAGATTATTACACTGTCTGAGGTGGATAATGTTTAATTCACACATTTCAAACATCTGTGGGCGTCTTTCTGCTCTCTAAAACATGCTGCCTTTTTTAGCCTGCTGAGGAAAATCCTGTCCAACAAAGAGAGAGAGGGAGAGGGAACGCCCACGTCTGAGAGACAGGTAGAGACAGTTGACAGAGAGACAGTTTCAGAGCATGAGAGGACACAGGGCAGCAGGACTCCACTGGTTTTAAGAGTTTCAACATGAGTGGGGCATACTACAAAGGTAAGATCACACTGAATGTGAGAGTTCACTCTACAGGAGCTGGATCAGAGTCCCTTTAGTCAGGTCTACAGGTCTCTGCCTTACAGTGGAGTGTTTTAAAGATGTGTGTCTATGTGTGTGTGTGTGCATTTGTCTTCGCCCTGTGTGAAATGGGAATGATACACTACAGTGAATAACACCCTGTGGTACCATAATGTTATAAAAACTTAAATTCCAGTTTTTAAAAAGGAGTGAAAAAATCTGCAGATGGAACAAATGCAAATTCTTACAATTATACATTAAATTTAAGCTTCACTAGATGAGGAGATTAAAAAAGAAGTCTGGGAAAACTAGTTTTAATCATATTTTCTTGTATTAAGAGTTTTGTGTCTCATAATAAGCTTATAACAAGCTGCAGATTTAAATAAAGATTTGTTTTCTTAATTCAAACTGAATCCATGTTTTGAAATACAATGATTTATCTTTAAGAAATAACTTAGCAGCTCCAAACCTAATGACAAGTAATAAAAGTTTAAAAAGAAAGAAAAATAAAAAGAAATGACTTGAATCAAGATATTTTTAAGACTGTTTCACTTGACAGGATATTCAGGACAATCCATCTAGAAAAACCGATTGTATCTGACTGAAATGTTTCCCATAAGGAAACTGTCCTATATTTAGTGCATTAAGATATTAAGATTAGATATTGGAGAATTTATTTAGAATGATTCCAGTTTTTACAGGGTAGATTTCAGTTTGTACAGTGCAGTGATTTTTTTGGGTCTTTAAAAGACATAAGAGAGACATCAATGAGATGTTTTCTTCAATTTAACTTTGCTGTGAGTAAGAAAATGTGAAGCACATTTAAATGTTGTCCTTTTTGTCAGTCACCATCATTTTTAACGTCTAGGCATATTCTGTAACTGTCAGTCACTAAAGTTTACAGTCAGACTCTCAGCAGGACAGCTCTGTCATAAACAATTATCTATCAGCAGTGTGTGCTGTATAATTGTACTCAATTTATTATTTAGACACTCTGGGTCTTTTGTTCTGCTTTAATGGTCCTCTTCCTCGCACACATTGAATCACAGCTGTTTGTTTTCAAGTCACAAATAGTCAGAAAATAGCCGGGTGACTGCAAAGCATAGAAAACAGGTCAAACAAGATCAAACTGACACACACTTTCATTAGTGACGCATGTGTCTCTTCAGTCCTCTCACTGTGCACAGGATGACCATTAACACCTCTGCTTCACTGATTAACTCAAGGAGGTTAGCGGCAGAGCTGAAAGACTCATTCATACATACTTAATATCCTGCTTTATAAACCTTCATCAAATTAGTCACCATCTGTGTCCTGGAGATTGATTTGATCTTCAGGTCAATTTGACCTGTTATGAGTTTTTTTCAACTATGTGTGTTTTATGAAAAATTATAGCATCTTGCTAACATTGAAAAAACCAGCATCATTTCAAAACAATATCCTGCCCAAATTTCAACATATATCTGTCTTTGATAATACATCAACATATTTATACTGATCAGACAGAATTAGGGGGGGGGGGGTTGCTCTTCTTCTTCTTCTTCTTATTATTATTATTATTATGATTATACAAATTATTATTATAACAATTATTATAATTACCATTATCATTATTACCACAATTATTATAATAACCATTGTTATTATTATGATAATTAAAATTCATTTCGGCCCACAAAGGGGTGAAGCGACCTTGGTGTTTGAGGTCCGCCCCTCCAGCATGTCATGAGCCAGTTAATGAGACCCAAATGTGATGACCTAATAATTTCAATCATTTCAGCAAGTCTGATGAAGATCTGGCGTTATCTTAGAAAGCAGAATTTTGATCTGTTCACACACAGATTGAGGGTTTGAAATTCTGCACACGCTCAGTCTGGACATCCAGCTTCGGTACTTTTTAAACACAGCTCTGTATTTTAGACTGGCATGAACTGTTTGTCAGTCAAAAAAGAATCAGCTTTTAAGTGGTTTATCTGCTGAAATCATGGGGATATCATGTGGGAAACTGAGGATGTGTTTCAGCTCGTCACTAACTCCAGGTTACCTTGTGATGCAGGTCTGAGTGAATGTTTGTGTTTGTGTGTGTGTTTGTGTGTTGTCTCTTTCTTTGCTGTCCTGTGTTTCTGTTTCCTCTTGATAAACAGCCTCTCCGATCTTTCATAACTTCAACATACTTTGCTGTCGTCAGAGCCAGAGGAAACTCTTTGACAGCTTAGGTACCTGAGTCTTTTTCTACCTGTTGTGTAACTCGAGACATCACCGAATACAGGCTGTGGTGTTAGTCCTGTTTCGGTTTGAGTCCAGACCTGATCCTCATATTCAGATTACAGAGCTGTGCATGCAGGGCTGGGCGATAGAAGCAACCTGATGATAAAATCAAATATTGGGAATATACATGTTCAGTCAAAAACATTCCCGAACAATAAATTATGTGAAACAGGGCTGTGTTCCTTTAAACCAGGGCTTTGAAGCTGATTTTTTCCTCATTCATTTCATTCTGAACAGACACAGTATTTTCACATTTTCGGTTTTCGGTTCCAGCCCGGAATTAATGTTGTCAAACCAGTTAGAACCGAAACATTTTGTTACTTGAATAAGTAGGTGTAATATTAATGCTTTCTAAAGGGAGCTATTTCTCACAATCAACACTACAATTCACGAGGCCTGTGCATTATCAGGGGTTAACTTAAAGGACAATTTCCCACTGACCCTGAAAGTAGATCTACGGTGACCTGCAGGTGCAAACACGCTGCAAATACAGAAATGTAATGCAAGTACAGAAAACACTGCATATTAAATGGCAAATTTTACTGGTTTTCGTTACACAAACCGGTTCGAAGCCCTGGTTTTAACAGCTTCATTCAGTTTCTTTACAGCTCAGGTCTTAGATAAACACAAAATAAATCCTTAACAATGTATTATGTCCAGTGTTATGATAAGGATGCTCTCTATCCTGATAAACATTAAAAGTGAGAATCAGAGCAGGTAATTTCATGAGAGGCCGCCCAGCCCCCCCTGACAGCACGTTAAACCCTGTATTTCTGTCCGACAGGGTACGAGGCAGGCTTGGACTCGGAGGAAAGGAGGATTGTTTTGGTGGGAAAAACTGGAGTGGGAAAGAGCGCTGCAGGAAACACCATCCTGGGAAGAGAGGCGTTTGAGTCTGAGCTGTCTCCATGCTCCCAGACCGCTGAGTGCCACAAAGCTAAAGGGTCTGTGGATGGTCGAAGTGTCGCTGTCATCGACACTCCAGGCCTCTTTGACACCAACTTCACCCAAGAGGAAGTGCTGAGGAGGATCAAAATGTGCATCTCTCTGTCGGCCCCGGGGCCTCACGCCTTCTTAGTGGTCCTTCAGCTGGGCAGGTTCACCAAGGAGGAGAAAGACACCATCGAGATGATCCAGATCACTTTTGGTGAAGAAGCTGCTCGGTACACGATGGTGCTGTTCACACACGGAGACCAGCTGGGGAAACAAACCATCGAGGGCTACGTGGCTGAGAGTCCAGATCTAAAGGCTCTGATCCGGACCTGCTACAACCGATACCACGTCTTCAACAATGAAATCAAAGACCCAGACCAAACCAGCCAGCTTCTGGACAAAATCGACAAAATGAGCATGGCAAACGGAGGAAGCTTCTACACAAATGAAATGTTCTTGAAGGCAGAGGAGGCCATAGAAAAGGAGAAGATACGCCTCCTGAAGGAGATGGAGGAGCAGAGGAAGAGGGAGCTGGACGCACTGAAGGCCAGAATGGGAGCAGGATCAACTTACCGGAGAGAGGAGCGGCTGGTATACAAGAGATACGAGTGTCAAGCCAGAACACAGGCCGAGAGATCCAATAATTTTATCGCAGCTCCAGCCATACTGTTATCAACAACCTGCGGCGCTGCTGTTGGGGGGATTCTGGGCATTGCAGGAGGTCCCATTGGTATTGCGGTTGGAGTTGCGGCTGGAGCGGCAGTGGGAGCTGCAGTGGGAGCTCTATCAGTCACAGTCTCAGAGCGATGTAACGTGCAATGAGACGAACCATCACATAATCACAGAAAAATGAAGAGTTAAGTTTGTCTCCACGCATGTTTTCAATCTGTGCCAGTGAAGCTACAAACTGATGAGTTCGCATCTTGATTCCAGAAAGTGTTTTCTCCCACACTCTAAGAAAACTACGAACTTTGAAACTTCTGTTCTCTAGAGATGGACTAGACTCATCCCAAACATGGACGCCATCTGTGTGAGACGTATCCCATACTTTGATTCTTTGATTATCAGGAAAAAAAATGGATTTCTGTGTAATGTGCTCAAAAGGGTAATCAGCTCCTGCATCTGTAGCCCTCGAATGTATGTATATCTGTATATAATAAATAATGAAGTAAACAACCATGATGCAAATTGGCTGTTTATTGGTGCTGCATGGAGATTGACTTTGTTACACTTTATATTTATTTTGTATATTCCTTTTTAAACAGTGTGGAGGAAAGCATCCAAAACCCTTTATTGATCAAATTTAATAGATTCTGATTGATGATTATTTAAAGGAAGGGACATGGCGCTGAAATTATAACCCTAATTTGAATGAAGTTGGAACATTTAGTAAAACATTTGAAAAAAAAAAAAAAACACAAATTCGCAAATCCTGTTTAACTTATATTCATTCAGAGACATTACAAAGACAATATTTTGTTGTTCAAACTGATGAACTTTATTAATTTTTGCACCAGACAGCTTTTCCTTGAATGGAATGAACTATGTATCTTTTCCTTTATTTTGAAAGCCCATCCTAAAACATTTTTACTGTACCATATTGAATTTGGCATTTTGTAAAGTGTTCAGAGCTATAACCAAACTATTTCTGTGGCTTAAAGTTGCTTGATGATTAAAATATACATCAAAATCCTCAAAATGATCTAAGATTCAACCCTCAGGTCAACAGGGCATGTTGACTAAAAAGTGAGGGAGGATTTTCTCCTGTCAGAGATGGGAAAGAGACTCTCATGGGGTGAGTTGGGTCCTTTATAAAATGAACCTTTGATTCGCAAAGATATAAACCACTTTTAGAGTTCACTGATATATAAAGAAGCATCATAAAGCATTTGAAGAGTATGACACTGAGAAGTTCCTGTGTATCTCCTTCACAGGGTCTAAGAAGCAGCGTAAGAGCGACGCTCTAAGGATCATCCTGCTGGGAAAGACTGGAGCAGGAAAAAGTGCCACAGGAAACACCATCCTGGGCAGAGAGGCCTTTCAGTCCGAGCTCTCCTCGTCCTCCTGGACTTTTCAATGCAAGAGAGCCGACGGAGATGTGAGAGGTCGAAAGGTGGCCGTCATCGACACCCCGGGTCTGTTCGATACTAACTTCAATGAGGAGGAGCTGTTAAAGAGGATCCAGCCGTGCATGTCTCTGTCTGCTCCGGGGCCTCACGCCTTCTTGGTGGTCCTTCAGCTGGGCAGGTTCACCAAAGAGGAGCAGGACACCGTCAAGATGATTCAGACCTATTTTGGTGAGGCTGCAGCTAAATACTCTCTGGTGTTGTTCACACATGGGGACAAACTAAAGAAACAAACCATAGAAACCTTCATCTCAAAGAGCCAGGAGCTCACAGGCCTCGTTGAGATGTGCTACAACAGATACCACGTCTTCAACAACCGAATCAGCGACCAGGAGCAGATCGATCAGCTGCTGGATAAAATCGACAAGATGATTCTGGACAACGAGGGCGGGTTCTACACACCGAAGATGTTCAAGAAAGCCAAAAAGTCGTCAAAGAAGGAGAAGAAGAGGGTTTTAAAGGAGCAGCAGGACGAGGAGCAGAGGAGCAAGGACGCTCTGAGGACTGAAGTGGCCAGGGAGATGGGTTTGACAGAAGAGCCATACAAACATGGTAAATGTGTTCTGCAGTAAAGGCGGGACACGGGACTCTCTGGATCCACTACATGACACAGCTTAAGACTCAGACTCTCTTTGGGTGGACCAGGTTTAAGGATTATTCACCGCCAGAGTGCGATGTACCAACATCAGGCTTTACAGGTGTGGTTTTAGGAGTTAAGTGTTTGTGGAAACAGTTCAGCATGTTGGAACTGTTAAAATTGAACTCAAACACAAAATTGAACGTCACTTAGGTTTAAATGCACTGCTGTTTCTCTGTGTAATACTTTATGATTGAATGAGCTTTGGTATCTGACCATATTATATTGTATTAAAGTGCTGTTGTGTGTTCATAAATGTAAATAAAAACAATCTCTGTAACTCCTCATGTGTCCACCAGAAGCTTGCTGTGAAACCCCCATAAATGCTGAGGTTAAAATGTTCTATTCCACGACATTAAACATGTCAAAAGTCTGACTCAAGAAATGGTTTCAGTTTATCATTTTTGCTTCCATAGTCTATGGGAGGTTTGAGAACATGTCATGATATCTCATCTGAGGAGATTCAGACAGAAAGCATAGATCTGAAAACTCAACTCCAACTCAGCTTCAAGTCTTTCTGTTTTTGGGTCAGATAAAACAGTTAGGCGGCATTTACAATATAATATTGGAAGAAGTCTGGACTGAATCTGCCCAATCTGCTGGACTAAATGTAAATGTGAACGCAAGAAGATGTATTTAAACATAAGCATAAACATAAAGAAAGCAGACATCAGTCGGTAGCTGCCCTAAACAAATGAAGTAAGTGCATCCTGTCCTCATTTAATTGACTTTATATGAGCAATGATGAATCATTTCAAGGCAAATATTGAGGCTGATGATGGAAACAGCCCTCCAGTGCAAATAACCAGAACCTGTTTCTGTGAACAACAGTGACGCCTAGTGGTAGAGAAGGTCATTGCACGCAGAGAAGATTTAAAACATTTAACAGAGAATTTAGTAAGTCTCAGTATTGATACTGACACTTTTTCAAGGTGTTTAAGGGTCACAGGTGGCTAGAGCCTATCCTTGCTGTCATTAGGTGAGAGGTTTATCCTGGACTGGCCTTCAGTCAAGATTAGATTAGATTCAAAGTCAAAATTATGAGACAAGAGGTTAACATTAAGACATGAAAAAAGTCTTGATTTTCAGATAAAATAAGAAAATTTTTTGATACAATCAACATTTTTAGAAATTAAATTTAAAATACCAATATAATAAAGTCAAAATTAAGATATTTAAAGTTGACGGTATGAGATAAAAGATTTCATATTGAAATAGAACGAAATGACTTTCATCTTGTAAATTTGACTTTTTATCTCAAAATTTTGTCTTATTAACGAAAAAAAAAACTCTACTAAGCTGGTTTTTCATGAACTTAACTTTTTTTTTAACAGGGCTTCTTGATGTTACAGTCTCCTGCATTTATGTATTCCACGTTATTTTGGTTTGTGTGGTTATTATTTATGTTCAGGGCCTAAAATTTCTAATGTTTTCAGTTGATCCTTAAGTTGTCTTTTAGAGGGAACTGAAAATGAGAATCAGTCTAGAGGAGGGTATTTTGAAGGAAAATCGTGTTTTTATGGCATTTCTCATAAACTGAATGAAGTTTTGTCCGTTTTTAGTTCACTGTTGAAGCGCGTGGTGGCGGTCACGTGACCTGTCAGCAGCTCAGTCATGTGACTCTCCGCAGCTCTGCTCACTCAGCAGCTCCACTGCTCCACATTTCCACAGACAGACTTGAGGCTGTGATGATGGAGCTGAGAGCTGCTCCTGTGTTTGTGCTGATCCTCGGAGTGTCTGCGGCTCTCGGATCCTCTCAGTCCTACATCCTGAACGATAAGGACGGACTGGGCAGGGTTCTGGACGGGATCGGGGGTCTGAGCGGCGGAGGGGTGAGTGCAGGTCTACTTCCGGGTTCGGTCCCGTCCCCAGTAGCTGTGAAGTGAATCTCTGTACTAAGACTCTTTGTTGTTTTTTCACCGTCCTGTTCCCCTGCTCCATCAGGCCACCTCTCGTCTGTTGGTGAACTACGCAGAGCCGTACCGCAGTCAGATCCTGGACTACCTGTTCAAGGTGAGAGTGGCTGCGGATCATTCATTCAGATCATTACTAACCTCTAACCCCTCTTTGCACTGTCAATGAACAACCTTTAAACCGACTTTCCTGCTGCTTTCAGCCCAACTTTGGAGCCTCTTTGCACATACTGAAGGTGGAGATTGGGGGAGATGCTCAGACCACAGGTGAGACTCAAACAATCAGAAAAATGTTTATAACCTTGTTATTATCACAACATTCAAAGGATCAAACAAAGGGCCCAGCAGCCTGAAACCAGCTCCCAAATATCAGTCATAGAGCACAGGTGAATGAAATAACCATGCATTTATTCTTTTTTGGTGAGTTGGACTCAAAGTGCGCATACTGTAACTAAATGCTTTAGTCTTTTGAGTCTCCTGGCTTTTCTTTAATGTGATGAAAATGCTGGACTTTTTTTATGGAGCCAAGAATGACAAAGCTTGAACTATCCCAAGTAGGTCAATTCATTTACTGCTCAGCACAACATTTACAACACGTCTGTCAGAATGCCAAGCACTAGGCAGTGCTAACTAAAGTTGAAGGTAAATTTGTTTAGAAAATATAAATGAATAGAATGGAATATTCTTTATGGATCCCCTATTATGATACATTTTCTTATTACAATTGCAGCAAGGAAAAAAAAAAACAAAGTTCAAAATGCAAGGAAATAATTGGAAACAAAGTAATAAGAACCAGAAATTCACAAATTTAGAAATGATTGCCATAATGCAATTAAAACCTTCAGTTTTGTGCCACTTTATTGAACATAGAAATAAAAGTATTAACATTAGAGAACCTGGATAAAGCCAACATCCATGACTGTATCGGTGAAAGAAGCATATATAACACTATTGCGTGTGTTTGATGTGGTTCTTCACTGTTCCCTCTGCGTGTCCTCAGATGGCACCGAGCCATCACACATGCACTATGAGAACGATGAGAACTACTTCAGAGGCTACGAGTGGTGGCTGATGAAAGAGGCCAAGAAGAGGAACCCTGACATCACTCTCATAGGTGAGCTCAGGTGTACTGACTCTGCTGTACCGCTCAGGTAAACAGCCATAAGGTTAAAGGTCATAGGTTCATTGATATTGCCTGAGCCTGTGCGTGTGTGTGTGTTTGTGTTAAGGTCTGCCCTGGGCGTTTCCTGGTTGGGTGGGTCACGGTAAGAACTGGCCATATGACTTCCCAGACATCACTGCAGCGTATGTGGTGAACTGGATCCTGGGGGCTAAACAGTACCATGACCTGGACATCCAGTATGTGGGGGTGTGTATGCATGTTTTATTCATATCTTGTTCACGTCCTTCTGCAGAACTTATCTTTATATCACATCAACACAAACTGCACAGATGTAAGCAGACCTGATATGTAAATACAATACTCTTTACAATTTAGAAAAAATATTACAAATGCAAATAAAAAGACAAATATTTCCATCCATTACTTGCATTAAGTACATCATGACGGACTTCATTAGCATTAGTTCCACTTAAACTTCAGTATTAAGTTTCTCTCAGGAAATTAACAGGTGAGTTAAGGAGACATGAAATAACTGAACAGTCAGGTGACAAACGCTTTGGAGTGAACCTTCCTGTTTGATTTGATGTGATTGTTTGTGGCTTGGTGATAGTATTTCAGACTGTTTGTCGTTGGTGATCCAGTGAAGTCCAGCTGCCTGCCGAGCATATTTTCTGTGTGACTAAAATTTGCCTTTTTCCTTCTAGATCTGGAATGAGCGAAACTTTGACAGCAAGTACATTAAGGTAATCCTCCCCTCTTACCTCTAAAAGCACAGATATGACTGATGAATGTGCATTCTGTGTAATAAATGAGAAAAACAGCCACAAACATTGAGCTTCATCCCACATGAGGTGTTAAGTCTGGGTTGTAGCCGTGTTCCTCTGAGCGCGTGTCTGTATTTAAGGTTCTCCGGGCCTCTCTGGATAAAGTGGGTCTGACTGAGGTCGGCATCATCGCGGCAGACGGTGACTGGAGCATCGCTAAGTCTGTGATCGCTGACTCGTATCTGAATGATGCTGTTCAGGTGCTTGGGTGAGTACAGGTGGCATCAGATTAAAACTTTAAAGAGTAAGGTAGATGATGAGTTATGAGTCCATATAAAATCTGAAGTCTGCTGACAGACTGATCATGTGACAAACAGAGACTGTACCTGTGTGTGTGCGCGCGCCTGTTTTTAACACACTTTGGATTTATTGCACGTTTATTCGGGGTTTGGTTTCCTCTGTGCCTGCTGTGTGGATCAGAGCTGAATGTTTCTGGCTGTTTTTCTGTGGGACTTAGTTCAGTCAAATCTTCAGTTCATTCCCTACATTATGTACTTGCATGCTCCTATACATCATTCCTCTGTGCATGACAGAGATAAGGCATGACTTATTTAATGTACAGATACTGCAATGTTTTGATACCACCATGTAAACATTTACTGTGAACGTAGAGCTGCACATCTTCATACTTTTACATCTGAAGTTAATAGTTAGTTTGCAGTTACTAACAAACAGAACAAATTATCAGGGCCAGGGCCTGAAATATATATAAATAACAATTTAATGACTTTTAGTTTAAATCATTATTCAGCAAGCCCCCCTAATTTATGTAACTCACCTGTCTAGGAGAGCAGATGGGCAACAGAAAGGGACAGTAAAAAACCCGCAAACTACTCCTCCAGTCTCAAAACCAACAACAAAACTAATCTTGCATTTTTGGCAATGTTTATTCGAGCAAAACAACCCAAATACTTATTGAACAAAGAAAAAACTCTAAGCCCAACTTTTAACAAAACAAAAAAATATATATATAAAAAACAGATGGAAGAGAAGTTAAACAATAAACTGAAGTCAAAACAATAGACTTATTAAACAACAACAATTACCCCCACAATTTTTACACAACAGTGTAACAGGCAAAATAAAATCATACAGCCCATAAAGATTTGGAGGCCAAAGGAATAGCTGAATTGCAGAAAGGAGAAGTGTAATACATGTCTGGCTAAAAGACATAAAGCAAAATCAGACTTTTTTCATTAAACAAATAATCAGCAGGAGAAAGGGTGTCAAAAACTAAAGATAAGATTTGAATCAGTAATATGATATTTAAGTGCTGATATCAGATCAAATCATGGAGTTATCTAAATATTTTCACTGATCAAAACTTAAGATTGGAGACTTTATATGTTCATTTTTTTTCTCTACACAAACTTTGGGCAACTGTGAGCTGTTTTTTTTTATTTACCCAAACTGTTCACTGAATGCATGTTATGTTTTGATAGTGATTCCGTGATTAGAAATATATTAAAAACAAATTTGTTAAGATTTAGTTGTAATCAAACAGTTTTACATGGTGGCAGTAAACTCTGTACAGACCAAACCAGTGAAGAGTTTCCCAGCAGTGACTCAGTGTCTCCCTCTGCTGGACCAGCTGCTGCGGTACACACTGGATAAGAGCGGGCTGGAGGGGGTCAAGATCATAGCCAGTGACAACCTGTGGGAGCCCATTTCTCTGAGTCTGCTGCTAGACCCTGAACTCAGCACGGCTGTAGACGTGATAGGGTAGGAGCCCCCAGAGGGTCTGCATGGCCTCACACTCTAACCTGTCTTCACACACACACACACACATCCACAGACACTGCATGGCCTCACACTCTGTGTCTAACTTATTAACACACACATTGCATGAAATGATATGAGTATTCTGACAGTGTTAAAATGCTCTGACCCCAGTGAGTGAGTGTGTGTGTGTGTGTGTGTGTGTTTATGCTGACCCTGCTCCCTGCTGTTCTCATTCTTCTGGGCGGACTTATTTCTGTGTCTTAAAATTATTTCCACACCATCAGATTTGGATTTTAGTAACCTTTGTCTTCAGCCTCCTGACTCTGACGGGATCAGGGTTGTGATCATGATCCTACATTGCAGATGAAAACGCTGTTCTGCCACTCTGGGTTGGGAACTTTTTCACACACCTGTGTTTATTTCACACACACACTGATGTTCTCTCGTCTTTTGAGGACCTGCTCCAGCCCTTGTACTCAGAGTCTGGTTGTGCGTCACTAAGTTTGATGGTTTGCGGAGCTGTCATTAGCATATTGACATATTATCATCATATGTGTGACACTCAGGGCTCACTACCCGGGCACCACCACCGTGTTGGATGCTCTGAAGACCCAGAAGAAGCTGTGGTCATCTGAGGACTACAGCACCTTCAACAACGAGGTGGGAGGAGGCTGCTGGGCCCGGATCCTGAACCAGAACTACATCAATGGACTCATGACCGCGTAAGGAAAATACTCACTCACACAGCTCCAACTTTAAAGGATAGTTTTTTGGTGAATAATGTGTTTTTTTAGCTTAACTCTGCACACAGCATTGAAGAGAATGAGGTGTTCACTTTGTCCTGGGCAGGTCTAAGCCTCAGTTAACCTCCTGTGTCTGTGGTTTTCTCTTAGAACCATTTCCTGGAATCTGGTGGCGAGTTACTACGATGATCTTCCGTTCGGTAGAGATGGGCTGATGACGGCTGAGGAGCCGTGGAGTGGAAACTACGTGGTGGAGTCCCCGATCTGGATCACAGGTCTGTTTCAAATACTGCGCATACATGTGACTGATACAGAGGGTTTTATTTCTGCTGGTGGAAGCAGAACAGGATGATGTCAAACTGGACACTGAACCGACCTTCATGACCTCTGAAACACCTCAATTTGAAGGCGGTTTAGATCCCAACATGTCTCCTGTTAAAGACTCAGAGGTGTGAGCAGAGATCCTAGCATCATCTTCAAATAAGATGATGCTTCAGTTACTCTGATGTGACTCAAACATCTCAGATTTAGTATCAAACTCTGATTTGTTAATGTGAGAATAGTTTAAAAAGTTTTACAGATCAGTCTTAAACCTGTCCTCATGTATCTTTAATCATTTCTTCCGATTGATAAAGGATAACTGACATGGAAAGCACTGTGTGTTCTGAGAACTAGCACAAAAATAAAGTTTATTAAGCGTAGCTTAAGTGGAAATCATACTGTAGACTTTGGAATAAGGTTGTGTCCAGGTTTTGTTTGTTGAAAGTCTTCTCTATGAATGAATCATAAAATGAAGCAGTGAATGTTTCCTTTAGCTCACACCACTCAGTTCACTCAGCCTGGATGGACATACCTGCAGACGGTGGGACACCTGGTGCAAGGGGGAAGCTACGTCGCTTTGACTGACCAGAGAGGAAACCTCACTGTTGTCATAGAAACCATGGTTGGTCTTGTTTTCCTGTTGTAATTTGAGGATTATTTCTGTGCACTGATCTAACAGAGTTTTTACCTGTGTGTGGTTTTGACAGACTCATGATCACTCGGTGTGCATCAGACCTCCTCTCCTTCCGTTCAACGTCACCTCCCAGAATGCAACTTTCCAGCTGAAGGGCTCCTTTGTAAGCTCCTCTGAGGCCTTCATCACGCTGTTTAATATCAGCAAACTTATCTTTAATGAGTGTTTTTCTCTCCACAGGCCGACATAAAGCAGCTCCAGGTTTGGAGGTCACAGTTTAACTTCAAAACGAAGAAGCCGTCATTCTTTGAGGAGCTTTCGCCTCTGAAGGTAAAATGACTCAGATCAAGAACATCAGCTGTTTACATCAGCTGTGTGCAGCGTTAAATGTGTTGGTGATGTTCTCAGCTCACAGACGGCTCCTTCACTCTTCACCTGGCTGAAGATGAAGTTTACACTCTGACCACCTTAACCTCAGGACACAAAGGGGTTTACCCCACGCCACCTCGCTCTACTCCATTTCCCAAAGTCTACAAGGATGACTTCAATGTTCGTACGTTCCACACACTCGCACACAGACACAAACAAACAAATACTGACAAAAGGACACAAAGGCTTTTGTTTTCTTGTGAGTTGCTGACAAAGCTGGCCTCTGAAACGGTGCTTTGTGACTTTTTTCTACCCAAAGTGAAAAACATAGATCAGAAAGTAAAGATTATTGAAGGAAACAGAGCTCTCGGACATTTTGAAAACGCAATATGAAAGTGTTACTCCCCAGATTTTTTATGCAAAAAGAATGATCAGTCAATCTTATCTGGTATCAAATCTACTGCCGGTCAATACTTCAAATGCAAATCATAGTGTTGGCACTACACTGGGCTCTAAGGGGTTAAAAGTCGAACAGAAATGAAATAGTAAATACGAGGAAGAATGACAGCAGCGTCTGTCCTCATCACACCAGATGTTTGGATTGTCGAATGAATTACTGATCTTCGTGACTTCTTCTGTCTCTCTATAGGAAACCCTGCGTTCTCTGAGGCTCCAGACTTTGCAGATCAGACCGGTGTCTTTGAGTACTTCATGAACCTGACCGATCCTGGACCTCACGTCTTCACCTTCCGACAGGTTCTGACCCAGAGACCTGTCACCTGGGTGGCAGACGCTGACCAGACCATCAGTGTGATTGGGGACTATGGGTGGTGAGCAGAGCAGACCTCTTCCTCTGTCTGGTCATCTTTAAAGTTTAGCACATTACATGACACTGCCTGTGGTGTTTGTGATACAGGCAGAACCTGACGCTGTCCTGTGATGTCTTCATGGAGACGGTGAAGACTGGAGGCGTGTTTGTGGCGGCTCGGGTGGACAAAGGAGGAGGGTCTGTCCGCAGCGCCAAAGGAGTCTTCTTCTGGGTGTTTGCAGACGGCACCTACAAAGTCACCAACGACCTGGGTCAGTGGGTTCACCTTCTCTGAGGTGTTCAGTGAAATATTACAGTAATAAGACACACAGCTGTCTGTCTTTATTAAAGACTTAAAGTTAAACCCTGTTAAGTCAGCTCTCAGTTACTCTCCTTATGCTCCAGAGGAAAACCTGTTTTCATAAGAACAAGGATTTAATATGGCCATGAAAGTAAAATAAGTTATGTGGTTATGGGATTGAGTCCTGAAGAACAGGAATAATATAGCAGTGAGATTTATTTGCCATCTTATCATTTCATTCTGAGTATCACATCAACAGTACAATCAGAGAGTCTAGTAACTGGAGAATGATACAGGAGTTTATGGTACACTCACAGATGATCAAGCTGAATGAGAGCGAACCAAAACCAGTTTTTATTTTATTTCTATGAATTTTCATGAATGAAGACCTGCATCTCTAAATCTGCAAATGCTTCATGTTACCATGTGAAAGGCTTTAGATGTTAGATGTTTGACTGAAGAAGAAAGAAATAAGACAGCATCATTAGACTTACATCTGTGTCATCAGGGATAACTTAGTTTTTCCTTTTTTAGTGTTTTTCTCTTTTAAAATCTTATGATATATTTATTAAATGGTCACTTTGAATAATACAGTAATAATAATAATTATTATATTCATATAATTAGATTGATAAACAAATAGTTATTATGATGGAGTACAAATGTATGCAATATCAGCCTAACTTTAAAAAGTGTGTTCGATTGGCTCAGATGTATGGTCAGTAAGTTTCATGATGTCCTGCTGTTGTCTTCCAGCTGGACAGATGGTCCTGGCAGAGGGACAGTCTGGCACTCGAGCGTTCGGCTGGCACACTCTGACTCTCACTGTGGAGGTGAGTACAGGCTTTAACTCCCCCATTAAAGAGTCTTTTCTGTGAGAGATGGGTAATGTTTAAGGGAATCAGGTTTTCTCTTGACAGTCTGATTTATTAAGTGGAAAAGTAATCACACAAAAACTTTTCAGCTGTAGTGCGTCTCTTAAATCCTTCACTGGGTGTGGTATACTCGATTGATAATGTAAATATTAAAGTACTGATGATTTGTTTCATGTCTCTGATGAATGGTGTGAGTAGTTAAAGTAACCTGACCCTGAATCAGAGTCTGAGTGTGAACCTGTCCTGCCTCTGTGCCCCTCTCCTCCTCAGGGTCAGTATGCGTCCGGTCTCCTGAACGGGTATCCTCTCTGGAAGAACGCCGTGGTCCTGACTCCTCCCAGCGGCTGGGCAGCGATAGGGACGCGCTCATTTGAACTGGCTCAGTTTGATAACTTTAACGTGGTGGCGCAGTGACGACTGGACTGAGAGATTTACACCCTGCTGTGAATAATTTATTGACCTGGTTGAAGCCTTGCGTTAATGACGTGCCTTTTGGATTTATTTTATTTTTCTCTTTTTGGAGATTTGAAGGTGATACACTTGAATTATGGGAATAAAAGGGGAATGAATGATAACACACTGCTGCCTTAAGCTTTTACATTTCTGCCTGTTGTGATTGTAAATTATTTTTTATGAAATAAAAATACTTTTTTAATGAAGTTTAATTTGACTCCAAGCCTTTTGTGACTGACACTATAGTGGAAATCACTGCATCTTGAAAGAAAAAAACAAAACAAAAAAACTGGTGTGAAAGGAGGAGGCAGCCTGTCTTTCAAACCTTTCCTTTTGAAAGGGAGGTGAATGAATAACAGAACTGACATTCACATATTCTTACAGGAAAGTATGATTTGGTTGCGACTTGTGAATAGAACACCATTTGAAGAAACAGCTAGCACCTGTTAAACACAAGGAAAATAGCCAGTTATAGTTGAAACCAGTTATAGTTGAGGATTTCAGGCTGACCAATCAGATTTCTCTTGGCAGCCCCAGACTTTCATGAAATGTGCTGTAATTGAGGCATAAAGACGATTTTTATTTTTGTATTAATTTTTTTTAATTTTCAAGTTTACCACACGGTTGTTTTTGACATTACTTCGGACTGCTTGATGTTGAAAAGAGTTTCATGTGTGGCCACAGTTGTTTCTCCACCTTCATCTGGAATAAACACCCAAAATAAACACCTGTAAACGCAGTCGCTCGAGCGGAGGACCAGTGATCCGCGCGTGCCTGTTAACTCCATGGCAACAAGGCACTGACAACAGCAGCCAAAATGGCGGAGAGACGCAAACGGTCACAGAAAAGAGTTTTTATCAACAACGTGGACTCGTATAGCTCTAAATGTATCAGCAAGGTAAATATATTCAATTTACATAATTTATCCAGTTTATTGGAAGTGGGAAACAATGTTAGAACGAGTTAACAGGTTGGTAACACGGTTAACGTCTGTTTTTGTAGTTTTCTGTATGTACTGCCCGAGTCATCACCTCTCTGTCTGTTTGTAGTTTCTGTCAGAGTGTTTGGTTGGAGCACATGCTGATGGAGAAAATGAAGAGGAGGAGATAAAGGATCCTGAACACGGAGGAGAAAAGTGTTTTCATGTTGTTGGGACTGTTTCTGACTCACCAGAGGAGGGAGACAGAGCTCACCTGTATGAGGCGTATTCAGTGAGTACCTGCCTCCTCTGACATTAACATCCTTAATCCAAATGGTCCACTGTTAACAAAGTTAATTTACGTTTTGTCTTGTTTTTTGTAAAGAATAAGAACAGAGAAGCCCTGCTCTCCAAACTCTTGGACTGTGATGTCATTATCTACAATATTGCCCAGCATGCCAAGCAGATAGGGGAGGCTCTATGGGCTGTCAGAGGTGAGGAGCTTGGGTCTATATTGGCTTTGTTGTTGTGTGATTCTTAGGTTGGTATGAGACTCCTCTTAACATCAGGCTGAACCAGTCAGTGTTCAGACATTTGCATTCATTTTTTCTTAACTTTTTTCTGCACGTCTTTTCAGTTTCTTAGTGTCTATCCGTCGTCGTAGAGGACATTTTGCATCTCAGTTTTGTAGTTTTGTGTCTCTTTAGGTCATTTCAATGTAATTCAGTGTCTTTCATGCTTTTTGGGGAGTTTTTTCTTCCCCATGTGGCCATTTTGTGTTTTTATTATGACTATTATTATAATTATGTTATTAATATTTCATGTTGAAACTGGATTCTTTTTTCCCTAAAAACTAAACATCTCTTGAGATATATTGTCATATTTGCCTTTTTTTCATAAATCCTTTTGTCATGTAATAATTTTTGATTATATGTCAATCAGTGAATCAAGTAAGGATGCTGTCTCTTGTGTTTGTAGCTCTTCATGGAAAGATGGAACATTTCTCTGCACCAAAGACCTTCATCCTGGTCTCCACAGTTATGACCTGGGCCTGCAGCAAACCTGTTGATCCTGTAAGAGCACACATTCACTCTGACATGCTTTGCAAGATATTACATACCTGAATTGGTTGTACAGAGTTTCTGTTTGCTGAGGTTGTTTTAGTAACTTCTGAACTCATTGTTGGAAAAACTTATTGTGCCTGGGAAAATGAAGAAATCTGGATGAAAAAAGAAAGAATGATTTACATCAGCCATGTTTTTAGACACTTCTGCCCAGCGTTTACAGAAATATGTTGTGATTATAACCCCTGATTTCATCAGTGGATGTTATCTTAACTCCATGTTTTGGAGTCATTTGAGAAAAAATGAGAAAGAGTTTCTTGTGCACCTTTAACCACACCTCGTATAGTATGTACCAAGTTAATGAACCCTTTGGATAATTATGTGCTGTGACTGTTACTCTCTGCTGAAGTCTGTCAGCTGTGTGTTACTGTAATACTCCTTCATACTTTCTCTCCTTTGTTTTTGTTCTTGGTGTTGGGTCTCAGGACGATCCGGAGCTCCCGTTCACTGACGAGATTTTCTGGAGAAGACGCGCTCACCCAAACTTCAAAGATCACATTGATGTGGAGAAGAGGACAGTCAAAATGGGGAAAACGGTCTGTATAGAATCCCTTTGCTGAGATTTTCCAACCTGGAGGAGAAAGATGACTCTGACCTCTAACTCTGTGACGTGGTCGTTTTTCAGAACAGAAAGTTGTTTTCAACATACGTGGTGGCGTCAGGGCTTCAGTACGGGATGGGAGAGCAGATCTTTCACTATTTCTTCAAGGTGAGACTGCTGACTGAATGAAACATGGATGTAATCCCTGTGAAGTCACCAGTTTGTGTCTGAGGCAGAGTTTTGAAGCCCATTGTTAGTGGGTGCCACATTGATAATGCTGAACTCGACCTGGCTTTGTCCGTGTTTGGGCTTAGGTGAGGTAAAGAGGTGGGGCTAAATCCTCCTCATTCACAGGGTGCCCACCTGTTGGTCAAGTCAACCACTCCGTCATATAGGCTCCTTTCAGCTTCCTCTCTCTGGCCGTTGGTTTGTTGATCAAACTGCTGCAGGAACACTTCAGTGACTGCACCTTTAAAACAGCTGAACAGTCAGTGCATGATACTTTATTGAATCTAGTTATCTTTGTGTTGCTGTATATGTTGTTTTTACCTTAGGATGTCAAGTCTTCCTCACTGCTGAATCTTCTTGGTTACCATTGACATTGAAAATTTATTCCACGTTATGTTATGTCAGCTAAACTCAAGTGTTACTGTCATCACACGTTCGATGTTCGACTGAGCTCTTTGGGCAGCATCTTCTTGACTGTTTATGGGAGAACATTCAATTTGCGTGAAGTTTTTACCTGAAGTCAGCTTTGGTCTGACACGGACTGTAGCTTTAAGATGGAGAAGTGTTTTTTTTTTCATTTAATTGTGACTCACTAGACAAACTTTATCCCCAGACATCCTGGCTGGGGCAGAAACAAATGATCCCTGTGTTTGGAGACGGACAAAACATCATCCCCACCATTCATATAAATGACCTGGCAAGGTGACACACACACACACGAACACAAATTTCATGTATTTATTCCCTGTTATCGTGTATTTTATACTTTGCGCTGTAGTCTTTTCAGTATGTTTGGTCTTGTAATCACATATCTGTGTGTGATGAATAAAGACCTTCAGTTTAAAATCACAAACAGTAAATCTTTCTTTGAATGTTTGTCATGCAATAATAAAAACTGTGAAATTTGTAACCTCATTTTTTTACTGTGAAACATGTTCTCACATTTTTGTCCTGAAGTGTGATTCAGAACGTGATCGAACACCGGCCAAAGCCATATTACCTGTTGGCCGTGGACCAATCAAATAGCACCATGGAGGACATTGTGAAGGTGGGAGCAGGAGATAATGAAAATAATTCTAAAAACTCATAAATACACAAATAATAAACTGTGAAGGGATTAGATACATTAGATACTTTTCTACTGTCCTCACTGGTGTCGGTATATCAACTGGCTTTATTTGCAGACACATGGCTTCTGACTGACTGACTGTTCTATTTGCTGTCTCCTCTGTTAGTCTATTGCTTCTGCTCTTGGACCCGCAAAGATCCAGAAGACACCGTTTGAAGAAGCTTTCCTCACACAGGACCTGAGTGTATGACCCTTAAAAGTTTTTTTTTTTAGGAATGATTATCACTGGTCTCTGGTCAAAAACATGTTCATGAAAAACAAAGTCAAACCCAGCTGGAATGTGTTTGTCTGTTCCAGGTGATGGAGATGGACTCCCTGCTAGTAAACCTCCGGATGGAGGCGGTCCACATTAAGGAGCTGTTCTCTGTGAGCTGGTGCTGTGAGTCTGGGCTGGTGGAGAACATGGATCAAGTGGTGGAGGAGTTCAGACAGAGCAGGGGGCTGCTGGTAGGACACCGAGCAGGAAGTAGACCTGAACCAAATAAGCGTTTCAACCTGAATAAAACATTTTTAATTTAACATTGCAGACATGTCCAAAATATTACTAACTTTTTATTCTGTGTGTGTGTGTGTGTGTGTGTCAGCCCCTGCGTGTGTGTGTCTTAGGTCCTCCTGCTGTTGGTAAGAGCTCATTGTGCAAACAGATTTGTGAACTTTACAAACTGCACCACATCACTTTGAAGGGGACTATCTCTGAAATCATCGCAGAACTGGTGAACACACCAACACACTCAAGCACATACACACAAACACTTATACACGTGTTAAGAGGAAAAAATGCACATTTTGTATTTCCTCACCTGAAAAACGTATTAATTGGCACAATTAACCGAATACTGACATGAATGGCAGAGGCCAGTTCATAGTTCAGTCAAGGGCCCATCCTAACTCTTTGTCTCTGTTTCAGGAGCTTGCTGTGAAGAACTCGGAAATGGAAGCAGAGGCCGATGACTCTGCAGAAGAGCTGCTGTTCAGTGTGAAGGAAAGCATGGAGCAGAATGGAGGTATACGCTATGACCAGCAGGGTTTACCTGCCTGGTGTCACCGGATTAAACTCATCCTGTCACCTCCATTTCATAACTTTAACCTCATCTTGTGTCCTGTAATGTGTTTTTGAACTCATACATGTTCACATCATGATGAAAACATGCTCTTAGAATTGTCATCTGCAAGAGTTGCTGGGCTTCTGCTGAATACAAGCAGCCTATGCACAGTCCAGATTGAATTTAGTGATACCTTACTGGATGGACTTTGGTTTGCGACCCTGACAGAAAATGTAAATGTACAACCCCAATTCCACTGAAGTTGGGACATTGTGTAAAATGTCAATAAAAACAGACAGAATGCAATGATTTGAAAATCCTCTTCAACCTATATTAAATTGAATACGCAAAAAAAAAAGAAAAAAGAAATTTAGTGTTCAAACTGATTTGGTTTATTGTTTTTGTGCAAAGATTTGCTCATTTTGAAATGGATGCCTGATACACAAAAATATAATCAATAAGGGAATTTCCATATCAACTTGGATGATTGGAAGTGTTTGATCTCTGTCTCTGTCAAAGATCCCCAATCTCTTGTGTCCAGCATCTACTCACTGTAGTGCTGTCTTCAGGGTGTCCTCCTCAGTGTGACCCTTCTCACCTGCAGGTCAGCTGGAGGATTACCTGATAGTAAAGCTGCTGAAACACAAACTGAAGTCCAACCCCTGCAGGAACCAGGGCTTCATCCTGGACGGGTTCCCCGACACGTACGAGCAAGCTAAAGAGCTCTTCTCTGGTATACACACACATACACACACATAAACTCATGCAACATGAAGAAGAAACAAACACAAACATACAAACTGTTTTCTCCTTCCGAAGATGAAGACCATGAAGCAGAAGCTGATACATCCCTGAATTCTTCACATGCCAGGATCACACCAGGTCTGTCCTGTAGTTTGATTCTTTGTCAGGGAGGCAGAGAGGCAGAGAGAGGAGATACAGAGACAGATAGACAGAGGTGCTCCCTGTGTGCTGTCAGTGGTAGTTCATAGTTGTTCCCAGCAGAGATGTCATCCTTAAAGTCCTGATCCCAGCCTATGTAGTGTGTGTAACGTCTGGTTGTGTGTGCTGCAGAGTTTGTGTTGGTCCTGGATGCCTCAGACTCCTTCCTGCTGGATCGGGTGATGAATCTGCCCGAGCGGATCGTCCAGAAGCAAAACTATGAGCAGGATCATTTCCTGCGGCGCCTGAGCCATTATAGAGAGAGAAGCATGGAGGAGGAAACTGTGGTCAACTACTTTGATGAGCTGGACCTTTCCCTCCTGTACCTGGGTAAAATTAACCCCCTGCTCTTTTTCTAGATCTTTTGTTCAAGATCTGTTCCAATCATCAGACCACTTCTTCCCCCTCTTCCTCTCCAGAGGTGACCAGCAGCAGTGAATCAGACCGTCTGCAGCTGTTGCAGAAGATCTTTGACACACTGGGACCACCCAGGAACTACGGCCGCAGCATCCAGGAGGTGGAGGAGGAGAAGAGGAAGGAGACTGAGGTGAAAGTGAAGAGAGAGGAACAGGAGAAGGCTGAGGAGGAGAGGAAGGAGGAGGAGGAGGCTCGACACAGAGCTGGACGCTGGGAGGAGTGGGTATGTACTGGAAAGAGAAGGAATAAGTTTGGAGATCTTAGTTGGACAGATATGACACAAGACCTTTTTGAGAGCACTAGGTGGTAAAGGCTGATCAAAATCATGTTGCAGAAAAGTTCTATGTCAATTTTTAGGCCATTTTTCTTCCGTTTATTGTTTCTAATGTCATTTTGGAATTTTATTACAGACTTAAGTTACAACGAAAAGAAACATTTTGCTGAACTATATTCAAAAATATTTTCCTTGGATTTGCACAAATTCAGGGGAACTTGTTATATTCAATTACATGATTGACTTAACATTAAATTCACATTTAAGGATAATTTATTGTTTCAAACTAATTTAATCTGATGAAGAACAATAGAATTTAGATCCATAAATATGTTAACTTTGCTAATGAAAAAAAAAAACTAGCCCCTCGCTGGTGGTGCATCATTCGCTGAAGCACAGTGGTATCTCACCCCAGCAAGATGCCCCTGTGAAACCATGGCAACACACAGTTCCTGTCCCCCACCTGAGAAAGGGAAGTTTGTTCCAAAGCCTACTGCGATATTTAAACCCTAAACCATGATGAAGAGGACTTCACTCAGCTGCGAGTGTGACTTCTGACAGGGGGCACGTCCTCAGTTAGGAAGAGGAATTTTTAGAATTTTGAAGTTGAGGAATACAAAGACTTTCAAGTAGTTAAAATACAGTTTCAAAGCAAATAAATTCAATTCTAAAATATAACATTCGATTTCAGATTTCAGCTTTTCAAATGCAATATAATAATTCAAACTAATTTATAGTGGCACAAATCTCAGTCCATAGATGTCACTTTTGTTTCAAATACAGAGTAGAGGGTATCTTAAGGCCAGCAGGTGGAGCCAGAAGACAAAACAAAGAGAACTAAACATCCTCAGGTCACACTCTTCAGGGAAAGAAAACAGTTTGACCACACTCACCTGTCACACACACACACACACACACACACACACTCTGCACTTTTTTCCATATTCATGCACACTTCATGAAGGATCTCCAGCCTCAGGGAGTGAAGTGTGTAGACGTGAGTGTTTAGTGATGTGAAGCAGTCAGATGGATGTGTGTTAGGGTTCCTGACCTTTGACCCTGTGTTTCAGAGTAAAGGTTTGGAGGCGGTGAGGCAACAGGAGGAGAAGGTGCTGGAGGCTGAATCAGTCTCTATGAGGACTTACCTGATGGAGCAGGTGATGCCCACTGTGAGCCTCAGCCTGCTGGAATGCTGCGCCGCCCGACCTCAGGACCCTGTCCGCTTCCTGGTGAGCACACACACATGGCTTGCTCTTTCCATGAGCTTGATCTCGCCTGACCATGATTCTGATCTGATCACCTCTCCTAATGTCTCTCTGCAGGCCGAGTGTCTCCTGAAGAACAACCCGTCGAGCTACTGAGAGAAGAGGTCAGTGTGTGTGATGTTAGTCAAACACACGTGGTTCAGTGTTTCGGAGCCTTTTTACATGTTTGATTTCTGAACCTTTTGAGAGAGCTTAGACCTGCCTCAAGGCCTCAGAGTCCCTCTGCTCCTGCTGGCACGTTGATGAGGTCTGATTTGTCTCCGTCCCCTGTTGGGTTTGCTTGTATTTCCGCTCGGCTCTGTTCCGGCTCTGCTGTGCCGGCCGTTACTTAAAATCATCCTAAAACGGCAGTGAAAGCGTGCATGAAGCCAGAAGCTCATTAGGAAGTTAATTTGCGTAATGATCTTGGTAAAGTGAAGTAGACACGCTCGGGTCATAATGGCTGTGATTTGGCTGCAGATCTCAGGAAGAATCCGTGTTGCAAACAGCAGCTTGTTTGTGTCTCTCTCATGTGGACGCTCGTGACTCCGAAGTGAACATAATTGCTTTGACTGAACAGGAAATTATTTCAATGAACACACTGAATCACCACGCGGGGAAATTAGTTTGGTTTATTTGGGAAATATCGTGACGAGAGATGAAAGATAATTTGACTGAACCATCTGTGAGTCCAGGTAGGAACAGGCAGCTGAGGCGTCCTCAGAGTCACACGGGGGCCGACAGAAAACAGAGAGATGCTGAAACACAGAGATACATGTCACTTTCTGAGTGAAGAAACATCACCTGCAGAAAACATCTCTGTAACTCACTTGTCCTCTAGTCAGGGTCACACTCACATTTCATCATACTCTCCAGGTTACATGCAGAATTTCATGATCTCACAATGTGGATAAGAATAAAGCAGATTAATAAGTTCACTTTCTATCCACCCACAATCAGGTAATCAAGATCTTTTCTGGTTTTGTTTTTTTAGATAACCTGAAGTGAAACATCTTGATACAGATACAGACTTTGTACCTGAGCTGTAAGATCCTCACACAGCGCAGTGTGTGATCGTGATGCTGCCTCATGAAATATTTCATCCTTATTCCTTTTAACAGGGTGCAGATTCAACAAAACCAAAATAAAAGTAAACTCTGTAAAACATCAACACCAGTTTTGTTTTGATTTTCTGTTGGACTGGTTTCACAAACTCACTGAGTGAAATGTTTGTAAGGTATTTCGATCAGTCAGGTTTAAAGACGCTTTTCTAGCGTCTGCAGAAAGCGTGACTTTCAGTGTTTGACCACCAGGTGTCAGTCTGAGATCAGACACAGGAATAAGAGCTGCTGTCAGAAAGCTTCTGTTTCTGATCCATGAGGAAAATCATTTCATTTATTAGGATTTACAGCAGCTCAGAACTTCAGCCAGCTCTGACTGAGCCCAACAGCCAGGATGAGGATATTTAGAAAGTTTGAGCTGCTGTTGGCTCATGTGTGCTTCATAAAAACGCTGAGGTTTAGAGTGAGCACGGAGAAATAATTCTCATCTCTTATTTATTTCTAAGATATATTTTTGTTAAACAGGGTGGACTGACTGTGACTGAAGTTTTATTACAGCACATATAATAAGAAACATTCAGTAACATGTTATAAGCTGAGAAGTCTCAAAGCTTACCTGCTGGATTTACTGTTTTATGTGAAATAATCTCATTGCAGGAATATAAACCACATTTACCTGATGACTCTAAATGTGAATCATATTTCCCAATATCAAAATCAAATCATTTTAATTCCTGCACTCTGTCCTAATCACATAAATACATTTATCAGCGTTTTAGTCCTGGAGTTACCTGATTTCCAGATTAGTGAGAATAATCTGAACTAAAGAGTAACTCCTGAAAGTGAGACTGAAGTTTAAAACATGGGCTTCATGTGTCTCGGAGTAAATTTATGATAAATGATAAATCAGTAGAACCAGCAACTAGCAGGTAGTCTTCTTTCAGATTTTCTTTTAGACTCTATCCTCTTCTTCCTCCAGCTGATGGAAACAGGTGATCATGAGCTGAAGCAGACACTGAAGCTGAACTGATGGTTTCAGTCTTTTTCACTCCAACATTCAGGAGAAGGAACACAACATCAGACCCAACTTGAGATTTCATGTGAGTCCAAGGCAGAAGAACAACGAACGTCCTCTGAAACACGATGACTTCACGAGGAACTAGGAACCTTTGGAGAAACTGTGTGTTTCTGGCAAAGGAAGCACCTCTGATTTTTACTCAAAGCTTCTATTTCAACCAACATTTCAAAAAATGGCAGAATCTACAAAATATGTCTATTCCTGATTTACTGAGCTTCAAGAGAGACAGGAGTGAAGGAAACACCTTTTAAGACACTGAAAAAACTAAAATGAGTCTTCATGCTTTTTTCATCTGACGAGTTCAGAAAAAAAGTGTGATTTCAAGACATTAAAGATAAACACAAAGCCTGAATTGTTTGGTGAAGTAATATGACAATGCAGGAGAAGGATGTTTAGTTGTTAGTGTATTGTATTCAGACAATATATTTATTCAAAAAAACTAACAGATATTCTTTTTTTTCTTATAAAGAAACATTTTCCTCAAGTAAGACACATCTTATCAGATGTAATATAAGCCACATCCAGCCGATCTGTCTAGAAAAATGTCTGATTTCAAGATATGGAAAACAAAAATGTGTGATCTGAATTTACTTGTTCGGTTTTGTGAAATAAAAGTGACTCATTACGAGAAATAAATCAGGAACATTTGTACTCCATTTGTCTTAAATACATGGATAAAAGACTTTTTTTATTGTAGTGGTCACCTGAATGTGGCTATTTTTTTTGCCATACGTCCACACTACAAAAACTGAAATCTAACTAAGTGTTCACGTCTTCTTTTAATTGAATTAGACTTGATAGGAGCTACATTTACCTGACAAGTCCAGAAAAATTTCTTATTTCAAGATATTTTAAGACAGAAATTACATCCAAATTTCTTGGAACAAGTGAAATAATCTGCCAATGGGTTAAGAAAAATTTGCTTAACATTTCTCAAAACAAGATGCTTTTTCTGATACCATTTGCAGATTACTTTACTTGCTCCAAGCAATTTTTGTTTTTAAAAATCTTGAAACGAGACATTTTTCTAGACTGATCAGGTGAAAGTGGCTCATATCAAGACTGAAAATACTTGTTTTTCTTAAAGTGCACCTGCTAAAATGTGAAAAATGCCTTAACTAAGTCACTAGTCTTACAAAAAAAAAAACCAAGAATAATATTTAACAATTGTTAATTTGACAAGAGAGTGCAGCAAATAGAACACACAGGGAGTTTCTAGAGAAAATGTAATATCTCATTTGGACAGATAAAATAAGAGAAACACTGAACAAAGAGAAAGTGTCATTATTTGACTTAAGCATTTCAAAACTGAAGTATTTCAAAACTGAACTCATGTGTGTTTATATTTGTGTTTTTATTCTTTTCCTCCTGACATGACCTCAGAGAGAGAGGAGCTGCAGCAGTTTGTCTGCTGTTTGATTCAGAAACACTCCTCCATGCAGCGCTGCAGAGACAGATCACATGACAGACACAACCTTTAACATGAGCTTCATGTGATTCATGATCCTTCCACGCGCGCAACACAAACTATGAGCTGCTGTGAGCGCAGTGTGTGTGTGTGTGTGTGTGTGAGAGAGAGAGAGAGCGAGGAGGCATCTGGACTGAATCCACACTCACTGATGCTGGTCACTGTTCCCTAACTCCCCTAATCCAGGGTGGGATCACACACTCTCTCTCTGCCTCTTGCTCTCTCCCTCTCTCTCTCACACACACACACTCACACACACACACACACATAGAGGGAGGTTTTACACTAGAACTCACAGTTAAAAACACATTTTTAGGAGACAAACAGGACGACACGCGTCTGACTTCTGGTAGGAGTGGTTTGGGGACACACTCACTCCCTCTCTCACACACACACTCACACACTCAGTCACACAGCCTGCTCAGAGAGGGAGAATGTGTTTTGTTGCTTAGGAACAGTTTGCCTTGCATCTCAGCGAGGGGTCTCCTCTTGAATATCATTACTCCCCCCTCGATGGAGGAGGACGACACATTTTTCTTTTCTGCCAATATTTATCTTCGACTCGCCTCGCTCTCCGGAGGCCCCCACAAACGCTCTCATTGATTAAAGGCAGATTCTGGCACCAGACGCCAAACCTCTTTTAATGTAAATTTATCAAAACGGCTCAGAGGCAGGTGTCAAGGTGAGGAGCGGCGTTTCTTCAGGGGAGAAAAGGACGGTTATTGGGACAGAGTGAAGGTATGAGAGCCTTACCTGAACAAACACTCATCCATTCACAAACTGAGTCTGTTGGCATGATGCAAAACATTATCTCTGAGAGTCAGGACCACATTCAAGAGCTTAAAGGAGCCTTTTGATGATTATTACCTAAACTGGTGCAGTTAAACATGCAGAGAGGGGAATTTTATGAAGGATGTACAATCCTTGTATCATTCCAGTACAGACTCAGAAAGTTAGGTGGGAAATGGTTGGTGACAAGGGCTTATCTATCTTCCCTGTTTTGTTTTATTTCAGCCAAAAATGTTTTTTGTTAACTACATGGAAGATGCATTTAGCCAGTGGGTCCAGAAAACAAATAATTTCAAGTTATTATAAGAAAAATATAAGCCCCGAGTCTCTGAAAATGGATTTTGAGAGTGTGTATTCAGCTTCAACATGGATATAAAGTAATAATCCTGGGTGTTCAAACTGGGTGTGTTTGGATTTCCAAACCTCTACATATTCATATGTTGTAAAAATCCCTAAATCTGTCTATGAACTGATCAAGACGCTGTTCTAAAAATATCACCAGATCTTCACCAGACTTGCTGAAATAATGAGGATCTCTTAACTGGTTCATTGGGGCCTAAAAGAACTAAGGTTGTCCATAGCTTTGCCCCCCAAAAAGGCCTCCAGAGGTCTGTCCAATCAGAGGGAAGGGGGTTTGTGGAGCGGGAAGCCTTAAAGAGACATCAGCTCACACAAAGATTTTCAGACAGAAGACGAAAATAAGGGTTGCAAGTGAAGTGCAAATTTGAGTGTGTGTTCATTTAAGAGCATGTAGCAGGTGGTGGAGAGAGTGTGTGTGTGTGTGTGTGTGTGTGTGTGTGTGTGTGTGTGTGGGGGGGGGGGCTTAAAATGATTTCAACTGTTAAACGGGGGTGCTGCAAAACAAGAAGTTTTGAAACAACTGCATTAGATATTACAGAGGAATTGCAGTCAAACAGCCATGGTAAAATTCAAAAATTATATTCTAGAAAAGATGGGGAAAAAGATAAAATAATATATATATATATATATATATATATATATATATATATATATATATATATAAGTATTAACATTAACAGCATTAACAGCAGTGATTGCATGATTGGTGAAACAGAGTCATGTGCTTTGGCCCAAAGCAGAAGTCTCTTTGACAAACCAAAATCAAATAGGTTGTGGGAACATTAATAGAGAAATTAAAAAAAACAGCAAGATAACTTAATGTAACAGAGTAAAAGTTACTTCTTCACAAAAATACTTAAGTAAAACGTAAAAGCATGTTTCATTAAAACAACTTGAACAAGTACAATTTGTCTGAAAAGTGACTTGAGTAAATGTAAGGAGTAAATGTGGCACGCTCTGTTAATACACAGCCCTCAGCTCTGTCTGACACGTCCAGCAGCTCCTCTGTGATTCCTGTCCTCTGTTTTCTAACAGCTGGCTCTGACACAGGAGCCCTGCAGGTGTTTTCTTCCTCTTCCTCCTTCTCCTCCTCACTCCCTGTTTCCTCAGCAAAGATCCAGCCGTCTCATTCCAACAAACAAGTTGACTCCTGAGGAAGAGGAACAGTCTGCTTCCTCTTCCTCTCTAATGAAGACCAGCAGCCTCTCGCAAACTCTAACTCATCATATCTTCCTGTTCCAGGATCAGCTGGACGTTCACGATCCTCTGGGGATGTGTGAAAACTACTTCGGACCTCAATAATGAACTTTTAAACTATTTTCATAAAGTCGCCAGACAAAGATGAATAATATCTCATCATGCAAACTAATTTATTCAATCGTTCTCTCTTTTGGCTCGGTCTGATATTAATAATATTATTTATTATTTAGTCACAGGTTGAGCTGCAGGGCCTCTGCAGATGTCTGCATGCAGACTGAGCCCACCTGTGATACATGACATTTCTAAGATATATGAGACATTTTATAACGTAGCGCTCCAGCTCCTGTTGATTTATCATCTGCACAATCTTGCTGCACTGCAGAATCTGAAATCCAAGCAAGTGTTTGTATCTTATTTGAAGCTAAAAAAGTCTGATTAGACTTAATGTGAGCCCCGTAGTTTAGTTTTTGGAAACAGAATATGTGAAGAGCTCTCAGTGTCTTTCATTTTGAACTGAGAGCATCTTTACGTCCTCAGAGCTGATAAAAAAGTGGACTTTGTTTTTCGTTTTACTTTTCTCTTTTTAAAGTGTTCTGAGAAAAATCCTGACAAAGAGGAGATGTGTCTGTGTTAAACTTTCCTCCTGTTCTGATGTTGAATGCGCGCTCTGTAAAGGTAAAGGTGATCACTCAGAACATGGAGCGGCTCTCATAAATCAGAGGTCCTCGCAGGACGCCAAAGACAAACGTCTGCGAGTGTGTGTGCAGTGGGAGGGAGACCAGAGGAGACGCAGAGAGCACCCAGAGGACGCCGTGAGGGGCGGACGGCCCCCGCCGGGCCCCTGCCTCAGGACGGATGGATGGAGGGATTGTGTTGACAAGGGGGAAAGATGAAGAGGAGGAGGAGGAGGAGGAGCAGCCACACGTTCAGCAGGGAGGCAGAGAGAGTCAGCCAGGAACTCATCAAAGCAAGAAACACCTCCAACAGCAGCAGGGCTGTGTGTGTGTGTGTGTGTGTGTTAGAGAGTGTGTGAGAGTGCATGTGATGGATGGCAGCTATGAAGGACCTTCGTTAAATCATTGTCCATTCAGAGACAACAAGTGTCCAGTCTAATTTTTCAGCCACGTCAGTGAGCGAAAATGGCCACAACCACCTTAAAATGAGTCAGTCGAGCTCCACCCTAAACTAAGTTGCTACAGTTTTACCTTAAATTTCGTCAGTAAAGTTCCACCTTTAACTGAAGTTTGTAGAGCAATGTTTCTCAACTGGTAGGTCACGACCCAAAAGTGGCTCACAACCAGTTTCCAGTGGGTCGTGACCTTTTGCCCGTGGGACAAAAAAAAGTTACTTTAAAGTTCCTGTGCTGTTGTTTTTGGAGGAGAGTTTATGGGAAATGAGCACGGCGGTATTGCAAATAGAATCAATGAAATACAGGGTTGACGATTGGATAAACAGTCCCTTAGGAGTCAATATTGAAGGTATCATCCAGCCAATTAACTAAGGCAGTCAGCAGGTGGAGCTATCATGTGACCACACATTGAAAAAGAAATCCACAGAGATAAGTTTCTCCCAGTTCTGATAAAGCACTGTGATGAATGAGTATCCTTGCCTTGCTACTTGAGTTGAACATTTCTCACGGCTCGTCATTAAAGGTAGGGTCTGCAGGATTTTCTTATAAGATAAAATATCATCTTTTATGGGAATAATCCTGCTCAATCATCTCTGGGCCTTTATACATGTGTCTTTATTGGGAATATAAGAAACTTAGGGAAGGAGAGCCAAAAAGAGATTAGACCTTAAAAAGAAGAAAAAAAAAAAGTTATTTCATTTTATTTTAATATTTTTTTTTTTTTTATGGCAGCTCCACAATAGCGGCCCCAGTCACCAGGTTCTTTTGGCTTCAAAATCGTACAACGGTTAAAGGCAGAGCTACACTGACCCTTCTGTATACAGTCTATGGTCCTGAGAGTAACTCTAACTCCGACAGTTTTGCCTCTCCCAGTTTCACTTCACAGTGTTATCTGACACCATCAGGACTAAAGTTTAGAGAATGCATAGAAAAGTTGTGTGTTTGTGTGTGTGTTTGTGTGTGTTTGTGTGTGTGTGTGTGTGTGTGTGTGTGTGTGTGTGTTCTTCATGCCTTGCCCTCACTCCTCTCTAACTAAGATAAAGTAGTCCCTCTGCTGTCATGGCTGCTGCCCTGCTCCCACTGCCCCGGCATCTGCCTCCTCTTCCTCTGCCATCACCACTGGACCTTGTTCAGATCGGCCCTCGTCAGGTGGGGGTGGGGGTAGGGGTCTGATCGGGGGAGTTGGGCTTGAAATCAGTCCTGGGGCCACTTTGGCTGGAGGAGAGGGAGGTTGGGCGGCCGCCATGCCTACATGGGTCATGATGGAGGAGGAGGAGGAGGAGGAGGATGAAGGATCAGGAAGTTTGGGGGTGAATCACTCCAACTCCCCACTCTGGCTAAGGGGCAAAGTTATCTATGAGTGTGTGTGCTTGTGTGTGTTATCTGTATTTGTGTGTGGGGGGGGGCTCCCCTGTTGAATCCTCTGGTCTGATCTCATCAGTCAGTCACTGAGTCTATGATGTTCAGGTGAGAAGGTGGAGGCAGCAGGTGGTGATACAGCTCACAGATGAACTTTTCAGAACTTGAGTTTAAGGCTACACACACACACATTCATGCACACACCTACACATACACACACGCACACACACATTCATACTCACTCATGTTGTTATTGTAAGAACAAAAAGGTGACCCTTATAATTTAGGATCACAGCTGAGTTTTTATTGGAGCAACACTTTGGCTTCAGGATGAAGTGTTTTAAGCCTCAGTGGAAACACAGACAACAATGTGCAACATCAAACATTTAGTTCCTGGGATAACTTGTTTCTGAAAAGCACCGTTACCAAAACAAATCAACCAATCAGGAGTGAGTGTGTAATGCTTTAATCAAACTGACACCTGGATGAAATGAAGTGACAGCATTGTAGGGAACAGGATTTCATTCATATTAATATGATATAAATATAATATATTTGGTCACGTTAAATGACAACATTTCCCTCTTTGCTGCTATTTGTCAGTTTTAACTCCAAGGGGGAATTTCTGAATGCAGTGTGTTCTGTTCACCTACAGACAGCCTCGCCTGTCTGTCACACACACTTTTCTGTGTCTTGGAGCCTAACAACTGACTTATTTCACAAAAAGTTGGAGAAACTCTGCAGGAACACAGGGTGGACTCAGTGAGAGGGCGGGGCTTCAACAGGAAGCTGTCCCCACATTCATTACCCTCATTAAAAGATTATAAATGAAAAAGCAGGAATCAATTTCTCACACCTCACAGTTACTTATTTGTATCTTTTAGTGTGTGTGCATGTGTGTATGTATGTGTGTGTAAGAGGAAGTGAGCTCAGGCTGTAGTGGTGTCATCCTCTGGTCCCTCAGCTTCTTCAGGTGAGGTCAGTGAGGTCTCTATGTTGAGGTTTGAGCGTCTGGAGTTTGCGATGCAGCGCTGGACGATCTCTGACTGAAGCTTCATCTGAGTCTGAGTCAGAAACTCATCCTGAAGATCAAACACACACATAGACACCGTTAGAGATTCATGCAATACAGAAATAGGTACAAACAGGTCATTTAATTAACCTTTTCCCTCTTATTTTATCAGAGCAAACCTGATCTTTAAAAACATTAAAACCGGACACCAACTCAGTGTGGTTTTATTAGAGTTTAAGAGATAGTAGATTTTCAGTCTGGAATCTTTGTAAAGACAAAATAATCAGAATGTGGTTTAGATTTAATAGGATATGAACACCACGCTCTCTTCAGTTGGTTGTTGTTTACAGCAGTGGTTCCCATTTTTTTTGCAGGGCTCCCCTTTTGTCGATGAAATAATTTTCTTTTTGCCACTTTTCACCACTTAGATTGTTTTTCTCGAAAAGGTAGTCTTTAACGTTTTGGCTCATGGGTTGAACAGGGTTGAGTTACACTGGTGTAGAGCATAAAATATCTACTGTAAAATTGTACCCGGTATTCTGACACATTTGCATTTAAAGAAATATGACACTTTCTAAGATTTAGAATATAGCAGCAGGTCGTATTGTGATATGATCTAATTTGGAATTAATTGCTCATCCCTAGCTGTAAATATGATTATTTCTGCTGTACAGATCAGCTCTTTGAATGAAATATACATGTCATTGTTGTATGTTTAAAGTTTAGTTATGGATTTCAATGGTTTTTGACAGTAGGTAGCACCTCTTATCTGCATAGACAGTGTATCACTCATGAAGTCAGCTATGGCTCACAACCTCACCAGCAGAGGGATGACGGATGGAGAGACACAGAGACCGTCCAGAAGACAGAGTTGCTACAGTAGGTGGAGTTATCATTGATGGGGGTGCAGTTATGATGCTGATGTTAAGATGGGAGTAGCAGAGACATAAGAGATCAGACAAAGGAGACCTGTTGTATCCAAACAGGTGAGACATGTCTTTCTGCTTGTGTGTCATCGGAGCTTCAGGCCTGTCTATGGGTCGTATATGTTTCTCCCGGACTCCGAGAGGTCAAACTGCTCTCTGACAGACAGAGCAAAGAGTGGACTGAAAAGCAGAAGGAGAGAGGGAGAAACAGGCTCAGATGAAAATCAGAGAGCAGAAGACGGGCGGCGTGCTGACTCCTGGCTGCCTGTTGGTCGCCAGAATCACTAATTTACTTTCCCGCCTCATAAATTATCACTGTGGTGACGGCGTGATGCTGTCAGGAAAGACCAGTGTCACAGAAAGCAGCAGCAGCAGCAGGTCTGGACTGAAGCCTCTCTGACTCCTCGTCTTCGTCCTCGCCCCCACATCTTTAAGTCACAGAAACAGATCCTGAGTCAGAGACGCTTACAGAGGGTCCGTGTGTGTTTGAAAGTGTGCAGAAGAGCAGAGTCTGAGGTGTGAGAAACAAGCGTCTTCACCTGTCAATCAGAAAAACACTCTCACGTCTTTAAATAAAAGCTCCATCAGACAAAGATCACACTCAGAGTGAGAGGACCGGTGAGAGGATGTGACCCAGATCTGCAGATTCCCCTTCAGCACACTCTGAGTTCACACTGCAGTCTGTTATCTTATTTTAGAGTTTAGAGAATTAGTTGATAACCTTGTTAACTAAAGAACCAATGAGGTCATTTCTCTGTAAATAACCTCTAACCACAGAAACCTGTACTTACACTATCAGCTGATTTTCTGTTATCCTTACATTTCTCAAACACTCCGACTGCCTGGAAACACACTATGTCCTAAAGAAAAAGTCAACTTCTGGAGCTGCAGTATGCTCCTGTCTCCTCCCCCTCCTCCCCCTCTCCTCCCCCTCCCTCCCCTCCTCCCGGTGGCGGCGGTCTGCAGCAGAGCAGTTAATAAAGAGATTGATTATCAGCCTGTCAGGAAGTGACAGTTGGACAGGGCTGCTCTGCGTGAATGACAGAGGGCACGCTCACCACGCAGCAGCCCGCCTGACACACACACACTCTCACACACACTCTCACACACACACACACATGGATGCCTTTGCCAACACTGGGGGTAGGTGAAGAGGAAGAGGAGGGGGAGGATGGGTGAGAGGTGGGCATGTGGAGAACAGCAACACAACCTTCTGCTGGTGGAAGAGGTTTGTGTGCTCGTGTGTGTGTGTCCATGTATGAGTGTGTGTGTGTGTGTGCCTGTCCATGTGTGTTGGTAGAGGGGGGGGTCATAGTTCACAGCCACGGCCTTCTGGAGGGAGAATCAGAGACGCCAGCGACGCCTTACAGCTGAGCCAAAGAGGTCAAATGACACACACCAACACAAAAACACACACATACATACACACTTCTGGATGTCTGTGAGCAAACTGTTCAACACACACAAACAAACACACTAAAATTCTGAAAGTACAGGTTAAACAAGCTTTGATTGAGCTGTCCACACTGAGTCTCAGCTTCACTGTAACTCAGAGTCTGAAAGCTGAAAACGATGTGGCTGGAGCGTCATGAAGTCAGATTAATCATGACTAGGATAGCAAAGTTTACGAAGACCATTTCCTCCTCTGTTGCTCTTATTTTCCTCTCCTCTTCCTCCTCTTCCTCACCTAAAGCCCTGGCGTGGTCCTTCCTGCCAAGGTGTTTGCCTGTGCGTCCCCAGAACAGCTACTAAAAAGTTTGACATGTTGACTCTGACTAACAAAGGAGTCTCGAGACCAATTGTTCCCAACAATATTCAGGCTGTGACCCCATTTTTCACTAACTGTCACAACCAGTGGCTGTACAGATATTGTGAAGGGCTGGGGGGAAAGAAAGAAAGAAGAGGGCACTTCTATATATTTTGGCTCCCAAGAAGGCACTTTTGCACACATTTTTGCTCCCAAGAGAGCACTCTAGCATGTGCTTTGGCTGCCAGAGGTTCAGTTTATTGTTATTTAACCAGCTAAAAGGGCAGATGAGTGTGGTTTGCTAACCAGGACGGCCCTTTAGCATTTGTTTTTACCCCAAGAAGGCACTTGAGCACACATTTTTTCTTCAAAGAGGACACTTAAAAGAGTGCAGCCTATGACTATAATTTATCCATCAAAAATAATTACCACAAATGCATCATAGAATAACGCAAACACCCACAGTGTTGCAATGTTCTTCTTATTGTCCTCTTCTTGTGTTATCACCTTTTTACTGTCTTGACTAACCCATCTTGTTGTGTTATATTCTTTATTTATTTATTTTTCATGTTTTCTTTGTTAAAGTTTTTATTCTCTTCCACGCTTAATGACTGCTTTGTTGTATTGTTGGATATATATTTATCCTTTATTTTTATGATCACTATTATTGTAATATAACCTCTAATAGTTTACTTTAATTGTTTTAATGAACTGGACATTTTTATTCATAATTTTCGTTTTAACATTTGGCTTTTGCTGTTATTATTCTCTATCTTCCACTATTTATTTATCCACTGTTTCATTTTATTTATATTGTTTTTATCTTTTTACTGCTTTTTTTCTCCTTTTTCTTTTCTTTTTTTTTTTTTTTTTTTTTTTTTTTTTTTTTTTTTTTTTTTTTTTTTTTTTTTTTTTTTTTTTTTTTTTTTTTTTTTTTTTTTTTTTTTTTTTTTTTTTTTTTTTTATTCCTTTTTACCTCTGGTCCTCATGGTCTCAGTCTACAGTTTTTGTACTGACTGGGTTTTCTTGTCTTTCAGTTGGGTTCTTTAATATTGTTCAATCTGAAGTTGTTTTCCTCAATTGGGTCTTTTATTCACTGTTTGTTTAATGATTTTTGTTGTTGGACTCCGCACTAAAAGCACTTTGTAAACTAATGTTTGTAAAGGTGCTATAAAAATAAAGTTATTATTATTATTATTATTATTATTATTATTATTATTATTATTATTATTATTATTATTAAGTTCAATTGAGCAGTCCCCAACTCACTTTTTCCTTAATGTTGCTCAGAGCATAAGGTCACTACAGACGTGTATGTCCAAAACTTTTAACCTGTTTGCGTGCACTCACAAGGCAGAGGGAGGATAAATAACCCAAGATTTTCTAGGACAACTTAACCATTTCTAGGACATTTGACCTTTTTTTCTTACTTTCCATATGTTTTCCATGACCAGAAAATTTGTCAATTATTTTCCAGGATTTCCAGGGCACGGGGGAACCCTGCACAAGGGGTCAGACCACAGACTGAGACAGCTGACTGACTCACTTCAGCAGCTTGTAACCATCAGTCACAAGCTCAGCATCAGCACAGAGAGAGATGAGGACACAGCTTTGGAAGTTTCATTTGCTTTAAACGTTTAGATAGCAAAAACCATATATATAAATACAACAAACTACAATAATATGTAACAATAAATGTGCAACGGGACGTTTCAATGTATTAAACTGTATGAATGTAACTCTTTTCCCACATCACCTCGGGACAAACATCCGTCTCTAAACCTCTCCTCTTTTCCACCTCTCTCATATTTATTTTTATTTGTTGATTGGAGAGAAACCTTTACTGAAATATGAATTAGGTCCCGTGATTTTCTCTGAGTTCAGGACGTTCTCTAACACACTCTCCTTTACCTGCTCTGACCTGTCCTTCAAAGACGGTTACCCGCTCTACGCCTCAACACCAAACCTCAGATCTAAAGGAACGTCTCAGATAAATATTGTTTTTTTTCTCTCATGGGTTTTAGGTGCGAGACTTTCAGCATAGAAAAACTCCTCCAGTGATTACACACACACACACAAACACACACTCCTTCCCTGATCCACAGCGTGTATCCATTCACACCTGATCGGTTTGTGGAACAATCGATACCTCCTGATAGAGCGAGCAGACTGCCGGGCCTCCAATCAAGATGTTTCTTTATTTTAGTGACAGAGAGGAGGGAGCGTTTCACACCCAAAGAGGAGGAGGGGGAGGAGGAGGAGGAGGAGGAGAAGGAGGAGGAGGAGACGCAGATGGACAAGTGCTTTTACGGCTGAGTCTTCTTCTGGCTCACTGCCACACACACAGACTCTCTTTGTTTGCTCGGATACTAAACTAATAGAGATAAAGGCAGGTTCCTGCTGGCCCTGAATTAGAAAGTCATTAAGGAATATAAACACACATGGGAGCACACACACACACACACACACGTATACACGAGTGAATGCAGAAATGCAAAAGGGCTCATGCATGCACAAAAATGACTTGAGTGTGTGTGCGTGCATGTGCGTGTGTGTGTGTGTGTGTGTGTGTGTGAACAGTTTCAATGGTTGCTTCCTGCAACATCAGTGCAGAGTAAAACCTCAGCATCACACATACATTAATGCACACACTTTCTGTCAGTGCCAGAAATCCAAACACACTTTTGTTTCTGGACTCAGTGTCAGGGGGAACTCCTCTCTGTCACCACACCATCACTGCAGTCTGCAAGCTCTCTGTTTTCTCACACACTGACATCACAGTGTGTGTGTGTGTGTTTTCTAAAATGAAAGTCCAAAGATGGTAGAGATCTGTGAGTCTAATACTCACTCTGCACGTTTTTGGTCTGATTTAATGAGGCAGTTTAAAAATCTGTGACAACAGGATCCTTTAGGTTGAGGGGATATTCTGCTACGTTAAAACTATAATTAATTATTTACCCACAGATATGAAGTTCCTCAAAAACACAGGTGAGGTAAACTTTAAGATCAGAAGTGTTATTTCTCCTAAAATGCTTCTGCAGATCTCTGACCTGTGCTATTGTCCTTCTAGTTCGCAGGAGGAGATTCAAAACTGTAAAAATGAAACTGTCTTTCCCTGAGAGAGAGAAATGCAGCCTTAATTAATGTCTTACCTTAATGAAGGTTGGATTTTTTTTTAAAATAAATATTTAAGTCACATCTGCAGAAGATGAAGCTGATATATCTCACCGCCTCACATTAAAATTTATCTCCTCTTTGTCAGAAACACGTGATGATTTTATTTCTTACAGATGTTCACGTTGAATCGACACTTAGCAGCAGAGGTGCTGAACTTCCCCCAGATTTAAGGACCTTAAAGGTGTTCCTGTCAGCAACGGAGGTCATCACACTTTAATGCTTAAACGCTCATCCGTCTGTTTGTCTGTGTGTGTGCAGACGCTGCCTTTGTTTCCCTGAAGAGAGTGAAACTGTGAGAGCCTCAAATTCAGTGCAACACACCTGAAATATCAGCTCACGTCACAAACATGCACCACGAACCTAAGAGACACATCTGGTTTGCTTGTCTATTTATTTGTCTTCTATTTTTATGAACCAGTAAAACCACACTACAAAAAAATGTTATCTAAGTGCTTGTGAATGAACTATTTTGATCTAAAATAATTTCTTTAGACTTAATATGAGCCACTTTCACCTGAGATATCCAGAAACATGTCTTAATTCAAGATATTTAAAGACAAAAATGATGTTTAAATTGCTTGTAGCGAGTAAAAAAATATTCAGGAAAAAACTACTCTGATTGAGATATTCTAATTTAAAGAAACTAGATGACCAAATTCTTCTTGGTCCACTGGCAGATTTCTTTTACTCGTTTCAAGCATCAGGGTGCAAGTTTTCTCTTACGTTATTTTAAAGTTAGACATTTTTCTGGACTTGTCAGTTGAATACGGCTCATATCAAGTAAAGTAAGACACTTTTTTACTAAAAATAGGGCAAACAATTGCTTAAATTTTAGTTTTTGCAGTGCAGTATCCTGACTCAGAGCAGCTCCAGATGTTTGCACCAGGGGCGGCGCTATGGGTGGGCCCAACAGTCCTAGGACCACCCACTTTTCAACAGGCCCACCCTAAACTCTCTTTGATAAAACTGTTATTTTTTTGTGAAATCCACATTAGAATCACAAACAATAACAATTGTCTAGCAATTATTTGTTTTTATTAATTTAAATAGTGCTCTGTAAACTTTTGAAATTTCATGCCCAGCTAATATTTGTCTGGCCCACCCAAAACTGAAATCCTGACTCCATCCCTGCTTCACACAAAGTTTCAGACAAACCAAAGATTTTAAAAACGTTTCAACAAACCCTGGACCAGAAATCTGAGTGCTGTCAGTCAAATCATCTACATCCTGATGCTATTTCCTCCAGCTTCTGTTTCAGTTCGCTTTAAAACATTTAGAGAGACACAGAGAGCAGATGACCAGAACTGTTTCCTCACTTCACTTCCTCCAACTAATTATCATTTTAATAATTGAATCATCTGATGATTATTTTAAGATTGACCAGTGAATTTGGGAAAGAAAAATGTAACAACTCTTTTTCTTTTCATTACTTTTATCTAACAATAGATCATCTCTTAGAAAATGAAAAACAGTGACATCAGTTATAGTTTCACAAATAACAGGTTTTGACGCAGTTGTTCCTGATAAAATACAGACTTGTTAATAATATTCAATAGCTTTACTGCAAACTATTTTCAACAGTATGGGGAAAATAATAAAAGCTACACAGATGTGAGATTAAGAGCTCAGTGGACCAAAAAGGCAATTAATTAGAACTATGTCCTAATTTTTTTTATTTGTTGGTCAGTCAGGACATCAGCTCTGCCCAAACAGGATGACATGTTAATATAAAGAATAGACGAGTTCTCAGAGACCTACCATGCATTTCACAGCATGGAAAAGGATTTTGTAGCCTCCCCTCTCTGTTGAGCTCATAAATGAGCCCAGTGTTGTTACATTTCAGGTGCTGCATCATTACAGTTGTACTGATGCTCCATGACAAGTCGTTATTGCAAACTGCAATCAGCACACTGTACACTTTTTTCTTAGCGAGGAATACTTTCAACTTTAGACATTTTTGGATGAATAGCTTTCTCCTTCTCTGCCATTTTCACGTTTATCAGTTTTTCCTATTATCCTCTTAAAACCCGTACGTTCATCTTGTGTGCATTTTTTATTTCTCTTCGCTATTTAGGATCATTAAGACCTAATAAGAATAAATAATAAATTTGGTCTTTGTACAGGAAGTTTTTTTTTTGTCGTATTACTTAGCTACTAGCTTCTTGTTACAAGTGTTATTGTCCATAACTACACTTTTCTTCTCACTGAAATGGGTGTAAAGATGTGATATCACCAAAAGTTGACATGGGAAGTGTCCCTAAATGTGGCTAATAGATTAGAGTTTTTAAAAAATGAAGTTTAATGGGTCTGAGAGGCAGAAATGTTATGTCCACATATGTGGACGCCAGGTCTTAAGAGGTTAAACCAGTTCTGCTTCTCTTCTGCCATGCTCATGTTTACATGTGACATTCACAACCCCCGTGGCACAGCTACTAGACAAATAAACTGAAGATGAAAATGATGATTATGAAAAATGTTGCCATTCATCAATTTTCATTGAAATTTTGCAGCTCTAACAAACAAATTCAGTGACTGAGTCACAGAGCAGGGACTAAAGCTTCCAAGGTTTTTAAACAAATTGAATTACATGAATAAGAGAAAAAAGAGCTGAAAATCACCCTATAAAATGGAACATGCAGTTATTTAGACGAGTGTGAGAGTATCTGCACAGAAATGAACATTATCTGATCTTTGACTTCTCGTATGTCCACTAAGAATCCTTTTGAAACATCAGATTTTACTGTTTAAGCGACTGAAATACTGTGTTTCTGTTTTCATGACTACAAACTGCATTATCGTTATCATTATTATCATTGTTATTAGCCACCTGAAGAGTTGGTCATGTCTTTTTTAAAGCCAGTTATCTCTGACTCCGCAGAGAAACTTTAGCCATCATATCTAATAATCTAATCTTTAAATAATCAGAAAAATATCAAATGTGTTGAAGTCATATTTTAAATATTACAAATGAAGAAAATACAGCCTGTTGTTCTCCAGCAGCAGCAGCAGGAATGAGAAACAGTGATGCAGTCAGACAACAAGATGGCAGCAGAAGACAGCCGGAGTCGCAGCGTCTGATCCTCAGCTTTGGGTTCAATTCGGAAACATTTAGTGAATTTAATAATCCTGTTTTGAAGCCTTTTACCCACAGATCTTGCTGTTTAAGTGATGATGAAAGATTCAGAAAACCTCTGCAGAGGAAGTGTTGCTGGTGATTTTTATCTGCTAAATAAAAATCATCAGAATACGGGAGCCTGTCAGGTACGTCAGCGCCTGTTCTCTGCAGCTGTGCTCCGGCTCAAACCTTCATTTCAACAACAACAACACATTTGGGAGGCTGTGATTTGAAAACTCTCCCCCTCTTTCTCCCCTCTTTTCCCCTTCTCTCTCTCTCTCACTCTCTCTCTGTCGCCTCAGCATCAGTTAAGATGGCTGCACAGCGAGCGTTTAAAGCTCTCTGAGGTGCAGGAGGCTTAAACTCGCTCATTTGTTCGCTCTGCGTTCCCAAAAAACAAGCTCAAGGAAAGAGACGCCGTGCAAAAATATCAGAATATGATAAAGATGGAGCAGCCGTGCTGAAACCTCAGTCAGGACAAACACACCAACGCCATACACAAACACACAGCAAAGGGTCAGCAGGTCAGCTGACACACACACACACACATACAGGACATGTAGAGGTTTCATGAAGGATCAGATGAAGGGATTTAGGTTAGCAGAGCTGATCAGTTTTAACAATTGGACTCATGCACACACACACACACACACGCAGAGTGAAACAATACCTGCACACACTCCCTCGCTCACACAGCTTTCCTTAAAATAAAATCCTCACAGAGAGAAAAACAGCATATGGATCCCCAGCAGAGGCATTCCTACTCCTATCTGTGAAAATTCATTACACATTCACACAGTCAGAGTGTGTTCGTTGTGTGTGTTGGTGTGTGTGTGTGTGTGTTTTAGAATCCACCGTTTGTTATCGTGGTCGGGTGAAACAAAGGCACATGTGCTCGTTTTCAGAGCGGGACGCGGCACGGCCTCGATTCAAAGACTCCACATGAAAGACGACAGACAGCTATTTACAATATTTATACATTTAGGATGCTGATACTATGCATATTACATGTGAGTGTGTGTGTGCAGTGTGTGTGAGTGAGTGTGTGTGTGTGTGTGGGGACAGGATGGTGATGAAAAAAGGTTACTTTGGAAATTCTCTGATAATTGGAGCCTTAAAAGCGGCTCATTTTTAACTCTGTCACCGCGACTGCTCGATGACAATTAATGTGTTTGCGGCTGCTTCGCTGGCATCTGTGCCAATTACTTTATATGCTAATGTATGTAAATGACGCCTCAGACGCCGGCTTCAAGTGTTATGTGAGCGCTGTGTTGTGTCTTTTTTTAAACTTATATTGTTGAGGCTGATCAACAATGCGGGGGCTTTAAATTTGGAGGTGTGTGAGTTATTAATGTTGATTCCAGCTCGGTGTTTTCACTCACACACACACACACAGGACACATGTGAATAAAAATCCAGGATTCCTGTTTGCTTCTCTTCAGCTCAGTCATGGAACATCACCTGAAGTCAAATTTAATGACACATGTTAGATGAGCAGGGATGAAGGATGGAAACGGAGTCCTGTCATGTTGCAGATTTTTTTTTTTTGTCTCTGTAATATTTTCGCACTAGCGCAGAAATAAACTCCACCAATTTTTATCTAATTCTGCAAGTATGAGGGTTCATCAGTGCATTTCCTCCTGTTTGCTGCCTCAGATTACAGTTTTGAAGTTCATTTTTTAATAAAAAAATGATCAAAGAATATTGTAGGACCTGAACAGTGCAGGATGATAATGTGAAAACATGTTTGTTAAAATTTTTGTGAGGATGACACACCGTTTCAGTGGGAGGTAAAACTTGAGCGTAAAGCTCATCTGATGAGCTTTTTTATGGTGTCTCTTTAAGGAAATGTGGCTTCATGTCTTTGAATGACTCCAGCAGGAAGCTTGTCGTGAAACGGTGGGGCTTCGTTCACACAAGCCCATCCAAAGAGAAACTGGTTCAGCACGAGGACACACCAGATTATAAAGTCATAACATAGAATTTCAACTCTATCAAATCAGGATTCTTCACATGATAAGAGGTTTGTTGATAAAGTTTCATGATGTGTTTTTTTTTTACCTTTGAATGTAAAACAAGAAGAAAAACAATCACATTGTTTAACAATTATTTATTGTTTACTGGAATTAATCTGATAACAATCTTCCTTTTTCCTCTTCCTCCTGAGTAATTCTATTTTTTTTATTTAAGTAATTTCAAGTTCTTAATTTTTCAGTGAAACTTAATAGTGACTGAGTTGCAGGTTATGCTCTGTGACCTTTGACCTTTCTATAAGCAGAATGGAGGAAGGTTTTATTCATCCTCTGACTTGAGGAAAACATCTTTTTTTTTCTCTCTCTCTTTCTGTGTCACATAGGAGTTGAGCTTTATGTTGAGTTGGATTCAGAATTAGAAGGACGTTAGTTTGTCTCCTCAGATATTGAATCAGATGCTCTGGTCGCAGATGGATCTTCTGTTCTGACAGAAAAATAATAAAAAGATGAACTGATTAAACTGTAAATGCATAGACATGTCATATCTATCTACATTAAATGTATTATTATCATTATGAAACGTCCTGTGGATTAAAGTGTTTCACTCTCTCATCTTTACATCCCTGCTCAGCTTTTGCATATTTCATAAATGATTCTTTATAATCCACATCAGTTTGTCCACAGTCAGAGTGATGCTCTTATTCTTCTTTCTTTCTTTGTTTAGATCACAAAGCTTTTACTCTTGTTCTGCTCTGAAGCTGCGTCTCTTTCAGACTCTGTGTCCCTGGTGTGCTGTGCCGTTACTTCAGCTTCAGTTTCTTTTTACCGCACAGGAGGGCAGCTCCTGAACTTTATTTAGCTTAACATCCTGAAGATAAAGCTTACCCTTATTCTGATTTCTGAGTTCATTATTATACAAACACTCAGACTGATCTCTTATGTTTTGATTAGGGACGTTTTATCAGCCTGGACCTGAGCACAGATTTGACCCTGTGGTCATAGATGGTGTGAGTGGTGAAAACCCAGTCAAGGATTTAGTTTTATGTATATTTTACCATTTGAGGATTTAAATCAGTCATCTGACTAAAAACAGGTAAACTGTGACACTTTAGTGTGGGTTTAGACACGTCTCTGTCTCTGAGGACGTCTCAGCGTTTCTCACCGGACGCGAATCAAACGCTGGATTCAGAGTTTCAGGTGAAACATCTCTGAGCAAATGTTAACGCTCTGAATCACACAGAGCTTCTTTTCCTCCATAAACAGCTGTAATTATCTGTTTTCTGCATCTACACAAACACACACACACACACACACACACACACACACACACACACACACGCAAACAATACTCCTCTATTGTTCCTCATGTCTGCATCTCTCCATCACTCTGACTGAAGATGTCACTGTTGTACACCAAATATCTGCTGCCTCTGTGAGTGTGTGAGCGAGTGTGTGTGTATGTGTGTGTGTGTGTGTGCGTGTGTGTGTGTGTGTGTCTGTGTGTGTGAGTGTCACAGAGGAGAGAATATGTTTTCATGTTCATCAGTTAGAAACAAAGCGACGTAGTCGTATTTCAGGCTGAATTTCTGACTGAAGTTTTCAGTCTTCAGGAGGATAAAAAGGAAATAACTCCATCTGTGTTTTTTAGAAAAAAGAACATATTTTTAAGGTTTTAAGTGTTAGGTTTAAACATTTGAATCACATTAATTATTTTTTTTACTGTTACAAAAAAATGTGTCAAATTGTCAAAATACTGTCTTTATCATAAATATGTTAGAAATCTGTCTCGCTCGAAACGTGTTTACATTCTGCACTGATGTGATACACACACACACAGACACACACAAACACACATAAACCGTACGACAAACAGACTTTAATTAAGGGTTATAATACATAAAATAATAATGTATATCAAACTGGGAGGTTCATATAAGACAGAGATAGACGCCCGCTGTTTAAGAAGAGGGAGGTGCAGCTTCATCTTCAACATACACACATGTTGTTTTTCTCATCACTCTGCGTCTCTACGCGTGTGTGTGAGTGTGTGTGTTTTTTTCATAATTACAGCATCAACATATTTAGGGAGTTATGATTTGATAATTATATCGAGGCTCGCTGTGAGAGCGTCAGTTAACTAAATGTCAAAACAAAAGTTGGTGGAATAAAAACAAGAGGCTCCAAAAAGAGGGAATCAAACACAGTCTGAAATAAAAACACACTGTACCTCAGCGCCATCCTCGGCTTCTTATCTATAAATCACACCAGGGGAATTATTCAGCTCAGTGATTCTCTGACAAAGTTTAACTGGACAGATCTTTTCAGGAGAAACTACAGATTATTGGTAATTCCTAACATGGCCTGGATCAAGTCAGAGACTCAGAGGAACCAGCTGATTGTGGATCAGAGGTCTGAGTCGTCGTGCATGCAGGAGAAATTTAGGGTGACTCCTGAAAGTGAGACTTAGGTTTTGAAACATGGGTTTTATGTGTCTTTGGGTGAAATATTGCTGATGAATCAGTCAAGCTTGAACCCAGCAGGTGGTTTTCTTTCAGGCTCTTTCCTCTTCTTCCTTCAGCTGATGTAAATGTGATCATGAGCTGAAGCAGAAACTGAAGCTGAACCGATGGTTTCAGTCTTTTTCACTCCAACATTCAGGAGGAGAAACAGTAGAATACAACATCAGACCCAACTTGAGATTTCAAGTGAGTCTAAGCAGGACGCCTAGAACCTGGACCCTAAATCTTGTTGTTAATATGGTAACTTCACCAGGAACCTTTGGAGGAACTGTGTGTATTTCCAGTACAGATAAAGGAAACACCTCTGATTTTTAATCACAGGCTATTTTCCAAACCACCTGCTTCAGGATAAATTCCTGAAATTGATTTGGCAGAGAATCAGTATGTAGTAGACAGTGTGTGAAAACTTGCAAGATCTACACTACGCCAAAAGTTCCTGGATATTCAACCAATGCAGTGAACCTGCCTACCTGGCATACTGTTTCCCACAATGCATGGTGCTAATGTTATTTGTCTTTGCACATGGTGCTCGTTCCTATTGGAATGAGTCAGCGTATAACTACACTACAACAACGCTAATGTTAGATGCTCCATGAGATAGAAGTGAAGTGATACAAAAGAAACACTGCAAAACCATCTCACTTCCTCTTGTAAAAGAGATGTTTACTTCTATGAAATTCATTACAGCCCGTATAAAGCACTTAATAACTGTTCTTCAAACAGAGGCCTATGTGGGTGGTAGTGAAACAGTTTTTTCATCAGCTGCTAAAAAAAAGAAATTAAATTTATTTTTTATAAATAATGACTTTTGGTGTAAGATTAAATTAGAATATGATGATTCTGCCATATATCATCTATCCATATGCAATTTCATAAAAACAGGACCCTAAAATCTACCTTTCAATGTTGTATTTCTAAATTAATTTTAAATTAGGGATAGGTCAATTTTTGCATTTTGAGGCATAACAGCATTGGACTTCATTTAATCCGATGGTTGATAAGTAAAAAAAAAGTATACAAGAATGACCTATTCTAGTACTGACTATCTTGTTTTAAGAGGTGGATTACATTTGGCGTATATGTATTTATGAGACTTTTTCAAGATCACTTAGAAAGTCCTCACAGTCCCTTTAATGAAAATATGCTAAAAAGCATCTACACAAGGTCAAGTGTCGGACTTTGTACTATAAAAAAAAAAAAAGACATTGGTATGCTCACTTTTATTACAAATAAATACTGACACCAATTATTGGTTACCAGCCTCCTTGACTACTAATGATCAGTATTGATGTCACCCTTGGAAAAAACATTTGGTCTATCTCAAAATAAAATGTTCCTTCAATCATTAAAAGTAATAAAAGGACCAAAAACACACACAAAAAACAGTCACTTAAAATAACTCCTCAACAAAATATAATTAATGTGCTCTTCCTTTGTTCAATTCTATTTATTTATATATTATCTTCACCTTTAATTCAGTTTATCTGTTTGTGTCCTGTTTCTGAATCTTCACCACTGATTCATATAAAAGCTCCATCTGGCATTCTCTTTGAATCTTAACGACTGAGATGTTAAAATCTACCCAAAGTTAGTTTTGTACATTTTTAATAAAGTTTTAACGTAATGTTAGAGACTGACGTAGTTTTTTTTTTCCAATGTCTGACTGTCTCAAGGTGTTTCCTTCACTCCTCCACCTCTCCTACAGCTCAGTAAATCAAGAACAGACAGGTCGAGTAGACTTTGTTGATTTGTAAATGTTGGTTGAAATAAAAACTGACTGTTTTCCAAACCGCCTACTATCTACTACATGTGAATGTAGTGTGTATAAGGCACTGCATGCTGCCTTCTGCTTTTGAATGAAGTATGTAGGACTGTTCTGATGGCTCTGTTTAGTAGAGTGCTACTCAGGTTTTCAGTTTTGGAAAACAGACTACATGCAAATACATTTTTTTTTCTAAATCTTGTTTTCATTAGAGTGTATTTTCAGACTAAATATAAGCCTCATCCAACTGATAAGACCAAACAAAGATGTCAGCTTTCAAGATATTAAAGACAAAATGAGACCTGAATTGATTTTAAAGGGTAAAATATTCTAATGTAAAATGTTTTTGTTTGGTTTCTTGTTTTTGTTTTTCATTTTTCTTATCTCAAAAGTCTAACATTTTTCTGACCCTGAATTTGTTTCTTGCTGAAACATCAACTTTTGCTTGGACTTCAGTTTTCACAGCTGAATGGTTAAGGGACAGGTACCGAAATTTGTGCCTCACCCTTACTTTTTTCCCAAGATTATTTTGGAGGCTTTTTACCTTTATTTTGAAAGGGCAGCTTGTGAAATACAGGAAATGTGAGCAACACTGGCACCCCAAAATTCCTGGTTCTTGATAACTGTTCTGCTCCTGTGACATGAGGAGTCTGAAGAACATACCGTTGCTCTGATTTGAAAGTGTAAATATCAAACATGTACAGTTATGTTCAGATATTGTGATGAACAGACGACGCATTACAAACTCAGCCGCGAAGAAATAAGCAGAAATGAGGATGGTGTCAGAGACAAACCAGCTGAGCAGGCTCAGCAATGTCCTGCTGCTGGCCTGTTTGTTTGGGTCCTCTAAAAACATAAACTCAGTCACTTTTTCTTTATTTCTCATGTCTTCTGTTGTTTAATTTCAGAGCAGTCGGCTCATCTGTATCAATGTTTCACACAATCAATATTTCATCTTCACCGACTTTATGATGTTTCATGTTTCCACTTGTTCATCCTTCTTCTCTAACACAGCTCCACTGCTGATACTTCCTGACCTCACAGTGCTCCTCTAACCCCCTCACACACACACTCACACTCATACTCTGTGTGTGTGTGAGTGTGTTTCTAATCCCTCTCTTTAGCAGCGGTGTGTGAAAGCTAACACTCCTCGGTGTGATTACGGGGGCCGGGGGGCTGCTGATTATCTGCAGAGACCACCGTAGAGACCCCGGGCCATGCTCTGCTCCGCTTTAATTCTCACTAATTGATCTTCACACTTTTAAAACTTTCATTTTTCTCTCCCTGAGTTGACACAGGTGAACCTCTTAGAGGTTGTCTCTGTCTGCAGGAGATTACTCTGAAGCTCTCAAACTTTTTTCACTGGATGCTGAGGACCAGGAGCAGGAGAGGGAGGAAGAGGAGGTTTCTCTCTCTGATCCTCACTCCTGGAGAGTGGAGGCAGACTTTGGTTCACGGTCTCAAATAACAAAAGAGACAAACCTTTGACTAGATTTGGACTAAAACATTATTTTCATATACAAACAGCTTCACAGGAGGAACTGCCATAGTGAAGTGTAAAAAAATCTATTGTTTTTTAATACCTTTGATAATCTTTATTATTATCATTATTACTATTATTATTGTTATTATTATTTTGCAGTGTAACAACTTTATCTCTATTTATATGGACAAACATGGATCTGTCTGAGCTGAGCTGCAATGTTGGAGAAGATACAGGCAACCAAGGATCCATGGTGTGTGCATGTAAGCGTGTGGGTGTGTGTGTGTGTGTGTGTGTGTGTGTGTGTGTGTGTGTGTGTGTGTGTGTGTAATGTAGGTCACATACACTTTTGTCCCTCCAGGTCATCTGTCAGAGAACGTCCCAATCACTGTTAATGATCAACACACCTCCTCTCCTGATCCTTATCTACACACAGGACTCAACCCTTCAGACTGAACATGCTGTGTCCTCACGAAATTTACAATAAAATATATGGACTTATTGTCTTCAAGATGAAATCTTTTCTTTTTTCTTTTTAAAGTTACCCCATCCTGTTCTTGTGTGTAGACACTAAGTCACACAAAAGCTTCTCTCTGTCTCCCCTCAGTGTACATGAAGCTGAAACATAGAGTGATTTTCTCGATTGTCTCTTCAGTTTGATGAAATAACAACATTAGGATGCAGATTAATCAAAAGTCAAGCTTAATCAGAAACATGTATCAAGCATCTTCCTGACGATGATCAAGAGTTTCTTTCCGTGACTTAGTGACGCTTATGAGGATGAGTTCTGCAGGACGCTGAGGACGTGACCCGTTGGTCCTTGATGGGGTGATTCAGGGGACAGCACTACTGAAGCCTAAACCCCAGACCCTGACTTTGGCTCTTGTCCTGTCAGACTTTAATAAGACGCCCAGCGACATGGAGTGTCACAGTGAATGCCAGGACAGCGGCGTCTGGTGCCAGCATCGCCCGGAACCACAGCAGAGGGTCCTCTGACCTCTCCCACAGAGTGAAGGGGGAACTGGCATCTGCTTTAATAAGGCTGCCCACTCCTCCCCCTCCTCCTCCTCATCCTGGCCCCCTTGCTCCCCGAGCTGTGGAACGGGCTCGGGCACTCGGGGAGAGGTGGCAGAGGTAACAGCTGGCTGCAGCCGCGGTGGCATGGCCAAGGCATGACCAGCGCCTTTATTAGGCGAGTCCAGGACACCAGCTGATCCTCTCCCAGGGTCCCTGTCACACTGACGTCTTCATCACTAAGCTGAGCAGACAGGCCGGGCCTGCCAGCCAGCCGAGGTGACAACAAATCCAATTACCTCCCCTCCATGGTGCCCAGACCAGAGAGGGGGAGACGGAACAGAGGAGGAGAGGACGGAGGATGAGGGACAAGCAGGACAAGAGGACAGAGACCACCATGACTTTGACTTTGGCCTTTAGATGAATCCAAGGTTACATTTTACTACAACTAAGGGCGTTCATCTCTAAAGAGCTTTAACATGAAATTCATCACATGACCACAGCTTCACTGTTGAAGTTCACCAGTCCCTGTTTATACAGCATCAAATCATTGAGGCATCATCTTAGGTCACTTTACAAGCAGAGCAGGGCTGAACTCTGTGTTTTACTTTTCACAGAGACTCAACATAAAGAGATTCAGGTTAAGATCAAGTCCTATCTCACAGGCAGGACTCACCTGAGCCCACCATGAGTACAGGACAGTACAGTTAGAGTGAGAAGACAAAGCTCTTTTAACAGACAGAAACCTGGAGCAGAACCAGGCTCAAAGATTGAATCTGTCAGAGCTTCAGTTTGCGGTCCTTTTATCACCACAAACATTAAACCTACATGTTTAATCACACCAAGCCATGAGGAGCTGGGTTTGCCTCACAAACTGACCGTATGAGAAAATTATTTTGTGATCTCTGACAAACGGATTCATCCTCACTGGACCACTGACATCAGACCCAGCTTAAACCAACAACAAAGAATACAAGCTGATCCTTAACCTCTCAAGACCTGGCGTCCACATGTGTGGACACAGATGACCCATTCAGCAGCTTTTTTTTTTAAAATGGCTGTTTGACACGGCTGATCTCAGGTCACAGAAACCCTGCCCCTGGCCCTTGACCTAGTTGGCACTTCACTCCGGCCCAGCAAAGAGTTGGTTCTTGCTAATCACTGTTTTTTCACACCTTTGTCAGTAAAAACATAAAAAACTAGGGGTTAAGTCAGGAACTGGCCTGAAACTAGCACTAATACTAATTTGGCAGAAAAGGGGGTATAAGTGGTGTGATGGACACATGGCTCACAGGTTTGGGGCTAAAACAAAAAGCTAGTCCAGACATTATTTGTGTTCACTTCGAGTTTATAGAAATGGTTTTATCCCTCATTTATCCCTCACACTTTCCTCTGTGCATGAGCTACGCAGAAAAGCAGAACTGTTAACACATCAGTTCAGTTAAAACCAACAAATTGAAGCTTCTCTCTCTCTCTCTCTCTCTCTGAGCTCATAGCAGACACTCAAAAGTGAACAAAGTGTGAATCTGCTCTGATGTAAACTCAGACTAACTGGACTCCGTCTGGAGACTCTGAAAGTCATCACTACAGGACACTTTAAATAAAAGCATTCATTAGGTGAGGATCAGCGACCCTCAGCTCAGACAACCAGGTGTGACCGGAGCCTGGAACGTGCACAAACTTCTCACACCCCATTTAGCTTCTTCTTTTATTCCCTCATGGAGCAGGAGGCCCGTTTTTAAACCCAGCTCCTGTGCTGCTTTTAAACATTAACTCAATTAAATCTCCATAAACAAATTGGCTCCCACTGATGGTCAGGGGGAAACATGGTAAGTGCTGATCATGGCAGGCCAGTATTGATCTGCCATCAGGAAAACTGTCCCCTGTGAGGATGAAGGTGAAGGAGAGGGGGACGCGTCTGGCAGGGAGGAAGGAGGCGAGAGGGAAGGAGGCAAATGTTTCTCTTCTGTTCCAGGAGTTTCACTTATCTTCACCGGAGCTTCAGCGCTTCAGATGGTGACCCAACCTGAGGAGACCGAGCGCCTCGTCTTCCTCTGATATCCCTCCAAACAGCGAGGAAGAGGCGATCGATCCTTGAGTGAAAAGAAAGAGACGATGCTGGAGTGTGTCGCAGAGTTTGAAGGGCTCTCACTTCAGAGCAGGTTGAATTCTTGCCAAGAAATTTCATATTCAGAGTTAAATATTCAGCGCGCATGGTGGACAGGGGCAATTTCTGCAGTCAGCCCGCCATTCAGAAGTGAAAGGGAAGAGGCTGCTGGATGAAGGGAGCGAGGAAGGAAGACACGCATGGGGCTTCATGGTAGTCAGATGAGAGGCTGCCAGCCGCTGATGGGTGACTGTTTGAGCGTGGCGCCTCAGGACATGGCGGCTGAAAGGCGATGCGATCCGATACCCCCACTTATGCGGGGCTGATATACATATGCCCCCTTATGCAGAAGAGGCCTGTATCAATTGCCGAGCTTGCAGTGTTTTGGTCATTATGCTGGGGTGTTTGAGCGAGCGTCTTGCATGTCTGAATGGGAGATGTGGACTTACTGGGCTATGACCACTGAGAAAAGCCTCTTCTGCATAAAACCACCTCCTGGATCCTCACAGCAGTCTGAACGTTGAACTGTCGGCTGAGTGTCAGCAAAGCTGCAAAGTAGGGAAACTTTCTCCAAAGTTTGAGTCTGATTTGATCGACAGTGAAACGCTCATATTCAACCAAACCAAGGTTCCTATCTCAGAGTTTCACCTTTCAGGACATCTCCATCAGGGCTGGTTTATGATCACTCAGATCTTTATACCTGAACAATGACCTTAACAGCTTTTCTCAGGTTTAATTTCATACTTGGTGCAACAATATAAGATCATTTTTTAAGCTTTCTTTTCTTAATTTTTTCTCATAGTTATAGCTGTGGTGATTCTGTCTGTTTTTGGTTTTGAGGTAGGGTTTTCTTCGCTGTTTCTTCTTCTTTCTCCCCCTCCCCTCTGTGTTCTCTTCTCCTGCAGGTATGTGAGTGGATGGGGGCGTGGTTGGCTTCTTCAGCAGCAGATGAGGCACTCCTGACTCCACTCAGCTGATCATCCTGCCTATAAAGCCTGGTTTTCACTCCACTACTCTGCCAGATAATTCCATCTCCTATGGTGGAGTCTCACAAATCTCTCTTGGATATTTTTTGAACTGTCATCTGAAGAATATTTTTGTCCTTACCCTGGTTTTTCCTGTGTTCAGGTCCTTTGGTGTACCTTGCTGCCGCACTGCCTCTCCTAGTTTTTTGCTTCTGTGGACTCCTGTTTGGCCAGTCCCCTGCCTTCACTACCTTCCTATTTTCTGAACATTAAAACCTTATATTTTGCTTTGTAATCTGCTTCAGCCTCTGCTTTGGGGTGTCATTGAACAAAAACTTAAAAATAGCCTCCAGAAGGAAAATTTTATTATCCAAGCTGCTAAGCTGTTTTTCTGACCACTAATATGTTTCCCGGCTCTTAGTGCAGATCAGCTGTAAAATAAGGGTATAGATGTCTGTTTGAGGGTCACAAGGGTCTGAAGAGGTCTATAACAAACTCCTGTGTGCATAGATGGGTGAATATGAACACCTTCAAGGCAGAGTATGCAGAAATTTGTGGATAAGTTTTGTTTATTTATTTACAAACAACATCCAAAATGGTCTCCTCCTCCTTGGCTCAATTTCAGTGGCTGCTCATGCTCACTGCCTCTGATCGTATATAGAGTGGCTAACAGCCATAGCTTTGTGAACACACCACGGACTGTAAAAAACACCCCAGTGAGCACCTGCAGCATCACATGGGAGAAACTCAAGAGCTGTACATCTGACTTCCTGCAGGGAGCTGTGTTACAGTTGCTTCCGTAGCCGCTTCAGATAGCTTCTCCCACTCACTATCATCAACACAAAAAGTGACTTGTGCACATGGTGCTCCATGATTGGATGGTCACCACCCATAACCACACTTACTCTCCGCCTGGAAACGTCTCAAGTCAACCAAAATATTAACAAAACAGCAGAGGAGGGGTTCTAGTAGTGGGTGAGGCAAACACAGACACTGACACATGTCTATAGAGGGGCTGAGCAGGACTATTCCTGTGAAAGTTGACATTTTATTTTTTTGGGAAAATCCTGCAAACTCTACCTTTGGAGAGCTCTCACTGTTCCCACCTTCATCTCCACCCAGAATCCAAAACCAGCTTCTCTCTTCCTGTGAGGGAGCAGGTCACACCTCTGAGTCTGTGAGAGCGATTAAAAATGACACTCAGACATGTTGAGTGTTCTTCATCACAGCTCCTCCTCCTTCTCCTCTGTATCAGAAACAGGCGGTCCACAGGGGGGAACCAGGGCTGGAAGTGACTCCACTCCCCTCCGGCCCACATCCAGACCTTCCCCTGACTACACGTCCAAGTGATCACACACACACACACACACACACATACACACACACACACGCTCAGAGGGGCTAATTAAGGCTTTAATATGCAAATGAGAGTCGCAGTAAATTACACAGCTGGCAAATATGCCTGTTTTTGCCTGAAAATACATCAGGAGTGCAGCGAGGAGTGTGTTGCTGCTGTTGTTGTTGTGTTTGCAGAGAGACAGGGGATTGCCCCCCCCCTCCCTCACACACTTACACACACATGCACACACCCTCCACCACCAACATCTCCCCCTCAGCTGCCCGGGCCCCCTCTCTGCACAGAGACTCATCGGGCTCGGTCCTCTCTGAGTATCAGGAGGAAGAGTGGTCTCTCTAATGGAGCGTTTAAGAGACAGAACAGGAGTTTAGAGATCCAGCTGGACCAGAGCAGGTTTGATTTGATGACAGACTCTCTGAAAACAGTCTGATGTTACACTTTATGTTCCAGCCGTATTAAGTTCATCTGTCTAAACGCGCTTCAATAAAGTCTTTGTTGAGGGAAAGAACAGCAGGCTCCTCTCTGAAGGTCTCTACATGATCTGAATTATCTACAGAAAGTTTGACTGATATCAAACTTTAAGAAACATCTTTAGTAATCACTGGAATAAATGAGTCTCATTCTTTCATGCAGATCATTTCAGTTTGTGCAGGGTTAAAAATAATGGAACTTCAAACCTTCACACATGAGAAATGATGAATATGTGAATATGTTGTTTTTGCAAAAAAGCTTCTTTGAATAAAATTAGCAGGACCTTACCTTTATTTAGAAACTCATGAACTGTCTTTTGTGATATTTCACGAAAGACCATAGTTTCAAAAATGTCTAAGCTTTAGAGCCTGACAGCTCCCAGTGTTTAGCACCTGATGACATGAGTTGGAGGAATCAAATAATTTAAAAGTCCCTTTCGTTTTCTTGCTCTTGGTTGGAGACAGCTTTTCAGGATTTGAGTCACAAACTAGTGTCAAAACTGCAGTAACTTTTTAAAGGAGAGGACATTTATCCAATGGAGCTCACTTAAGCTCACAGTGAAGGGGTGTAACCGGCAACACTCACAGTAGAGCAGAGGAGGAGGGGGACAGGCGGAGTGCGCATGAGCGAAGTGAGAGAGAGAAGCATGTGAAGAGAAGAGAAACTGAAACTTTACTACGGCAACAGATATTAGAAAAATTTACATAAACCTACTAATATACCACTACTAACAAATTTTACTTTGTTGGATTATTTCAAACAAAAACTGGACGATTTTATTTTCTTTCTGAACAGAGTTTTGTTTCGAAAGATATATTAAAGACTTACGATGTTGTGTTTATGATTTTTGCTTGTACAAACAAACAGAAATGCTGCAGTTTCCTCTCTGAAGTGTCTCACCGACTGAAATGTTTAAGGCATTTATGCAGCCTCTGTCCAAACTATGGACCAATCAGTACTAGTCCTTCTGATGACTTGTACAAAATGTTGTATGTGTGATGCTCTGACAGTGTGTTTTACATTAGATGTCTTTAGATTAACGTCAGAGTGTTGATTTTGTTTACTGTATGATTGCAGCGGCCTCCACATCTGTTCTCTGCTCATTAATACAGGCTCCAGTTTGGTCCATAGATTGAACACATCCTTTCTGTCTGATCATGTGTCGCATTAACAGCTCATACTTTAATAAGTCTAATGTTTCATCCAGACTTTACTCTGAATGAAACATCAGACTTATTAAACTTCATTTCTTGTTTTTCTTTTACATTATGAATATTTGTTGCGGAGCTCATGAGAAGCTGTTTTCTGTGTGTGATGGTGTTAAATCAGTCTTCTCTCCTCCTTCCCTGCACTCTGAGAGCTGCTCTATGTGCTCTGGTTCCAGTAGGTGACTGGCAGATCTGGTATCAGCCTGAACCCTGCTGCCCCGCCTGCTCTGATCCTCCTCCGCTGCCCTGTGAGGCATGCTGGGAGGTTTGTTCTGCCTGGTTGCTGGTGTCTGCCTACGTCCTCAGGTCCCCCGAGCATCCGTGTCATCATGATGCCTCTGAAACCTGAGTGCCGCCTACATGCATGGTCAGGCCGCCGTGTCACCCAGCCGCCCTGCAGGGACTGACCGTGACAGGAAGAGCCCCCAAAAACACGCCAGGGGAGACCTCTCTGTTTCACATCACTCCTAAAAGAAGAATCCTTCACACACTGCTCTGTGTGCAAAACATTTCCCTCAGAGATCCTCACACTGATGAGACAGGGACAGGTGGAGCTGGTCTCAGGTGTAAGTCCTAAATAAGAATGAAACTCCATGTACAAATAAACTGCAGTTTCCTGAGTGTCCACTTGAGTCTGTCTCCAGCAGAGAGTCAGTTCCCATTTATTTATTTATTTATTTATTTGGATCCCCATTAGCTGCTACCAATGCAGCAGCTACTCTTCCTGGGGTCCAATTCAAAACAGTCAACAAAAAGTGCGCAATAACAACGTGTAAAATACTCGTTCAATCAGCAATGAGCTCCATGTTAAAATAAACAGCTGTTCTCTGAGTGTCCACTTCTTTGACTGACAGGTGAGACAATGTAATTCCAAAGCTGGTCTGATTTTTTGTTTTACTGAGAATTTTTTTTTTTCTTTTTTCATTTAGTTAAATTCCAATGTTGTTTTGTTCAAGTTTTGTACCAGAAACACTACAGTATACTATCTGAAGCTGATCTCCAAGGTTATCTGACTTTGCAGCATTGAAGTGACTGAGAAGTTTAAGGCATTAATGCAGCTCTCATCTGTAGGCCAGTCTGGTCTTTAGAACAATTGATGATTCAAGATCCACGTCTGATTTTTTTCAGTAGACACTCTTATGACAGCTGTGCTTATTCCTGAATTTCCTCACGTTAAATCAGCTCAGGCAGACTGAGAGAGAGGAGGGAGGGAGAGTTAAGATGATCGGAGTCCTGTTGCTGTGCTGCTGTTTGGCTGTTTCCCAATAATGGTGTAAAAGGGCAAAAATTAGAGCTCAGACCTCAAATTCCCCTTAGAGGCATGCACAGGGTGAGTTAAGCCAGTCAACAGAGGTGGAAATCTGCATCAGACTGTACCAGAGATGCAGCGGCAAAATACTGAACATTTAGTCCACTCTGCACAGGACACTATCGCTTTATGGACTGTGTGTTTTTTTTTCTTTTGCAACTCATTTAGCACAGATGCTTTACAAGCCACCGTGTATTTGCATGTGTGTGAGAGTGTGCTTTTTTGTTCAGGCACTTGAAAAGCCCTCTTTGTGAAGTAATGTCCAATAGACAAGTCCAGCCAGTGTTGCTAACTTAGGGACTTTGTCGTTACATTTAGCAACTTTTCAGAACCCTCTAGCGACTCTTTGTCAAAAAATCAACTTGCAACAAATCTTTCTACTTTTCTGGAGTTCGGAGACTGACGTGGAAGCGCGCATGAATGTCCAGCACCTGCTGCTTCTCAATGAGCATCAGGTGCTGTCGTGAGGGCCTCCCAGATCCAAAACACTCACAGGTGGACAAGTCCTCTTTGCTAGTCTCCCTAAGCTGCAGCCAGAGCGGGTGGCTGCATTTTAATGGATTGTGCATGGCTTGTCTGTTTTGCCATCTCAAGCCCAGAAAAGGGAGTAAGGTTGATATTTTGACACTGAAAAAAAAAAAAGCAAGACTCGACAGAAGAAAGCTCTTTTACAGTTGTAAACATATTTTCAGTGCATTTTACCTGTCTGTCCCACGATGTTATCCCTCTCTCCTATAGTGTCCATGATAATTACATACAAATGACTAATTATGAAAACTCGGTGATGACGCCTCTAGGTGGCTTTTAGTGACTTCTAGGACGGTTGATAGCTTTTTCAACAGTGTTTACAAGTATTCAAGGAAAAAGAGGCATTTAACCTTTTAAAGTGCTGTGTTTAGTAACCATTAACGTGTACAAAGTTGAAAAGTATTCAATATGGACACTTACTACACCAGAAGAGATAACTCTGTGAGGAAAAAGTTGTTTTGTTGATGGACAAAACTCAAATCAAAACTGAACAAAAATGGTGGCCTAAAAAAAGGTTCAGACCGTAGTGTTGCACCTCCTACACTGTACAGGTGTGCCCAATGAATCAGGTTAAGTGTTCATACACCATGTTTACACATTTAGAGGTAGAGTCAGACACTGTTCAGCTGTTTCTCAGACATCATCCACTGCTGTTGCCTCCTCCTGATCTCTGAATTCTGGCCACACACACACACATACACACACACACACACACACACACACACACACACACACACACACACTAACACATTGTAATTATCACTCAGTGGAGGACGCTCTGTATCAGCTCCACCTTGCTGACATGCGACATTGAGTTGAGGACACGGAGCGGCGTTATCTCTGTGTGAACCAGCTGACAGCAGACTCACAGCGGACAAATCCAAAGACAAATATTGGAGCATCAAACAGGTAAACAGGTCGTGAGCCTCCCTCGTCCGAGCCACCACCAAGAGCGCATCGGGTGGAGGAAGTTTAGTTCATCATGGAGCCGCCGGAGCCCCTGATCAGGATGAATAAACAGCTCCACCTTCAAGATGCTGCCCCCAGGAAGAGGCAGCTTCCCGCCCGGCCGGGTGCATGAATATTTCAGGAGGGTAAATAATTAATAATTAACAGCAGACAGGCCAGTGATCAAATGCAGCAGCAATGTGGCAACAGACATGAAAAATCCGACTCTTGTAAACAAAGACAAGAGAGCCCACACTTCCTCCCCTCTCGCCACCTTCTCCTCTCGCCTTTTAAATATGCGCATCTTCAATCGCCCCCCCGCACGCTCCTAAAACCACACACACGTCTGAACACACAGACACACTGCCGTAACCCCCTCCGTCACTCACACACATTCAAACCATCACTTATTTTCCTTCACAAGAATGAAATTTTCACTATTCCTGAGCGGCCGGGATGTGACTGAGCGAGAACACTTGATCTGGCCGCCCGCTGTTTTCTGATGGAAAGATTTGCTTTTTAATACAATCGTCACTCCTCCCACCTGGATGTGCCACGCCAAGACAAATCCCAGCTGTGTGACTCCAAAACCTGACAGAGCTTAAAAATTCCCTTATTACCATTCCCTTAAAATACCAGCCGCACTAACTCCCACCAATGGCGGGAATGCTAATCACGTCTCTGGGCGGCTTAGAGGAGCATGAAAACAGAGCCGCCAATATGGAGGCTTTGGTGCATGTGCGAGGAGTGAGGAAGACGAGGAGGAAGAAGAAGAAGTCCCAGCTATAATGACACACATTCACAGAAGCTCTTAAAAGCTGCCTCTCTGAAATCTGGCACATCTCGCCGGCTGACTTTAGCCAGAGGAGACATTTCATAAAAATCAGACTTAATCGTGTAAACAACGCGCAGACAAACAGAAAACCACTGCAAACAAAAATAAAACAACTCTGGAAGCTGTGCACGGATCGCCTTCAGAGTTAATTTTAAAGTAAGCATCCCGCTCCTCAGAGATTTTAATTAATGCTTTAATATGCAAATAAGTTAGCAGAGATAAAATCATGACAAACAGATGGCAAGTGTGGGTAATTATTTTGTGAATCCAGCAGGGGCATGTATTAAAGTTATGGCATCGTTTTCCTCGGGCCTCTGCAGCCACGATGGGAGGAAAAAAACAAGAAGCACTGATGAAATGAGACACAAATGACTTCCCCGTGTCTCTAAGTGACAAATCTGTGACCGCAGCGAGTCTGAATGTTTCACAACACACATGATGTGAAGAAGGAGTAATCCTCGAGTCGCCAATTCAGCCCAGATTAGAGGCAGGATCATAATGAGAGTGGTGATGGCAGATCTGAGGCCTGCAGAGAGCACACAGGCTAACACCACAGCAGAAAGACAACCGTTTTTATCACAGGTGAGCCTTTTAACCCCAGACTGACTCCAGTCCTAGTGTTCATTTAGCTCTGACAACATCATCAAAATATCTAAATGAGCATTCAGGTGAGTTTAATCCCAGAGATTATTTGTTATAATTCAGAGTCAGTAATTACCAAATCACACAGTCTGATAGTCTTTGTTTTCTCTGAAACACCGGGAGTCATCTCGTGGTCTTCCTAAAAGAAGAGAATTATTGTGTTGGAAAAGAAATATTAAATTAATTCCTTTCTTTAATTGTCTTTGTAGAAAAAAGAGCATCAGGCCCCCTGCTGTGAAAAACATTTTATTCAGATCAATAATGACCAATGTTAGAAACCGTTAGTCTCCTTAAATTCAGTCATTATTCCTGTTTGTCTGCAGCCGTTCAACTAAAAAATCCATACCCTTTATCCACCTGAACTCCAAAATAGAACAGGTTTTTATCATTTCTGTTGGTTATGTCTGATCTATTTCTGTGTTTTCCGTGTAAGAAACTCGACCTGCATCGAGGGTTTCATTTGGTGACTTCTGTGTCGTTTTCATGATTTATACCTGCACGGGTGTAAAACATGTTCATATTTCAGTTTTAATGAGTCTTTGTGAGTTTATTGTTGATATTTAAAACATGATAAGAATAATCCCTGATGGCTGAGGAAAAACAGAAAGCGAACAAACACAGAGCGTCTGTGGCCCCGCACGCTCCGCAACAGCTGCTTCTCCTCCAAACAAACGCTCTTATCAAAACCTCAGTGTTAAGTGTTAAATGTACATTCTTGTTTGCATTGTATACAATTAATTAAAAATGAATAATTAAAATTAATATTATGGTTAATTGTTCTTTTCTTTCTGTATTCCATCTACAAAAGCAGTGGATGTTAAAAATGTGGAGGATTGTGTGACTGAAAGTAAAAAAAAAAAAGTTTGTTATGTTAAGATGCTGAGAGATTCAGGTAATGTCCAGATATGATACATAACAACAACTCGTACAAAAACACAACCAACAGATCTGAGTCAATATGATTCAGTAATACAATAAGATTCAGAAAAAAATATCAAACAATTTCAGAAAGAAACAATAAGATACTGCACGGCGTATATCACTCCTGTCATGAGGATATTGTACCTCATACAGTTTATGATGCAGTATAAATCAATATGAGAGTACAGGTTAGGGTGCAACAATGTAAAATAAAATGATATGATAATATTTGCAGGAAATGTTTTTATAGGAGAGAATAGGCTATGATGAAATACAGCAGGTATATCTGGATGTGATACCTGACAGATTACAGTCTGAAACTTCAATTTCACTAGCCTACCTCACATCTGAGATAAGATACAGTTGCTGATAAGATTCAGTAAAGCCTGGTTCACACAGCAAGTTCTCGGGATCCTGATTCAGCCTCCAGACAATCATGGGTAAAATCTGACCCAAGACCAAGACCGGCCCCAACATTTGGTCCAGATTATCTCCTAGCATGAGTAGGTGACAGATCAACTTTTTGTCCTATAATTGCCGCCCTGATAACTTCCAAGTGTGATTGATACTCATCAGGACGATTGCATCGACTCATTTTTTGCTGAGGATGTCAATAGACAATCAGAAAGAGCCACCAGTGAGGGACCAGAAATGGTCAGAAGTTATGAGAGATGAAGTTTTGTCCACTGCTCACACAGCTGTCAGGTCTATATAAGGGTACGTAGAACTGGTCTTACCTGCTCCTCCTCGGCTCTGTGGTCTAAATCCAGCCCTGTGAGAGAGTGGTTGATCCTCAGAGCAAGACAAAGTGCCATTAGACCTCCAACCTTCACCTCATTCTGACTGAGGTCCAGCTGCTGGATGTGACGACTCTCTGCCAGAAACTCCGCCAACGCCACCGCGCCTTCACCAACAGGAGGGACAGAAAGGATGGAGACTGATCTGAGGTACAACTATGCTAAAGAAAACACAGATTATCAAACATAAACTCATACCACATGAGATTCTCTGTCCTCATTATGATATTCTCATGCACGATATTGGGAGAAAATGACATTGAGGTATTTTTGTTTCCTGCAATCTGAATTGCTATATTTTTAAACACACTGCTTCTTCTGTTCAGCTGGATTCACCCTGACTCTCCCTGAAATGATGGTAGCAGACTCTCACCTAATCACTTCTATCCCACAGTGGCTTACAGAGTTTGTCCTCCTCCTGCATTTTGCCTTTTTTGTAGGCTTGAATAATCTTTTTCCAGAGATGTGAATCAATAAAAAGTAATGTTTGGAGACATTTCCAGAACAAACACAATGCATTTCAGAAAAATGATCCACCTTGGAAAGAGTAAAATGGATGATTTCTGCAAAGCAAAATAACGGAGAGTCCGTTCTGACTGAAGACAAAGTTAAACAAAGCACAGATCTAGAAGCTGCTGCCTTTAATCCTGAGAGTGTTAAAAAAAACACCTTCTGGGATACTGATTGCCAAGATCCCTGCTAGCCTCCACTAACATTCACCGCTCCCTCTCTCTTCAGTTGCTCGACCACACAAGCTTCACATCACTCTGCCCAACCCTGATAACAGCAGTTGAGATGACAGAGTGCTTTGAAGGTGCTCTAACTGTGGGTGTTATTGTATGTAATGTGGTCAAATATATAAATGGGTGCTCATTTAGATCTATTGGAAATGTGACTGGGAAACAGTAAACTAAAATTTTAAATGGCTATTTTAAATAACCAATAAATACAATGAATCAACAGAGATAATGCGCTATTGCAGCTCTTTGGTTGGTTAAATCTAAATAATAAAGACATGTTAAGGATTTAAACATCTATGATATAAGTAAACCTGAACTCATTTATGAAAACTTTTGAACCATAATTTGTGACCACAAACAACAGAAGTCAAAACCTTTAATTTTATCATATTCTAAAGAACAAACTTTATCTCACAAATATTAGTTCATAGAGGGAACCTGCCTCTACAAACACAAATATACACACACATTTGCACATGTCCGTACCTTCACAGGTGATACCTGTTTGCTGCAGGCCGAGCTGCAGCACGCAGATGTTCTGCATCAGAGGTTCCCTGATCACCTGAATGCCCTCGTTCCCCAACAGGTTCTCACCCAGATCCAGAACCTGCAGGACCTTCAGCACCGGCTGTAAAACAGGGTCATGAGAATAAGTTTCTGGAAGTTTCTAAAGAAACACAAACTGCATGTTTTTAATGACTCTTGGAAAGTATGTCCCCCAACCCAACGCTGCTGTGAGTGTGTGTGTCTGTGTGTGAGTGTGAGAGAGTGTGTAAAAGGCTGAGAAGTTTTAATTATCATTATTATTATGCGGTGATTATTATTCTTTCTCAAACTGCTTCCTCTCATGTTAAACGCTCAGAACTTCTGTTTCCACTCTCCAGAGCCACATTAGCATTGAAGGTTGATTAGCTGGCGCACAAAGCTGGGGGTGTCTGGGGCACAAGAGGCCCATGCTGCCCAACAGCTTGAAGAGGAGCGTGCCACCCACTCCTCCGTGCCCCCTTGCCTCGCCACCCTTGTTAAATTCCTCTGGTCACTGCTCTGAAGAGAGCGGGAGCGCGGGGGTGGAAAGGAAGCCAGGAAGGCGAGCGACAGACCCACAGAGCGTCTTCTTCAGAGTTAATTTGCACCGCCGTGACAACAAACACACTTGAGAGGACCCCCCGCTCCCCCACCCCTTCCCTTTTTTTCCTCCCTGAGTCGCGGCTCAGAGAGGCAACGCCGCATCCAACGCGTGGCGAGAAGCTTCTCCGGTGAAGAGGGGAGGAGGAGAGGGAGGAAGAGCGGCTCCAATGGATATGCACCAGGGATAATGGCAGACAATTAAAGAGGCGACTGCGTGGTTGAGAGTGTGTGAGAGTCAAGCATGGTTGAAGCCTGTCAAACGTAAACCACGGGAGGGTTGGAGTGAGAAGTTTGAGGGGGGTAGGAGTGTGAAACCACCAAAAACACAGTATGCTTTCACACATGACATGCTGGCTTCAAACAAAAAAACACGCACAACACCAGAAGCACAAAATGTAGAAAAACAAGAAGCCTGCCTGACGTCCCCACCAAACAATGTTTTAAGTGTTATTTTAGACGTGAGCGGACTAAAAGTAGAAGCAGATTTTGGCCCACAAAGGCTCCTATTGTCTTCATCAGCAAGCAGCCAGAGAGAGGAACGACTGCTCTTCATCTCTTTAACCTGCTCTGAGTCTGTCTCCTCTGTGTGGATGGAGCTGTGCACAGACAGTATTAAACTGTGATGTCTGGGTGGATCACTCATATCACAAATAAAACATGGACTCAGACTCAGGGAGATCACCTGGCGGTCTCTGAGGAGGTAAGCTTAAGGTAAATGTGACGCTTTCTCACTGCATGTTGATCTAAAGACATGATGTACTCAAAAATCCATCCTCTCATGGTCATCACTTATCAGCCTCGATTTACAGCTAATAATGGACACAAATAAGACACAACACGAACCACCAGCAGGGTGCGTTATTTGACTTTGGCTTCTTTCCCTAGTAGCTAAAGAGGTGTTGCTCCTCTGAAGTCAAGAATCTAGCTTCTTCAAGGCTGATCTTGCAGTAGAAATAAACATGTTTACAGCCTGGTTGAAATCAGGATTTCAGTATGAAAAGATCATTTCTCTATCAGCACATACTGAACAGAGGAGAAGTTCTCATAATCAGTTACTCATGAAGTTGTGGCTGGCTTGAATGACAGGTGGGCACCATAGACTGTAAAAAAAAAAAAAAAGGATGTCACTTTGCTCTGCTTGAAGAGAAGTCCCTATCAACACTGTCCGCGTTGGTTAGTAACTACAGTATGGGTCAAAAACTCAGTCTCCCCATTTACTTGAATGGGGCCGTGGTCAAACTTGAAACCTCAACCTATCTCAACCTAATCTACCTTTCAACCTATAAAATAAATCTACCTCATGGAATTTGCTGTGGTGATATGAAGATATTGGGCTGCATTGAGTTTAAGTCCAATTTTTTTCTTCAGGTTTCTTTTTTTGTTAGTCTTTAGATTTTAAAAACATGGTTTTACGTCTCTCGTAATGACTGACAGATGGCAGTTTTGCGTAGTTTTTTTTCAGGGATAGGAAAATATGTTGGAAAGGAGAGCCAAGAAGAGATTAGACTTTTTTAAACCTATATTTAACCAAGTTGGTCCCATCAACATAAAAAAAAAAATTCAGGGAAAACCTAGCAAAGACAGGTGGCAGCAAAATCACAAAGTTAGTCTGAAACAAATGGGTGACATTACAGAGATTACCTTCATATTTCATATAGATGAAAGTAAATATGCTAGTAAAAGTCAGTGACAGGCTGAATGGCACAAATGACGTGAACGGTGTGAACTGCTTGAATTTTAAGCATAAAAAGTGCAAATTTACCACACATTCAATGCTCTACTCTCTCTACCTGCTTCATTCAAGAAATGAAAATCTGAGCTTTAGTGAATTATTACTGCTATGTTCGCCAACCATGACTGAGATCCTTTGGCAATGTCCAACTGAACAAACGGTGGAGGCTGATTCTTGAGGGGGATTGTCTGATAAGATGTGAAAATCTTTGTCTGTTGCTTGAGTCATGATATCTGTTGTACTTAATAAGTTAGCACAGCCTCTTTTAGTATAATCCTCATCATCTCATAATGTAGTCAAGATTGACACAGTCAGTTTGTCTTGGATGATCTCTGTATCTCTCCATCTCTCATCCTCCTGCTGCTGAGGTTGTGAGTGACAGCTGGTCTCAGTCATGAGGGTCACAATCACTTTACTGATAGGTGGCGCTGTCTACTGCTGTGAATGAATTATTATAAAACCTGTCTACATTTCATGTCAGTAGAAACATTAATATCAGTGAGAGTAAAGTATTGATTTTTATCCTCCCATCATTACTCCAGAGTCAGTTAAACCCTGGTGGATTAGGAAGAGTTTGGCCCATGTATCCTCCTCCTCCTAACTCAGTCCTCCAACAAGCCTTGAGGGCAGCGAGAAAAAGCACCAACAGAAAGGTTAATAACAGCTCTCCTCACCATCATATTCCACACATCCAGCCACGCTCTAATTATCATCATTACGGCCCGCGAGGACATCTACTTATCCTGGTGACTGGCAGTCAGCATGAGCGCCCTCCTTAACACACATCTATTATTTAATCAAAGTGTTTCTTCTTTTGGTGGCGCTGGAGGAGACAGGGGAAGTGTGAGAGTGTGTGTGCGGTGCAGGCCTTTAATTTCTATCCCTCTGACACCTCCAATCGCCACTCACATGACAGGAAGGTGCAGTTTATGCTGCCAATCAGGCGGAAGGAATGCATGTTATTAAGGGAGTACAGAGTGGAGGCGGGACGTCTGCAGAGCGGGACTTTGGTGTTTGAGGCCAAACTCTGTTCAGTCCTCTGGTTCTGGGTAAAGAGAGCAGGTAGGAGTCAGGATAAGCTGCGCACTTCAGGTTCAGATACTGGGTCAGGTGACAGCCTTTCAGACAGACCTGTGAGCATTAAGGTTTACCTCTCTGATGCGCAAACCAAACAAAGACAACAACAATAGTGGACTACGGTGTCATGTTTGTGCCACTGGATCTGCTGAATCTGTTGAATCTGCTGACTACCTTTTAACAAAATGTGCATCTACTGCACTGTTTCTCCAGTCAGTGAAGAAGCATATGATCACAGATGATCATCTCACTTCTACATAGCCTCTAAACAGCTCCTACAGTTATATCAACAACTACAGGCCTGGCATACAAACTACATTCTTTTCAGTGCCTCAGCGTTTCCATGCAAATGCAGATTTTTTTCACACTCTTTTTTGTGTTTAGAATGAAATGTCATGCAAACAAGGCCTCAAACTTAAACTCCTGGTCCTCACCAGAGCCTTGGCCAGGTGTGCCATCCCCCCTGCTGTGATCTGGTTGTTCCTCAGCAGTAAGACCTTGAGACCTGCAGCCTGCCACCTCAAACCATCACACAGCTCCTCCAAACCTGCGGAGGGAGACCAGAGAGACCAGTTTGAATTATTTCATAGTATATCAGCCCTAAATTGTTTTCGCCCCAGCCTGTGCAGAGTCACACTGTGGGGTTAGATGTGAGTTCCTGTGTTAGATAAAGAGATGAAGCACTGACCAGCGTCTGCCACAGCGTTGTTGCTGAGCTGCAGGGTCTGTAAGGTGCTGTTGTAACGCAGTAGATCTCCGAGCTGTAGGGCGTCCTGGTAGCTGTTCAGCTGGTTGTTGGTGAGGTGAAGCTCCTTCAGAGCCTTGTTTGACTTCAGTGCACTGACTGGAAGAGATAACAGGAGAAGAAGAAGAAGATGAGTACAATACCTGTGACCCACTACACACCCCAAGGTTAGAAAATTAGAACCTTTTTAATATGACTGAATAACAGTACTCAGTACTTTTATTGTTACTGACTCAATTCTGTCAGTCGTTCCAACCACTAATTTATGAGAAATCAAACAGTACCAATTTCATTTGTGCATGAATTAGAAAAAGCACTGGGTAGTCGTAGATAATTTATTAAATTGTAGTTAACTTTAATTAAGGGTTTTCATGGTGAAGAAACGTACTAAACAACTGTTGCTAAAGTATAAACAGTTGAATGTTGTTTGGAATTATTTGTTTCTGAGAAAAGAAAAGAAATTGAAATATTACGAGATTTTATTTTTAAACCAATAATCATTTATTACCGCAAACACACACACAAAAGTATCAAAAATTGATACAGTTGAGCACTGATTTCCAGTTACCGGGCATCAGTACCTTATCAATTCAAATGCGAAAGGCACCCATCCCTAATTATAACACCACACCCTCACGCTTTACTATTCAACATTATATTTTCTGCCCTGTGGGCTTTGACTTCAGGAAACATTGAGGTTCAATATACTAGAGGAGTATGACCACAGGAGTAAAGATCAGACCAGTAAGGACTGAAGGTACAGGCTAGGTATAGTCCCAAAGATCTGTGTCAAACACCTATTGAGGATCTATATGGAGTAATATGTGACTCTGAGTGTGATGTGATACAATGAGACACTACAAATGTTCCACAACAAAAACTTATCTCTGTCTTGGTTCAGCTTAAAGAGGACAGATGGAGTGTGAGGTTAAGTTTGCTGTCCAAACTTTAGATGGAAGCACCTCCCCAACCCCGCCTCCTCAGATTAAGACGTATGGATTTCTCTAAATTGGTATTAGATATGATCGGTGGAGCCAAACGCGGGCCTGCAGGTTGTAGCGACAGCAGACTGATTGAAGGCGAGTGAACTTGAGCATGAAAACGAGAGCACAGCAGGAAGTCTGCCTCCTGAAAATTACTGCGCTAAAGATCAAGTGGCACTCCTTCACCGGCACGGAGCAGCTATTGTTGGAGCCGGAGCTGGGACAACCTCAGACCTCTTAGACCCCACGGATCTACGCACCCAGTCCTCAAGACGTCACAAACTTTTCTTAATGGTTCTCACTCGGGTCTTTAAGCAGCAGATATCCTGAGTGAGCGCTCCCTGTGTGTTTGTATTTTGTGTACAGTACTGTGCAACTTGTGTGTCCGTGTTTGTGGGCCCTCCCGGCCCTGGAGTCCAGATCGATGCAGCAGATTTGATCAGGCCGCCGGGCTGCATGTGGAATGCCAACATTGTCATCAGGCACAGTGGGAACCAAATGTTGGAATCGGCGGGATTGATCCGGTCGACTCCACCGCCAGCGCCCAATCCCGCAATCACAGGCCCCTCCGATCGAAGGCAATGATCCTCAGCTGGGACCCCCTGCCGAGAGGGGAGGAGGGGAAGTGTTGGTGGGCTCGGCGGAGGCAGGAGGGGACGGGTGGGGTGGGGGTTGTGTAGATGAGTGTGGGAGAGGGAGGAGGAGAAGGAGGGAGGCTGTGAGACCCTGAAATATCAAAGAGATCCAGGAAACAGCTGAAAATGTTGAAGGAGCAAGTTTCTGGACTTCAAACTGTGTCCATCTGGGTGTGTGTGCTCCAGCTGAGAGGAGACGCTGAGCTCAGATCTCTCCTCCCGAAGAAAACACACAGAGCAGGTTTCCACTCTCTCACCCGATCACCTGGATGTGATGTGCTGCTTTTAGGACATACTAACTATAAAGGAAGAGAAAAAGAACCTACTCCTTGATCTCTTTTCTTTGCCCTGAAGCTGCTCTCTCCTCATGTGAAGCACTCAGTGCACACATGGTGTTTGTCTGAGTCCTGTCCATCCACCTCCAGCACTTAGCCCCCCTCTGAGCGCTGTGTCCCCCAGGGCAGAGTGTTTATGTACGTAAATATACCCATGCATTGACTGAGTGTGTGAACATATAATAATCAATCACTCAGAAAGGTTAGAGCCCAGGCCTCACTTAAACCACAAAGCTATTTTTTTAAAATCATTTTTATTCACCATTATTTGGTATCAAATTATGTCTTTATAATTTAAGAGAGAGGGGAAAAGGAGCACAGTGCTTGTATTTTGAAAGGTTTCAGCTATTTACTCTTTGTTGTCATATCGTCATCCATATACCAGCGATTCATGATTATAACATTACTATTATACTAATTATCAAAGGTTAACACAATGGCATTCGATATTAAGGGACAGTCCAACAGTATACCATAAATTCTGGACTATAAGCCCTATTTTTTCCAAATTCGAACCCTGCAACTCAAACAAAGATGCGTTTAATTTGTGGATTTTTATGGGCAAACGTGCTTCATGCCGCCAACACATTAAGGCCATGTTTGCGTGTTATGTTTACATGTCACCAAGTCGACACTTGCAATTTATAGACAAGTGCAGCTTATACATGTAAAAATATTTTTTTTCTTTTTAATATAGTGGGTGAGGCCTACATTCAGATGAGGGAGTCCAGAAATTAAGGTAATGATGTATGTGTGTATGTGCGTCTATGTGCATTTTTCAAAGATAACAGTGTTAACGAAAGGTTGTATGATCTTTTTAAATCCTATCCACTTCCTTAACATGTAACATGAAATATGTGTGTGCATGCGTGTGTGGGTGTGTGTGTGTATGCGCACGTGCATGTGTGTGTGTGTGTGTATCCTGGCTGACGGCGCCTGTATAGATGTGTGCAGCGGTGTGTAAAGTGACAGGTAAGAGATTAGGCCTCTAATCCGGGTCCAGACCTGCAGAGAGGGTCAGGGGTCAAAATCTGGTCCTGCTGGCCACAGGACACACACACACACTCACACAAATATGGTTTGACAAACAAACATGACGTCACTGAGAGCTCAGCATGAGTGTGTGTATCAGTGTTTGTTTTAGTGTGTGTGTGTGTGTGTGTGTGTGTGTGTGTGTCTTACTCAGTGTGTAGAGAGGCACCCCGCTGAGCTGGGCGTTGTGGAGGTGCAGCGCTGAGAGCCGGCTGGTCAGCAGAGCTTTGGACAGAGACTGAGCCGGATAGTCCACCAGAGGAAGGTTACACACGTCCAGTCTGGACAGACGTACACTCTGAAACACACACACAGGGTGAAGAAACACAGTGAATACACATCTCACTGTTCCTCAGAGTGTGTAAAGTAGGGACTGAGGAGGCAGAGTATGTAAGGAGAAAGACACAGCTTCATCTTCTTCTCCTGTTTCACAGCTTTGTATTCATTATAGGCCCTCACTTTAATAGCCTCTGGTAAAAAAAGACTCTGGATATTTAGGTCCCTCAGCTTCAGGACTTTCTTAGTAGAAACAAATCAGATGGATCTAGTCTATCTGGTATTGTCATTTTAAGTAGTCAGTCATAAGAGTGTGACTCATGGTTCAGGGACAGAGGTCACTTCTTGTATGTTTGTCTGAGGCTGAGATCACAGAGCAGAGCTGAAACAAACATTTACTCACTGTGTTTGTGTCAAAGGGCCTGATCTACTAACAGTTTGCATGTACAAAAACACATTCAAACTAGATAGCATATGCATGTGGTGTGAACTAGTGTAGTTGCATTTGCAGTTGCGTGTAATTGTAGTCATGTAGTTGTATAATAGTAAACCCCCTGCTCTGCTTACTGGCCTCTGCATACTTTACCTGCCCTAATGTGTTTGTGCGGATTATTTTGTGTGAAGTTGTGTGTGGTTGTGCAGTTGCAAAAGTTCCGGCCTGTTTTCTCATCCCTGCATCCTGCGTCAGCTGTAATGTGTTTGTGTAGTTTTTTATTTGTGTATGAGTATAGTTGTTGTGTAGAGTTGATGTGTTGTTGTATGCAGTTGTAAACGTCCCGGCCTGTTTGCTCGTCCCTGCATCCTGCGCCTGCTGTAATGTGAAACAAACTCACTTGGAGGATGTTCGCTTCCTGTGCTACATGAACAGATTACTATTCCAGCAGTTGAGCCGACCTGCTTTATCAAATGAGCCAGCGCCCTCCAACACGATGTTCCCATACTGCTGCTGTCAGAAATGTCAAGATGGGTTGTAGATTCATAGTACAAAATCATATCCAGCAAGGACGCCGCTCCCTGCAAGAGAAACACAGTGAAGAAGGAGAATGAAGAAACCCAGGCTCCAAATTTGACAGGAATGTTATGAAGTTCTTTCTGAAGTAAAAAAAAATCGTCTCTAATCTGATCGCAGCGCGGCCTGAATATGAAACTGTGTTGGAATTGGAAGACGAAGATGAAGAAAATAAGTTTTGCTCATAAAACTCACATTTTCCTCCAGTTGTGCCGCCTGCAGATTGATGAAATCAAAGTGCAGCGATTTGAGGACGGCTTCCAGAGCTTCACAGGAGCGCTGGTCTAATCGCTCACCTTGATGGAGGAAAGCAATCAAACAGGAGATAATTGGAGGCTGTTTGCTAACAGGCAAAATTACACCACCGTAAACCTGCACCATCCTTTCTCTGCAATGAACATTTCAGCAGAAATCAGGACAAAACAACTTCCTTCAGAAGCTAACTTTGTCTCTCTGTGAGCGCGTGTGTGTGTGTGTGTCTTTAATAAAGTTCTGAGATGTAATCAGAAACATAGAAACAGAAATAATGATGACAGGAGGAGCCATTTTCTGTGAATGCTGGAGTGTTTCATTGATTACTGACTGCAGCAGAACAACAACCAAATCAATACACACACACAAAGTCAACTTCCAAAAGCATCTAAATATAGGCTGATTACTTCACCTGCACACACACACACACACACACACACACACACACACATCCCAGAAATGTTTCTGACTTTGTGAATATTTAACCACACAGAATTCAGGAGTTTCAGGAGTTTCTTTACTAAAGATAAAGAGGATTTATTTTATCCTGATGGTATTCGATATCTAAATGGACAGCACTACTCTCTTTCACCTTCACTTTATGGTATGTTTTCTGACAGTTTATGGCAAAGAACGAAAAACATTTCCTGAAATACTAAAATAAGAATAAAAATCTCTTCAGTGTAATCTTATCCACTATTGATATCACATTTAAACTGTTATACTGTGTATACTATAACATAATTTACTGCTGAACCTAAATGTATCCCCTGCAATGAAACTATTTTTACACACCGACACGGAATTTTCCTCCAGTATTTTCTAGTGTTGAGAAATGAAGCTGATACAGAGGTGTACAAAACTGCAGTTCCCTGTGTGTCCACTTGAGGCTGTCTCAAAACGATGAAGAACCCCATCTAACATCTGTGTTAGGATAAATACATTTACAGCCTGGCATAGAAACAGTACAGGCTCTCTGTAGACCTTTTACATGTGACGTCACAAAGCCCACCTGCCCTCACCCTGGAAAGCTAAAGGGATATGTCAAGGACTGGATGATAGACCACTGACGAAGTCCCAACCTCAAATATGATGAACCAACCACAAAGCTTACAACCATTCCCATACACTCGGACATTCTCTGCCCTTACATCCATTTAAATGCAGTATATGCAACGCAGGGAGGTTTTATATGGATTTTATCAAAGATTTCAAGTTTGAAAATGGCCAAATGGTATTCATAGGGTACATTTCATTTATTTTATTTAACCCTTATCTAACCAGGTAAAAGACCCAATGAGATCAAGACCCTTTTCACATACCCTGACACAAGATATCCTACATGGTTGGGTGACAGAGTGTGGTTTGTACTCTCTCCTAAGCCACAACTCAACCCAGAAAGTGTCTTTTTTGGATAAAGTTGAGGAGTAGACCACATCAACTCAACGTGACTGAAATGAACAAGGATGTCAACATCAGTTATAAGAGAAGTCAACATCGTATTTCAGGTGATATGTTCTCACTTTGCTCGAAAGAAGAAACATCTTTAAAACAGCCCTAAATGTGTTTTCAGGCCCACTTGTCTTTAATGATAGAAAGGCTACAGAAAGAAGAGAGCAAGGATGACATGAAGCCCAAGGTCACTGCCGTGAGTCAAACCAACAAGTGCATAAATGATTTTACAGGGTAAAGAATGTAGTTTTTCAGGTAAAATGTTTAGAAATAAAAGTCTTCCTCTTCATCTCTGTTTCATAAAACCATGAGCCAACCCTTTGACTACTTCAGTAAGAGAGTTTTAAGGAGTACTTCTAAGCGATAAAATGTAATCTGATGACTATACTTTCTTTTATAGTTCCTTGTTCCTGAGCTGAGAGTGTGTGTGTGTGTGTGTGTGTGTGTGTGTGTGTGTGTGTGTGTGTGTGTGTGTGTGTGTATCAATCAGTGTGTGTTTGTGAGAGCAGCTCCTGATCAGGAGTCTGGCTCTGATCAAACTGTGACCAATCAGACACGTGACTCTCTCCTGCTCTGGGTCTTATCTGCTCAGACAGGGAGGGGAGGGAGGGGGGGTGATAATTAGTATCATAATTATTTAGGAAATGATTTTTCCCTCTTTTAACAATAATCACTTAGCTGAGAGGAGCGGAGGGAGAATCTCAAATCCCATTTTTATAATCCGCCCTGCGTCGGTGAGATAATAAGGCAGCGACACCCGCAGTCAGAGTCATCAGTGCGTGACAGCAGCGACGCCCATCACGGCATCGAACGCACAACCTCACACTGCTCACACTGCTGTGTGCGCACATGGCTGCTGCTGAGGTTATCTGGATCTGTGAGGACCAGAGCACTACAAACCTACAGGGAAAACTTTGCCCAAAGTAAATGGTAAGAGTCGAGGAAGTGCAGTCTGAGACCAAAACTTGAGTTTCACGTGTGATTTAGAGAAAAACTTTCAACAATCCATTATATGGACGTTAAAAACTGACTCAGGTTTGATCAGAACTGAGGGCTCAAGGTTTCAAATGTAAGGTTTTCCCCATAGAGCTCCATGTTGTGCTACATCCTAATGTATAAAAAGTGCTATATAAATTAAGTTTGATTTGATTTGATTGAAATAGAAACCACAGTTCCCTGAACATCCCCTGGAGCCTGTATCTATGTTAAGACATAAAGTCTCCTTTATTGAATGGGTGTGTATGTAAGCTCTGGTTCATCTACAATCAGTCTCTAGTGGACATTTTTGGAACTGCAGAATTAGCACCTCTATTGTCCTCATTTCTCTCGTCTGGATGTTATTGCATGTTGTCAAGTAGCTTGTTAGTTAGTTAATAAATAAGCTATGGACACAGACTTTTTAACTCTATCGGGATGTTTTTGTAGCAGGATCATAGACTGTCTACAGAATGGACAGAATTGCTCTTTTTTGCCTTTTGCAGTTGAACCTTGCAGCACCATCTTGCAGCCAGAGTCTGCGCTGTAGAGATGTAGCAGCTCTATTAAACTCTCAGCTGGTGTTTTAAGAAAACATTTCTGACTAAAGTTTTGTTTTTATGATCCCATCTTTCAACACAAGCCTCCAAAAACACTCCTTCAATCCTCTGATGAATGTAAACAGAAGTATAGTGAGATAAAAGAGCAGACACATCACTCTGACAGGTTCCTCATTAACTGACGTCTCCATTTATTCTGCTTACCGTCTCAAATATTTACAACATTAATGATGATTATGAAGATATTAATGGTCTGTTGATACGTATTTGTGATAATTGAAGATGTTCTGGTATCACTCAGAGCATCATAAAGTCCTCCATCATGTTTAATAATGACTGAGCGAGAGCTTACCTTTGAGATCCAGACATTTCACACCGCCACCTACACACACACCCTGCTGAGAGAGGGAGAGGGAGAGAGAGAGAGAGAGAGAGAGAGAGAGAGAGAGAGAGAGAGAGAGAGAGAGAGGTGTGAGGGAGAGGCGTGAATACACACACACACACACACACACACACACACACACACAGATATTTGGCATGCTCGGGCGTCCAATGAGCCTCCATCCAGGCTGCAGCGTGGATGGAGGCTCATTGGACGCCCGAGCATGAATTATGAATTTCACACAGTTTACCGCCGCCGATGGTGACACGGCGTCCTAATTAACCAGTGTATAATAATTAGAAACAGCTGGTCATCAGTTGATGTGTTCATTTGGCAGAGCCGGCGTTCCACATACATCTGATCTGACTGCATCAATCAGAGCAGGAGGAGGCAGAGAGGATGCTGGGAACACTGATGGTAGTTTGACTCTCCTGACACAGCAGAGGAGCTGGACTCTTCATGTCTGTTCATTCTTTAACTTCCTGCCACCTGTCACCTTTGACCCCACACAGGTGAGACTACCGTCAAGGGAGAGTCGGTTCAGTCTGTATTTAAACGAATGTTCCGTCATGAAATCATGTTTGCGTGTCAGCAGTGAAGTGAGGTTTTAAGATGAGTTTAAAATAGGAGTCAATTAAGGACCACACACATCCAGCAGGGGGCCCCAAATGTGAGCAGATTCAGACTGTGTTAAGCCCTCCTGATGTTCCATCTTCTTTCTTAAAGGATGGAGTTTTACCTTAAATGATTTTTCAGGTTTTAAAAGATTTTTTCTCACACATTTAAAGATTAAAATGCAGATTTTAAGGATGTGCTTTAACCTTGACTGAGGAGCACAGGGTGAAAAGTCTCCCTTTCTCCTCCTTCTCCTCTGACTGATGCTTTAAGAGAAGCAGAAAGTCATCAGATGAACTCGCAACACTGCCGATTGTTTCTGTGATATTTGTAGGTTGTGGAGGGCGGGAAGAAAAAGGTGTCACATCTCCGTAAACCAAACAGGATGAAGCGACATCTGAATCCCCCATCAGACAACAAGTTGTGAGGTTTTTTGTTTCTGTTTGATGAAATCTGAACGAGCCACACCCACAGACCCAACGGCATGCTGTGAACACCACATCACCCAGAAACACACATTTATTTCACCGTTACTTTAGATATATTTAAATGCTTCCTCATTCAGGGGATGTAAGAGTTAATGAAGGATTAAAAAAGGCTTTGAAATGTGTTTTAAATGCGAACAAATACAACCAAAGCTTCATTATGGTCAGACTTCTCTGAATTGACACTCACAAAATTACCTGATATAATCTGTGTTTGGAGAAACGGGTTAAATATTTCACCACATTTGACTTTCCTGTTCCTATCAAAATTTTTGGGATATTCTGATATTTATACAAAGAGAGTGAGGCTTTTTGAAACCTTATAGAAAGACATCTGTGAGTGTATTTCTGCTGTGTTATTTTTTTAACTGTGAGATGAAATCTCTGCAGCCTGAAGTTGATGTTATTTGACGCTCAGGCTGTTTTTATTTCAGAGATTTCAGCGGTGTGATTTTAGATCTGGAAAAAGTCTGCTCTCTAGATTTCCTCTCTTGCTGCTTGTTTGATTCGTTCAAATTTATAAAAAAACAAAACAAATCAAGGTTTTGAAGCATTCCCCTTTTTCCAGGAGAGTTCAATTATTGGTATGTTCAACCCTGTTTCAACCTTTTTATCTCTGCATTAAATTTAGAATAACACAATAAAAGAGAAATATTGAGGAGCTCAGTCCTGCTCTGGACCCTCTTTCTCTTTCTCTCTCTCTCTCTCTGCCTCGGCTCGTCCTGGCTGCCTCCCTGACTCGCTCGCCGCCTCCTGACTTTGCGAGCGGCTCCTTGTTTCCTCTGGTAGCTAAATATGATTCATTGTTCAAAGGGACGAGCGAGCGGAGCACAAAAGGAGCCACAGACAAAAAGACGGCGGCCGTAATGTGCTCCTGTAAAGAATCAGACGGATCAATGGGACAATAATCACACTGTTTACGTGAACAAGAGGCTGCTGGGTAATAAGAAGAGGTGGCTGTGTTTCCTCTGTAATCATTTGACAAATACACAAACACACTCATACACAGCCTGATAATATACATATGTGCATGTGTGTGTGCATGTTTGTGTGCGTGTGTGTGTGTGTGTCAGCAAGTTAAAGCAATAGAGAAGGTTTCGTCTCCTATCTATTTTCTAATTTGTTAAATTTTGATTTGTTGGTTAAATCTAAGAGTCACTGTCTTCTCAGCTCCTCATCTTTAATCTTTAAGTCTGATCTTTAAAGAGAATGGAGCCTCGAAATAATCTGACAGAAATGTGCAGAAAAGCTTTGAAATGCAAAGAAAGAAAATAAATAAATATATAAAATAATGACATTCAGGAAATATGCACAAATGAAAGCTCTGATAGCATGTTAGTCTTCCAGATTTTTTCTGTTCATTGATTTCAGAATAAATGCTCTGACCCTCAGTCTCTGCAGCCTCCTAAAATGAGCTACACTTATCGTTTTTATCTCCTGACTCTGACCTTCTCCTCCTCCTCCCCTCGCTGCAAACTGCACTGATCCTTTCTTCAGATTTACTCCCCTTGATTTGCAATAGAAACTACCAGTCTGACCCCTAAAACTTGGTCCTGGTGGACCCCTTAGAGTCAGCAGGAAAAGACCAGAACAGATCAGGATCTCTTAGTCCACATTGTAAGGACATTTTTAAGAAATATGGACTCTACAGAGAAATTCAGAAAAAAAACAAGTACAGAGTGAAACTACACAAAACTACCACCTGGCAGTTATAAGGAGATGTACAATGCTTTTTTTACCAAAATATTGTACCTCTAACTTACTTAGACTATTGTTCAGTAGGGTGGTCAAGTGCATCAAATAAAGACTTAGATAAATTACAGTTTGTCCAAAACAGAGCTGCAAGAACTGTGGCAGTAGAGCCAGTATCACTAAAATGCACTTTACCTTAAGTTGGCCATCGGTGAAATAGAGGACAAAGCTTTCACTCTCTCTGCTTTGGTTTTGTAGAAATATTTCAATGTCTAAAATCCCACTATTTTTTTATTTAGGGTTTGACAATTAATTGCAAATTAAATCACAATATGACCTGCTGCATCACTCTAATCACAGACAAGTGCAATCCTTATTTGATCTGAAATGAGTCAGAATACCAGATACACTTTTTTGCAAGAGATGTTTTATGCGCAAAACCAAAGTTACTCAACCCTGCAGAACTAAGGAGCAAGAGAAACCATCTAAGTGGTCAAAAGTAGCATTAAAACTAAGTCTAAGGTGGCGAAAAAGGTCAAAATCAGCAAAGATTGTCAGGAAAAACAGGCAAATTGGAAAATAGCCAGAAAGTAGAAAAAATATTCCAAAAGTGGCAAAAAAAGAAGTGAAAAGTGACCAAAATGGGCAAAAGGCAATCAAGCTGTAGTTACTGTCAGTGTTCATTTCTAAAAATGTGTTTGCTTAACAATACATTAGATGGAAACTGGGCCATCACTCTCAATTGCATTATGGGGGAAAATAATCATAATTAGATTATTTTGGTTATTTATTTTGTTATTAGTCTAGCTTTGAATACATCCAATCACATCAGTACTCTGATAAATGGATCATGTGGCTCCTGAATCATTTTCACAATGAATGGGACAGAAATGGCAGTCCAAGATTTTTTTATTTTCTAGTTTTATACATCACTGTTTTAGCAATAATGGTCATGTTTTGAATACTAGGTACGCTGGAGGAGGTCGTTTTAAACCGCCACGCTCAAACACTAATTCAAGACAACGTACTAAACTGTGTAAAATGAGACTTAAGAAACATTTAGTGTCACTGAAACTGAAAGCTGTGATATCTATGTTGGATAAATAGTGTAGAATTTCATTGTAAAGTGTATGTGTGTATGTTTATCTGTGTATATCAGTCTTGTATGTCATTGTTTAGTTTGATTATGTGGTTTAAGTAGGAAAAGAATTATAAGATTTGTCCAAAATCAGCACGTACTTCACTGATGTTTTGATATAACATGAACATGTCAGAGACCACCTTTGACTTAAAATAGGTTTATCTTAGTGTTTCTTGATTTGTACTTTGCTTGGTGTGCTGTCATTTATTTTTAGTTTTGTTTTCCCATATGAGATTTTTCTTTGAATCACTTTTTTTGTGTGGATTCTTTTGGTTCTTTTTTAAATTCATTTTTGCATAAGTGGACCCCAGAAAGAGTAGTCGATACTTAAGGAGTGGCTAATAAAGATCCACATAAACAAACAAATAAATAAACATCATGTTTTTCTGATCAATATTTCACCAGGATGTAACTCAGAGACCAAAAGGCTGCTGGTTTAAATCCCTGCACAAATCTCTTTCTCGGAGATGAATAATGCCCATTTATATTTCCTGATTTATCACTTCAGTTGAGCTCTGTTTAATTTTGAAATAACCAAATAAATCCTGAATAAGATGAACAGACATAACTGAGCATCATCGGTGAAAGTCTCTTAGATCAAATCTATTGGAAGAATTATGATTTTTTTTTTTAGTGTGTATTTATGAAAAGTCCCCCATTAAAAGGACAAAAGAGGAGCAAAACTGGAAAAACAGATTGAGCTCTGAGAAGAAAAAATGAACACAGTTTGCAGAATTAGAGCGAAGCCTTTCAGACTATCAGGTTCTGCCGGTGACCTCCACAAACAAACAAACCGTCATTTTATTCTCTGTCAGGTAAATCTGCACGACCTCGCCCTCTCACTGTGAGAGCAGATGAAAAACGTCTGTGTTGTGATTCTGTGTTTAAAGGAAACCTCCAACAGGCAGATGTAGGACTGATTTCTAGCTCTGATTCTCTTAAAGCATCACACACACCTCCATCACACACACATGCACACACACCTCTCAGGAGATGAGCATGGAGCTAACGCTGACACTCGGCGTGAAGTGGTGACAGTGATATTAAATATTGAAGATGGTCCCTTTAAAAGTTTAATATGTGGAGTTTATATCAGAGATTATGATGTGTTGAATTTTCTACACCTGCACTCTGCTTTCCATGTGATTTAAAAACATGAAATGAGCTCAGAAATCCAGAAAGTATCAGAGCTGACTCCAGATTCAGTGGGAGCAGGAGTGTGTGAGGGTTTCAGAGCTGCACGGTGAAGACTTTAATAAAAGTGTGTACCTTTTACAGAGAGTCTGTCCTGGTACTTTTGTCCAGCTCAGTTGTTTAACTCCTGGTTTTGTTGCTGCAGCTGAATCAGCTCTTCACTAAAAACTGTTTCCTCTCCAAACAGGGAGCGTGTGAGGACTCAGAGCTGAAACAAAAGTTTCTGTATTGTGCAGAGAGCATATTTTCTGTCCAGCTCAGTCCATTCATCCCTCCTCTCTGTTCTGTGTGTGTGTGTGTATGTGTGTGTGTTTCTGTCTCCTCACTTCTTTTTGTTTGGTCTGACACAACAATAAAAAAAGTGTGAGTGTGTTCTGGCGTCCGGCTGCTGGTGAGAGCGGTTTGTTTGTGGCAGCGAGCCAGCGAGTGACGCTCTGTAAGAATGTGCAAGAAGCGTATCACACTCACAAACACACACGGGAAGAGGGGGAAGAAGAGATACACACACACACACACACACACACACACACACACACACATCTTCCTCCTTCTCCTCCTCCTCTGCAGAAATCCAGCGGCTGTTTTTTTTTTTTTTTTCATCTTAATGAATTTCTGAACTCGTGCGTTCCCGCTCTGCTCGCTCGCTGCTGCAGCGTGGTGAGGACGCACACCGAAGACGCCGTCTGCCAAATCTACTGATGTGTCAGGAGAGAGAGGACAAAATGGAGTGATGAAAAGAGAGTCTCACACACACACACACACACACTCATACACGCAGGCAGAGAGAGAGAGAGAGGGATTCTCTAAACTTGTGCAGAAGTGATTTCTGCTGTTTTCACTCCCTCTCACCAAGATAAAAACAGTGTTGGAGCACCATTTTCCTCCTCTGCACCTTTAATTAACTCACAGTAAAATATGAATAAATATAAATGAGTGTGTGTGTGTATTTTTAACATTTTCGGAGGGGTTAAAATCCTCCCCACATTTTCCCTTTCAGCATCTTCCTGCTCTAAAGGATAAATTATTTAAAATAACACGACCTTTTATCTCACACCCTTTGAAGGCAGCAAATTAAAAATGTAAATTGGCAGCTAATTAATATGCAAATGTATTCACTGGCTGTTAACAATTAGCAATTAAAGCTGCAGTGTCTAGAAAGAGCGCCGACAAAATTAGTAACTTCATTTATGATTTAAAAAGAGAGATCTAAAAACATACATGAAATTATAATTGACTTCCAGTTTTTCTGTGGCTGCTTTTGTTCGTCTGGAATCAAAGAGACGAGCGTTTACAGATTAATTAACGCCACTTTGTGTCAAATACACCGTCCCCTCAAACAGAGCATGTCACAAATAATGTACACAGGCTGAGGGACGTGTGTGTGTGTGTGTGTGTGTGTGTGTGTGTGTGTGTGTGTGTTAGTGTCACCCAGCCCCAGCCATCTGAAATAATCTGTATCGCATCTAATCCTGAGGATTATTCATGATGATATCTGTGACAGAGCTCAGTCTGAGGGATCTCATCACCATCAGATCATTCACTTTTACGTTTGATCTGATCGATATTTTAAAGGATTTAAGATCAAAATAATCCAGAGAAGAGTGAAAATAGAAATAGAGAGGAAACAGTGAGAGATCAGAGCAGTTAATAAACAGTCTTTTAAGAGCAGTGTGTGAGTTTGTGTTGTTTGATGAATTTAGCAGGAAAATCCCTCATAGATAAATGTTTGTGTTCATCAAGTCAGAAACCCTTCAGATACTCAGACTGTAACTGCAGAGCAACAGCAGCAGAGTTCAGGCTGATCAATGTTATATTTACCAATTGAATTTCCTGTTTGTTTTCAGATTGTTCCCTAGCATGACCCCAAGGTCACTCCTTCTCTGAACACACACACCAAGTCAAAGCAGCAGGCAGACAAACTGCAAACAATGAAATAAAAAACAATGTTATTGACTGATTTTAGGAAATGATTATCTTATAAGACTTAAAATCAGTAACGTTAACCTGACAAGTCCAGATTTGTCTGATTTAAAGATACTGAAAAACAATTGTGGGATTGGAAAAAAAATTGATTCATATTAGTATCTGGATTTTTGTTTTTTGTTTACAATTTTTAAATCGATGATTTTTGGGGTAAAAAGCAATTCAGGCAGAAATGCTTCATTTTACGCCTCAAAGCAAGCTTTTAGTAGCTGGTTCAACAAAAAAAGCACATTGTCCCTGCTCTACAAAATTGCTTTAAATAAACTGCAACTGGACTAAGAAGATTTATTTAGTAACTTGAAATGAGACAATATTCATATTTCAGAAAAATTGATATGCCCTTTTTTTTCTATACATTTTTTTCAGGTGTTATTTATATTTCTTATAACCTGTAAACATTTTCTGATGAATGTGGTTCATATTAAGACAAACTTTATCTTAGGTTAAGTTTTTTTTAGCGTTTGGACGGGTGGTGTGTGATACAGAAAAATTTAGTATTGATCCAGTACCAAGTAAATACAGGGCCGGTATCACTCTATCAATACCAATATTGAGACTTTGTACATTGAAGAGCAGCTTGTCCAAATTAATCCAGAATTACACACAATCACTAAAACTAATGTTTCTGTTTGTGAATGAAAGTAAACAACTAATTTTGCAATCAGAAAATAATCATGGCCATTTTACTCCTGCTTTGTTGTAAAACAGTAAATTTGAATATCTATGGATAACAACCATTGTTATATTGTAGCATTAAATGTATAATTTTGACCAAATATTTTGTAGATACTGGTAGATTTACCACCACAGAAACATAAAAATATTAAGGATATCATTACTGTACTGATAATTTAGGGCAGCAGTGGCAAACAACTTACTCTGGGTTGTGGTCTAATAAGTTTGGTAAGCAATGTTCATATAATATAACATATACAGGAGGGTGCACAAAGCAAAGTGAGAGGGAGGAGCACACATACAGAGGTGAAAGTGAAACTTAAGTATCAACTGATCACACAAGTATTGTTCAATATCAGTACCAACACTGGTATGTATATATTGATATTGTGGATCGATCCATCACCACTAGTTTGGACTTTGTGGAGGTCTGATGTTTGCTCTTAAACCCTCTTGGATCCCCTCTTTATTAAGTGATTCTGATGACTACAGCTGTGCTTTAAAGCTCCGTTCAGCTTCTGCCTTTAGCACAAAGGTACAGTGCCCCCTGTGTAAAGAAACCTCTTGCACTAAAACGTCTATTTCATCTGTGTCCTGACAAACACTTAAGTTAAAGTGCTACTGTTTCCTGCAAGACACAGTCCACAGCAAACACCCCTGAGAGGTCACTGAGGGATATTTGATGGACCTCACTCTGAGCCTGTAGCCTCACACTGCTCGGCACACTGAGCTGTAGGTTAAAATCTGCACTCTCCTCCTTTGATGCAGCTCTCATGTGTCTTGATGTGTTTTTGTCGCATGGATTTGCACAACTCAAAGTAAGAATATCTGTACGCTGTATAATTCACTCGCAATATGTCCTGCTGCAATATTCTTATGCCAGACAGTGCAATGTTTCTTTCAGCTGAAATGTGTCGGAATACTGGATACATTTTTTTGGAGTCGATGTTTTCTGCTCCAGTGTTACTCAACCCTGCTCAACCAAAGAGACAAACTGTTAAAAACTACCTTTGACAAAGAAACAATCCAAGTGGTGAAAAGTTGCAAAAAGTAGGGATACTGATACTGCGGCAAAAGATGGTCAAAAAGCAGCAAAAATGGAGGAAAGGAGCTGGGAGAAAACTTGGAAATTAGAAAGTATCAAGTAAAAGAGTGAAAGTGACAACAATGGGTAAAAAGTAGCAAAAATGGGAGAAAACTTGGACAAAAGTCCGAAAGCAGCAACACTTTTTAGAAGCCTGACATTACTGTTTGAAAAATGCTTTTTAATTAATCCTATGCAATATTTGAATTTTTTGAGACATTGAATTTGGGGTTTTCATAATCATATAGCCATAATCATCAACATTCAAGGAATAAAGACTGGAAATAATTATACGTGTAATGAGTCTACAGAATATCCGGATTTCACTTTTTGACACGACTGACCAAAATATTTAACTTTGTCTTGTGGATTTTTTTGCTTGTGTTGCTTTTTACGAAAATCTACGTGTCCCCTCATGTATTTTGTTTTCTCTTTTTCAAAATCAGAATAAAATAATTTCCATCCTCTTCACTAAATCAACTGGTCTTAAAAACATAAGTTGTGGAACCTAAATTCAATCACACAACAAACTGCAATTGCTAAACTTCATGCTTTTTTACTGGGTCAGGAATTAACTTCTATGACTCTAATCTGTGATGTGAACCTCTCCACATCCACAAACGGACACAAGCTAAAATGGTCCTCCTGCTCTGTGTGAGAGAGGAGAGACACCACTGAAAAAACGACCTACAGAAGATCCGTACTTTGGTTTGAGACGTGTGAGGAGACGCTGCTGACATCCTCTGAGGAAGAGTGAGGACTTTACATCGAGTAGAGTCAGGCCATCTACACAACACACACCAGTGTGTGTGTGTGTGTGTGTGTGTGTGTGTGTGTGTGTGTGTGTGTGTGTGTGTGACTCCTGCTCTCTGACTTCTCCCTGCTCACAGGAGCTCTCATGTAACATGTGCGACCGCCCAAGTGTGCAAATCCATTTTAGACTAATAGCGCATCACCAATAGTGCATCTCTCCCTCTCTCTCTCTTTTGCTCTCTCTCTCTCTCTCACACACACACACACCCTTTAAATGCTCCGTTTTCAATTAGAAGCAGAGGGGGTGAGAGAAACCAGCTTTTATCTTTGTAGCTCTGCAGTTGATGTAACAGTACAAAACTACAAAACAGTGTGTAGATGAATCCTCTGTGTATGTGTGTGTGTGTGTGTGTGTGTGTGTAGATCCAGTGCTGATCCCCACCCCGACCCCTGCTCCCTGCTCTCACCACCATTCACCCTTTCTGATGCACTGCTAAGTGTCCCGTTATCGCCGCGGCGGCCTGTAATGAGAGGAGCGACACATGTCCGCTGCTCCTGCTGCTCCCTGATAAACCTCAGAAACAACCCCCTTCTCTTCTTCCTCCACCTCCTCCTCCTCCTCTCTGAGCTTTTATTTAGCATGCAAACCCGCTAACAACCACCATGGAAAAAGTGTGACACTTTGCTTAGTGACATTTACCTCGCTGCAGAGGGAGAGAGAGAGCGTGTGTGTGTGTGTGTGTCTGTGTGGTGGGAAAGAGAGCAATAACAATCAGCATGCACTTAATTTAAAAGACAGAAATGTGTGTTTGTGTCTGTGTAGGAGTGTATGTGTGTTTGCCTGTGTGTGTGTGTGTGTGTTTGTGTGTGTGTGTGTGTGTGTGTGTGTGTGTTTTTGTGTGTGTGACTTCCGCAGTGCAACATTAATGCTAATCAAAGGAGCTGAGAAAACAGCGGTGGTCTGTAGAAACAGATTTTCTCTCTTGTCTTCCCCCCTCCTCCCTCTCCTCTCCCTACTCTTCCTCCTCTCCTCCCTCCCCTCCCCTCTCCTCTCCTCCCCCTCATAGAGGTTCCTCCCGTCAGTGTGTGCTGTCTCTGACCCTCTGAGCGAGCGGCACAGAGCCGTATTGTTGTGCAGCACTGGGATAATAAACATTGAGAGTGAAGTTGTTGTAATTGATTTCTCTTCAGTCCACTCGGCTGAATAATCTGCACAGAAAGCAGCGCTAAGCTCTTCATTAGAAGATTTGCCAACATGCAACTCATTCTGAGATTATTCTGCAAACATCAGGCGCAGAATACAAAGAGTACAGAGTCAGTGTCACCGCGTGTTCAACTCACAATCCTTTTGTGTTTGGAGGATTGAGAAATGAAATGATGACAGCTTTTGTTCTCAGTAAAGTGAAATAAATCCATCAATAAACAGCCGAGTTAACCCTGCTCTCACTGAGCTCCTTCACTTCACTGCAGGAAGAATAGATCCATAAGACTCCCTGAGACAGCTTTAAGTATCAGGTTGGGTTGAGAAATAGATATGTTGTCCACGAGTGTTTTACTCAAGACCAAACTATCCGAGACCAGAATGCACCAAGACCAAGAGTTAAGAGGGTTGAGACCGAGTCTAGACCAAGACCATAAAAATCCATGTTAAAAACCATGACAAGGTTGAACAGTAAAAGAGCATTCTCTCTTTAATCTAGTGTTTATTTGTTTATTTATCAGGTGAATGAAGCCTACAGTAAGTTTTAAGACTAAAATAAGATGGACTGATGTCTCACTTTCTGCAGGTGTCTGACACATAAGACGCTGGAAAAGAATTTCAAGGAGGCAGCACAATCAGTGAGCTGATGCTCAATGTTTTAAGACAAATTACAACATTAATTAACTAGGAGCAGTTCAACTGAAGTTTAATCATTATATTTAAATCAAATGATTATCGAATTACTAACCCCCACCCTCTACCCCTGGGGATTAATACTTCTGATTCTGATTCTCTAATCATTTTCACATTAGGGGAATAGCTGCTCTTAACTGGTCTTGACAGAAAATCCTGACTCCAGCCAGTCTGAGACCAATAAAAGACCAAATAAATCTGCCTTTAATTCTGCGACGAGACCAAGACTTTCAAAATGTGGTCTCAAGACCAGTTTTGGGTTCTACAACACTGCTGTTCTCCTTCCTTTTTTAATACTTGTTGTACTGTATGTTTCTCTCTAGAGGTACTTTTTTTACAACTCATACTACTCCTATAGGAACTAACCAACTCTTATCCAGCCTGAAATCCAGTGAAGATTATACACATTAGACCAGAGACAAATGAAACACAATTTGGTACTTTTGTGGGCACCGACTAAATTTCATCACTAGTACCTAGTACTGATTCACATAAAATGAAACAGTATTATGTTTAAACACACCCTTGTGACTGTGAGGGAGTGGAAGGGTAGGTGATTGTGCATTCTGAAGAAAAAACACTGCATAGTTGTCGTTAATTTGTTAAGCTGCAGTTTATTTTAGTGAAGGGTTTTCATTTCGAGGAAGTTTGTGAACAAACTGTGACGTTACAGTACAAACATTTAAATGTTATTTTGCCTGTTTAGTTCTCCCTCAGTCTGACAGAAACATTGAGGAACACCCGTGCAGACTCTGGATGGCCTCTGTTAAGTTTTTGATCACATAGTGATGGAAGAATCCTCCCTCCCGCTCGTTCTGCTCAGTGAACTCAGAGAGTCTTAGCTGAGCGGCCTCAGACCCCGCTGGCTCCGATGTGTTATTGTTTACCACTCCTATGAAGATGTCACCAACAGCAACACTGTTTTATCCACTTACTTCATTTCAAAGGAGTGCAACGAGCCCCAGGGTGCAATAAAAAAAAGCTTTAAATAGTCTTCATGGCTGCTCCTCGGGGGAATGGCCCCGCGCATGAACAGACCTAATTTAATAAATTTGCTCTTTAGGCGTTCTTCTTATTACTGATTCATTCACAGGCAGCCCTTTTGGTCTAAATATTGCCCCTCTTAGCTAATGCTTAACCATACATATTTTACTCTTCAGGAGGACCACCTACATTCGTCTGCTCTGTAACTGGCTTCATTAGCACCTCAGAGATAATACAGCGGCTGTATGCTTAATGTAAGCACTGCTAACACTCTAATTTTCCACAAATAATTCCCCTTGATCTGCGCTCTGATTTATGCAGGGAGGGGAGCAGCGGGGGGAGAACGACGGGGGGAGAGCAGCACGCCGTAACACGGCCGGTCCAAGTAAAGCAAGTATGTACATAAAATGAATTATAAATGTGACGCTGTGTGTTTCAGGGGGAGCAGAGAGAATAAGTGAGTTTAGTTTATTACAGAGGGAGAGGGCCTGTGTGTGTGTGTGTGTGTGTGTGTGTGTGTGTGTGTGTGTGTGTGTGTTCCAATTCTTTCAGTGTAGTTTGCAGTGTTTGTTGAACATTCATACTGTAATGAAATTCTATGGAGCAGAGCAGAAGTACTTATCTGCTAATATGTCTGAAAGTATATTTTCCAATTTATTTATTTATTTTCCTGTAAAAGAGTACGCTCAATGCTCCTGAAGCCATAACAGTCACACCAGTTTCTGGCTTGTTCCAAATTTTGGTCAGCCAGCCACTGATGGAGAGATATGCCTCATTCTCTGGCAACCATCCTCAGTTTGATGGATGGTTGGATGGAAGAACAATAGCTTTGACTTTGGGCTGTGGGTATTCTCTAAGGAAACTTTCTTGATGATGGTGAAATTCGGGGCTGATTCAGCACATAAGCTGTAAGGTGTGCCCAACAGCATGGGTATGGATTTCATGAGCTTCAGTGGAGCATTTTTACCATTCACATGTACAGTATGAGCTGATATTCTACCATGAGGTTTGTACAGTCCCATGGTGTGTGTGTGTGTGTGTGTGTGTTTGAGCTGTAATATTTGCATTCAAACTAAGCAGTGCGCAGAGCCCTGCAGTTAACCTGCTCTTAGCCTCCTATTTGAGCTCAGCACGATGAGCCTGATTGAGACTGATGGAAGCAAACGATTCAAATTATCTCAGGGATTTTACTCTGTGTTCACACTCACAGTGTGTATGTGTATGTGTGTGTGAGATTGTGCTTTTCCATGAAGCTGTCTCTGTGTTATTGAACCTGAGTTTCCAGTCTGACGTGCTCTGACAGACTGTGAGCTTTGACTTGTATCAGGTTTTATTGTTGGTATTGATCTTTCTGCCGCGCTGTGAAATAACCCTATGTTCACTCATTTCATGAGCAGAGCTGCTGATGTTGCATAAAAAGAACAACCACTTATTTCTTTTTCCAGGTTTCATGAGGCTGGAGGTTGAATGGAACTTGGATGAGGACTACATGTCACAGTTTGAATCAAATCTCTCATGTTCAGTAAATCAAACACAGGAGCTCTGAGCTCTTTTTAATGAGTGTTAACAGACTGTAACTTTGAGGAAAACTGAGGAAAACTGTGGATAGTGACACACAGTGTTTCTCCTCCTGCTCAGGCAAACCGAAGAGGAGGAGAAATCAGAGTGTTTGCTCAGTCTGACCTCTGCTTTGTATGTGATGCAATGCTACATGATACCACAGGATGTAATAACATATTTTTCTACACTGCTCTAAACATCCAGAAATCAACTCAGTTCATCATGAAACAGTCCAGTAAAAAACATTAGTCTATATGAAACCATGAGATTCTACACATACTGATATAAAACATTATGTTACAGAGAGTGTATGTTATTGTAGGTTAGGATTTGTTACTTCAGGTTGTACTCCTTGATAATAATACAGGCAGAGTTATGTTTCTTCATGAAATTTGTAAATTCATTGTTTTAAAGAAGCTGCTCAAATATGTTTCATTATAATTTAAAAATAATGTGCCATTATAGTACAAACAGTATAATACATTACGCAAAAACACAACATAACACGGTAAAGCACAACACGATATGGTATTCCCATCCACACACCTTATTATTCCCTTGAGGAAATTAGTCCCAGACTAAAACAATTTCATCATGAAGAAAAAAGTCCATGTCCCATTTTTATCAAACTCTAAGTGATATTTAGTCAGTGTGTTTCTACTTTAAAGAGTAAAATGCTGATCCTGAAATGTTGAGTCTGATTTGATCAAAAACCTTTGTGTTCTGATGGTGTCAACATTCTCCTGATGACGTATCAGGAATAATCAAACTGTGTCTGTTCAAGAAAGAAAGAAACATGAAAGTTGATTCCCTGCCCCTCCTCACAGACAGATCTGATAGAGATCAAACGTTCTGACCTTTAACTAATCTGCATCATGATGGTAAGTTCCCAGTATCCTCTCAGCATCTTTCAGCCTCTTTATTGTCACTAGAACACCGTACGTGCTGCGATCACACAGTCAACTTTACTGTGACGGACTGACAGAAACTTAGAGTGGGGCTGTGAATCTAACAGCTGATACGTGAGGTGTGTGTGTGTTCACCTGTAGCTGCTGCAGGACGCACTCTTTAGGCTCCACTTGATGTCTGCTGCAGCTCAGCTCGTAGGCTGAAATCACCTCCGCCAAGGTAACACAGCTGTCACCTGAAACAGAAGAGACCAAGCAAATACTGTTTTCACGTTCCTGGATCACAGAGATACAGCAGAGAGAGGGTTGGGTTAGGGATTTTTAACAGTTAGATACGTTAAACTGCATGGATCTCTTCACACAGCAGCTCACCCTTTCTGTGGTTGTCTCTGTGCTCAGCAAATCCCGACACGATGAGTTCATCAGGAGGAAACGACACATGTTTCTCTTCTTTACCTCTCTTTTTCCTCTGCCTCTTGTTGTTGGCCTCTGCTCCCTCATCCCCCTGCTCCTCTTCGTCACTACAGCCGGTCATCCCTCAGCTCAAGGACTCCACCATGGAGGCAGGAAACAGCGGAAGTGTCACCGACCTGCGCTCGACTCGGGGACACGTACAGAGATAATATGAATGTAAAGAGAGAGGAATGTGTTCGACAGCTGATGTACAAACACCATCAGCAGCTCTCTGTGATCACCTGGACACACTCTGAAGAAACAATATCTTATTCATGAGCTGAACGCTGGCTGCAAGTGAAACTCAATATGTTTATATCAGGTGACTCATTCAAAACAGGCTCTGCACATTTACATACAGATTCAGTACAGCATTCACACACATATTCAGAGTTTATACACAACCACAGAGCCAGGCGTTTTTGAGGAAAGTACATCTATAAGCAGGGTTTATTTATCCTGCGTCAAAATGAGCTGATCTCATGCAGAATAAAATGACCCAAAGTCAGAGGAAAGCCACTTTCTGTCTGATTCAGAAAACCTACTGTGTCCTCTGGAACACATAGCCCGGTGCTCTGAGACATGTCCGGAACAGGGTGATATTAGGTACAGATAAGATATTTTATGGAACAAAGTAAACTGACACCTCTAGTGTATAGCAGAAAAAACTACCAAACTACTTCACTACTCTGATGCATGAATTATGAAAGTCAGTGTCAGGATTTTTTCCTTGAGTGTTTTTAAATGTCTTAAGGCATGAAAAAAAGTTTCCTTTCTTTTTCACATAGTTGTAACTGAGCATTCCGCATAAAACAGTGTAAACTTCATGTAAATACGACTTTTTTTTAGCTTCTTTTCTTTTCTTCTTCTTTTTTTTGGAAATTTCAGGGATAATCTTTTTTAATGCTTTGCGAAACATTTTAACTCTCTTTCATCCATTGCAACACTGAATAATTCAAGCTTATATACATATATATACACATGTTTGTGGAAAAAATTAAAACTTTTTTTTCCCGCCCTAAGAAGAATAAAAGTATCCTGACACAGGCTAATGTGAATTTCCACTACATGAACCATTGAATTTAGGAGCAAATAACTTTTAAATAGGTGTCCACTGTTTTGTCCACTATACACCACAGGGTTAAATACATCCTCTGACATAACTGAGTTTATAAGCGGTTGAAATTTAACCACAGATATCAAAAATGATAATGTGGATAGCTGGACAGCTGTGGCAAACGGACTGATAACAGTATTATAATGACCTGCAGGTGAGGGAATGATGCTTGCTCAGACGCCTTTTTCAAGTCTTGACAACATAATTTACATCGATGAGAGCTTCTTTAAGGTGAGCTGAGGTAAACTTTACGTTTTCTTATAAAGTCTGCCAGTCTTTTCCTCCCCTGTGGAGAAAACAAACCATCCTGACAGCTCAATTAGAAGCCTTACGTACGAACTGACGCAGCGTAATCGACCAATTGGAAAGCAGGTTTTGATGACGTTACTTCCTGACCGGTAGTTTTGCGGGAAGTTTGGTCCTGACGGAGTTAAACGGAAAGTCAGAGAAAACGACAAAACTACAAAAGACTGCAAGAAACGGTCTGTATTCACCAGTTTATGGAATAACACGTGTGAGTGTCTGTTTTTGTAGCGCTGTCTATATCACCAGAGAAAGTCTGTTATCAGACGGCGTCAGTCAGCAGCTAACCATGCTAACATGTTAGCGCGTTAGCATCAGAGCTAAACAGCCTCCATAGAGAAACAGTGTAAACGTTAGCACCGTTAATGTAGCATCCATCCACCTGCTCGGTTATTCAGACCTTCATGTTAAACACGGTAGGACAGGAGGATGGTGCTCACCCTGTTAAAGAGCAAACGTACTAGATTTGTATTGTTCAGTCATCAACAGAGCTGATCTGAGGATGTGGTTAACTCTGAGCTAACTCAGACTGTAAGCAGGAACAACAGAGGAGATGAACCAGTTAGTGTTCATGATTTAGCTATAATAAAGATCCAAAACGAGTCCACGGCAGTGAGTGACCAGTGAATTATTCTCATTGTTGTCGTCTCTACAGTTATAGGGATACCAGGATTTAAACTTTGAGATGATAAAAGTAGAAATGATAGAGCACGAGCATCAATTTCTATACTGTGGCATCATCTAACAGTGACTTCATGGGCACCTGTAACTAGGGCATTTCCGTTTGTAATACCACAAAGCAGACAGCTCTGTCACAGAAAATCATCAAATCACAGACTTACTTTTAGTTACCAAGAAGCCCAGTAGACACAGTTTCAATAATGGTTGAATTAAGCTTTTATTTTGACCAATCATTAATAAAAATATATCATTACATGGTGTTGTCTGTACCTGCAGAGATGGTGTGCTTTATCTGCTAATTCTATTGATTTTATCTTACACCTTATAAAGGCATCAGTCCACATCTCTGCACAGGTAGAAAACAAACAGGAACTTTAGTTTATGGTAGACATTTATCTGTCGACCAGTTTGCCTAAAATTCAACCCATTTGAAGCAACTACCAGACAAACATACTCTGAGCCATACAGTTGTGTCATTGATATTTAAGGGGGCAATACATGGTATTAAGAACTGGGGTATGTTAACTGTTGATCAGGGTCATTTCTGGAAGTTTCTGTTGTCATTATGATTTAAAAAGATTAAACACAGTTGTTTGTTAATAAATGTCTTCACCCAACCACTAACCATGAGTGAAAGACAAGATTTGTGTTATCATTTGTGTCCTCTGAAAAATAGCCGGGAAATCATAAAATCTGCCATGGTATGTAAACTTAAGAGCACAACTGTATATACCAGCAACAATACTCCAGAATACCAGCACTTTGACCCAAAAAATAAACCATGTAATCATACAATTAATATTATTAATATACTGTCATTTGACCCATGTGTGAACATTCCCTGCCATTGTGCCACCTGACTTACTGGTAGCGCCACCCAATATTACAACTAATTTCAATTTAAACAGACATCTGCTTGGACAACTGTAGTAGCTTTAGCCTTTGTTGTGGAATTAACGTATATAGTTTCTTAATAGAATAAATATTTTTATTATTTTTTCAGTCTACCTGGGATCCTCTGGATTATACAATATCCCGTTTACTGTTTTGTCCACTTCACTTAAAAATAATTATCCCCCTCCATCAGTCAGCACAGTGGTCATTTCTTTATTCTTGTCTTAAATATATCCCATCAATATTTTGAAATCAGGAGAGGAAGGTTGTCCTGCTGCTTTGTTGACAAACAGTAGGACAACCTTTAACAGCTTGAGAGCATTGAAGTCCTACTGTTTTCTGTGTATATCAGTAAATGTGACGTGGTCTGTCACATATGTTAAAAGAGGGGAAAAAAACCTCCACCCTATGTTAAGACAAGTGTGTTTGTTTGTATTTGACATGATTTTTTTTTTTTTCATCAGACACTTTGGAGTATCTTTATCTGTTTTAAAATGTGCTATAATCACCACCCTGTGTGTTTCAGATGCCTCCTAAAGCCAAGGCTGCAGGGAAAGGCAGAGCTCCAGCTAAGAGGAAGCTGGCAGAAGAGTTCCCACCTGGAGAGGTCCTCACAGACACTGGGAAGAAGTCCTGGAAGCTGGGGGCTCCTGTTGGACAGGGGGGCTTTGGTCTCATCTATCTGGGTCAGTTTGATGAGCCATGTCACATGATGTTAAGATGATGTGACTGCTTTTTTATTTTGAGAATCATCTGACTTTCTTGGCTAAAGGAAAAACTCAAGACACCACAGTGTGTTGTGCATTGCTTTTCATTTAAACTTATTTTTACGGTGCAAGTTGCTTCATATTTCAGCATTCAAGTGTTGTGTGGAAAGCTTCTACACTGACACATGCTCCTGTTGTTTCTCCTCAGCTGAGGAGAACTCTGCCAAGCCTGTGGGTGCAGATGCTCGATATGTGATCAAAGTGGTAAGATTCAACAAACACTAAACATGAGCTATGACCATCTCATTTACACGTTTTATTACACATCACATCCTCTCTCAGAAAACACATTTTCAAACCTCTATTCATGTGATGTTTTCTACTTTATTTTTAATAGTAAATATGAACAATTAGCTCACTTAATACAGTGAGCAGACAGTAATGATAGTGAGTCAGCATAAGAGCCCATAAAAGTGTTCTTTGCGCTTTATGAGAATAAACAGTCATTAATGAGCCGTTTGGGTCATCCTCCTTAAAGATCAGACCTTTAACTAGTCTCTGAGGGGCAGCTAGTTCAGAAACAGTCCTAATAAAAACCAGCAACACAGGCAAAGAAAGACAGGATGTGTAACCATTCTTGGTTTCTGTCACACAAGGATCACATCTTATTCATTACACCAAGGTTAACAATAATAAGGATAGGGCTTTTGTTTCATCTTATTTAGGGATGATCTGACACTTGAAAATGAATTTATATTCAGACTAATTGACTTGTCTTGAGTAATCAGAGCGTGGGAAACATTAGAAGAGCTGGTTTCAGCAGCCCTCAGTCCTTGCAGGTTAACCTCCTTATGTATGTATGTATGTATATATATGTATGTATCTAAGCATGTACTTATGGGTCAGTTTGACTAAAAGCATTGGTTCTTTAAGACAGAAATCATCCTTAAATGATTTAACTCCTCCACATGCTGATCTCTGTTGGACCGTTGGTGTTCGTGGTTACATTGCCATGTCTATACTGATGCTCACTCACTGTGTTCACAGGAGCCCAGTGACAACGGCCCTCTGTTCTCAGAACTCAAGTTCTACATGAGAGCTGCTAAGCCTGATCTGAGTAAGAGAATCAACTCATAACGCACTTACACACACACACACACTCACGCACGCACACACACACACACACACACAAACACATATGCATGCTCTTCTTAAGTTAGCCTTTCCGTCACTGCAGAGTTTCTCAGTGCAAACAAATAAAGGAAAGACAACTTTCTTAATTAAAAAGACACTCTCTTGTATCTGAAGCAGGGATGGGCCTTTTGGGGGTGTATGTGGTGGGGGCTGTTTTTTTGCCCCCAGGCCACAGCTTTGCATTTTATATAATAACACTCCAAATGTCAATCTCCCCTGACAATTAACTGTTATATTACTAAGGAACCAAAGGCTCATATTTTATTCATGCTGGAACCTCATGATGTTGGTAAATATTTGTCCCAGCAGCAGATTAGCTTGTGCCCCCCCCCCCCCCCCCCCCTTTCTCCCCCCATTCCTCCTCTTATTACTTTGAGCACCATAGCCATCAGACATGTGTACCTGCCTTTCAGACACACACTGATGTTTTCACAGATTTATCCCATAATTTAAGATGATTAGAAAAAAAAAAAGTTCTTCACGTGCTTCCGATCTTTCTTTTTCCTGCAGTTCAGAGCTGGATGAAGAGTCACAAGCTGAAAAGTCTGGGGGTCCCAAAGTACTGGGGCTCAGGTCTACATGAGAGAGGAGGGAGCAGGTAAGACCAGGGCCGTATGCACGTCCACTCGCTACTAATAGAGCTATTAGTCTTAACATACTGTTGAGAAAGGGCTCATTTGGCTTTAGCGTTAGCGACATGCTCGACTGCAAATCATCATCCAGTTAACTAATTGTATCATGGGGGTGAAGCAGGTGCAGAATGTCATATGTGGGGGAACCTCCTGGAAAACATCAATTCTACAAATCCAACAAATTTAAAAATATCATAACCTCCTGCAAAACAAGGATGATGTATCAAATTTCAGCATTTGATAGTTGGCATTAGAATTCTCAGTTTCTCTCTGTTCATGTGTGTCATGTGAAACCATGTCATGTGTTGCTGCCATCTTTGACTCACTGTTGATGGAACATAATGAAGCAGTTCTTCTCATTAGTGAAGTACAGGTCAACAGAACACTGTGATAGCGTTATTTATAACATCTCCTTCCTTGAGTAGACGTGGATCAATGTAATGTTCATTCTGTAAATAAAGGAAACGTGTGGAAAACAAGCATGTGCTTTGCAAAGAAGGCTCACAACAATCTTCAGTGTAGAAACAGAAACTACTTTAACTTTACTACAGCTTTCATCTAATTAACCAAGGTTAAAAGGTACAAAGAAAATGAGGCAAGGCAACAATTGCACTGTCTCATGTTTCTACTAATTAATTAGCAAACAAAGTACATTTTACTATTGGAAATGAAGCTCATTAGTGTGAATATATATTTTCCAGACTGAAAAAGGCCAGAGAAAGAAGTTTTTTGGACAGTTTTGAAGCAAAATGGGTGAGGTGGTTGTCATGAAGAAGTCTGCAGAAAAGGGATCCAACATTGCATGTGACAAATCCAAGCACTGCTATTGGTCCCTTATGGTCCTGACTCTTTTTGAAGAGTATTGCATCATAACTGGAATGTCGTGAGTCTGAAAGACCAGTTTAGCTCTCCAAATCTATTTAACCAGAATAGCATGCTATGACACAGACCCATCATTACACTCAGACTACATAATACATTCAAAAGCAAAAAGTATGCATTGCCTACTACCGACTACATTTAAACATAATAGGCAATGGTCGGTTTGGAAAACAGCCAATCTAACATCCCAATACTGTTTTTACTCTGCTTTTTTACCTCTTGTACCTGCAGGTACAGGTTCATGGTTATCGACCGACTGGGAACAGACTTGCAGAAGAAGTTTGAAGCAGGTGGAAAAAGGTTTTCCAGAAAACTGGTTCTGCAGCTGGGCCTTCGACTGGTTGGTTTATTCTTTGAGTGGCTGGTTATCACTGCATTACAATTAAGTGATGATGACAAGCTAATGAGACTCGATGTACAACAGAGTTATAGTTGTCTTAAATTTGGCTGAAAGTTATGTAATGGCTGTGTGGATTTTCTGCTGGTGGACATATTTATGTCATTGCACCTATCAGCCATCATAAAGTCTGATCATATTTATGTCTGTATCTTATCTCTACTCAGCTGGGCTCTAAATACTGCTCTACATTTAGTGTCCTGTGTGGATTCTTATCTTTCTGCACATATATAAAGTCAAATCTATGTGTTTTCCTGTGTAGTTGGACATCCTGGAGTACATCCATGAACATGAGTACGTCCACGCTGACATCAAGGCATCAAACCTCATGCTGAGCTACAGTGATCCCAACCAGGTCAGAGAGAGACGAGGCACTATGTCACTAAAATCATCACGTCGTGTTTATGGGAGTTAAAAAGAACACTACCTGAAAATATCCTGATTTTTTTTTTTCATGGTTTTTTTTTTTGATGCTGTGATGATGAAGGTGCTGTTCTGACCTCAGATCTGCTCCTGAGAGCAGGAAATGATTGTTTTTCATCATAACACACTCGTGCTGCTTCATTAGATTCAATTAAGGCCTAGAGAGGAGGGTGTGTGAGTGTGTGTGCGTGTCTCAAACAGGGGGAGATTAGATGGCAGCAGCTAAGAGCTTTCTGCAGCAAACAAGGCTGGGGCAAATATTTAATTTGAAGATTAATAATGTATCATTGGTGCCGTTATTAAAGAGCTATTTATAAATGACAATTTAAAAACGGGCCCCTTGGGAGTTTAATGCTAGGTGAGGTTGTTTTGTTTTTTAGCAGCTGAATTATTGTAATATTTCCCCCTGGAGTTGTTTGGATGTAGCTTCGCTTTTATTGCTGTGTGTCTCTTTGTTAGAGCTAATAACTAACGGTATATAACAGCAGAAATTAGAATTTAAGTCTCAGAGCGTGGACTGATCTTCTCCCCGCGCTTACACTCTCTCTATCTGTGCTGCAGAAACATTCAAACACAGAGCCGAATCCTGCTCACTGACTCTGTGTGTATGTGTGTGTTTATTAATGTTGTAGGTTTATTTGGTGGATTACGGGCTGGCGTACAGATACGCTCCTGATGGGGTCCCGAAAGACTACAAAGAAGATCCAAAGAGATGTCATGATGGCACCATCGAGTTCACCAGCATCGACGCACACAAAGGAGCATGTAATAATCACACACACACACACACACTCACACAAGATGCAGCTGTTTAAATTGTTTGTTTCAGTGTTAGGGTGAATGTTTGCTGCTGACACATCTTTTTATTTTCTTCATGTCTTTCCGTGTTGCTCTTTTCTGCAGCTCCTTGCAGACGCAGCGACCTGGAGGTCCTGAGTTACTGCATGGTTCAGTGGCTGTGTGGTCGTCTGCCCTGGGAGGACAAACTGCAGGACCCGCTCTACGTCAGAGACTCAAAGATCAGGTGAGAGAGTCACACCTGCAGCCACTGCTCACACATCAGACAGTTCACTTTAAATGACAGAAGACACGTGAAATCAGGCTGAGGGAAGTTTGAAATGTGTCAAATGCATTTTAAATTGAGATGTTTGTTTCTGCAGGAGCAAAGAAAAAATATCTGAATTTATGACCAAGTGCTTCTCTTCACAAGACAAACCAGGTGAGAAACACGACCACACACACATGAACTCTCGCTCACATTGTAAAAGTGTTTCCCTCAATGTAAGAGGGGGGAAAAATTTGAGAATTTTCCTGGGCCTTTGGTTTCTCTGTAGTTCGGATGTTAAACTCAGCTCAGATACAGCTTTAAAGAGCGATCTGTACATAGACAGGCCTCTGATGATGAGATTAAACAATTAAAACTTCCACATGTTTCTTCTGAAGTCTTCCTTTCAATCACTGTTGATCAGGAAAACTCCAACAAAGCTGTAAATCTTAAAATGCTCCCAAAGGGGTTCTTTTTCATCCTTCTTTACTTTTAAGTGTGACCCTTTTTTACTTATCTCACTGATCTTATTGTTATTTTTTCCCTCAGTTTCTTTATTTATAAATCTGCTTACTTTTGTGAGTTTATTACAATAAACTGCTCACTTAATTTATCGCAGCTCACAGGATGATGAAGAACATGTATCTTCCTCTGTCTGCTTTTCTCAGGCTTTTATTTTGAAATTTCTTGTGTTACAGATGAGATCCAGAGGTTCATAGAGGAAGTTCACTCTCTGGATTATCAGGACAAACCTGCATACGACAAACTGCGCTCCATCCTGCAGGCCGGACTCAAATCCATCCAGGCCAAAGACGACGGGAAACTGGATTTCAAAGCTGTTAATGGAACCGCACCTGCACAGGTGAGCACAGAAAACACATTTTTACCAGATATGTTTGATATCACTTTTTTTCAGACCCATCCCTTTTGAGTATTGGCCTTCGATACATAGAATTTCAATTAACATAGTGACAGATCATTTTGAACAAAGACTTTTGTTTCAGAAAAATAACAGCAGGACAGTCACCTCTCTCTGAGTTTATGAGTTGTTTGTAATTTATTTTTTTAAGTGCAAAATAGAATGAAAAACTACTAGAATTTAAGATTTATTTTTTTAATCAAACTTAAGTGCAAATTGAAACTGTTTAATTTTCAACTCTACCTGAGTTTTATTCAAAGATGAAAAATTAAAGCACAAAGCTAGAACAAAGTTTTAACCTGTCAGCTGCTTAACTGACTAATTGCACTGTCTTTGAAGCAATTTACCATTGGGTAACAGAGATAGTGTTGACGTGGAAGCTCTGTTTTTGTTTTGGTTCCAACTTTTTGGAAGTAATATTGGAGTGAGTGCACCTACTGCTCTACAAGCAATAGACAATCTTTGGCGTTTAGGTTCATCCAGAGATTGCAGAGAGATAAAGAGTCGACTTCACTACATGATTAATGTTTTTTCATAACACTTCAGCCTCTGAGACCTTTTGTCTGCATTTAAACTCCAGAACATGTATTTACAGAGTCATTTCAGAAGTTTATTTTCCTTTTGTGAAGGAGTTATATGTATATATTAATAGAGAGAATTGTGAACTTTTTTTTGTTTGTTTCTCTGTAATGTCTCAGTTTTGCAGTGACAGGTTGAATCACAAGCTCTGGGTAAAGTACAGAAAAGAAAGCCCTGTGTCTTTCTTCAAGAGGATTGGAGCTTTGTTAGCCAGCTGTGTAGCTGCTCATGAGAAAGTGCTGTGGAGACTGCCTTGATTATTGGTTGCAGCTTTTACCGGTGTATGATCCCTCGAAATAAGGCTGGGATTGGCCTGATACTGATACCCGGCATCAGTACTCTATCGTCCCTAATTTGTACCCATTGCAGGGAAGTCTGACTCCAAGTCTTCACATCAGCACCTAAACAGAGGAGGACAGGGAAACAGAAACTCCTAACAGGGGTTAAATGACAAAATTGATAAACTTGTTAATTATGATCTAATGTTGGTAAACAATCTGTTTTCATTCAGTGAGGTTTAACGTTAGGTGGAAAGGTGCTCGCATCAAAACTGTTTTATTTCCACTGAATCCTGACTGCTTGATTCTCGCTCCACACCATCCTCTGCCTCCCCTCCTGCCTCTCTCTATCTCTTGCTCTCTCGCCCTCTGTGCATATGGAAAAAGTCACCGGGGACGCGGCGTTGCCAGCCGAAGGGTTACTGGGCCCTGGTGCTGGTTATTGTATGTAATTATCCCGACAATCTGTTCACCTCAGCGGGCACCACATGGTGATCATGAGGTAGACATTTTCACATCGGAGGAATAAACAGGCGTGATAGAGGTTTAAGAGGGAGGATGGACAGAGGAGGGGGGGTTTATTGGACATGACTCTCAGATTAAAGTTACCAGAAATGAGTGAATGAATTTTACTTCCCTCTGAATTGTGCTGAAGCATCGTCCAACACAAAACAACCAGGATTCTGAAAATAGTTAAAGTGGAGAGAAAAATAATCCAGACCTCCAGAACAAAGCTGTGGAAGCTTTTCTGGGCAGTCAAGAGAGCAGAGTACACAAAAGGTTTAGTGTATGAGTGACTGTCCTCTCTTCTCTGTCAGTGTGAGGACTCAGACTTTCTGTAGGTCTGGATCACACACACACACAGGAGAGCAACAAGTTTCCATCGGTCTGATTGATATTCAAGCTGCACTGAAATGTGAACTGATCCAACTAAGTCAGAAACATGTTGAACACAGTGTGTTTTCATTATCTCCTTTCAGAAAACCACCAAGAGAAAGAAAGCAGCAGAGGATGCAGAGAGTGAGACTGATGGAACTCCAGTTAAGAAAAAGAGAGCAACAAAAAAGAAAGGTACCATCTGATTTTACACACACTCGCCTGACTTTGTTCTCTTTGTTTATAGTCGTTTTCACAGCATCAGCTTTTCTACAGTGGCCCTGAAGGTCGAGAGCACAAGCATTTCAGGCCTGCAAAACATTTTACTGAACTTTGAAAATGTTGAAAACGAGTACGGCTTCACTTCTGCTGTTATTTTTACCTTTAGTTAAAATGAGCTTGGTTTTAAAATGCTTGAGCCTTTGACCTTCAGGGCCTCTATATCATTTGCATATGTGATCTGCTTTTACTAGTGTGAATGTTTCTGAGTCAGATGCTCTAAAGCTACAGAGTCAGGATAAAATCAAAGAGTAAAACCTGTGTCAGTGTCTCCAGAAGAGCAGACAGAATGTAGACAAAGGGTTCAGACTAACAGACGCCAGAGAGTGGCAGTTATGGAGTTAAACCGAGGTGAAGAAGCCATCTCTGTTAGGGGGTTCACTGTCTTCCTTAATGCTTGTGAATTTTCCCTGCAGAGGTCAACGGAGAGACAAAAAGTCCCAAGAAGACCCCCAAACCAAAGAAGGTCCCCACCACCAAGAAAAGGAGTGACCCCAAATCCAGATTGGTGGAGATGGGGACCCAGACGTCACCTGGACTCGCCAAGAGAGGGAGATCCAAGTAGACCAGCTTGTAGTGACTGTGATAGTTTTGCACTCCTGCGCTTGTTTTTTTATATCCTGCTTCTTTCTGTTACACACTGAAGGCTGATGGTTTTTATGTATTTGATGTGTTGAAAACAGATTTATTGTAATAAAGAGGAAATTGAATTGTTCTTTTGTGTCTGATTGAAGGTATTAGAGAGACTGTGCGCAAACTGCAGTGTTTATGTTTTGCTCTAAACTCATAGGAGAATATAAGAGGAGTTATTGTCTGTATTAACTCATCAGAGGATCAGTCAGATTCATAACTTAAAACAATCAGGTTGGCTGTAGATTTCAAACCACTAAGGGGCCTAAAGTGAGACAAGAAATTCTCCCCCAAACTGTTACACCAGCATCAGCAACTGAAGAGTTGATCTACGTCAGGGGGGATCCATGCCTCTATGATGATAACTCCAAACTCTGAGCCGACCATCTGAATGGAGCAGAAGTCCAGACTCATTAGACCAGGCAGTGTTTTTCAGTATTCTATGGTCCAGTTTCTCTGGGCCTGTGTGAATTGTAGCCTCAGTTTCCTGTTCTTAACTGACAGGAGGGTCACCCTGTGGGTGTGCTCTTCTTCTGGCATCAACGACTTTTAGTCCCAGAGAACTGTTGCTCACTGAGATGGTTGTGGGTTCAAATCCTAGTAGATTATCAGTCAAACACTCAGACCAACAACGATTCCACCTTCAAAGCATAGACAGTATAACAGGTTGACTTAGTCTCTGTGACGTCACTTCTCTGTTTCTGTAGAAGTTTTGAAGTAAAACAGCTAGCGCAGCCATAATGAAAATGGGATTGGTGACAAGTCTTGACACCAACAGCTATCGGCCACTGTTAGTCGTGAGCTGAGCTGTGCCTCTGATTGGGCAAGATCACATTCCTGTTATCTTCTAAACTACCAAGTTATAAAAAAATTCTGCCCCAGAGCAGTGTATGGTGTTACCAAAATTAGTAATTCAGATGGAAGACAATTTTTTTGTACCAGGCCAAAACATGTTAATTTCTGCTCTGAATACGTCTTTTTATGGCTTGGTGTGTATGTGACTTATGGTACTTCTGGGGCCAGCCTCAAGCAGACACTCAGCAAACAGCAGATATTAGCACTTCAGCATTGTCTCTTAATTTCGGACCAGAGGTTGGTGCTTGGTTCAGAGTCTTTTAAATCACCTGAGTTTTGTAAATTCTTCACTTTGGCTGGAGTTTTCAGAAAAGAGTATGTTTAGTGACGTAAAACTGCTGTTTTGTGTGGATGACAGGACTAAATGTACAAAAATAAATACAATTTCACAGATACCCGGCTACTTGTGGACTTGGTCAAAGACAAAGGGTTTGAAAGTCCTGAGTTTGCAAAGATTAAATAAACTTTTTGCTTTACTTTTAGCAGGAATGAGACTTGTGTCCAATTATCTCGCTCTCCTTCTGCCTCCGAACCACCAGGAGAGGATTTCACACCCAGACAGCTGCGGACAAGGCGTCCATTTCCCTCCATCCACTGCTGTCCTCACCCCCCCCCACACACACACTCACACACATACTCCACAGAGGAAGACATCGTCACTAATATCAGTGCTGTGAGGGCCCTCAGGGGCCCCTGTGGCGGCTCTTGGCTCTCCATCGATTGTTCCAGCCTCTTCAGGAGTAAAGAGCCCCCCTCCCTGCCACACACACGCGCACACACACACACACACACACTGACCTCAGGGCGCCACAGACAGTAGGGGGCAGCAGTACATAATGATAGCAAATAGAGGTGTGTGTTTGTGTTTGTTCGTGTGTGTGTGTTGGATGGAGGGTGAAAAGGACAGCACTTAAACACAACAGCAGCATCCCTCTGTTCCTCAGGAGGGAGGGGGCAGACTCTAACCCCACCCCGGCCGCTCTCCTCTGGCACAGCGTGTCATCCAGCGCCCGGCCCCGCAGGAAGTTGTTGTCCATCTGTTTGCTGTGGTCGGACTGTGAACGCCTCGCAGCGGTCGCCTAACCACCACGAGCACACCCCACCCCACATCCCCCCAGCCTGCACGCCAATAACTCGATAAGCGTTTCCCAGCCGGAGGCGTCCTGTGTTTGTGACAATTGTCAGTGTTTTGGTGGGAGGGGGCCAAAGTGTTCAGAGTGAAATTTAAGGGACCGCTCAGGCAGGTGTCAGGGTCCAAAGAGCTCAGAGAGAGAAAGAGAGGAAAGAATCCTTCATCCCTCTCTCTGCAGGGACCAATGTCTGAAAGTTACCCATCTGAAAGAGGAGCCAGCAGCACAGCCAGAGATGAGTCAGTTACAAACATTCAGGAACAACTTTCACTCTGCTGAGGCTGCCATGGGCCCACACACAGGTCCACTCACAGGTCCACACACAGCTCCATACACAGGTCCACTCGCAGCGCCACACAAAGGTCCAGAGATCAGGTGGTGGTCAGGAGCTGAGTCTCTGACACTTTTTCACAGATTAAAGCAGGTTTTGATAAAGTCCAGTTGTGCCTTGCCGGTGTTTCCATTATGACAAGAATTGTGCACAACATGAGCAAACTCTTGCTTCATGAGATTCAATATCTGGAAGGAGGAGGACTGCAACCAATGGTAACCATGGATACCATAAACATTTTGAGAGCTGAACCGTCATTTTGATAGGTATTACTGTTGTTCCTGATGATGTCAACAGGTGAAGGCAGAGGATGATTAAATATGAACACCAAAGGTAGAGATGGGTATCTTTTCACATTTGTACCAACCTGGAAATGTGTTTCATTTTATGTAGTTTTGTTAGTGTTTATGTGGAAATAAATGTTAACATCTCAAAGTATTTCAATTATTTATTTTTTAATATATAAACTTGAACAAATATATTAAACAGCATTTAACTGCTTGTTCTGTAACATTGCAGTTGTTTCACAAATTTCTTCAACATGAAAACCCTTTATTAGAAGTAAGTTCAACTTAATAAATCAACTACTACTACATAGTGTTTTTTTCTTAATTATGTTCACTTCAAAACCCAGCTGTACATACTCTATGCTCATGTCCATGTAAAATCACCTACTCTTCCACTCCCTCGGTCTCAATGATGTGTTTATGTGTTGGAACATGGTTGCGTTTGATTTTACATGAATCAGTACTCTGTACTTCTGACAGAATTCAGTCAGTACCTATGAAAGTACTGGTACCCAGCCCTTGCCAGAGTTCATTTGTGTGGCAGTGGCCAAGCACGAGGGACTTCTGGGAGTTCACAGAGGAGTCTGATCTTCATGTCCAGTGATGTAATTTTGCAAAAAAGGTGTTGCCAGCGGCCACATACCAGAAACATCAAGAAGACGGTTAAGGACAAGGAGTTACGGAGGAGTAAAGTCCAAAACTTCAGGATGACCCAGCCGACATAGTGTTTAATTTGATGGGGACCCTGTTTTTCTGACTCTATCCCAGAGCAGCTTACACTAACAGAGTTACAGACACTGAACTCTAAAAATCATAAAGTCTTGTCACTCAAATCATCTGAATCCTGATGCCCCGTCTTTGAACACCTTTAACATCCGACCCCTCATGCTTCAGTCTGCGTGGCACCACATGTAAGAGTTTCTGCTTTGTGGAATGAATTCACAAATATTAATGACTGGACTTTGTGTCAGTTCTGATTAATTCTTGGGTTTTTATCTGCGCCTGTCTTAATTCACACCCTGAAAACTCAAACCAAGTCACCAAACACGTTCTCCTCCTCTAGCTACAAGATAGAGAATCTCACTCACATACATGACTTTAAGAGAAAAACTTGGAGCTGTGAAGAAACAACCTGCAGAGCAATAAGAATTCAAATGTTAAACACTCAAAAACAGAAGTGTTTCTCAGAGAATCACTGACTTCATCCTGTTATTTAACATGTTCAGTGTTTCATCAAACACTATCAGGAGGGACTCATTTTTTCTTTGCGTGTGTTCAGAAACAGGAAATGAGCTGCAGAAAGCGAAGTTTCTCTCATTGTTTCTGGTTTAAATCACAGCCTCCTGTGTGTGTGGTTGTGAATAATCTGCAGTGTCAGAGGCCTCCTGCGTCCCGTCTCCCGTCTCCACATCCTCGGCTCCTCCATCGTCACAGCTCAGACTGTAAATCTGCATTTCACCCTCCAGCCTCCTCCAGACTCACAAAGTCGAGCAGAAACTCTCCGTCTTTCACCACCTTCCCCCCCAAAAAAAGTGGAATAAAACTCTGAAACAGCTTCAATCATCCACAGCCTCCTCCTCCTGAAACTCGGGGATGAAAAGATGCGATGGAAAATTTCACTGTTTGTGCTGTAATTTAGCCCCCGCTCCTCGCTTATTGTCAGAAAAACAGCCCCCTGCTCCCTGAAGACAAAAACACAGAAATATGCACAGCGGCTCCAGGTGTGGGGGGTGTGTGGGGGTGAAGTTACGGTACATTTGCCGCTGTAGTTGTGTGTAAATATTAGAAAGCAGCAGGTTCCTGGCGTGAAGAGAAGCCAGCCGGAGCGGCGGCGCGAAGACGGTCGTCCTTATCGGTTTTGTGTTCAGACGGCGGCGTGCTCCTGCTGTTTGTAATCTGCAGCCGCCGCTGTGAGCAAAACTGGACAGGCATTTATTGTCCCAGCAGGAGGACGCCTGACAAGAGAATGTTAAACACTCTGCTACCTGCAATTTCCAAAAGACGATAGCAGACATGATAAAATGTACACACACCGCTAATTTCACTTTCTCCTCCTCGTTCTGCAGAGGACGAGAGAGAAAAGATTCTTGATGATTATCCATGTTGTCTGTCTGTGTGTGTTTTAGTGTGTGTGTGTGTGTGTGACTCTTGCTGCAGCAGCAGAGTCAGCTCAGGCCGGCCGACAACAAGATGGAGCTTTAATTTGATTCAGGACGGGGGACAGGCTCATCAACCAGACAAGTTCTTCAGGTCCTCAGTCCTCACACACACACACACACACACACACACACACACACACACACACACACACAGAGTTATTTCCTGCATACATTAATCTCTGATGTTGGTATGGATAGTTTCCAGGAGACTTTGATGATTCTTGGGTCAAAGAAATGAAGGTCTGTCTCAACATTGGGTTCAAGCTTTGTAGTCAAAGCACCTGGAGCAGGGCTAACACATCTGGGATCGCTCTTCCTTCCCTGGATTGACTCAACAATACATTTGCAATCCTGGTTAGCAGTACTAGGATGTGGGTATCAACTCAGGCCTTGTTTACACAACAACGCTTCACTATGTTCCACCTGAAACAGCAAAAACCGCAGTGAAAAAAATCTGCGTTTGTACAAAATTGCTTGGGAAACTACGGAGTAACCTAAGGGTCAAAGAGAGATGTTTTTTTTTTTTTTTCATGAAGACTTTTGCATTCCCTCGCAACAACTTTTACCTTTGGATCCTTCTGATTCATGTTTTCACTTTCACTTAAGTGCGCGGATCAGCTCAATCCATAAAAGTTAGAAAGATAGATCATCAATATGATACTATATAATGATCAATAACTCATTATCGGAGCATTTCAGACACAAAACCAATACGTCTCTGCAGTCACAGCAACGTTGACTGTGAGCTACAATTGTAATTTTCTCAAAACGAGTCATTGTGTCACGCTGGGAAACCTGCATTGGCCACAACATAGAGGCAGCTGGTGCTGGGATGTTTGAAGACCATCTGCAAATTGCAACATGGAAACAAAGACAAAAAATATAGCGAGGGAACGCAAAAGTAATGTGAAGGAACGCAATAGTTTTCCTTAAAAAAAAACTTGCCGTGACCCTTAGGGGGCTTCGTAGGAAACTAACTTTAGGGGAATCTTTCAAATTGCGCTGAAAAGTTTTTACCTACATGAATTTGTTTTCCAAAAGTTTTCTTATTGAAGTTTATCACAAAAGTGCAATGGAAACACCTTTTTCACAAAACATGTCACCGGACATGAATCCTTTCCCAAAATAAAAAAAAAAAAAGATGCACAGCGGATCAAAGCCAGACAATGTGATTGTATGTTGGACAAATGTCACCAAGTTGTGGATCCACAACTCCTCTGTGAAATCTTAGTCCACGACAGCTCTCCCAGAAGTCCCTAGTACGTTGCCGCTGCCATACATACGAACTCTGGCATTCATATTTAAACACCCTCTGCCTTCTTCTGTTGACAACATCAGCAACAACAGTATTTCCCATCAATATGACAGTTCAAGCTCTTAAAATATTTGTGGTATCCATGGTTACCGCCGGTTACACTCCTGTAATAGTGTTTGTCCATCAAACCTTCACAGGAGCCCAGAAAATGTCTGAGTGTTCTGATTTTAGGAGCCGATCCCTCTCTGGCTCTGCTCAGGTTTGGTGGTCTCATGGTTAGTCGTTCATCAGGCGGTTTGTTAGCCTGCTCCTCTGATTATCCTGTAATTGCTATTTCATGGCCCGAGGTGTAAATGACTTCATAAATATGTCCACACAGGTTTATTTCCTCCTAATGGCTCTCTCAGCATGGCAGCCATTAGCCGCTGTGACCCGTTTATGGAGCCATCGCTCACGCACGCTAACAGAGAGAGACTTCACCTCCTGACAGATCCTACAAAAGATTTGGATCCTCCAGATCTTCAAGGTCCTCCAAAACATCCAGGAGCAGTGTGAGGAGAAGTCCAGGGCTGGTCTCATCAGCAGGTTGGTGTGGAGTGACAGGGAATTTAAAAAGAGATGATGATTCAGATGCAGAAGACCAATGAAGAGTGTAGATTTTCTACTTCTGGGTTTATCGCTCACCTGATCAGGTGTCTGAAATCTCTTAACCACAGACACACATCCCTCCTTCAGGTTTCTTCAGGTTAAAATAGTTCTTTCTCAATAAGCAGATATAGTTTATCCAAGTAAAGTTACCCTGACAATGACTCCTCCATGAACGCATAAACGTCTTGACAAAGAAGTTTATAAACTTAAAGTGACCATTACAAACATCAGCACCATTAACTTTGAGACACAGATTCATGTAGGTTTATTCCACACAAATCCTCTCAGCTGATCCTCTCTTTGGTTTCTGCAGATCCTTACAAAAAGGGTAAAGAGGAAATCTTTAACCCTAATAACTCCTCTTTAATCTCTCCTGTCTCTGCTCTTGGCCCCTTAGACCCTCAGACAGTCTCTGTATCGTGAGGAGGGGCTCTCAAGCCTCTTTGTTCCTCTGAAGGTGCTCCAGAGTCCGGCTGCTAGACTGGCCTCAGGCTCTCTCCCCCTGACCGGGGCCGGGCAGAGCAGGCTTGTTGTCGGGGTCTGTGGGGACGTCGTGCCCAGTCAGCCGACTGAAGGCCGGTGGGGAGCCCCAGGCGACGGCCCACCACGGGGCCACAGAACAATGTTGTGGTGAAAGTCTGTGAGTTCAGAAACATCGGAGCTGTGGTCGAGCAGAGAACAGATCCTACAAGACCAGACTGTCCCTCAGTCCTCAGTCCTTTAACTGAAGAAAAGGGTTTAAACCGGATCCACGAACAATGCAGACTTCATACAGATGAGGAAACTCACAGAGTCAGTGGTCAGAGCTGAACCAGAAAACTCACATCTAACTGAAGTAGATTGGATCCATCACCATGGACTGTTTGATAAGTGGAAGATGTTTCCTTCACATCACGCCTGAATCTGCTATGTTTTTGACTGTCAAACTATTTTTTAAATTAGCTAAATAAATGAAGTTCTCGATGTTTGGATTTTTTTAATTCACTGTGACCTCATTTCTCACAGCAAATTGAAGTCCTACACCTCTATGGGTTCAGGGAAAATTCAAAGGATTTTTGAAGTTTGAATACAATCCAGAGTGTATGTCCTTTTTAACGAAGTTTAGCCAGAACAAAGGGTTTATTCTTTGCAAGTTTTCCAAAGAAATGAAATCCCCACAATTTTTCTTTTTTTTTTAAATTAAAAAGGAGGACATGTCCAGGCAGAAGGGGACATTTAGCTGCTCTGTGTTACATCATGTTGGGCTGCAGCCTCAGAGTGGATGAGTTTGAACTGTGATGTCAGTGTTTGAAAATTGTAATAAAGCTATACAGGTGTGTCAGAGCAGTGAGACCTCTGATGGTTTTTGAGAAGTGATGTAACATATGCACTGCTTCTAGATGTTTCTCAGTTTTAGGTTATTTCAGGAGGTCTGTTTTAAAAATGATCATTATCAGGTGAAGAAACTGGATCTTCCCACCAGCTGTTTCTCTCTCTCTCTCTCTTTCTCTCCCTTTCTTGCTCTCTTAATGTCTTTATCCATCGTCTTCAAATGCTCCCTCACTCTGTTATGATGGATGGAGAGATGAAGGAGGAGGGGAGGAGGAGGGGGGAGGTCGGCCCTGCAGGCTCAGGTTTCCCTCCTCCTTTTCCTGCCTCACCCTGTGCCCTCTCTCACCCTCTCCTCGCCCTCTCTCACCATTATGTGCTCCTCCTTGCTCGCCCTGCACAGGAATGGCGGCAGAGAGAAAGTGAGAGGGAGGAAGTGAGCGGCCCCGGTCCATCTGTCGCGGCTCCAGGATCAAATAAACGGCTTGTGTGTGAGAATGGGAGATAATTGCGGTCTGTATTCTGCTCTCTAAGTGTATGATATTAACCCCGCGCTCCCCACCGCCCTGCTCCCTCAGGCAGATGGTTCTGTGTTTTGATATCCGAGCCAGGCAGAGGGAGGTCAGGGGTCAAGTTGAAGTTCACATCCAGAGGAGCGCTCGTTCTCCCCCCTGACCCAGACTTCTCCTCCCCATCTCTGTGTTCTCCCACGCTCAGGAGAATATGGATGTCATTTAAAAAGGACGTCCTGCTGCGGCCGACCCCACGCAGCCTGGGGAGCAGGTAGCTTAGCCGGGCGCTAACCCACTTATACACCCAGCATGCAGGGGTGACGGGGCAGGGGCAGATGGGAGGCCTAGAGATTGGAGTCTGGGTGAGGCAGAGATTCAATCGTCAAGCAGCAGAGGTCACAGATACAGAGAGAGGTGGTTTATTCACAGAGATATCCAGGATTTAGATTCACTGTTTGACGTCTGAAAGTGCAGGACAAGGAGGACACGCTGTCCACTCACGCTGAGAGATGCTCACACAGAGATGTAGATGTAGTGATGAACTGTGTCAACAGACAATGGTTTTCTGAAGTGTTCCTGAGCCCAGGTGCTAATATCCTTTACAAAATGATGTGGGTTTTTAATGCAGCGTCACCTAAGGGGTCTAGATCACAGCCATTCAATTTTGCTTTGGGGCCTTGCTGCCTACGCACAGAAATGTCTCCAGATTCCCGGAATGTTTTGATGATATTATGGACTGTAAATGATGAAATTCTTGCAAGTGAACGCTGAGAAACATTGTCCTCAAACTGTTGGACCATTTGCTCACACAGTTGTTGACAAAGTGGTGAACCTGGCCCTATCCTTGCTTGTAAATGACTGAACCTTTCAGGGATTCTCCTTTTCTACCCAATGACACTCGTGTGTTTCAAATGAACCTGTGGAATGATCAAAACAGGTGTTTTTTTGAACAATCCTCAACTTTCCTAGTCTTTTGTTGCCCCTGTCCTAACTTTTTAGGAATGTGTTGCATGCATCAAATTCAAAATAAGAGAATATTTTCCAAAAATAAAACAATAGTTTATCAGTTCAAGCATGTAATGTCTTGTTTTTGTAGTGTACTCAAACAATTATAGTTTATACATGGTTTGCAAATCATTGTATTCTGTTTTTTATTTAGGTTTTACACATCTGAACTTTTTTAGAATTGGGGTTGGATAATGACACTGTGACATACATCAGCATGATAAGAATTGCAATTTGACACATCTGTTAACATGGATTAGGCAAGGCTAATGACCTTTCCATCAGCCAGTCAGCAGGGGGAGCTCTACATGTTTTAGGAGGCAGTCCTGTCCTGTTGTCCTGTCTGAGGTTTGCTGCAGAGTGGAGGAATGTGATGCAGTTATGTTTTTTTATTTAGAGCCTAAAATATGTGTAAAGAAATAAATCCAGACTCTTAAATAACAGAGCGTTCCTTTAATTATGATTCATGAGCTGTCTGCGTCAGCCGACTGTGTGCGAGCAGCGTTATTTTAAATGTTTAATCGTATAATCCGGCTCAGACAGAACACAGAAACACTGCAGCTGGATGTAGACCATCACAGCTCAGTCCTCACCTTAATGGCTCACATGTCAGCAGCTCAGCACACCTGCATGCAGAATGAAGAGCAACAGAGCTCATCAGTCAGAGCAGGAGAGCAGAGATTTAATGTTTGTCCCCGAGCAGGAAATAAGAAAAGGAGCTGCAGGTTCATCACACAAACAACAGCAAACATACAAACAGGGAGCACACGCTTCCACTCATATCTGCAATCTCAAATTTCACTTACATTCCAATTGAATACCAGCTATCATCACAGGCCGCCTTTATCTGCTGTGATATATACTCACAGGCCGAGGGGGGAGGACAGGGGGAGACGGGGGAGGGCAGCGCTGAACCTATTTGTGTTTATGGCTTTGCAGGGAAGGAGATAAATGACCTCCCTTTTTTATTTGGTTTTAATGAAGTAGGGACCAAGGGACTCCCCAGCAGCCTGTCCTCTTCCTCCACCATCATCACCCGGCGATCCTTTTCACCCCCTCCCTTCCCCTCCTCACCCCCGCTTCTCATCCTTCTTTGTGACCTAGATGCAGGACGCTCCACAAAGGGCACAGGCTGGAGGAGAGGCTCACCTCTCTTTGAGGTGAGGAGTGGACGGGGAATGGGGGGGGGGGGGACTTGTTAACCCCGTCTCTCCTGAACCTGAACCCTCTCAGGAGGTCCGATTGAGGGGGTGGGGTAGGGGCATTACATTCGGCCACCACATGTTTGCCGTACCAAACAGCCGTGTTAACTCTCCGTTAATTGGACACTCGGGCCCCCAATTAAGGCCACAACTCAATAAGGCAAGCGGGTAGAAAAACAACACACACACACACACACACACACATATACACACACTCACGCATGCACGTAGACACACACACACTGGGACTTCATTAAGAGAGTGGTGAATGTCTTTTGGGAGAGAGGGACATGGACACACGTTGCATAGACAGGACAATAACACACACACACACACACACCCATGTTTAGGTGTGCCATGGCAGCAGCTTCTGATCTGATCTGATGGTCTGCTGCAGGAACTTAAACACTTATTTGCTCCAGGTGCTGTTTTGTTCTGAGGCTCTGGACTTCAATCTGAAGAGTGTCCTGGTTTCTGTTTGTAGTATCAACCAATCATATTTAAGCAGGAACAAGGGTGTGCATGGAGAGCAACAGCAGGAGGGACACAACACACAGCAGCTATCAAAACTGCAAAAAAAAAAAAGTGAATCTGTTCAGGATCAAACACTGAGACACTGATCTACAGAAACTCACCTCAACAGGGAGACAAACTTTTCAGAAAGATGAGCTAAAGCTGGAGTGTGAACAGCGTCATGAGGACTCAGGATAAAGCTGACGTAGTATAAGACTAAATAACTCACTGTGATTGGATGGTCCTCTGTGTTTACAGGTAAAGTTATTATTCATACAGGTCTAAGCAGGATGCATGTTGACTAGTGAAGGTTTCCTGTGAGCTGCTGTGGGCCTGTGACCACCTCACACACACACACACACACACACATGCGCACACACACACACACACACACACACACACAGTTTTATTCATTTATCCGTGCAGTGTGAGACAGTGGGCTGAGTGAAATGAAGAAAAGAGTAAATGTTAATATTTAAAAAGGTCGAGTGTCTCTGAGAGCACTCGGTGTCTGAGAGGGATGATCCTTGGGGACAGTAGAGGCATCACTCTGATGATTTTTCACTGTACCGGGTTGAACAAAAGACCCTGATGGGTAACACACACAGAGTGTCTTTGTCACCAGCCCGGTGAGAGTGTTTGCTCCATTATTAACTTCTAACAGGAGGTTATGAATTGTATATCATCGCTTTGTGAGTGTTTGTGTCAAAGGTTTTATCAGCACACACGCAAGGGGAAGAGGGAATGAACCTATAGACTGAGAAATGATGGTCCATGATCCACCCCACCTCTCTCTCTCTCTCTCTCTCTCTCTGAGAAAAAGTCTCAACACCTCATCCTCTCACCTGTGCGTCCTCTTTATTGCCCCCTCTGAAAGGATCAGGTGTTGTAGCACAGCACACATTAAGCAGGACGCCTCACACGCAGCATGCGAAGTCCTTCTCTTGTAGAAGCTCTTTATGTTTCAGGTCTGAGCGTGCAGGTCAGACGTTCACAGGATATTCCTCCTCCCCCTCCTCCTCCTCCTCCTATCCCTCCAGGCGAGGCTGCAGGCCTCTCTTTATGGAGGTGTGTTAGCTGGCGGGGAACATGGACTCAGAGTGTCATGGCGGTCTGAATCGATCTCAGTCTGCCTCCTGCAGTGAACACTGGACCTCTTTATCCCTCATAACCCACTTTGAAAAATAAATATCACAGATGTACGAAATGAGGAGTGACCGCTTATCTTCAAATGTGTTTAAAAATGTGATCAGCTTACATTTAAAGCTGATTTTTATAGTTATGCAGCCTAACTTTTATAATAAGGGCTTTTTAATCTCTTATGTTCTGCTGGGTTGTTGAGGACACTGAACACTGACTAAGCTGGTTTTGTTGCACGGACTCTTTGTACAAGAGTGTGGACAGTGAGTACAACTCTGCCTGGTGTTTGGTCTACTGCAACTAAAAACTCCTACAAGGTCTTACCTAGAAAGCTCAAATTTCAATCAGATGTCATTGAAAGCTGTAGAAGTGAGGCCCAGCTCCCCTCAGTAACCTGTTTTTGTTTCCTCCTGTAGGACGCAGTCAGACAGGCTGTGATGATCCAGCTCCTCTGCCCTGATTGGTGGATGTTGCATCATGTTAGAGAATGCTTACAGAGCACCTGCATGCTCCAACATGCAGGTGCCCAGGCTGACCCCCCCATCCCCCCCTACCCTCTACTCATTATCATCATTTTCATCTTCTTCATCTTCATCATTGTTGTGATGTAACCCTGGTTTCTCCTTTCAACACTCTCTTCATGATGCAACCTTGTTAGGGGCAGGACACACACACACACACACACACACACACACACACACACACATGCATACTGCTGTTATTACTGCTGCTTTAATTACATCTTGTGTGTTTGTATGTGGGGGGTGGGGGGCTGTTAGACTGTGCACTTGGATTGTTGTTCATAATAGAATCATGTGTGTGTGTTTAAGCCTGCGTGTGTGTGTGTGCGTGTGTTTGTGTGTGTGTGTGTGTTTGTGTGTTTGCGTGTGTCCGAGCTGTCCTTGGAGATCAATACTCTGCATCTTGTCTTTAATGAACGCCCCAAAGAGGGAGAGAGAGAGAGTGAGAGAGAGAGACAGTGTACCACCAGTGTCCTGGTCCCTGGGGTCAAGGCGAGTGTTCTGATTGGCTGAGCAGACAGCGGCCACTTTACAAACACTAAACAGAGTGTGAGGCCGTGATGATGAAAAGTACAAGATTAAAAGAGTGGTATTGCTCTTTCTCTTCCGCTAACAGTGCTTTAACTGCTGATGATGATACCCCAATGATGATCCTCTCCTGGTTCATGTTGGGCTGTAAAACCTCAAACCTGTTGGCTCCTGGCTTGCCTCCACTCTTTTTGTGTGTGTGTGTGTGTGGTTTCAATTCCTGTCCCTCTTGATCTTTTTTTTTTTTTTTGGTGAATTGATGTGTCTCTGTTACTCCAGCATCCAAAAACAGAAGTCTGTGTATCTGGTCCAGGGGATCATGGCCTGCTGGACCTGAGACATGACAGACTGAAACAGATGATCATTTCATGTGTTCTTAAGTTGAAAATATGTCTTTGTGGAAAAAAACAATGATCTTTTCAGACTCTTTTGGAGTACAGCACTGAGTATCAGGAGTGGTCGGCAGCTGTGTCTCATCACACCTGTATTGTGGTGACGGTTTGTTAGTGTGAGTCCGGTCTGTCACAGACATATGAGGTCGTCTGAGCTGGACCAGCAGGGAGTAGACAGTGCCTCAGCCTGATGTTTGGAGCCGGCAGAATAAATATATTCACTCAGAAATGTTTGAAAGAGAATCAGCCTGATGAGTGCAGCGGCTGACAGAGCACACAGACACAATCCGATATATTAAACTGCTCTCAACGTGAAATATTGACACGACGCAGTCAATCGGCCACACTGGTACAGATCCCCTCTCTGTAAACAGGTTAAACACTGCAGCTCGGCTGTGTGCTGATGAATCAGAGCGAGGTTTACTCTGAGCGCAGGGCGGACACTTCATGGTTTACATCTCCAGGATCTCATTGAGCCGAGTCAACAGCTCATCATGCTCCCGTTCATCAGAGCGCCGCTGAAATGGATTTCAGGGTCAGGGTTCAGAGCAGCTGGAGCTCCATGCTCACTCACACTGCTGCTTTCTGAGGCACTGAGAGGAACATATCGACTGTTCAACTTCTCCAAATCTGCAGAGAGAAGAGGGCTGAGGATAACAAGACAAGAGTCCATCAGAGGGTTCATTATGGTGTTAAAAACTCATAGAGTGTGAACATGTCGTATAGATAACACTGTATAAATCTACAGTCCTGATCACTCACATAAACAGCTTTAATACCATGTTAAATCCTGCTGGTCCTGTTTTCACAATAAAAGCTTCTGCTCTGAATGAAAGGGCTTTGTTAGAGACTAATGATCCACAGTTTAGTTTCAGTAATGTTTTTAATGTTACTCAGGTTATATTTAGCATCATTAGGAGGAAAGAAACCAGAGAAGAAGAAGATTTAAAGCGCCTGGGATCTGAGGTACAGATGGCAGCAACACAGCCTGCAAGAAAGAGAAACTCTGCAGGGAAATCAGCCGTCCCTCCAAATACTCCAACAACGACATCCACAGAGAGAGAGAGAGAGAGAGAGAGAGAGAAACCTCCAACCACTTCAGCAACAATATCCACAGAGAGAGAGAGAGAAAAGCAGAAATATACAAATTTCTATTTTAGCTGGAGCAATGACAAGTGTCAATATGCACAAAACAGATCAAGGGAGACCGGAAGTCAGGCATTGAAACTACATTAAAACAACAGCTGGTTTTCAAAATAAAACAATTCATGTCCAAAGTAGATGTATTTATCTTCAATAACAAACTGACATAATGAGTGGAGCGGGGCCAGAAGTCAATAGGTTTGAGGTTTTACTGCCCAACATCAACCAGGAAATCCAGGGAACTCCTCGGTCTGTGACTCCAGCTGTCTGGAGTGTCTGTGACTTTGTGTATTGCTGATGGCGAGTGGGTGAAGCTTTCTCAGTGGCCAAGATAGGGGCTGTAACATGAAGAAAGAATGATACAATATTTGCAGGATACTTCATTCACCTGCAGGAATTCAGGTGTACTGTTCTGAAATGCTGCATGTGCTCACTGGGCTGGTGAGCATGAACTATGGTTGGGGGCTGTGGGTGTGCACTGCCACTGGCACGGAGCCACGGAGAAGAAACCCTGTTTGGATGTTGTGTTCATAAACAGTAACAAAAGTTCCTGTGGACTCTACCTGTAGAAGGAGACAAGTTCATACTGTCTCTCAGAACAGGCTCAGACTGACACCTCAAATTCACCAGATACGTACCATGCGTATCACTCGTGACCTGCAGGGCCAGGCACTCAGCTGGAAACCTGTCTGATCCAGTGCCATGATGGAGCAGAACCAGACCGCAGACAGAACCAGTGTATTTGAGCCATAATGGTTGACCCATAATAAAAAAGGAAGCAGGTTTTCCCTGCCTGTTGTGAGTTAGAGACTCTTTAGAGTGAGTAGGGACTGAGGGCGTGGACAGTGACCCCAGTTTAAAGACAGCTGAGTTTATAGACATCAGACTGAATCAAGGGGATGTGAACTGAAATGTTCCTCATAAACTACATTTCTCCTCAGGATCAGAAAGGTCAACTTTTATTTTGAAAGCTGAACTTGTGCATTTAATGCCCTCCTCTTTTAGAGCGCGCCTCTTAGGCTAAAATTAAAAACATTTCATCTGATCTTTAGAGGATTCTATGAGCTTATAGGGTGTTTGATGTTCAGTGTCTCTTACACACACACACGCACACACACACACACACACACACACACACACACACACACACTGGTCTACCCCTGAGTACCCTCCTGCCCCCTGTAGAGGGCAGAACTCTGCCAAAACACCTCGGGCTGCATGTCTGTATCAGAGGAGAGCAAACAGGGAGGAGGAGGGGTGAGGAGCATGGGGAGGAGGGGGGGACTAAAGTGGCATTTCCAGAGAGCATCACCAGATACCCTCCCTCCTCCTCCTTCTCCTCCCCTCCCTCACCCCCCAGGCCTCATAAATTGGACTTATGGCAGTGTTGCCAGCATAAATAAGTCCCTTTGATAGTTAGCGCAGGAAGTTACGACCCCCCCGGGTATGGCGGGGGACAGTGGCAGGGCCGCGTCTGGTGGTGGCTCGCCCGCCGCCCCGTGGCTCTGATCCTCGCGCCGATTCAGGGCACGCTCTCTTCATTACCGCCGGCCACCGGGGACTTGTTTTTTCTGCAAGATTAATGAGTGCCGCGGAAATTCTCCAGCGCGACTCGATAATTAAGTCTTTGTTTATCAAAAAACAAGTTATATTAGGAGCCGGAAACTCGCAGTAATTATTCATAATCCTAACAATTCAAGTGTAGCTACCTCATTTGCCTGTGTAATTCTGCTTTTTAATTTCTAGAATATATTTGCATATTAATTTTGCCCATCGGCTGCTGCTGGGGCTCTGACAGTTTCTCTTTTTTCCTCCCTCTCTCCCTCCTCCTCCCTCGGTGTGATGTTGTTGTGGGGGTGAGGGGGGGTGAGGCTCGGTTGGGTGGCATTTCAGCATGGGTGTAATGATAAATTATGAATTTCTCTAATTTGATGCATAATGAAGTAACCCCTTCTGATCCGTTTCCGCTCTGTCTCACTGATCCTTCCTCTCTGGCCTCATCAGACCTTCCTCCCTCACCCTCTCCCTCCCTCGCCCCTCCCTCCATCAGCACCTTCAGCCATGTGGTCATTAGGGGCAGAGGAGCCACGTCTCATCGCTGTCACAGTCTGTCTGCTGGGCGAGAGAGAGCGAGGGAGCGAGCAGGGAGATCAGCCGCCATCGGCCAACATGACCTCCTGTCCAAACCCTCTGCTGACTCTGAGAGGCCTGGCCCTCCGCCCGCATCCTCTCCATCCTTCCATCCATCTATCTTCCTCTCCTTGAATCCAGCACTCCATGCTCCTTTTACCCTCCTTCTCCCTCTTCTATTCACTCCTTTATCTTAACTTCTCCTTTTTCCTCATGTCTCTGCTGTTCATCAGTCCCTCCATCCATCTTCTCTGCTGTCATCATTTCCCCTCTCCTCCACTACCCATGTTTCCTCTAGTCAGATTTTTTTCACTTCCATCCTTTCCCTTTTCCTCTTCCCAAACTCCCTTTCCCCTTTCTCTTTCTTTTACATCTCTCCTCACCTCATCTCCTGCTTTTTGTCTTTTCTGTAATCTCTATCCATCTATCTTTTCCTCCCTCAGCTGTTTCTCTCACTTCATTGCCCACCTCTTTCCTGTTTGCTATTTTCTCCTCTCTGTTCCATCCCTCTTTTCTCGTTTTTTCCTGTCTCCCTCTCTTCTTGTCGTTCTCCTGATGCTTCGTGTCAAGCAGCTCTTCTTTCTGTTTGTGCCTGCAGGTTGTTACCTTCAGTGTATGTATGTGTGTGTGGGTGTGTGTGTGTGTGCAGACGGGCTCGGACTCCCTCGTCCTTGATGAAAGCGTCTCGTCGTCTCTCCGACATCTGTTTAAGTGTTGGAGTGCGGCGTTTGTTAAGTGCTGATGGTTACACCGCGCTGACTGCTGCTGTCATCAGGAAATGAATATTGATGATCTGAAGCCCCGTGGTGCATGCTGGGAAACACACTTAAAACAGAAATACATCCCTGCAGCCATTTAGACACACAGACACACACCCACATGAACACACACACTCGCTTGCACACAAACAGAAGCATCAAACAAGAAGTGACCTTTGACCTGAAGTAAAGACTGTTGTCACCATGCTGTGTCAAATATTTGAGTCTGATTGGTTGAAACTCTACAACAGTAAAAACAACATTACCATGTAGTATCAGATCATTCCACAGTATCTAGTCCCTGTCATCTACTCTGCCTGTTGACTCTGTTGTGAAAATATGTTCCTTCACACTATAAAATCTGGGATGTAATTTAAAATATTCATTCTGACTTACAAATATCTTAATGATATTCATTAATCTGTCTTCTACCTCTTATTCTGTTCAGGGTAACTGGAGCCTGTAAGTAATACTTATACGCTAGTTACTTATAAGTTAAACCTTCTCTCTCTCTCTCTCTCTCTCTCTCTCTCTGTTTCCTGGCATGGACAGTCTGATGGTTCGACACCAGCCTGTTGATGAGCATCATCCTGATGTTTCACCAGGTGAGAAACACACTAACCTCAAACAAGATCTGGCAGTTTTTCTTTAAAGAAGTCAGGACATTGGACCTTAGATGCAGCTCTTTTTTTAAGAAAATAAAAGCCTTTCTCTTTATTTGATGGTTTGTTATCACCTTTATTTGTTCTCCCTATCACTACCCTCCCCTCGCTCCGTGCTTGCTATATCTCTGCATGTAAATGTCACAGATTCAGCTGCAGCATATTGTTGGATTAGATGCACTGGAGTAGAACCTGAGCTGTATCTGTTGTGTAAAAGCAGACGTGTTGTCACCCTATTAGACAAAGCGACTGATCTCCGTGACCTCTGACCTTGGCGAGCTCGGCCCCGGTGCTTGTACGAGACGTCACAGTCTGTGCATGTCCTCCGTCTATTTGCAGGAAGTCAAAGTTCAGACAAACAATTTATTCATAACGCTGTCCATCACAGCCAGGACGGTTAATATGAGCCCTCTGAATAATCATGGAGGAGATACAGAGCGAGGGGGAGAGGGAGGGTCATTAAGGAAGGCGAGGCAAGTGGCAAGGAGTCATCGGGCATGATGGCTACTGGTAATGTGTGAACGGATGGCGGGGACACGACCCTGTAATTAGGAGGTGTCAAAGCGTCCTGCTGACACCACAGAGGGCTGGCTATGAACCCGGGTGACACTGGGTGACACTAAGGGGTGAGGGTGTTAGGGTCAGGTCAGACAGGATGGCACCTCATAATCAAGAGAGGCGTTATCCGAGGCAGACGCCAAGTGTCTTGGGAAGGTTTACAGAGATCAGCTCCACAGATCCTGCTTTAACTAACCCAGGGAGTCCAAACGTCTCTAACCAAGTTTAGTCTGCACAGGTGACCTCAATCTGACTAGGTGACCTCAGTCTGACCAGATGACCTTAGTCTGAACAAGTCACCTCAGTCTGCATATAGGGGATATAAATTCGAGTTGTAATAGAAACACCATTAGGCATATTATAGTTTATGGAAACTTCAGACATATGACTTTGATTTTACAAAAAAGTGTAATGGGAATGCAGCCATTGACAAATGAAGATCAGTCTAAGGAAGGATTTTTTTGATTGTGTGAACTCAACATGATCCTGAGGACTAAACCACGCTGAGTTAGGCTCCTTCTCCCTCTGCCCTGTAACTTTACTGTGGAAAAAAATGGGAGAAAAACTTCTTTACTGCTTGGAAAAAAGGGTAACACAGAAGGAAAACTGAATTTAAATACCAGACAAACTCAGGCAGGAGAGTTTGAGATCCTGTGCTGAAAGCTTTCAACCTCAAATCTTCATCAATGATTACAAGTCTGAAGGGAAAAAATGAATTTGATCATATTTTCCAGGACCACGTTGGATAGATCAAGAAATAAAACAGTACCATCAACTGTGTGTGTGTGTGTGTGAGCTGACACTGTGGCTCAAAGTTCCCCCTGAGCTGCGGGACAAAGTGCACCTTCAGCCTGTCTGCTGCACGGCAGGGTGAGAGACTGTGGAGTGGAGCAGGAGAGTAGAAGGGCGAGAGAGGCAGGTACACTCAGAGCAGAGCAGAGAGGGAGAGAGAGAGAGAGAGAGAGAGGGAGATTGAGGGTGGGGGGGCAGTTGAAGTTGAAGCCTGCTCTTTTGTGGCGCCGTGCCTTCTGATCATTTACATCAAGTTGACATTCGGAGAGTTTACTCTGGGGTCTGTAATTGTATTCTTTCGCCAGTTCTGCATTGCCAACCGTGAAAATGGAATCTTATCAACCCTGACCAATTTTTAATGTACAAAATGAATTGGCAGGGGTTCAAAAAAAGGGGGAGCTACAATTCAAATCAGGTGAATGATACATGCTATTTTTTTTTTTTTTTCAGTGAGTGATCGAGCCACCGCCCCCTTCCCCCCAACCTCCCAGCACCTTATCACCCCTCCTGCATTCAAGTATCACATTACAGAGGATTTACTCTCCTTTCACCACCGGGCCGAGCACACCAGGGGCTCCTGCAGGTAACATACATATCTGTGTGCTTCAGAGCGTGTGTTTCTGAGCGTGTTTCTGTGTGTGTGCTCATGCATGCTGGTCTCTGTGTGGACACATAGACCTGTGCGGCTCCTGCGTGTGTTCCTCTGTGTGCAGCAGCTCATCACAGGGTTAATCCTGCTTGTACTCACAGGCAGCTCTGAAGTGAGCCAGTTAATTGAACTGATGACCTACAACAAAAACAGAGCGTGCGGCGCAGCGGCGGCGTCTTCTAACACTCCGATAAACAGCTGTTCAGGGAGCCAGCACAGGTCAGCACAGGACCAGCTCTGATCCACTGCCTGGATCCATCTGACCACACTGATATAATGACACACACCACACTGAGACAGACGGCTACTGTTTCCTCATTGGATGAAAAAAAAAAAAAAACTTTGCTAGTATTCATGTGCTGGCGCCTGGTGCTACATGTAAGTGAGCATGCTTCACTCTGAACAGCTGAGTTACTGAAGTCTAATCTGATTCAGAGAGCAGCTTAAGTCAGCGTTACGGCGCTCGGCATGACTTCAACCTGGCTCTGATGCTGCTCTGTGTTCAGATCCAGTTGAATCCTGCACTAAACATCTGAAGGAGTGTTTCTTTAGTTCAAGGGGACCTGTAACTCGCCCCCTTAAACATTAAACCTGTGTCTCATCTAAAAAGTATCCTCTGGTCTTAAATTGTGAAGCTTGTACAGACATGTTACAAACTGCAGTTCCACCAGCATCCACTTGAGAGAACAGAATAAAGTCATAAAAAACTGTACCCTCCTCTGGTTGTTGGGGTGTTTCTGAATGTGAGTTTGGGTAAATATTATAGATCAATAATGATTAAAAGATATCAACATGATTAAGACTCTTTACAAACAGAGGCAGTTAGGTGAGAGTCTTGTAATTTCGGGGAGAGTCGGAGAGAATTCGGCTGAACAGGATTAAAGAATGTCTTAATATGTATTGCAGAAAACAAAAATAGAGACATTTCTTTTCCCCAATATGGTGCAGCCCCAAAAAGATTGATGTAGACCAGTCTCTCTCCTCTGCTGTCGCTCTTCTGCCCTTCATCCACTTCCTTAAGTGTGAAACCTCTGGACTGCAGAGATGAACCTGCTCAGTATTCCAGTCCTGATGTCCCAGCAGATGATGAAGAAGAAGAGGAGAAGAGTGAGAAAAAACAAAGGGAGTAAAATGAAAGCCATACATATGTTCAGATCGCAGCAGTAATAAAGATTAAGTAGAAGTTAATGGCATCCTCAGTCATGCTCGCGGAGGTAATCTCTCTTTTTTAAATCAAAATTAGATTTGGAGGGGAGGAACAAACAGGGGGTGAGACTTTGGCGTAATATTTTAATCAAATTGTCATGAGTGAGTGGATACAATTAGGGAGTCTGTCAGTCACCGAGGCAGGGACCCTGTTGTTGTTCAGCTGGAGAAGAGGAGGAGGAGGGGGGAGGAAGAGGGGGAGGGGAGGATGAACTCAGGATGGAAAGAGGAGGATAGCTAAGAGGGTGTCTGGGACAACACTGACCGCTCTCAGAGATCAGGTCAGGACACTGGGCTGGTTGAGGGTGCCCCATGTACAGAGGCTGTGACGCTCGCACACAGCTCTGACCCGGGCTGCATGCCCCCAATTTCCACTGCCCTCACTTCCTGTTTCCTCTCAGCTGAAAGCTTACAGGAACTACGACTAACTCTCAGGTAATCTTTCGATAGGATTCAGTTAAAGTAAAGGTTTACAATTTTTCAGCCATGACCCCCAAAATAGGCACCATACTGTCTGAAAAGCTGGTATCTTGATAGGCCAAAATAGAATGCCCTAAAATCTAGATTAAACTTTAATTGAGATCTTTAGGCATAATTTAAATTTTTGAATACTGCTTTATTCAAGCAAGTGGTAAGGCATTGAAAAAATAAAAATGAAAACTTAGCCTTGTTGATATTTTTGGCTCATAAAACATCAAAGTTTTTAGATGAAAAGTCAAAATTTTGTGGATCAGAAGTCAAGACGAAGCATCAGTACAACCTGTTTCAGCTGAAGGGATGTTACATCCGTCAGAAATCCAACCTGAAACTAAGTCATTACTTTTGCAAACGGCATGCTGATCTCCTTATAAATCTGACCAGATGTGACTTCTGAAGTTCAAACACCATCACTCTTTATTTCCACAATTAAATAAACAACTGTACGTCTATACTTCTCCTTTCTACTTTTGGATTGAATTGTGAGAAAATAAATACCTAGGGACCTTTCAGAGATCTGCAGAAGAGTCCAACCATCACCTTGTCAAGATCTAATGAAGTCAGTCATAGAAGCAGAACATCTTTAGAGTGGGCGAACTTTCACATGTGGTGAATTGTGGTCATTCAATAAAAAAATCTGCATTTATTCTTGCACACTAGAGATATAAGCATGAGTAAATCTTTTTAACTTTAAAAGAAATCATCACTTTTACAGACAACACACTGGTCTATCTGTAAACCTGAAGAAACATGCCAAATAAAGATGGTCAGAACATTATTACTGCTTTCTTTGTTGGAGTTATTGTTCCTTTACCTGAGGCAGGGGTTAAAGCAAAGAATGCAGACCAGAAATAAAGTTTGAAGGCACAAAGAAGAACAGTCCAAGATAGAAGTTTGAGTTTTCACACATTTCATTCTGATCCTTTGAAAAGCAGCGTTAACATCTCATGAACGAAAAACAGACGAGTACAAAGATAGGATATGATGAGATTCAGGACTCTATTCATCCCTCTCTCTGGTAAACTTCCAGGGTGAGGGATCGTGTTTGAGGATTGAAGTTTGAATGTGCAGACTGCACAGAACGAGAAGAATCAAGTGAATCAGCCTCCATGAAGTTCCTCCCTCTCATCTCAGTGTGACTCCCTCTCCTTGTTTCCATCTCATGAGCACTCCAAAGCCTAAACAAGTGTGAAAACACCGCCTTATTAGCCCGCTTTGGACCAGGGCGGCCTCTCTGTTATCTGCTCATGGAGAGATAATCAATTTGTGACATACCTAAAGAGGAGCAGGGTTGGTTTCCCCTAATTGGGCCATTACTGGAGCACGAGGCGCTGACTAACGAGCGAGAGGGCTCCGATATTATTAGCCCACATCGCATTATTTCTCCCTCCACTGGCTTCAGCGGCTGGTTTTCACCCCTCAGTAAGGAAGCAAAAACAAATGTGATTTCAGAGGGTGATCCCAGATGATGAGATGGTTCATCCATGAGTGAATTATTCTTTACCAAAACAAAAATCAGCTCTTTGTCGGCGACGCACTGCTCCACACAAACACACACTCACATACCGAGATTATGAAGAGGGTTCAAACATCTCAGCTGTTTTGTTTGTCATGTTTACACTGATCCATCATCTCCACCCCCACCCTGAGCCCCTCCTTCTGTGGTTGAATGTACAGTAATTATGATTTATTAAATTAATTTGTCAGAGCTGATTCATCACAAGGCCCGCGACATGCTAAAGAGCAAATTGACATGTTAGCACACACACAGAGGACAGGTATCTCCTCCGTTTGCTTCAACTAATTAAACACAAAGGATGTCAGACAGAGAGATGGAGTGATGGAAAAATCAGCTCAAGCAAAACCAAAGCCTGAGTGGCGTGTGACAAAAAGGGAGGCGTGTACTGCTGGCCAGACGCAAGAGTGAAAGATGCAGAAATCCAGACGTGTTTGTTGACACGCCGCGGTGTTGAAGGTAGAGGAAAAATCACATCCAACCTGACCTGATAAAAGATGGTGCTCTGTTCAGTTTAAGCCTGATTGTTATCATCACACAGCAACAAATCCTTATTCCATACAAGAGAGCATGACTGTGATCACAACACTGACAACAACAGAAATCAAACTGGGGTCACAGAAATTTACAGAAGCTTTAAAGATCACGATTAAGTAGATTTTTCTGCTTTCTACTTAAAAAAAAGTTAATGTCAGGTGTTTTCACAAGATCTTGTCTTATTTTCTCACAACTGAAGGGAAACAAATCTGGATGTCTCAAGATACCAAGATCATTTTCTCTAAAAACAAATCAGTGAGTGTATTACTGTCATTATCCCAGAAATAGTTGAAACAACACAAAGAAACACAGGAATTGGCTTCTCTTACCTCAGTGGGTGGGCAGTGACAGAAAGGCAGATGGGCACACCGTCTTCTGCTTAATGATGGAGAACAATCCTGATTTGATTTCAAGAAAATTGGCTTCTTTTGCTGAGATAATGAGAAAACAAAGTGGAGATCTCATGAAAACAATCAATATTGAATCTGTATCCAGAGACAACGGGAAACAAAGTATATAGAGCAGCAGTAAAAAACCTCAATCAAACCTGATCCATGACTTAGTCATTGTTGTGTCATGTTCCTGAATGTTTCAGTGAACCCTTCAGATGAGCCTCACAGAGTGTTTCCAGCAGAAAGACTGACTTTATATTCCTGTAGATCTGAAGAGCACATAAACCCTGTTACCCTCATGTCAGTGTCTAGTAAACAGAACATACTTCCAGCCCATGATACTCCCTTTGTGAGATACAGCTACAAAAGGAAGGTAAACACCTGAGACAGGTTTTCTCTCCTTGACGTTCTAGTAAACCCTTGTTTCAGCCTCTGCCTGTTTTAACTTCTGTTTCTTTATGGCTTCCTGCTCAACACCCCCCCCCCCCCCCCCCCCCCCAGTTGGCAAGCTCTCTGGAAGCCTGTTGGGGGGCTGGGTTATGGGCCAACCTTGGTGTTTGAGGCCCCAACCAATGCAGCATGTGATGAACCAGTTAGGGGATCCTTATGTGATGACATCATAATTCCAGCAAGTCTGACAAAAATCTGGTGTTTTTTTTTTCTTATAGAACAGTTTTGATTAGTTGGCAAATATTTTTAAGGATTTCTAGAACATATGAATATGTATAGGTTTGAAAATCTGCAGACCCATAGGCTGAACATTCAGCAGTTATTTTGTGTATGCAGGATTTAAGTATGGGAAAGCAAAATACCCCCTCTTTAATCTTCTTGGTGAAGAGTGCAGGGTCTTTTTCAAGCAATGTCTAGGAGGGGAGGCAACCTCACTGTCAGTAACTCAGTCTTTGACCTTCGACCTCTGCCTCCAAAACTCACCTGAATCTCTCTACATGAGCCTGTTGAGGACAAAAAACAGTAGAGTGCAAATCCAGAGTTACTGATCAGAAACATATGTAGATTTGTGCATGTGTTCTCCTCAGATGTGTGCCTGAATCCTCACTCCCAAAACCATTACACACACTTCTGCTCAGGATCACAAAGTTCCCCTCTCATCCATGCTGACATTTTACATTATGCACAGCGTTATCAATAATCATCAGCAGGCTAAATCTCTCTTTATTAATGTGTTGTGCCTGAGGCCGGGGGCCGCGGGGCAGCCTGACTGAGAGCCCCGTTCATGCCGATGTGATTTCTGCTCATTTGTCTACATCATGGAGCCATGCATCAGCCCCAGATTGAGCTCCAGCCAAGCTCCACCACTTAATCAGCAGGTTAATGCCAGCCTCGCAGGGAGGGGGAGGGAGGGGGTGTCAGCGGCCATATTGGGATTTCAGCCCATTTACAAAGTGTGCATAGGAAATTACCTTGCCCCCCTTCCCTCGCCCTCAGAGTGCTGTTAAAGCCAGCAGGGGGGGTGACGACAGAGTAAGGGAGGGAGATGCTATTATGTCCAGAAGAATCATGCTTCTTCCTCTGACATTCTCTCTCCCTCTCCAACGTCCCCCATCTTCCCGCCTCCCAGCTTTATCTCTCCGTCTTGTCATTCTCCGTCCCTCCCTCCCTCCATATTCACTTCCTCTCTCCCTCTGCGTTGTCCTCTTCTTTATCCTTCCCTCTCTGTCTGCCACCTCTATTCTGGGGGAACATGGCGTCCCAGAGCCCCTGTGTAATATAACTGCCTCTATCTGTGTGTGCGTGTGTGAGCACTCTGCACACACACGCACGCACACACTCCTGCTCTCCTGCCTGCGCTCTGGCAATATGCTCTCACTCAATCAGATTTGCATAAGTAACCTCTCAGCAGGCCTGCTCCACTGGCCAGGTGCGTTGCTCTATTTGCATATAGAACTGTGAGGCTCCCCAGAGTCACTTTAGACTCCAGTGACTGCTGAGTGAGCCCACATGAAATCTGAATTAAAAACCCTCCGCCTGCCCGTCTGACACCCTCCTCCATCCCTGCCCATCTACATACCTCCTCCTCCTGCCCGACTATCAGCCTGGATCTACCTGGATGGCTTCCTCCACGTCCACCAAAGCAGAACTCATCAGTTATCAGAGCAGCAGACGCCTCCTTCAGCCCGTCCAGCATCCAGCGACACAGCCACTGATAATTAAACATCTCATCTACCTGCTCCACACACCTTCTGCTATCACCAGCCTTCTCTCTCTGACTTTCCTGAAATCTCAGAATCCAGCAGCTCTCAGCTCACAGAGATCCAGGAGGGAGACTGGATCTGATGTTTGGCGTGTGAGCGACCACTCAGTTATCTACAGATCACACAGACTGAATTGACCACATTGGTGGACCACCAGTGTCTAAAATCAGCTCAACTCTGCATACAGCATTACAATCAGTACTCCTATCAGTAGAGCTGTCTGGATTATAAGTGAAGTGGACTTGTTTAATCCCACAATGCATTGTCACAAAGCAGTGTAAAACCAGTGGTCACTAACCAAGTTATAAATAGGCTCATCCCAAAAAGATGTCTGTTAAATTCAGAGTCCATCCCTCTTCTTTGCTGCTTCTTTTATCCAACGTGTTCCTCCATTCTTGTGTTCTAGCACTGTAAAATCTTTGAAAACACAAAACACAATTCATAGCGTCTCTTTGTCCTGCAGCGACACTAATGCAACCAATGCTCCAGTCTGGGTCCATGGTCGGGTCACCAGTCCTAAAGAACAGGACTTGATTTGGGGTTGAATACCATAACACAGTTTCCAGTTTGGGTCGCCCAGGGCCTAATCAATTTACACCAAGATGAAGTCTCTATGACGTCACATCAGCTGATGAAGTTTAACAGAGAGAAGAGAGATCTGCGTTTCTCTCTGCTGAAAACAATTTCATGGATTTATTTTGTAATTGTGGAAACAGAGGCTGGACTGTCTGACAGAAAAGAGACAGAACGCAGACTAAAACATGGGTTAAGCTCTTTGTGATACTGTTCATGTCAACCCACATGCAGCAGTTATACTGCAGTGATCATTCAAACTTGAGAGTCTATCAATAATATGAAGAGCCAGGTTACGTTTGCTCTGCTTGGTGAGGTTGGAGTTGGTAGATGAGCACTGGGAGGACATGACTAGGATTCACTAACATTACATGTTACAGACATGTCTCAGAGCACTGAGCTATGAGTAACACTTAGCAGTCTTCTCACCGTCTGGACACTAAACTACAACTTGAGTTAACAAAGTTTGATTGGTGTTACTTTTCAAACTACAAATAAATAAAAAAAATACATTACCTTGGCACTTTGTATCATGGGAAAAAGAAGATCTGATCTCCATTAATTTGCCCAAAACAAACATGTCTGGGTGAGAGTCATGTCCTCACAGCATTGGTTGCAAGTGCTCATGGGAAACAGAGTCTTTATCCCAGAAAAAAACAAAAACAAAAACACCAGCTTTCCCAGGTAGTCTTCACAGCTCCTTTAAGGAACATAATTTATCTCTGTCCAATCCATCAGTTTTCAAAGTACAATAACCTTCAGGTGAGATGAGACGTCAGGTGTAAAGGTTTTCCTATCGCACAAAGATTTCATTGTGAATCAGCACAGAGAATAAAATCTGACCAAAACATGAGGAAACTGTTAAAATCCAGACTTCCTCTCCTCCTTTGTCTGATGTAAATGGAGGAGAAGATATTGAAATGTATGCCCCGCTCGTCTCTCTCTCTCCGTGACAGTGGCGCTGAAATTGGCTCACTGGATCTCAGCGGTGTCCCATTTCTGGGGGATAAAACTTGTAAAACAATTCATTTTAATACATGGAGAACCCCAGTCTGCCTCAGCCGGGAGAGGATGCATAATTTCCCCGACTCTGAGCTTGACCTCGACTTAAGGGTGTCCCTAACTAAGGGCTATTTGGCGAAGAACCAGCGGCTATACTCTCTGTCATTTGTGCTTTCTTATATGTTAATGCATCCAGGAATTTATTCTAAGACCATCGCAGGAAAAGAGGAGGGGACGCCACCAGGGAATACCGATGGCTGAGCAATATCCTTTTTCCATGAACAGAGGAAATTGTTCAGTGACCCTCTGAGGTCCAGCACATTTGAATATGTGTGTTGTCCCTGTCTGCAGCCTAATCAGAACAGATTGAGTCATGGCCAAAACACAACAGGGCTGCTTCAATAAAATGAAATGCATTTGTTCTGCTGCTCTCGATACAAACACACATTCAACAGAGCGAGCTGCTGACTCGTTTGCATTTCAGGCTTTTCAAAGAAGAGAGGAAGAGAGAGAGAGGACTGTGTGTGAAGTGGGGATGTTGTGTAATAGAAGCAGACGGATGAAGAAGAAGAGGACGTGTTTCTTCACACACTTAAGATTTGTTTCCTCTAACTTTGGACCCAGTCGCTTCCTCTCCTCTCTTCATTTGCATCTCTTGTTTCTCCTCGACCTCTCGTCCTCCTCCTCTTGTTCTTCCTCCTCTCTTTATCTGCGTTCTGCGGAGCTGAGCGGTGTTGGGGTCAGCCACGGCATCGGGCACATGAGAGGACTCTTGTAATATACAGAGAGGGCAGGGCAGAAATATAATAACATGAGAAAGGTGAAGGCGAGCACAAGCACGAGGTCTTCATCTCTCATGTATAGAAATTGGAAACGTCTGACCAGCCGGGGCTTGCTTATCTGTGAGGGCAGATAGCATCACGAAACAGGCCTGTAATGGCCACATGCTCCACTTGATAATCCCCCCCTTCCTCCTCCTCTCCCCGCCGCCGTCCGTCCGTCCGCTGATACGCGGCCCCCGGTCGCAGGGCTTAGAGTCTCAGAGAGCAGGGGAGCATTACGGATACAAAAGAAATGCATTTGTGCTCTTGCAGCTCTGCGGCGGACTGGGTTAACATAATAGCTTTCCTCCTGGCCCTTGCCTTGTTTTTGATTGATACTTTTCAATTACAGTCCACTCCCGTCCGAGCCGGCCCGGCGCGGCCCCCGCTGCTCTCAGAATGCTATTTTTCCCTCTGTGTGATAACTTCAAACATTTAGGGGTACAACAGCGCGGTAACCCTGTTTAGCCGGCACAGTAAATTGGTTCCATGTTCAACATAATAGCAGTGACAGGCTTTTGCTAGGGAAATCAGTCCGGCAAAGGGACATGCCAACGATAAGACATCCAGCTTTGAAATTCTATTTCTCCCTATCAGAATTAAATCTGGACTTTATATTTCTTTCTGCCGGGCCCCGGCTCTCTCTGGTCGCTTCCCGGCCTCCCCTATTTGATCACGGGGTGACAACTAATACTTACCCCTGAGATCGGCTGCTCTCTCCATTTTCTGCGACTTTGGACCCTGTTTCTTCCTCTGCCGGGTTATTTTTCCTCCTCTTTTTTTCATATTGGTTGTCAAAATCTCAGATGATTTGTCCTTCCCTGGGATGTAATGCATCAGAACAAACTCTGTGCTGCAGCCGCTTTTAAAGATACGGCTGATCACCTGAAGCCTCTGTGCACGCTCTCACACACGCACATGTGCATGCTCAGGGACACAGGATCATGAACCGTGCACACTGTGAACTCTGAAAAAGAAGCACATGCAGTTCTGCGTGTGTTATACTAGACGTCTTTTCAAATGTTTACAGTCTGAGTCTAAGGTCATGAGACCAGCGGTGCAATTAAACTAATGGAGACTGAACAATTACACGTTTAAACACTTCATTAATGATAAAAAAAACTTTTATGAGCTTTTGCTGTTTTCATAAATGAAACAAAATTGTTTGTAATGTAATGTAATGTTTGCTGCAGGTCCACTCTGTCCAAATATCCCCAATGCATTCCTACAGCTCTCACTGCAGGTGTATTTAAAGGCTGAATCAAAAGTAAATTGTGTTTGTTGCACTTTTATTTCAAGGTAAAGGTTACAAACAGACCTAAAGTGTCCACAGAGAGGGAGTGTTTTCTTTTACTTGACTTGGGGTCAGGATCATCCTTCTTTGACTCGACTTTTATCTGTGTGTAAAAAGCTCTCCTGACTGCATAGATCAGCAGGGAAAGCTGAGAGGAGAGTCCAGGATCAGTTATTACACTCAGATATTACACAATAAAGAAGTGTTCAGGGGGAATATGATGCAGGTTGAAACTCTTGCTTCAACCTTTATACTGATCTCTGATTGGCTACATTAATAGATTTAAAAGAGAGACATTTGACTGAATTTGGACTAAAAATATAGAAGAAGACTATAAATGTGACTCACACTCGGGCCACTTCTAAAGTAGATGACAACATTATCCTGTCCTCTGAGGAGAATCAGAGTGGGGCAACTTCTCCAACCTTCATGCCTCTATGTGTCACAGCCTGAAGACCAGTTGTAACAGATGTTTGTTCATCAGCTTAAACCAGAAGTTGAAATATGATTTTTTTTTTTTTTTTTAATCTGCAGGTGGAGAAGTTTCACTCTTATGTGGATGTGTTTCTGCATGTGTCAAATAATGCAGGAATGATGTAATGTCCTCATTGATACATGAATTAAAGGACAGGAGCTTCTAGTGTCTGTAGTTTGTGTTATAGCTGACTGTAACTCAGCTCATGTGAGATGATGTTTGCTTCGCAGCCGAAGGTGGAGGTGAGTCTCACAGGTAACATTTCAAACTAAAAACATTTAGCACAACAAGACCAGAAAACTGCAGTAAGAGCAGCACCATGCAGGACCTCATGTTGTTTGTAACCTCTGTGTATCAGCTTGATATGAGCACACACACACACACACACACACACACACACACACACACACACACACACACAGCTCTCTGGGTAAACATGTAATCATTAGCAGGAGCAGCTCTCTCTATCTGAGCTCATCTGATTTCCACCAGGCTCCGCTGACAGCACCGGGCCTGCAGATAATTAATCTGTTTAGCTCTCTCTGTGTGTATCTGTGTGTGTGTGTGTGTGTGTGTGTGTGTGTGTGTGTGTGTGTGTGTAGGGGGGGTCAGATAAGTTTGTGGATTTACACATTTTAAAGTCATCCACTCCCTCAATGGCACCAAACTGAGAGATATTCTAATGCCATTAATTACTATTTCCGACTGGATGGTCTCGACTGTGTGTGGACCAGCTGTTTCATCAACCGTGTGCGTGTGTGTGTGTGTGTGTGTGACTTTCTCAAAGACTCTGCTGTAGCTCAGACCCCCATCACAGAGCTGCCTGAGAAGACGTGTACAGAAACCAAAGCAGAAAAAAATGTTTATTATTCAAACTGAAGCAAACAAAGTGTTTAACAGATTTAACAGGTTTAACAAACTCACTGTTTAATGTTTAGTTTGATACATTTATCTCAATCTGAGTGTTTCATTGACATGATCAACACAGAAAGTTGGAAACCTATTGACCTCATCTTTTACAGCATCATTGGAGCATGAAACCCTTAAGAATCAAAACCAGAGGACTCACTTCCTGCATAAGAAATACCACTGAAATACCTCCTTGTTTTGGCATGTTTGATGTGAGTGTCTCCAGGGGGCTTGAAGGAACGTTTCTCCAGGTGGTGAAAATGGCTTCATGTTTGGCATCCACTGCCTGGAACTGATGTCCATTTTTGTAAACTTCCCTCTCCATCCATCCCATAATGTTAATGAAGGAAAAAGCAGATCAACTGGGCCCTCACTGCGTCATGACAGTAACGTTGGACACCATCAGGACTGTCAAGGTTCAATTTTTTCCCTCAGATTGTCCCGTGTCGTGTCTTTACAGACAGCCAATCAGATCATCAGGCTCAGCGCTGGTGAAATGTTTTTGGGTCTACCACTTGATTTTTTTGTGCCTTAACCCTCAGGATCTTTGAAGAAATTCAAAATGAGGTGTGTGTATGTGTATGTGTGTGTGTGTGTGTGTGTGTGTGTGTGTGTGTGTGTGTGTGTGTGTGTGTGTGCTGGTATCAGTGCTGCTGTCTCCTATAGATGTCAGATGGACGTCAGCATCTGCAGCCAAGTTCACATATTCTGAGCATGCATTAGGAGGGGGGTGGGGGGGTGGGGTAAAGAGACATAGAGACAGAGATGGAGAGAGAGAGGGGGGAGTAAAGAGACATAGAGATGAAGAGAGAGAGAGAGGAGGGGGTTGAGGAGGAGGAGTGAGGGAGGCGTGCTCCGGGTCCCCTGCTCTGACATTGTGAGTGTCAGACTGCGATCACTTTAATCAGAGCGGGGATATGCATGATAAAACGGATAAGGGACTTTAATCAAAAAAATTCGCTGGTCTGGAAACGTGACACACTCCAACAAGCACACACACCTCCCCCCCCTGTCTCCCCCATCCTCCTCACCCCTCCTCCCAGTGTCACCCCATCTGAGCTCCATGAATATGCAGAGTTAGACGTTAAGTCGGACCTTCAGCTGAGGAGGAAACACGCACACGCGCACACACACACAGAGGTTTATTTCAAAGTGTAATAAGATAAATTGATCTCACATGTTTATAGTAACAGCATTAGATGCAGGCTAAGGTGGAATAAAACAGAATAAAGTCAAATGAAGAGGAATCCATCAGATTAAGGAAGGAATAAAGCAGAGTGAAGCAGAATAAAGCAAAACAAGACAATAAAGAGGAAGAGCAGAATAAAGCAGAATAAAGTAGAATAAAGTAGAATAAAGTGGTGTATGGTTGAGTATAGTCGAATAAAGCCCCACGCTGGCTCCTTGGGATTCATTTGTGCATCAGCAGCAGCGGCTCCTCCACATTCCTTCACACGTTTCCTCTTTATCACGTGTTAATGGGATTCATGTTCACAGTCATAGGTTCATGTTAGTGAACGCAGCGTCTGTATGCTCCGCTGCTGCTTAATGATAAATTACACATGTTGGAAATGACACGTAGACGCCGGCCCTGACATGAAATATAAATACCCTCATTTGGATAAGTCCATAGATTCAGATGGAATCAGAGCTGACACTGTGGAGGGAGCCAACACAAACAGAAGCTCAGGTACAACACACACACACAAGCTACAGACACACACAAATACACTTATGGCACAACAGAACAACACCATGCAGAACAGAGAGTAACATCTGCTGAAAGAGTCAAACCTTTTAGCGACACAGTATCAACTAATATTTATTGTGATTAGAGTATGAATACTAATAGTATTAGTATGTATGAGGTCAGTAATCCTCTGCCATTTCAGATAGAACACTCTCTTTTTTTCTTCATATGTTATGTCACCTTCATTATTCAGGGTTCAGATATTTTCATATTTATTCATAGCAGAAAACTACAAATCTGTAAGGAGTGTATCACTTATGACCGAGGCCAACTGTCACTCACAACCTCAGCAGCAGGAGGATGAAAGATGGAGAAACATGGAGTTCATCCTGAACAAAGAGATGTTTAAGTAGGTGAAGCTATGAGGAACAAAATAATGATTTCATGGCCCTGATGTAAATTTAACATTTCATTATAAATATATGAAAATAATTCTTCTTGGACAATGCTTACTTTATGCAACGAGTTTCTATCTATATTATTCAAAGTCAGCCTGTTGAAAGACAAAAAACACATCACTGTTGGAATAATCAGCATGAGCCTCAAAGAGATGACACTATTTTTTTTTTTTTGGAAAGAAATAACCACTTTATTTCTTGTCTTCAGATATTTTTCTTGTTTCAAGAAAAAAACAACAACATTGTTTTCTTTCCTCACTGACATTTTATTCCTCCACACACAATTCAGATCTCATTTTTGTCTTGGTAAACACTGAGCAAATCTCTTTTTTTGGACTTGTCAAGTGAATGTGACTCATATTTAGTCGAATAGAATAATAAAGAATATTATTTCTATTCAAACAGGACACAAACACACATTAGATTTCAGTTTTTGTGTCTCATTTCTGCTTGAATACAAGCTTGAGACAAGGAAACAAACCTTTGACCAAACATATATGTACAACAAAGATCAACCAAAGGTTTGTTTGTGTATTTGTTCTTTGTGTGTATTATTTGTTGTTGGTCTGTATTTTGTGCATAATTTGTTGTTGTTCATGTGTATTATTCATTGTTTGTAATTGTAATTTGTTGTGTATCTAAAATTTTAAGTTTGTATGTATGTATAATTCTTTCTTGTTGTGAGTAATATTGTTGATGAAGGTGCATTAATTTTTGGTTCTTTGTTTTATTTGCCTTTTTTGTTTCTTATTTGTTGTTGGTGTGTATTGTTTGTTGTTGTAGTATATTCCTTTTGTGTTTAATGTGTTTTTCTTTTGAGTGTATTTTAAGTGTATTGTTTGTTTTTTTGTGTGTGCATTATTTGTTGTTTCTGTGTATTATGTTGTTTTGTGTAATATTTGTTTGTTTTTGAGTGGATTATTTGTTGTTTATGATTGTTATTTGTTGTGTATGTAATGTTTTTTGTTCTGTGTACGATTTGTTGTTGGTGTGTAATGTTTCCTGCAGGTGTGTTTTACTAGTGTTTGTGCTTTTTTTTTTCTTTTTGAGCGTGTTTGTTGTGTATTATTTGTTATTCTTTGACCTCAGACCAGCTGTTTTAGTCAAGATGTTGGAGAGCTGTAAATGACGTGTGTAACGTGTATAATGTGCTGACGGCTATGACACTCGGACCTCCACAGAATAAGGCATTGCAGCACACAGACATGAGTGTGTATGTATGTGTGTTGTTGTTGTACTGTTTGACACAGATGGCCCCTGAACGCAACACTTTGTCCCGTCCAGCCTGATCTGAGGACAGATGCTGAGTGTCAGAAAGTCTGAGAGAGCTGTTCACTCTGCCACACATCAAAGCTAATGAAGTGTGTTCAAGAACCATGGAGAGGCTGCTAACACAGAGGGAGCGTGTGTGTGTGTTTGTGTGTGTGTTTGTGTGTGTGTGCGTGTGTGTCACAGTGTAATTGCTTCCTGAGCTATGCTGATTAATTAGCACATACATGCATTTGAGAGCGGGTCATACATGGCGAGCCAGATGGTCTGAAAGAAAACATGTATGTGCGCTGAGTGCTATCAGGAGCGGGTAAACATTAGCATAATATATTGGAGAGAGCACTGCACACAATAAAGACAATTAAGAGTGTGATAGCGGGGACACTTCCTGAGAGCACGCAGGAACCAAACTCTGATGCTCTCAACACTTCAGCTCTGATGACTGCCTGCTCTCCATTAGCCGCCTTTATTGGCCACCAGCCCCTCTGTGTGAGAGTGTGTGTGTTTGTCTCTGTGTGAGAGTGTGTGTCACCTTCAGAGCTTCTTCCAGGTCTTGGTTAAGAAGCCAGATTCGGATCAAGATTGACATCGGAGTCGCTGCAGTCGGGTTCCAGGATCAGATAAGTCTGATGTTGTGTTTGTGTCTGGGTTTACGAATTACCGTTCAGCCTGACTCTGTACAGTGTTTAAATAGTCTCTGGGAGATTTGAGGATATATTATTCCACCAAATGATCCAAAATGTTCAGAGCTGTTCACCTCTCACAGTAAACTTACACTAAGACCCCATTTAAATGACACCACTTCACAGTGTTTCACCCTAAAACGCAGAAAGTGCACTGAAAAAAAAAAAAATCACATTTTCATGGAAATGCTGAGAGACTTAGAACGCTGTTGCAAGCATGCCAGGACTGTAGATGGGGATATGACTGTAAGAGCCGTTTATACAACAACAGTTCAGAGGCTGAAGAAGAGGTGAGCTGATCATGGAGTTTATACTAAAAACTTCTTCTGTGATTGCAGAAATAGTGCAATAGATGTACATTTTGTTGAAAGGCAATCAAAAGATTTAGCAGTTGTAGATGTTCGTTTCACATTGTAGATTTAATGCCTATGCGCAGAGCTGTGCGGGACATCAGCATTTCCACTGAAAACCGTTTACACTGCAACGGCAGAAATAGCCTTTCAGAAAAATTCCACTCTGCAAGTGGTTTTCAAAAGTTTGCCTTTCAGGTCGGCTGAAACACAAAAATACTTTTCTGTTTTACCCTAAAACCGTTACCATGTAAACAGCCCCTAACTAAACTGAAGGTCTGTCTTCATTTGCCGAGGGTTGAAAGTTAAAGAGCACTGCTTTGTCCTCTCTTCTCTCTGTGCTTCTTCAGCTCCTCTTTCTCCAGTTAGCGGCCCAGAACAAATCCTGTAAATCTGCAGATGATCATTTGGAGGGCAAAGAGCTTGTTAACCTAATGATGAAGTTTAACCAGCCTTTTAAGAAAATATAGACGTGCTTCAGCTGAGCAGAACACCACCATGGTTCAGGAATGAGACACAGGAGGTGAAAAGTGAGAGAAACAGAACAAAGTTAGGGAGCCTGATTCCTCTCCTTCAAACCATCCTCAAAGGAACTGTTGGTATGAAGCTCAACTATTCTGTAGGTTTTTTTCACAGACCCTCAGCTCAGCTCAGCTCAATGCTCACATTAGCAACAAGCTACCTGTGCATACCTTGTACATCTGTGGAGTTTCATTATCATCTTTTGAGAACCATCCAGACCCTTTCCAGGTCAAGGATGGTTCTCTTAGCTTTTTTCTCTTCATTACATTGGATGCAGAAACACACCTGTTTGGATTCGTCACTGTCTGAAGTGTGTGTGTTGTAGTCTGACTCTGAAGCTTTCAAAGTAGCTCAAAGTTTGTCTTAAAATGAACGTGAGGACTTTCTAAGTGATCTTGAAAAAGTCTCATATCTAGATATGTGCCTGATCATAATCCACAGTGAGAAGAGAAACCTGTGTTTTTCTCTGCTGAAAATGATTTCTGGGATTTATTGAGTGGTAATGGTGGAAACAGGAACTGGACTGTGTGACAGAAAAGAGACAGAAGAGCAGAAGAAAGTTAAACAGGGAGTGAAAGAGCACGGAATAAAGGCTAAAACATACTAGAGGATTAAAAAAAGGGTCTAAGCTGTTGGTCAATGTTCATTCCAATTCACATGCAGCAGTGATACTGCAGTGATCTGATCAAACTTGAGAGTCTATCAATAAAATGAAGAGCCAGGTTACATTTGCTATGCTTGTTAAGCTTGTAGTTGGTAGATAAGCACTGGTAGGACATGAACCAGGAATCACCAATGTTACACTTTGTGTCTACTTGTCACAGAGAAGTCCGGAGCATGTTGCCTATAAGGCTTTGTTGCGGATGGGGCCTGGTGGTCTGCAGGTTTCCTTTGACTTCTAGAGCTGCTAACGAGCCCATGATTCAGAGCACCTGTCCTCGTCACACCTGTGCTCATCAGCCAGGCTTCCTTTTAAAAGGGGTTTCCCCCCCTCACTTAGTGTGTGACACACGGACAACCAACACCTTCAGTTGGTTGTTTTGTGTATGTGTGAGTGTTTAGAGAGTTGTGTGTGTTTAGCTTTGAGGCCTATTTTCAGTTAGTCTACTTTTTTTGGTAGAATAAGTGGGTGGCTGTAGAGATCAGAGCCTCCACGCCACCTTTTCAAACCCAGAGGCAGTTTTGTGTTCTTTTTGTGTGGGTGTATTTCTTTTGTTCATTTCCTTGCGTTTGATCACTTTCAAACCTTGTAGAAACGTAACAAGCTACAACATTACTACTACATTTATGAGGTGAAAACGGAGGCTAAATTAAAATTGAAACAAGTGTCCTGACATTAAAACACCAATCACACCCTCATCTGTTACAGCCGGGGAGCTGAGGCTTAATGAGCTACAACACATGTCCCAGGTGTTTTTCGTCTCTGAATAAACAGCAGTCTTAAACCATGAAGCTGATGTGGAAGTGTTACAAACTGCAGTTCCTGAAGTGTCCACTAGAGGCTGTGTTCAGAAAGAGCAGAAACCACACACAAACCTGTTCAAAAAGCTGATCATTCGAGCAAAAATAATGCAGATTCTTCAGAAACTAATGGTGACATCCCAGATTATGTTTCACAGCAGCTCTGACTTGTTTACCTGTTGAGGGTTTGACAGAGGAGTGTGTTTGTTACTTTAACTTTCTGAACACAGTTCCTTAAATATCCTGAAACTCTCTGTGATGACTGTGACATGTCGACCCCTCAGCTCTCTGCTCCTCCCTCTCTGTCTGTTTTCTGCTCTGGTTCTGAGCTGTGCCTGCTGTTGATGCTGCAGAGGAACTTCTCCTCCTCACAGAGTGTGTGTTTGCCTCAGCTCTGTGAGTGCATGTGTGTTTGATTCAGGACGGACAGATAATGAATCTGGTGTTTATCGAAGGTATTAACAGAATCATTTCACCTCAGCGCCGTCCTCTCTATATCTCGATTTATGAAGAGCAGATAAGAGAGCGTCCTGTTTTCTGTCACACTGGAGTTAATGAGCAGAGGTGAGGGGAGAGGGACCTCTTCATTTCTAGCTGACAAACTAATATACAGAAATAATGTGTGCATGATCTTATCTCTGTTTAGCCTCTCTCTCTCACATTCATTTGAGTCGTTTTGATTTGAATGGAGTCTTTGATAACACAACTGATAAGATGGAATGAAAAATTATCTATTCATTAGTAAAGATGTGATTTAATAAGAGGAAACTGTTTAAATCCTCCTCCACGTGTTTGTGTTTTTATACTCCCTTCCAGAGCTAAAGTCAGACACTGAAAGGAGCTGAAAAGTTTTCAGGGAACAGAACGATCCCTGAGGATGAAGAGGAGAATAAAAAGCGATCTCTATGCTTCAAGTAGATCCTCCACACTGCCACCATCCATGGCTTCAGACTGTTCATAACTGCTTCAGATATTCATAAACACTGTTTATAAATCAGCTTACAGCTCTCAGTGAATCAGTCAACCAATAGTCACATCAGTCACCTGTTCATCCTCTCAGAATGAAAACAAACACCATAGAGACATCATGTTGAAGCAGGGCTAACACACTGAAACAGACATTTAGATGCAGCTGTGCTGTAGTTTTCATCAATGCAAGTAATGTTTCATGAAGTTTGTCTATAAAGTTTGCCAAGCTAGACAGTCTTGGGCAATCTGATTTGCACATATCCTCACCAAACTTCATAGTGAGTTATACAGACTTATTGTACCAATACATATTCAGCATTATCAGTGTCAGGCTGGTGGAAACTGAGTATTCTGTGCAGAGTACCCGCAGTCCTGAACTGAAATTTGGCAGATAGAGGATTATTATTTTTTTTAAATCAAAATATTTGCTAATTTAATTAACTGACGTCACATTTTGAAAATAATTGATTATATTTTTAAAACTCTACTCAGCATGTCACACTCACAGCAACCTGTCTGCAGACAGGGCACCAAAGAGGTTTTTTAATGTTTTTTTTAACATTCATTCATACTTTATTCTATGGTTCTGATTTTCCTACCCTTATGTGACAGGATTTCCTTCAGGGTAAATAAAATTCTCAGATTCTGACAATAAAACAGACTCATGGTGCTCGTCAAAAAAACAAAGTTTTTGGTTTCAACTTTTAAGAAAACTAGAATATGATGGAGCTACATCTGTTTCCTCTGTTTCTTTAGTCAGACAGTGGTCCTGCTTACACACACACACACACACACACACACACAGTTCCTGGGCTGGTATGTGTTCCATTGAACATATGGTGGTGTCACCATGTGTGTAGAAAGTGTGTTGGACTGGGCTCAGAGCCAGCACGGAAACTTCAGCTCTGAAACTCCTGGTTTGATGGTGAGAAGTTTCTCTTCAGGGCACAGACAATGCTTAGCACACACAAACACACACACAGGTATCACATGTGTTTCCTCCCTGCGTGTGTAAACATGACTCCTACACGTCGACTGTTAATTGATACGCTCTCGTCTTAGGGGCAGGACGGAGGCAGCGGCGAACAGTTGGCGACAAATGGAGCATCTTTGAAGCGGGTCGCGCTACAAATCGTCAAACCTGTTGAAGAAAACAAACCGCCGCCTCCGCCGTCTTCTGTGGACGTTAATCTGAGTTTCTCTGATTCTTCCTCCAATTATGAAAGCGGGAGCCGTGTGTATTCTATCGCCGGCTGGCAGACGATTTACAGAAAGTGTGCAGCAGTGGTCGGGGACGCGGCACGCACATCACAATTAACCACTAATCCTTCACTGACGAGTTCAAGATGGCAATTTAATTTAGCCTGCACTGTTTCTTTGCTTTCTCCAAATCTTTTTCAATTTCCCTGCCTACGGTCCCAGGTGCCACACAAACTTTGAAGCAGTGAAGATATCAATAGTTTATTGGCTCTGAGTATTAATTTAACAGGGACAATAATGTGTTTCTTCTTCACACACTTGGCGAGGAGAGGTTTTGGAGGATTTAAGGGCTTTTTATCCACTGCGGAGATTAGTCAGAAAATAATGAATTTGAGAGTAAAAGTGGGAAAAGGCTTTAATGAGAAGTTGAGGACGATAAGTTGAGTAACAGATAAAAGACCCCAGAGAGCTGCCACTGTAAAGAGTCATTACTGTGAGAGGAGGCGGCACCAGGCGCACCGCTCTGTGAGTTTTTGATTCCTTCAACAAACACGAGAAAAAGAGAGATGTCACAAAATCATCACCTGATCATCTTTAACTATGCTGGGCTCTGACAGACAGTCTGAGAGGTGAAGTAAAGACTCAGAGACTCATGAAGAGGACACACTTCCTCTTAGCATCTTTGAGTGCACTTTCTCATCTCACAGCGCCACCTTTGTTACTCCATCGCGTCACCCTGTCACTCTTTAGTTTTCTTACACTTGTGTCTTTGTCCTGTGAGGTCCTCACACCAGCCTCCTCTGAAATTTTCAGTCTGTGTGTGAACATTTCCCCTTCAATCACCTGCACAGTATAATATGATCTGCTGGTTGCTGAGGATTATGAGGTAACTACCTTAAAGATACTCAGAGATTACTGGACAGGACAAAACTCCAACAGTCTTTCCTGTAACCTCTTTCTCACTATGACACCTCTGATTCAACTGTGAACAGTTCACCAGGACAGCTTAGTCCACTACAGGCTTTTCAAAAGAGTCTGTTTCAGGCCTTAACCTAGTCAAACACCAGGTGGGTAGAGGTTCAGACAGAGACTGGATCCGGTTCAGGATCAGTTTCATGGCTGTTAAGACTCTACACTACACAGAGAGCAACTTAAGATCTGAAAAGACTGTCTATGAAATTTCTGCTTCCAGGGACATCCATCCTGTCCCCCAGAGACATATGAGCACTCTGACTTCAGACGCCAGCATCACCCCCGCCCTACACACACACACACACACACACACACACACACACACACACACACACACACACTGCTCTGTCCCTGGCACTGAGCTCCACATACCAGAAGGCACCTGTGGACTTGCTGACCGGCGGCCCTGGAAGCCTGGAAGCTCCTTCGCTGACCCGTTCCAAACTCACCCCTTGAACCGAGCCTTGGCACAGGGAGAGGAGGGAGAGTGGGTGGTGGTTAGGGAGGGAGGGGGTGAGGTGCTTGGTGGGAGGGCGCTGGCGGGTAGCGGAGCTGGAAGGCCTGGCTCTGGCTGCAGAGCCCGGGCTGAGGAGAGCAGGCCTGGGTGAACACGTCAGCTTGATTTATGTGACGCCTGGCCCCGTGTCCGACCCCGGGCTGGACTCCACCTGTCCTCCATCCAAACCGCCCCCCTCCCTCTTCGCCTCCTTCCTCCTCAGCTCAGGGTTCGCCAAATGCTGGAGGAGGGAGGACGAGGAGGGAGGATGGAGCAGGAGGTGAAGACAGCGGCTTCAGGTCATCGATCATCATCGGGCTGAGGGATGTAAGGGAGAGTGAACAAGAGAGGGAGAGTAAGAGAGAGAGAAAGGGAAAGAGAGGAGGAGGTGGAGGGGATTCTGGTTGGCTGAGATGAGTTCATGGAGGTTTGATGAACCAAGAATGAATATCTGTCCAGAGGAATCCCTGACACTTGAGGTCATTTAAGAACATCCTGGAGTTTCCAGTCAAGCAAAGAGCAGGTCAGAGTCTGAATCCTAATTTGGTTTCTTTTACTACATTCATTCACAGTAAAATGTTAAGATTAATAACTGAACGTGGGGGGAAAAAAACGCTGCTTATCATGGTTTGTCCTCAACTTGTCTTCACGGCCTCCAGCTTCCATCACAACATACTTCAGTGTTCAGACTGTACACTGACATCTTATTTTGCCAGTGTAACCTCCATCAGTCACCTTTAAAATCAAACGGTATTGTCTAAGTGTGTCGATAATCATGCAAAGTCTGGTTCATATTGGAGTGATGGGACTGTGAGCTGTGCTGACCACGGGGGGTGTGCTGAGGGGCCAATTGTGCTTGAGCACAGCACAGTTTGGATGGCCAGTATGACAAAAACAGGTGCCCTCTATATAGACTGTTTAAAACATGGACGTAGCCTCCGTGATGTCACCCATCTGTTACTGCTGTGCTGTTTTGAAGCAAAACGGCGGGTGCGGCCATACTGGAATTGGAACAGGTGAGGTGTGTCCAAACTCACAGGTATTGGGCACCAGTCAGTCACGTAATCTGAGCTGTGGCTCTGATTGAGCAAGCTCTCAATCTCAACATCTTCCAAATGGCAGAGTTATAAAAAAAATTCACTCTCCTCACAGTGTGTGCAGTTAGCGAAATAAGTGATACAGACGGGAGACAGAGTTTGTACCAGGCCTTAAATACGCTAATTTCGGCTCTGAAAACCACCTTTTTTGCGTTCATGTGTGCGTGACTTTCAGTACATCCAGAGCCAGATTCAAGCGGTCACTGGAGGAACAGCGGCTTTTTAGCACTTCCGTGTTGTCTCAATTTTTCAGACCTGAGGTTGCTGCTTGGGACTGACTCACTTCTAGAGACAGACTCTAGTGGACACTCGGGGAACTGCAGATCTCTAGTTTTGGCTCCATTTAAACCCTCAAAGTCCTGATCCTGTTAGTCTTAGGTGCGGCCTCTCTGTGTTCCCCTTCCTTCTTTTTTTTTTCTTAAGTTTCTGTTTTGTTGAGGATAGGAAGAGGCAGCCCATGTGAGTCCTCCCTAGTGTGCTGAGGCCCCGCCCTCCCAGCAGGGATGTGATTGGGATGTCTGGGCGTTCAAAGCGATGCGCCCAAGTGGAAATAAGTGAAATGGAGGAGATAGTTTGCCATCGATACCCAATTATATGTCTAAAAGAGGTTCTGCACGCGCTCAGCGACTGCCCAGCCGAGGTCCCAGGGCCCCTCTTCAGCTCATGTTTGGTGATAAAGGCTTCACTTAGAGGATTATGGTCTCTGTGATTATGCCCAATGACGACTGAGCACTAAATGATTCTCAGAGTCCTGCTGTGAGCCTCTTATTGAAGAGCAGGGTTACCTTTACAGACTCTGTGTGTGTGTGTGTGTGTGTGTGTGTGTGTGTCAGAGCTAGAAGTACAGATAAATACAACAGTAAGCCGTACAGGACGAAGGACTTCATTAGGAGGAGGTGACACCTTCCTCCTCCAGGCTTCAGCGGGAATCATTAAGTCAGAGACTTCCTCCTCTCTGATCCAGGTCGCTCCTGACAACCTCACAGCCCGCCCCTCCTCCTCCTCAGTATACAGGTCACAGACGGCGGGCCGGCACCCCGAGGTGTCCTGTGGATGAGCCTGTGGAGTGACGGGCGGGCGTCCCTCGATGCCACATTCATTTGCACATCAAGGAGGCAGAGAAGGAAGCTTTGACCCAATTAAAGCCCAGAAAACAGATTAAATAAAGTCACTGCTACTCCTGGACACACACACACACACACACACACACACACACACACACACACACACACATAATGTGAGCGTGTGTGTGTATGTGAGGAGGTCGTGTAGAGGCCGCAGGATGAAAGGGAGCATCTCTAAGCTTGTCCATCAAACTAAGAACTGACAGAACTAACAAAGCTGATCTTCATATTTAAAGTAAACTTTTTATTGATCTGAGCAGAGAGCTGACAAATCTTACGAGTGATTCAGACTGTGGACGTCCAGTGTGTCCAAAAACACTTCCTACCCACTATACAATATGACACTTAGCAGTGCTGTCCATATTCTCAGTGAACATTGTCCTAACTCCTCAATTCCTCGTCCTCCACAATTCTACCAAATTATTCAAGGCTTCTAAATGAAACTAACATTATGTGAAAAGAGCTTTGGTGTGACATTAGTTATCATTTCAATACATGCCGTTCTAAAGTTTTTGAGAAAATGATACTTGTAAATATCCTGCTGTCCATGAGTGATGTCTTAATTTTACGCAGTGTTTATGTCACTGCTCACTCACTCACTGGTAACTGACAGCGTCTTAAATGTTTTGATTTTGCAGAGTTAAAGCACCAAAATGGTCAAATACATCTAATTCACAGTGAAGCAGGGGAGCAGGGAATGAGTGATTTCAGACACAAGCATCATCTCACTCCAGTTCCTCTTCAGTCTGAGGATTTAACAAACATGTCAGAAGTTTAATGTCTCTTTATTTCTAACTTTTCAAACTTTTGATTTTTGAGTCAGGTCTACTTAAATAGACCCTGGATCTAATTAAATGTTTGTCTTATTTCTAACAAAAGAAATCTTATCAGATTTGGTATGATCCACTTTAACCTGAAAAATCCAGAAAACAGTCTAAATCAAAGATATTGCAGTACAAAAAAGATGCATGAATTGTTCACAAAGAGTAAAAAAAAAACATCTGCCAATGAGGAAAGAGAACAGGCCCCAGTATTAATTCATTATTCTTATTCCAAAAAACAAGGACCAAATCCACATTTCTCTTCCCCCATTGGCTGATTTTGATTTTTTTACTCTTTACAGATAATACAGTGACATTTCTGTCTTGGAAATTAAAGCGATGACTCTGTTTGAGATCAATTATGTTCATTAGTTATTAATCCACTGAGCTGAACCAAGACCTAGACTCAGATGGTTTGGAGATTTGGAGGCACAAAAAGGAACGAATCAAGAATAAAGGAAGAGATGAGTGTGAGAGAGCAGCTGAACCTGAAACACCAGATCTGTTTGGACGGGAGGAGATGCTCAAAGGGTCAGAGGAGAAAAGGAGAGAAAGAGAGGAGGAGAAAGAGAGGAAGTATGGAGCAGAAGAGGAGGAGGAGGAGGAGAGCGGTGACTTGTGCGTCTCCACGCCTTGTTAGATCTATCATCTCTTTAATTAATAGTGTTTTTAGGAAGACGTCTGAACTGTGTCATTTCCATTATTGGAAAAGCTAACGCCATTAATGAATCATTTTCAGTTTTGATCCGTTATATCATGCTAGTTGATCTCCTCTTTTCTGCGCCGCTGACTGATAGCATCGTTTTCTGCCCCTCGATCAAATTTAATTTGGCCCCCTATTATACCGCACCGCTGCGACTCAAGTGTCAATTTTTGTCAGGCAATTAGAAGCTATAAACTGTGAAGCTAACTTTGATAGGCATTGTAATTGGATTGTTTCAGCAATAGCTCCAAACACTTTCAGTTTTTCTTCATCTCTACCTGCCCCCCTCCCACCTAGAGGAGCTCTCTGATCGTCCCCGCACCGCTCCTGGAGCTTCAGAGCGAGAGAGCGATAAAAGGCGTGTGACGGCGGAGGAGCTTCATGAGCACAAAGTGAGCCGAGGTTTCACTTTCTGTCCGACCCCGTCCTCGCTTCACCTTCAGCACGCCACATTACACAGGGCTTCAACTTTCCAGCTGACACACACACACACACACACACACACACACACACGCAGAGGCAGAAGAGGTTTGAAAATGTGAGGAGGATTCTGTGATGAAGAATAAAAGTTAGCTGATGCAACCTGCAGACAGTTTCTCAGGAAGCTCTGATGCTTTTTGGAGCTTTTATTCTGACTGTTGAAAAAAAAAGAGTCAGTCCCATAGACTGAACCACAAGAACACAAACCTCATAACCTCCCACTCCATCAGTGTGTTTGTGACACTGACACACGTGCACTTAAACAAGCTGATAAAGAGTGATGTCACAACTAATGGCACCAATCAGGACTCAGCGACATGAGGACATGATGTATTTTATTTATCCCAGTGTAAGAATGGGATCAAATCACACCCGGGGATCAGCTGCTGCAGCTGATACTTTAATTATCTGAAAACTTTGTGACACATTCAGTGGGGGTGAAATGTCTCTGTCTGCCACTGTCTCCTGACTCTGACTCTTCTGTCATCTGTACTCTGAGCTGCTTACACAACTTAAAATCATCAGCGCTTAAATGGGTTATTTCTAAAAGCTAATTCCTATCTCCCATATCATGCCTGGATGGGTCGAACTGTATCACATTGATAAACGGCCCGCCAAAGTAAACAGGAGAGCAATAGAGCACAAGCTAAAGGCTAAAACAGGGGTAATCTGTTTATGAAAATGCTCATTCCAACTCACATACTGCAGCAATGTGTTCAAACCTGAGTCTATCAATAAAATAAAGATCCAGGTTAAGTTTGCCCTGCTTGGTACGGTTGGAGTTGGTAGATGGGCACTGGTGAGACACAACTAGGATTCACTTATGTTATATGGTACCAATAGGTCTCAAAGCACCAGGCTGAGTAACACTTAATGTTGTCAGCTACTGAACGACACTACAAACTTTGCTTGTTGTTACATTTTTAACAACTGCTCTAGGTAATATTTCACAAAAAAATATTACGTTGTTGCGTTGTATACTGTAAAGAGTAATCTCAAACAAAGAAGTTTTAAAAAGATTACATTAACCTTCACTCTCACTTTCCAAACAATTACATCATGACAGTTTGCATGAGTCCTTCGGTCCAATGGAGTCACTGCAATCCACTTCATATGGATCCTCCTAAGAGTCACTCTAAAGATGCTGAATATCTATGTAAACACTTATGTTACACTCAGGATGTCTAATTAATTGTTTCTAATAGATGATAGTTTCATATTCAGATAGATAAGCCTATGAAAACTCCACAGGCTGAGTGTCTGTTTGTCCTCCTCCAGCTTCTTGATCAGCTGTTCACATGTTCTCCATGTGTCAAACAGACAAAAATACAACTGATGAGATGATCAAATTCTCACTCGCAGTCACAAGAGGACTCTTCTATGAGTCAGAGCTCACAGAGGGAAATGGACTTGGTACTGAAGGACAAAGCAGAGGAGTTTGTGCTGAAGTGTGAGCTCATGAGGTTGGACTTCATGACCTTTGTGGAAACCAGCTGCTCACATTGCAGTCTGCCTTGTTGAATGTTCCTGTTTTACCCACTATCCTCAACCCTCACCCTCAGAAAAACTGAATGAAGAGAGTCTTCAGAGGTGATTTTCAGCTCTCACTTTTTTGTATTTCATGATGACTGTGTTGGCCTGATCAACACACACTGAGTTAGCTGCTGAAGGAGAAATAACTCACTGTACACACATCACTGAGTCCAAACCACCTGGATCAGACTCAACATGACCTCAAACTGAGATTTCAAAAAAACCCAGAAACTCAAAATGAATCAGTGAAGTGGGAGAAAACAAAAAATCCTCCTGACATTTTTGTCTCAGTGTCTCTTGAAATCAGATATTCTTGATGTTTGGGTCCAGAAGGACTGTTCTCACCTGTGCATGATGACGTGTGTCTCCCTTGAGGAGTGTGTGTGTGTGTGTGTGTGTGTGTGTGTGTGTGTGTGTGCACGCTCCATCTGAACTCTCAGAGGAAGGTTCACTCCTCCTCCTCGTGCTCATCTCCACCCAACATCCCCCGTCGCTCGTGGCATCACCCGGGGTGACGGAGGCTCTGCCCCCCAGGGTGAAGGTGTTGGACTGACTCACAAACACACACACTCACATACTCTCACACACAAAGGTAAAGGTAAGTTGTGTATATTTAATAAAGTACAGACTCTTTACGACTGTAACACGCTGGCATGTCCCCCACCCCTATAATCAGCTCCACCCTCTAACAATAAGAAGGTGCAGCAGCAGGAGCAGTGCAGTGTTATTATTATTAGTATTATTATTTTTTTATTGTTATTGTTCTCAGCTTTATTTTCTAACATGGAAATATTCATTGAGTCGCTTTAATTTGAGTGTAACATAAATGCTTATTACAGTGCCGAATCAAAACTAAATTAAAGCCAGCTAATTATGTTTAACAGGAGGAGAAAAGTCAGCTGGATAATTGTAATTTTAGGTCGACCAATATTACAAATCACCTGCTACACACACACACACACACACACACTCAGAGTTTATTTTTTGAACTGTTCAGTCGAGTAGAGAGAGAAAAATGTTTCTCTCTCTCTCACTCAGTATGTGTGTGTGTGTGTGTGTGTGTGTGTGTGTGTGTGCGCACCTTCTTCATACCAGTGGAGGGCAGAATTACATTTCATAAATTAGAAGCACGGCGTGTTGATTAGAATGCAGGAGGAAGAAAACAGGAGGGAGGAGGAAGAGGGGGAGGAGGGGGTAAATGTTTTTCATCAGATTCTGATGGATCTGTGTTTCTCTTCTTCTTTTGTTTCTGTGTTTGCAGAGACGTGATGACAAACAGGCTGAAAAGAGGCACAGATTTCTTTCTTTCTTTTTTTTTTCCTTCTGCAGCTGAAACGTTTTTAAATCCCTCTGACCAACCTTCGTAATCATCATCGTCTGAGTCCATAAGTCTTTGACGGACAGAGAGAGAGGAAGTCTGCTCTGACCTCAGGATCAGAAAAACTCCTTCAGAAAAGTCACTGCCCTGCAAAATACCCAGAAAATATCTCAATTCAAGAGCTAAAAAGACAAAAGACAGCCCTGAGGTAATGAAAAAGTAGTGGTTTCTTGTTCTAATACATAATTCTACAAGAAACATAACTGCATTTTTTTACTGTCATTTATTCACCTTTACTTTTCATTTTCCCTCAGGAATCATTTCTTATTTTTTAAATTCTTTAAAAAGGAGTTTCTCAGGACTTGCCAGGTGAATGTGGTTCATATTCAGCCTAAAAAGACATTTCACACTAAAATTACACTGAGTCAGATTTCTGCAGTGTTTGTCTTTTCTGTGTCAGTTAATTTCTCTTTTTGACTCAGACACATTTTCAGTTTGTCCTGTTAATGATCCCAAACACTAAAGAGCTTTGGTCCAACGTACTGATGAGGCTTTGTTTTTACATTTCTTATTTAAAGTCATGTGTAATCAGCAAATCTCTCCTCAGACACAGAAACCCTCTCACCAAAGCAGACACCTTAAAAACACTCAGAAAAGAAATTTCATCATTTTATTTACATATGTTTTAATTTAATTTATGAATATGATCTCCCCACTGCCAGGAGTCTTTTACTTTTATTTGAAACGAGTTTTTAAATGAATATTAAAACAAGTTTAATACCAACAAACTGAGCTTGTGTAATTTAGAGCTTTCAACACACACACACACACACACACACACACACACACACACACACTCTTCTCACTGCACATGACCTGTCAGTTTTTTTCTGGTTTTGTTGTTGTTGTTAGGTGTTATATCTGATCATAGCGTTTCCTCTTCTTGTCGGTTGAATATTGAGCTCTAGTTCACTTTTTTTCTTTGAGCAGATCTCTGAAATAAAATGTTTCAATGTATTTTAAAACCTACTGGTTGAGTTTTCATATTTAGTTTCTCATGTTTGCATTTAATGTGAAAGAAAACTCACCTTTACCTGGATCACAGATTTAAAAAGAAACAAACAAAAAGAAAACAGATGAGATTTGTCTGATCTGACCTTGGTTTAGATTATTTTATGACTCACAGAAGGAGAAGCTCCACTGGGTCTGATCTCTGACACCTAAATGAGCTGCTTTTTTTTCTGCAGAGGTCAAAGCACAAGTCAGTCACAGAATAACACTTTTCATTTTAATGCTGTCTTGTTGTTTTGTTTCTGTCTTTATTTATCTGTGTATGAACTCCGCTCTGACCTCATTGTTTTCTTGTACCTGTGAGGACTAATGATGTAAATTAGCCTTTTGTTTAACTCTGGCATATTGACATAAATGTTGCACTGACCCTTTGACTAAGTAAAATAAAACTGACATAAAAAAAATTCTGAAACTGTCTTGAAGAATAACCTAGAGTTTCTCTTTGGTTCTGCTCTGACATTAATAAGTCTCAGCGTATTTGTATGTAACTTTAATTCTCATAAGTAAAATATTATCTATATTTTAATTAATTTATTTGATTATCAAGGAGCTGAAAGGGATCCAATTTTCTGCACCACCTGAACAAAGGCCTGTGAATTAGCCCTGAGTATGTGAAGTGTTTTATTCGACAGATTTAGAGTTTAAAGTAGTCTTTACATAAAGCAGTGATGTGTGAGTGAGACCATCATGTACTGTAGAGATTATTGTAGAACAGCACTTTTCATTCAGTGCACTAAATATAAAACACAGTTTATCTTCTCCTCTGCAGAAGCATAAACTCACGTCAGCGTTAAATCTCACACCTCTCTCTCTCTCAGTGCTCCTCCTGTCCACATGCATGGACTGAACACAGTAAACAGTAATAATAACCTGACGAACAGGATATATCCTGATGTTCTCATGTCTTCAGTGTGAGAGGCGGCGTGCAGACGGCGTGCAGACGAGGCGTGAGCTCGGTGCAGCCTGCTATCAATAGTTAAAGCAGAGCGTGGAGAAAGCTGTGCATTAGCATTAGCTCGGGGTGCTAGTAAATGAGATGCTATGAAAACACATTAGAAATAAGGTCATGGCTCATGCAGGATCTCCTGTGTGCATGTGTGTGTGCATGTGTGTGTGTGTGTGTGTGTGTGTGTGCAGCCTCCTGGGTGAATGTGTGATTAGCCTAATCCCAGCAGTCACAGCTCTGCTCCCTGATGTGGAGGGAGAGATTCAGATGGTGATACGCTGCCGCAGAGAGACGCCGTGTCAGAGCCGCTGCTGGCAGCTCCTCCCGTCCTCCACGCGGCGAGGACGACCGCAGAGAGACACTCACTCCGAAACCAGAGACAACACATCAGTCAATCACTGCTCCACATTTATCTGCAACCCAAACATCTGCAAAGGTCCTCCTCAGAGTGAAGAAAATCAAATCAGATTTTTCATTTGAAAAAACATGTCAGACATGATGGGTTTGACTCTCACATTGTGAGAATTATTAAACTTCCAAAGAGCTAATGGTGGTTGTTCCCAACTCAAAGTCAGATAGAAATAGAAATGATTTGGAGGGCAAAATTCATCTTTTAAGCAAGTGACAGTAAAATTATTCAACCCATAAAAAACCTCACACATTCTGTCTGTGACGTTACATCAGGCAGATTTTACAAAATTCAGAGCTAACGTCAACTCCATATTTACAACTGTGTTTAATGATACACTGAAATCATCCTTAAGGGCACGGGGAAAAAAGAAAATCATGTGAACAGATCTCTGTGTTAGTCTGTCAGAGGAGAAATACTGAGAACATGTTCATATCAAATATCTCTAATCAAATCTCTAATCTCACTTATTCCAATAGAACATCCCTTTAGTGTGGAATCTTCAATGTAAATATATATTATAGATATATAAAATGAATATATTTGTATATGTTTAAGCACAAAGTGGTGTAGTAACAGGTGAAAGTCCACCAGTCCACAGATCCTCCTGCGAACTTAAACAGAGACGCAGTCCAAAGAGCAAATATCCCACCTTGAAACTGTCTCTTCCACTTTAACATAAAGCATTCTGGGTAATCAATCTGCATTGATGACATCACATGCTGGCTCTGCTATTTGATTGGTTCGTCTAGATCAGGTATCAGAGGGACAGTGTAAGGTAATAAATAGGAAATGTCCATCACATACAGACAGGAGTGTCAGGTCCTCATTTAGAGTCAGATAGCCTCAGTTTGTGTGTGTGTGTGTGTGTGTGTGTGTGTGTGAGTGAATGAAAGCATCAGCTGTGTGCGCTGTATAGTTTCACTCTCATTCAGAGTGCATAAAAGTGAAACAGCGCCACATGATGTGTGTCCAGACTCTGAAACTCTGTTCATGCTGGTTTGAATCAATTTGACACCTTCACATTTTCGCCCCATCTTTTTAAAAATCTACAAACACCTGGTCTGTGATCCTCTTTCTAAAGGAAGACATGCAAAAACTGGAATCTTATCAAGTGTTTCTGTCAACTTTCCAAAAAAAATAAATAAATAAAACGAAAGAAAATTAACATGAGTCACATTCACCTAACAGCCCCAGAAAAAAAAAAAAATCTGATTTGAAGATATTAAAAGACAAAAATGATGCCAGAATTGCTTCAAAAAATCTGTCAATAACTAAAAACATATGTACAATGTTTAGTTTATCCTATTAAAACATGTTTACTTATTTCACTAAACCAAACAAATTCTTTTCTCTCACCCTAAATTTCTCAGACTGGCAGATCGTTTTTTACTCCACTAACATTTCAGGCTTTATTTCATTTCTTAGTTTATTCAGTTGATTTTAACATCTCAGCACTCTGATCTGTATATGTTTGGCTGCTCAGGACTTCAAGATGAGACTTATCTCAGGAAACACCTCTAATGTATGAAACGGGTGACGATCAGCAAGGAGGTGAGAGGCTTTGTCCACAGGGGGCGCAAAATTCTACAAAACCTGAAATTTGTCACACAAGCCTTAAAATACCAATCCGAACGGAGAGAGAGAGAGAGAGAGAGAGAGAGAGAGAGAGAGAGAGCTACATAAGGAGCATTGTATGAGTAGACTTCCTGTTGGATGAAGGTAATGGTGCATTGATCATTTGGAGAACCAGAACTTTCATGTGTTCACTGACCTCAGTCTGGTGAGGAATCTTCTCTGGATTATGTGTTATTTCACACACACTTCTTCCTCTGATCAGCCTGTGGACAGGTCATTTTCACACAGCAGCTGTCAGCTCAGGAGTACAGGTGTCAGGTGTTTGAAAACTCAGAGCCGATCACCGAAAGGAGCTACTTTTCTCATAAAGAAACTAATGAAATATTCAAAGCACAGTAGTTAAAGGTCAAAGGTCATATGATGCTTATGCTAAGCTAAGACAAACTGAATTGTGGTCTGCTCCCTCAATGAGCATCTACAGAGCCTGTACAGGTCAGGTCTGACATACAAACAAAGGGCACAGGGACAGAGGACACAGGGTAGGGGGCAAAGGGCACATGGACACACAGAAACAAAGACACAGGATACAGATGACAAACAGACAGAACACATAGTGGTAGAGGAGATACAGACAGAAGACATACAGAAATAGGACATATGTGGACAAAGACACAGGTTGTAGGGAGATAGGACACACAGACAAAGTACACAAGGACATAGGGCACAAGGCCATAGCACACAAGACTGGAAGACACAAACAGAGGGCACAGAGAAAGGAGACGCAGATGAAAGACACTTAAGGACAGAAGACACACAGATTGAACATATAGGGGTAGAAGAGACAGAGGAAACTCAGTCAAGGGCATAGGGATCAAGGACACAGGACACATCGGGGCAAAGGACACACAGACAAAGTACACAAACAGAGGGCACATGGATGGAGGACACAAGGTTAGAACACATGGACAGAAGACTTCGGGATAGATATGGGAGCTAGCTGGTGTTGTGGAGAGCACCTGGAGGTTTGCTCACGCTCCCTCTGATGTGAATGGATGACTCCAGCGGGCTTATTGATATGAATGTGACAGCATATCTAAAGACAATGCCATCTGTCAAACAGTAATGAAGAGCTGCCTCCTCAAACACACAGAGATTCCTCCTAAATCCTCTGAAGCGCTTCTTTATGAACCCGCAGACGCACAAACACTGATTTCTACATTTTTATGACATCAGCACAACTCGCTTAATTATTCTCGCCGGAGCAGCTTTTCCATTCCCTGTTTTTTCTGCAGAGACGTTGATGGCAGCGAAGAGATGATACATGGAGCCTCTCTGAGAACGTGATCCTCGACACGGACGTACGATGACTAATCTGCTCCCTGTGAACGGCGTGGCTCATTAGAAATGCGTTAAGCTCACAGGTTTGGTGTGCTCCCTCAGAGAGGGGGTGTTGTTGCTGGGAGGCAGGTGAAAAATAGCAGGAGTGACAGATGAGTGGTTGAAGGTGGATGGAAGGAGACAGGCAGCAAAATGCAGAGGGAGGATCTGCAGTCCGGCAGTTTTAATGAAGAACACAGAGATGATTCTTCAGACTGACACTTCGGCTTCTTCCTTCATTTATCTCGGAGACGCTCAGACAACAAGACGAGCAAGGAGCAGGCACTGAGAGCAGGCTTCAGCTCTGAGAACACCTCTATCCAGGCTGACATTCAACACTTTCTTACTCTAACTGTGCTTTCTGACCTCTCGTCCTGACCTAAGGAGTGTGAGTTCATCATATGGTTTTAAAGGGATTTACAAAGTCAGGAAGCAACAGAAAAAGTTCACATTAGTAGAAATCAGTGTCATGGTAGTCCACTCATGAACACCTGTTTTCTGCGTTTCATGGCGCCTGTTCAGAGACTATCTCAAGTTAAATCCCTAACACACTGTTTCTTAGAGTGTTTCTAATGTTTAAGTCACTGTGAGGGTGACCTGTGTGGTGTTGATAGTGGTGACACCTGTGGCTGGATGAGGTAGTGTTTCTCTGGGATAAAGACTCTGTCCTGGGAGTAACATCTTTACCACAGTAGGGCAAGTGCTCCCACTGTGGAAAAGACATGACTCCCAATGACAGTAAAAATCATGGACGCCATGACACTCTGCTTGAATGTAGGTCTCCACAAAAACTGCTCCCCCTAGTGACTGGCTGCAGTATAGGTCAAACAGTCTGACCTGTCATTCATTCCAGAGTGGAAGTGGAAAACCTTTAAAGAATTAATACACCTCGTAGAAAAGTTTCTCAAATTTATATGCTGTGGTTGTGAAGAAATTAAAAAATGTGTTCATGTCCTCTTTTGTCTGAGAAGTTGGTTTTTCATTAGTTATTAGACATTAAAACTTATTTTACATTACGTTTTATGATGATTGACAGATGCCGTTCCTTAGTAGTTTTTTTTATTCTTTTTTAATAGTAACAACCCTCAGGAAATAGAGCTGGAAAGGGATGAGACAGTCTTTGGTTTTTTTCCTGTCTTTGAGCTTCTTTTTGACTCACCTTTTCTTTGTTTAAGACATCTTTTCCCAGGTTGCAAACTGACAAGGTAATGTATTTATTTGTCATTTGAAAGGTGACAACAATCAAACTTTTAAACTCAATTTTACAGATACAGGCCAAATGGAGAAGTACCACCGGAAACCGTGGGAGCAGTGTTGCTGCCTCGATAGGTCCCAATATGTACCCGATATACAGCACAAGAAAGACACGAAGAAGAGGAATAATGCCAGAATTTTTAAGGAAGAACCCAATGTATCGAATGGCGTCATCAACCACTACTTCTAACGCTGCCTCTGTTTTTTGTCTTTTATGCAAGATGTACTCCAGCAGTACCTCCTCTACAGTTGCCACGTTTGTGTTTGAGTATGTTGTTGTCATTAAGTTTTGACTCTAGGTGGATGTTTTGGACAATAGCAATGCCAATGTAAAGGATGCATGGAAGTATGTGAGCAACGAAGGTCACATCGTTTGAAAAGGACCTATATATTTTCATACCTGAAGGGAGTTTAAATGGACCTAAAACCGGTACTGTGTACCACTTAGAGATCCAGTGGTGGTACACAGTACAAAGAAGATGTGGGAGTGGCTGCCTGCTATAGACCCCAACTGTCAGAGCCAGTAACTGCAGTAATCTGGGTCAGAAAATATCTCCATTAGCAATATGCTGTCTTGAAAAGTACCATCTGTTTGAAAATTCCTTTTGACTCATTCTGAAGTGTTTCTGAACTGTCCATGTTGTGTTTTAAGACAGTGTTAGACAGTGCCTGGTGGTCTCCTCTGTGCCCAGCCTTTGAAACATGTTCCACACGTGTAATGTCTTTCCCTTTGTTGCAAAACATCTCATTTAAAATCAGTAGGAGAGTAAGCAGTTGTGCTCTGTTTTACTTTCTTTACTTTTAAAGATACAGAGCACCTAAAAAAAGAAACTGCTTAAGAGCTAAGGACTACAGATTCACTCAGCAGTACATGAGTGTGCATGCACGTCTATTTTGGAAACACAGCAGTTGGCATGAGAATGAAAACGGTGTATTTGATTTTATGCTCTGGGAAGTTCTCCACAACTGGTCCACGGATGACAAGAAACACCACTTGCACCGGGACAGTATGAACAGTGAATTACACCAATGAAATTCCACACATTCTTGTGGTTGGTCGAAACACTGACAACATGATTTAAATATCTGTCAGTTCTCATCTACCAACAACTATCCTCACCAAGCAGAGCAAATCTAACCCTCTTCATTTTATTGATAGATGACAAGTTAGAACAGATCACTGCAGAATAACTGCTGCATGGGGACATGAATGAACATGAGCTCAAACAATACGACCCCTGCTTCAGCTTGTGCTCTATCACCCTCTCGTTTAGCTTTCCTTTGCTCTGGCCTCTTTTTTTCTGTCAGACAGTCCAGCTCCTGTGTCCACTATTACTACTAAATAAATTACAGAAATTGTTTTCATCAGAGCAAAAAAAAAAGGTCTCTCTTATTACTGATAAACTTTGCTGGTTAGAATGGTGTTGTGGAAGGGACTTTCATTCAACATGCAGTGGATGCATTCATGTTCTTCGACTCCACCACGGATACTGAGAAACAGGGTCTAGAAATAACACGTTGGCGCTGATAATCTGATTCTAAATCCTGGATTATGAACAGGCAAATACATTAAAGTGAGACTATTTCAGGATCACTGAGAGTCCTCACATGGCTGTGAAGTAAACGTGAAGTTCGGGTTTGTCGTCCTGTCACACGGCGCCCTCTAAGAGGCCACACTCAGCTCCTCTCTCTGTCTCTTTCTCTTTTCTTCATGTCATCTCTGCTCCTCTCCTCCTGCTCTGACGCTCTGCAGGCCTTGAAGGAGAGAAAACGTCTGCTTCAAACAAACAAGCAGACAAGAGGAAGAAGAGGAGACAAGAAGCAGGGCGGCGAGTGAACCCCGCTTCTGCCGACCTTTCATCAGCGGCGGCGGCGGCACGATCAGCGGGGACGCCGCCTTTCACGAGTGACACCTCCGCTATCAGAGCGAGGCTGCAGAGCGTCTCCTCTTATCTGATGGGGGAGAGGGAGATGCTCTGCTGTGACGGCTCTGTGTGTGTACGCGCGCGCCTGTGTGTGTGTGTGTGGCAGACGAGCCTTCGATGAGCTAAAACTTCCGCCTTTGTTTACGAGGAGGTAATTGGGACACTGAGCTGCTCTCTGAGCGGCGGTGGCAGCTGTGGCACGTCATGGCTGCTGCCGCCGCCGCCTCTCGCCCCGTGGCTTCCTCTTCCTCCCTCACTCTCTCTCTCATGATTTCCTGTTTCCTGCCTCGCCCGCCCACCAGTGCCTGTGGCCTGGCAGCGTCGGGGGCGGGGCCACCAGGGGGGTAGAGACGGTTGAAACGAGCAGGAAGAGGCTGACAGGAAGGATGGCAGGCTGCCCTCCCCCTCCATCCCCATCTTCATCATCACCCTCTTCGTCACCTCGCTGCACAGAAAGTAGTGCACCTTCACTCTGACTTCCTCTTGGAGTTTCTTCCACATTAAAAGTTTGTGTATCTTTTGATGGATGTAGGAAGTGTTTAAAGAAACATGAAGTTCTTTTCTTTGTGCAAACTTTTCCTCATCGATAACCGGGCTCACAGACGTTTTCATTTCTGAGCCAAAACTTTCAGATAATGAGTCCCACTACTTTCATTAGGTGTAATTGCATAAACTGCAGTTTCAGATAAATATTGATTAACATTAGCATGAATTAACTCAGAGAAGCATTAATGTGAAGAATATAAAAAGGAAAAAGGTGGAGCAGCTGTGAGCTGAGCATTCATCACTCTGCAGAAACACCACCACAATTAAAGAACCTCTATTTTACTCACACCTCTGTACCATCCACGCCACTTCAGGACAAGTTTCCTGACAGCAAACACACACTTGAACCTCCTCTGAGTTTGTGTGTGTGTGAGGACAAGAGGTCGCTCCCCCTCATTAACACGACTGTAAACACGACCGACACACACCAGATTTAAACAACAGTCGAGGAACTCTCCAATTATTGGAGCGCAGGGTGTTCAACATCAGAAGAGTTGGATAACTCCTGCTGCAGTGCGCGCACACACACACACACACACACATAACACTGATAATCCCAACAGCCTTTAATAATTTATCAAGTGTGGATTTTCTTTCGAATAAATGACTGTGTTTTCAAGAATAAAGAGGAGTATACAAGAAGTAAACAATAAAACTGGGAACACTTCATCTTTTCTGTCTTTGAAATCATTTTATCATCAAATAAATTATAACCTGACGGATGTAAAAAAAAAAAAAAGAAAGAAAAAAGGCGTGTGACTTTCTCTCTCTCTGTAACACATACACATACACACACACAGCTCTCTGGCTCTGTTCTGCAGCTCTGATTGATTTAATTAGTGGAACATACATGTGCATAATTAATGCCACATATTAACAGCTCTAAATATATCCCAACACATCCTGAGAGCACAGTTATTTTCCAGCCGCTCTGAAAGGATTCACAGCACAGCAGCGAGCAGAAAAAAGAACAATATTCTTACGGATTCAGAAACACTTGCTCAGGTTTTTTTTATCACTCACAGAGACAGCAGAGAGGGAAATATAATATTTACTTTATGTTTCATATTTCTGATCACAGGATGAAATAAAGACACAGTGATGAGAGCAGGGAGAAGAGGAAGAAGAGGAGCTTTTCTTAAAAATGATTCTTCCCCTGTTTTTATTTGACCGTCCACATTAAGTCTCTGACCCTGGACTCATCCTGCACTTAGTTGTGGAGTGTTTTTCCATTTACTCTCCGCTAACTGCAGCAACAACAACCATCCTCCTCTTTCTATTCTTCTCCTTTATTCTACTTCTCCTCTTCCTCCTGCAGTTCCCTAATTGATGCTATCTCCCAAACCACCGGGTGCTACAGGCGTGCACATCTCCCTGTGAATGCACACGAATCAAACCGCCCTGATCTTTGTCTGCAGCAGAAATAAAAATGTAATTCAGCAGAGAGCGTGCAGCCTCGTCTGTCACACACTTTCTGTTTTTTTTTTTTCAAAGTAAAACACAAATAAGAGAACATGCACTTAGGAACTTAACCTCCTTTCCTGACTCCCCCCCTCGCTCCTCACCCAGAAATCAGAGCGGATTGAGCCGGGCGGCGTGTTGGCGGCGAGGATAAGCACGGTGGTTAAGGTTTTGCTGATTTTCATGTAATGACTGGCAGCCGTAACACCTGGCACTGTGAAATCTGGAAATTAGCACACTCCGGGGAAACAAATTGCTTTGTTGATGCAGAGCGTAACAGAGAGAGAGAAAAGCTCAGTCTGACTCTGCTGTGGAGGAACCGGTGAGATCTATTTTAACTTTTACACTCAGACCACAGAGACCTGAGGATGACCAACAGATGGAGTTTTCTAAGACATGATAAAACAATTAAATTAATCTGAATTAAAACAATATTCCCTTCAGGTTTTGATTCGTTTATAGAGAAAACCTCACCTCAGGCTGCAGCTGATACTTCAGAGGTTACGTGTCAATAGCTCAAGGATTTTTGAGGTTAAATTAAATAAAGAGGGAGAAACTTCCTCTATAAATAACAGAGATAATTAACAGTTCACATCAGTCTGTGTTTTACTGACTCAGAGCTGCAGACTTAAATAACAGGATGATGAAAACAGCTTCAGATGAATTTTACTCAAAGTCTCTTCAACACTCAGACTTTAAATAAATTAAAGCAGGTAATTCAGAGTCATGTTTGCATTTTGAAATGAGTGTGAAGACTTTAAAACATTTTATTTCACTTGAGCAGAATCCTGTTTTTTTGGCTGCTTTTATACATCTGCTGAAATAAATGTGTTCTTTATCATTATTATTGTTTTTCATTGACCATATCTTCTGTTTACAGCAGCAAAAGTATGTGTCTGCTGCTCATCAGATCATGGTGTTAATAATGATTCCTACAAAATAAAACCTGGATAATTTATTAAACTTCAAGATGAAAAAGGAAAAAAAAATCTTCATTGTTTGTAAAGAGTGAAGAAATTGAAGAACTTGCTTGTCAATTATTTCTTTAAACAAGTAACAGAACCAGTAAATTTCTCAAACACTCCAGGCTTCAATTTTACCTTTAATATCCTGAATTAAGGCACTTTCCTGTACCTGTTAGGTGAATGTGGCCCAAACTGAGTCCAATAAGATTATTTATTCTCTAAAAATAAGTCATGAACCCTTGTTTGATTTTGCAGTGTGTTTTGCAATATGTATCATAGATTCTCTTTTTTTGATTTACTTTCTGATGCTGGATAAAAAATGAGCTGCGCTGCTTCAGATTTAATAATTCATTCAGATTGTATTTATTTGGAATCATTTTTAACACAATGAACTGATGAACTGCAGACAGATTTTACATTTTGTAATAGCTCAGCTCCCTGAAACACAGATACGGTGTGTATGAAAATAAAAATAAACAAATAATTAAAAAACACATCACACACACATCAATAAGCACAATGAAAAAGGGAAATGTTTGCCAAGCAGCGTTTAACCTCTGTCTGAATGTATTTGTTATCTGAAATCTAAATTTGTGTTGTGGAGCTCTGCGGCTTTAAATTCATCTCAATCATTAATTTATCAAGAGTTTCAGGTTGCTCCTGCAAACTGTCAACTCCAACAAGCCACATAGTTTTGTTTTGTTTTTGAATTGTACAACAATGAAATATTTTTCAGATTCACAACAATTTCATGTAATTAGAGAGGGAAAAAAAACAACAACATCCCATTAAAGTGCAGAAAGTCTGCTGTCAGGAATGAGGACCTTTTTTTTCTACTGTTGGAGGCTTTTAGCTTTTATTTTGTAAAGACAACTTCAGAGAATGTGTGGACAGGAGTGAGGGGTGAATCAAATCTTGTCAGAACCAGGAGCTTATCCAAAGAACAGAACAGGTCTGGATCTCTCAGCTCCTCCATCAGCTGACATCAAACTCCACCTGTCTGTGTTTCTGCCTAAAGCCCTGAAGTCTGACACTCTGCAGGTGCATTCAGGAACATTTATGGATAATGTTTGTTCAATCAAAGTGTGTTAAACTTTTGCATTTCCTATTTCTCTAACATGGACCTGAATATTTAAAGAGCTCAAACCCCTGTCTGAGACATTTCCAGGAATCTGCTGCAGAACTTTGGGAGTCTCTGCTCGCCTTTTGCTTCTTTCTGCAGAGAGACCAACCATTTCCAGTCTTCCCAGTGGTTTGATCCTCTCCTCACAGAGCAACCGATGGGACACAGACTCGTTTTAAAGATCTGTTGCTCTGCAGCGAGGCTCCGTCTCTCCTGGTCCTGTCAATCATCCTGCGCCCGGCCCTGCGCTCTGTGCTCCGGCTCGGCGCGGGGCTGAGCAGCTTGGCGAAGACGTGGGGCGATGATGAGAACTCGTCGCAGCCTAGCAGGGTTTCCTCCTCATCAAGCTCAGAACAAAGGGGGGCCCGGTCCGCTCGGCTGCTCTAAATACAGCCTGCAACATGCCCGGGCCAACTGCTGCACACACACACACACACACACACACACACACACACACAAACATAGTGAGAAAACACTCTGCAAACACACACTCTGCTCTGCATGCAGGCAGAAAACAGTGTGCGGAGTCTGGAGGAGGATCAGGAGGAGCTCGGTGCTGTCTCAGTGTTTGAGAAAAGGCAGAGGACTGCTTGAATATGCTGCTGTGTGATAAACATCTGGAGAGGTCAGAGGTCACGGGTAGAAGCAGAAGAGGAGACACAGTTACAGAATGTCAGATGTGATTATTTGAGTTCCATCATCAGACCAATTGTACACTTTTATTTCTGCTGTGAAATTTTTACATGAAGCTCTATAGGCACTGACTCACTACTAGAGACAGACTCTACTGCTTTAAATAATGATCCTTTAATATTTATAGTTTTAAGAACTTGTGACCCTGATTTGAAAAGTTATATATGAATAAAGTTTATCATTCTTATCGCTATTGTCATGATGTGACTTGTGTACAATCATACACTGCCTGGCCAACAAAAGGTCACAGACTCGTATATTTCATTGGACTGCTTTTGGCATTAATTACAGCATCTATTCACTGTGGCATAATCAAATAAGCTTAGATAAGCAACCCCAGATCATAGCACTGCCCCCACAAGCTTGTACAGTAGGCACTTGGCATAATGGGTGCATCACTTCACTTGCCTCTCTACTCACCCTGATGTGCCCATCACTCTGGAACAGGGTAATTCTGGACTCATCAGACCACATGAACTGGCAAACTGAAGCTTTTGTTTTCCAGTTAGCGTCACTGATTCGTGATTTTCTTAAGGCTACACAGCTGTTCAACCCCAATCCCTTGAATCCCCTTTGCACTGTGCATGTGGAAATGCTCTGATTTTCACTATAAAACATACTCCTGAGTTCTGCTGTCATTTTTCTTCCATTTGATTTGGCCACATATTTGATTGATCACTGATCATGATAATTCCAGATTTGATGACCACATTTCCTTTTGGAAGATGATGGTTTCCCACCATCCTTCCAATTTTTCACCCAATCTTAGTAGTTTCTGCAGCAATCTCCTTCAGTGTTTTCTCTGTTTGATGCATGCCAATGATTTGACTCTTCTTAAACAGACTAAACTTTTCCAGGACCAGAGGATGCGTCTTTCTCCATGGTTGTTAAAGAAATGAGAAGTTACTTATTACATCATCTGGGGTTAAATAACTTGTTGCCAGCTGAAATATAATCGTCCACACAGTAATTATCCAATAAGAGGCTTGTACCTATTTGCTTTGTTAAATCCAGATGGTGACTTTTTTTGGCCAGGCAGTGTATCTTGTGGCTTCCTGTCAGGATGTGTTTGTCCTCAAAGTCCTTACTGTGAGTATCAGACAGGAGCAGGTCTGAGTGAGTGTGTATTCAGTGTGTATCAGGACTGAATAATAGGGTGGTCTATATCTGAAGCTCATATTTAACTGTGTTTGTCTTCCTGTTTCACTAACAGATGGATCATGTGCTCAAACAAAACATGAAACAGTAACTTCTGACTGTTAACGTCAACTGAACTCCACAAGAAGACAGAAAAACACAGTTTGAGAGGATTTATTACAGTTATCTGTTCCCATCCTCCTCCATCTGTCTGATTTCTGTTCACTCTGAATGTTTAAAGTTCTTTAAATGGTTATAACCTGTTTTTTTATTCAGGGGGTGGGAACTGTTCTCGTAAAGCTTTAACACTTTTATTTGATTTGTCTAACTCAGTCTGTGACAGAGCCGTTTAACTTTGAACCATGACTGTTTTGAACCATCATTCTTACAGACAGGAGGAAATACTGACACTCTGTCTGAGGATCCTCAGCTGTCATCTTCTTCTAACTGCTCATTGAGTGTAAACTTACTCCATGTTAGAGAAAAGCTCTGTTAAAGTGACAGCAGGATTTTTTCTGGTGCCACCTCAGGAGGGATGGAGGGTCAGCTGAAACAGAGCAGCAGGAGTTTATGAAAGAGTTTCAAAATGTTTCAAAATGGGTTTCCGCACTAGAATTGTCTTGATAAATAATAGGTCTCAGCGAGTGTTAGGGACACAGTGTGATCCAACAACAGGCTCCATCATTCAGCAACACTGCTAAAACAGGCCACACACACACACACAAATCATCATCGGAGGCGACAAAAGAGCAACAACAACATGTTAAAGTCCATCATCTCATCCTGTCCGTCCTGCTGCTAATGTGGGGGGGCGTCGCTAAACGGCCTCACACAACTCCGGACATCACATCTGTTCAGATGTCAAACAAACACACATAAACGCACACAAAAACAGAGAGAGAGAGAGAGAGAGAACTTCCTGTGAGGTCTAAAATCCTCTCCTGGTTGGGGTGGAGGGGGTGGAGGGTGAGGTTTTCCTGTCTGGATCTTCACCTCTCTCTCTCCCTCCCTCTCCCCTCTCTCTCTCTCTGTCACCTCTCCTCACGTCTGTCCGTGGAGCACCGGGGGAAAGAGGGATCAAGTGTCGCGTGCTAAACGGACATCTATGCTAATCTGGATCTGGATGAGAGTGTTCAGAGCGAGGAGGCAGTGGGTTACACACACACACACACACACACACACACACACACGGGTGTCACATCGCCTCTGTGCGGCCCTGGCTGCAGGGCTTCTCTCGTCCTCGTCACTCTGAGTCAGATGAAAGTCATAAACAGGTCAGAGGATGGTGACACGGCTCTGTCTGCTGCTGTTAGTCCAGGACGCTCTCACACATTAATTAAATCACATCTGTACAATTACAGCGTGTCCACTCACACACTGACACACACACACACACACACACACACACACTCATCTCTGTGGACAGCATTTCTGTTTGTTTCTGTATTTACTTTAGTTTGTACCCTCAGCTCGCCTCCACGAGTCCTCACTTCAGTGAATACAAACTAAATTAAGCTAATCTGAGTGTATGAAACTCCTCTTCAGGCCTTCATGGCTGAATGTTTGTGAGGTGGTGATCCTCCATGAATTGAGCCAAACATCCCCATGACCCGCAGAGACTGACTCCTGAGATATTGGACATGAGAAGAGTTCTGGACTTCTGGTTTCCATGATGTTAAAAAAAGTCACCACTACTCAAATCTGCCTAATCGACTTAAAATACAAGTGAAGGCCAACTACATGAGCTAACAGCTGCAATGCCAAATAAAAAAAAGATCTGTAGTGGGTTGTGATGATAAAGTTTCCTTAGAATAAACCCTGCTGTTAAGCAAGTTTTAACGTGCCATGTGGTTACCCTTTTTTTTGTTAAACTCATGTTTGATCTTGAAAACAGACAGCAGGTAAATTGAGGAATATAGCTCACTAACAACCCAGTCAATGCAGTGTTTCCCAAAATGTTTTGCAGCTCCCACCGCTCCCATTATCATGCTTTCAAACAAATACCTTAATGACCCAAATAGAGGACAACCCTGATTAACAGACGACCCCCCTCTTTTCAAGACCAATCTTCAGAAAAAGACTCTCATATTCTCAATTTACTTCATTTAAAGAAACATTTCTAATTGATTTGATTATCAACTGTAAATACAATCACTAAAATCTGTATTTCAAAGGCAATACCTAACGTAACTACTTGCTTACCATTTTATACATTTTGACAAAAAAATCATTGATGATAGCGGTAAAATCCATTTGTTAAGCAGTACGACATAAAAAAAGACAGAAAGACAAAATGCATTAATGCTCAATTCTTGGACATTTCACCCCTGTACTCCATACATTTTGGCTGCCTAACATGTTTGACATCTCTGCTGCATTGGCCCCCATTATCTTAACATAAGTGTTATGTTACCAGGCTGCTCGGCTTACTACTAACCTACACACCCACAGCTAGCCCAGAAGGCAGCATTATTTCCCTATATCTCCACTTTCTGTGTTGCGTTTGTTGCGTCGTGGAAGTGAGGACTGCTTTTCCTACAATAGTGTCGTTCCCCTGCTCTGGAGGGGGTGAGTGTGTGCAGGAACCAATCGGCAACCTCCTGTCTGAAAAAATAAGAGGACACGGAAGTGCTAAAAATGACCGCTTGAGGCCGGCTCCAGAAGTACCGGAAGTCACGTACAAATGAAAGGAAAAAAGCCAGTTTTCAGAGCTGAAATTAGCATATTTAAAGCCTGGTACAAACTCTGTCTCCCGTCTATTTCACAAACGGCACACGCTGTGAGGGGGGAGAATATTTTGCTAACTCAGCCGTTTGGAAGATATTAGGAACGAGAGCTCATCCAATCAGAGGCACAGCTCAGATCACGTGACTGACCGGCGCCCAATAGCTGTGAGTTTGGGCACTCGCCACATGTCCCAATTCCAATATGGCCGCACCCACCGTTTTGCTTCAAAACGGAGCTGCAGTAACAGACGGGTGACGTCGCGGAGACTACGTCCATGTTTTATACAGTCTATGGCAGGAAGTCATCCTGCCAGGCACCTCACATTCGTGCTCGATCTCCACGGCCAGCTCCCTCGTCACCACCAAGCGGCAACATTGTGCTAAAAACTGCTGTTCCTCGAGTGACCACTTGAGGCTCTCTCCAGAAGAACCGGAAGTCACATACTCACCAAGCCAAAAAAAGCCATCTATGGGCACCACCAATGTTGGTCTTTTCCCCGGCCAGCCCGCTCTCCTTCACGTCAATGTTTCAGAGTTTAATAATGTGTAGATAAAGTTTTTTAGTGGAGCTGTGTGATCCGTTGTGCTTAGGTCTCTTTTTTATGAGTAGCGTAACTCTTCTTGCAAGATGCCAGAGCTGGTCTCTAACCATGTTTGGGTGCCGCCTCTTAATTAGCCCAACATCACAACCCCTCATGTGTGCATCAGTCCATTCCTGCCAATCACAACTTTTGACAGCTTTTGATACACTTTGCTGTGGACAATCACCACATTTCTCCATTTTTCATTTCCCATCACTGCATCACGGTCACAGTGAGGTCACTGATTTAGAAAAAGCTGGCACCCTCTGTGGTTGAGGTCATTAAGCATCTCTGAAAACTGTCAGGATGTGTCAATGGTTGGACCCTTATTATAAGACGACCCCACTTTGTCACAGGGAAAAATAGTTTGTCCTTTATTTGCCTCAATACATTAACTCTCAGAAGTGCCTCACTTGCAAATATGCTAAGACCTTATTTATTTGGAATGCTGTCGGCATATTTTTTTTCCCTTGAAGCAAACTTACTAAGAATTCAGGGGAAGTGATTTCTGAATTTTTTTTTCCTACTGTTATTATTTTAGCAGAGTTTTTGAAACTTGCACAGGAGCTTTTTCTCTGCCAGAATTACTAAAACTGAGAAAATGGTCATTATTCATTGTTGTGTTGTCTGACAGAGGAATTGGCCCATACTCTTAGATCATTTGAACTCTAAGTCATGAAACTTATAACACTAATTAGTCCGATCCCTCAGCTTGTCACTCCTCCTGAAGTGTCTGTATGTGTGTGGAGGCTTCAGGTAACACCAGACCGAGTGGATTTGATTCTGTTTCCTGCTGGTTTGACTCTGCATGGCCTCCTGTTTTCTCATGTGGAGATCCTAAACCACGCAGATATTTAACACTCCACTAACTGTTGGTAGCAGAGGTGTGTGAGCTCAGGTGAGTGTAAACAGTCAGGTGTAAACAGCTGTTCCTCCTGGACTCAGAGAGAGTTTGGAGTCCTGATGGTTGAAGTCAGCAGATCAGAAGTAACTCTCTCTCTCTCTCTCTCTCTCTGTGGGCTGACGAAATGTTCCTTCACTGGTTAACTAACAGTTCTGCACAGATGGTGATTAAAACAGTGTGCTAAAGCGGTCACTGAACAGTCATTTATAACAATGAGGACGCTGTAGTGGATATATAAAGCCTGTGTTGTAAACTGAGCGGCGTGGTGGAGTTGGCTGCAGATTGGAGACGTTTCACAGGAGTAAGTTTTATTTTTATCTCTGACTTGGAGCTCTTGTGAGGCGCTGGCAGAGCGAGGGAGGTGGTGGGCGGCAGAATCACAGAGCGGAGGCCTCGGAGTCACGTGCGCAGCCTCACTGCTTCATACATCACATCAGATTTTCTGAGACTTTATCTGGAGCTGGAGGAAGGAGAGGAGCTGCAGAGCTCTCAGGTACACGCTCCATCCATACACACTTCATCTAAGATCAAACATCACTTTAAAATGTTTGACAAGCACAAACACAGAGGTTAAAGGTCATGGACTGAGTTAGAAAGAGAGGGGACACCTGGTAGACTTGTAGCAGCTCTCACCTGTCAATCAAAGAAGCTGTTTCTCTTAACCCTTTGTTTAACCCTTGATCTGCCACTGTTCCAGGTGAGATGTTTACAAATCCAGATGCATGGTTGTCATGAAGGGAAAAATTTGTTACCCATCAGTTTCAGTTTAGTGATGTTTATTATTATTATTTTTTTTAATTTTGGCGGCCACCATCTTTAGAAACTTAGCTCCATCAGCTGGTTGCTCAGCTCCATTCGGTGAATAAGCTTATTTTAAAATACTTCATTTTCAACCAAAAACTTTGTCAAAACATGCATATCTCTGAGCTGTTATTTCCTTACATTCTTAATCTCTATGGGGCTTTTTTAGGGTGACCACACGTCCTCTCTCCCATTAAATTAAAGGAATAAAAACTATCTCACAAAAAATTACAAAATTTTGAGATAAAAAGTCAGAATTATGAGAATCGTTAAAACTTTAACATGAGGGGGTGCAGATGGCCTAGTGGATGTGGCTGCGCACCATGAGGATTGACCTCGAGCGGGTGGCCAGGGATCAAATCCCACCTGTGGCCTGTTTCCCGCATGTCATCCCCCACTCTCTCCCCCTTTCCTACTCTATCCACTGTCCTCCTCTATCCAATTAAAGGCAGAAAAGCCGAAGAAAAAAAATTAGGATGAGGGTCAAAAATTTGAATCAAAAATACAAAATAGAATAATATAATCAAAACTATGAGAAAAAATATCAAATTTTGAGATGAGTCAAAATTTTGAGATCAGCATTCAAAATTATTGGATCAATAGTTGCAATTCTGAGAAACAAATTAAAAAATCTGAGATAGTCAACATTTTTGAGACCCAAGTCAAAATATTTAAGATTCAGTCAAGATTATGAAAAAAGATCCAAACTGAGAGAGGAGTGTTGTATGGGTTATGTCCTGGGGTCGACGTCTTTGAGAATCTTTAGGTATTTTTGCAGGATCTCCAAGAGCCAGGTGGGGGATCCTCTTTCAGGGTTTTTTAAAATATTATCACCTGAGCTTTTTTTCTGTCTAAGGAAGTAAGAGTGTGGCAGGTTGCATTCCTACTGTTTAAACAGCATAATTCATTCATTATAGAATAAACTGTGATCAGTGAGGTTTCCTCCCTGCAGGGATCATTATATGTGAAAGGTGCCGCAGAAACGTCCAGCGCTGCATAAATCTGCAGCTCACGTATCAAAGTCATGTGTTTCCTTTGTCACCTGCCAATAAGACGCTCGGCTGCTAACAATCTTCCTCACTGTACTCCTCTCCTCTGCTGAAAAACTACCGCCGTGAGTGAAACAGATTTCCACAATCTAAATCAATCGTCCATCCATCCATCTCCGCGGCGTCCTCAGCCTCCCATCTCGCTCACAAAGCCATTACTCTCAGCTCACGCTAACCCCGGCGCCGCAGCTACAATTAAAACCTTATTTCTGCTGAAGGAAATTAGATTTAATGAACGGCGGGCCGGGCAACAACAGATGGTTCGTCTTATTGGAGGCACAAAGATAGACGGGCTGTTTGAACGCCTTCAGATCAAATGCCAGTGGTTATCAATTAGGAGCCGAGGTAAGCTGTGACAACATGAAACGGAGCGAGGCCTCGCCGCTGCGGCCTCACCTCCACGGCTGCGAGGGAGACACGGGGACGGTCCATCTGCTGCGGTGGGGACGCTGCGTGGGGACAGATGTTTCATGATGTCAGGGAAAGAGACGGACTGAGAATGGGGGCTCACAGGTACGTCATCCTGCAGCGCTCTGACTTCAAACAGTCCGTTTGTCTTCCTGTCCTCGCTCCCTAAACGTTTCTTAATCGTCTAGAAGTCAGAAATAAGACGCTTTAAAGGAAGCGGCTTCTGGAGGACTTTTGGGAGCGGCTACTTCCGCGCCGTCATTCTGCTTCAAAGAAAAAAGATAAATGATGATGCCATTAAAAGTGAACTAATTAAGGAAGGCTTCTTTTAAGAACTCATTAACTGCAACCTCATTTACATAATGATGCATATTAATTAAGTTTTAATGAATCTGAATTTCCAGCAAGCCGCATTTCTTTGGCTGTGGAACAAATTGAACAAATTATTTAAAAGTGTTCTTGAATCTACTTTCTCTCCAAAGGGGAGCGGGGATGCAATCATTTGTAGAAACTCATATTTTGCTCCCTGCTCTCTGCAGCCTGCGCCCATCTGTTAATTCTTCTTCATGTCATCATTTAGCCTTTTGTTTTAGGAGGAGGAGGAGGAGGAGGAGAGCGGCTGATGAAGGCTCCTGTTTTTAGTCGTTGTCACGTGCGAACATTCAACACTTCACTGCTCACTATGTTCTCGTCTGTGGATGTCTATAAATGAACAGGTGAGGCTGAGCTCAGGAGGAGTCAGAGATACTGAGGCAGCTGCTGGACATCACTAAAATGTGTGTTTAGAGAATTCAAACAGAAACATGACAAGAGAGAAGCTTGAGAAAAGAACAGATACGAGCAATGGGCAAAAATTAAGGTGAATAGTGTAGACAAATGCAAACTTCTTCTACTCCAGTTTATGACTCTGGTAGACCTGTGTTTGAGATACACAGCCCCCTGCAGTTTGGGAACAGATGCCAACAGTGTTAAAAAAATTCTCAAAGCCACATGCGTTCTCTTCTGACTCTGAGCGTCTAATTTCCTTGCATCATGTTAGTGCAGAAAAACAAAAACAAACATAATTTAACCTGTAATGTGGTTTTGGTGCCTGACTTCCTGTCCCTCTTGATCTTCTCTGTGCAGATTGATGCATTGTTGCTCCAGCTGGAACAGGAGTTAGTATCTAACCCAGAGAAGTCTAACCTGCAAGAGCCAACTAACAGCTAGATCACTACAGGTTGCTTTGGGATAGAATCTGTGTTTGTGTCGGTTCGTCTGTGATGTACTGACCCAATGACCCTGTCGAAGTGAACCAGAATCAGGAGGGTAAACAGGCGATGACTTGGCTGTGATGTGTCCTTGAGGATGCTGTGGCTTCTCCTGGCTGTTTGAACGTCCTTCAGGGAGAGCAGAGGGCAGCCTGTGAGTCTCTGAGCTGCAGAGTTGACCCTCTGAAGAGCTTTTCTATCAGACAGAGCCCTGCAGAGAGGCAGCAGCTCCGGGGCCAAGCTGTACCTGCTCGGGATCTCAGAGGATGGAGACGCTACCGTTCCTTCACGTTATTTCCTCATCAGAGCCTGTCTCTAAGGGGATGTTGATGTAAAGAGAGACAGAGGGTTTCTGGAGCTCTCTGCTGGACAGTGTTCAAATGCTAGAAACTATACCTAAAGCATAACCTCTCTCTCCCTATTTAACCCCAGTAGATGTCACTCTAACATGAGTCTGGTCCCACCCAAGGTTTCTGTCTGATAAAGGAAATTTGTCCTTATTGCTTGTGAAGCTTGTAAATTAAGTTCACACTTCTTAGCTCAGTCTTGTTTGTTTATACTGTCCTGTTTTATTTTGTAGTAACATCTGTCAGCTTTGTTTCAAACGTCCTGCCTTAATGATTGTTGTCCCTGGCCTCTTTGTTTTCACCTGTGCCCTGCTACCTGGTCTCGCGCCTCTCTTTGTCCTGCTCCTCTCCTGTAGCCACTTGTTTCCTGGAGTCAAAGTTATGTTTCTTAACTTTTTTTTTAGCAGTTCTCTTCTTATTTCATTTTAAAGGACAGATTGAGTAGAGAGTTTCCGTCCTTACTAGTTGCTTTCTAGACTTGGTTTGAATAGTTTCTACTGATTTTCAGAACTTACCTAAGATAATCTTCCTTTTGGTTTAAGCTGTGAGTTGTTTTTTTGTCAGAAAGTGTTTATGTATGACATTTCATGTGAATAGGTGAATATAGGTTGATTGATTCACTCCTCTTTCTTTAATGGAGGGTGAACTATATGACGACATTTACGTGATGAAAACAACCCCACCACATCTCAACCTGTCCACGCCATCAGAAGAAGACAGTGTTTACCTCAGAGAGTGTCTCTCCTCTCTGTTCATCAGATGAAAGTTTATTCCTCCATCTTTAATCTGCTTCAGATTAACAAAGTGAGACTCAGACGTGATCTCAGCGGTCGGCGCTCTGATGTGTGTGAGCGTGAAGTCAACAGCTGCTCTCTCTCATCATTGTGTGCCGTGTTTTCAGGCAGAAAGAGAAAAAAAAAAACAGACACGCCCAGCTTTGTTTTCCAGAGAGGCACACACACACACACACACACAGGCTCACACACACCTGTTCAGCAGGTTAGTCTGGGAATAGGTGAGAGCTCTGGAGACGGAGGAGGACTCAGGGTCGTTTATGGAGAGAGGCAGGCCGCCGCCTCGGGAGGACGCCTGAACCAATAGAATCACAACACAAACAGAGCACTTCCTGCGTCTCCTTCCCCGAGGATGTTCTGTGGCGGCGTCTCTGAGGGCTCAGAGCCACGCGCTTCCTCCTCCCCCTCCTCCTGTGGCGTGCTGCAGGCCTCTGTAGGAGAAACAGGAGGGAGAGGAGGAGCCGGTGGCTGGAGTTAGTGGGGTACTCGTGACGGCGCGTCGCGTCCTCGGGGAGGTCAGAAGTCGGCGATTCATACGAGACGAGCCGGCGATGCAGAGTAACCGAAAATGGAAAGCAGATGTTCGTTAATTAGGGAAAATGTGACTGACAAGACTTGAGCGTCGAGGTACATGAGCTCGCCCGCCATCCAGCAGCTGTTGTTACCCGGCTTCATTGTCAGTCTCGCACGCACGTCTCTGCCCCCCCGCCGCGCCGCGCCCAGACGCCCAGCACCCACAATTATCAAAATAGAATTAAGCTTGATTGAATCGAGCTCGTTCTCCCTGAATATTTCTGTTTCTGAGTGAATGAGCACCTCCTCCTCCTCCCTCTTTCCGCTCCTCTTTCTCTTCCACCTCCCGTCTCAGCAGTGTCAAAGATGCCACAAGAAAAAAACACAAGAGAAGAGTTCTCACTCTGGAAATCATATGTTTCCCTGCACTTCCTGTGTGAGAAAACGTACATTCAGTCCTTCCTGTGAATAACTCCTTTACTGGTGAAAGAAGAATCTCATCAGTTCTCCTGTTCCTCACATCCTCAAAGAACGGCTTTAAAAAGAGCTTTTATGGAAATAATCTGAGCGTTCAGCCACAGACCGTCAGGTGACAAACAGACCAGGGCATCAGGGTGAAAGTTAGGATGAAAAATATCCTTCAAATAACTTTTTTCCAATACTTCACTGATGTTTTGTGTGTAACAAAACAATAAGGAGATGGAAGTGTTTGTGGTGGATAATCAGGGTTTAACATCTAAAAATTTCTCCCATGAATACATTTAAAGAGGAAACCAAGAGTAAGGATAAGATGTGTAATGGCTGAAACTTAAAGGTCCGTTCAATAAGATTATGCCGTACAGGAAGTTGAAACCATCCAAAAAGAGCCTGTGTCCAAATCGCATCGCTTTACCACTTGACTACAACAATAAACCAACATAATGAGCAAAACCAGTACAGGAGCCAACAGGTTTGAGGTTTTACCACCCACCATAAATGAAGAGAGAGACTTGTTAATGGAGTGGGAAGCACACACTCAGCTGGAGTGAGTTGGCAAATGCAGTCAACATGCAACAGAGCAGAGCTGGACTGCAGACACATCTAGTGTATTTCAGCCACAATACTTTTATTCCCTCATTTTTGGATTTTGGATTGACATTGATTGGATTCTTCCTGTTCATCTAGTATTATAAAAATCAATGATTGGGAAACAATAGAGAATGCTATTTTATAGCTACATCTGAGTGGAAAATGTTTATTTGTCCTAAAACGTACATTAAAAAAAGGAAAAATGTCCCTTTTTTGTTTTCTGATTTGCATTTCAGAATGGAAATAGAATGAGTGGAAAGTACTGGGTCCCTGTTAAAAAGCGAGAACAAAGTGTGACTGAGTCTCAAGCTGCTTTCTGAATTTACCCTGATCTACAGACCGTCCACCTTTCATTATCTCATTCCTGCAGACCTCATGTCCAAGAAGTTTGTGACAAAGTTTGAAAGAAATTAATTTAAGCAAAGTCAGCACATACAGACTGACGACATACATCATTAACTCATAGGCCTGTCTAAGATTTAACCTCATCGATGCTGATCCAACTGTTTGTCCTCTATGTTCACCATGAGCAAGAAAAACACCCTCTGATCCTCTCACACACACAGTCACACACTCACACACAGACACACACAGTCCTCTGGTCAACAGGATAATGCTGTGAAATTGATGAATGGCTGCACATTAGGCCCATTCAAACAGCAGATGTTAATTCTCTCCACAGCGTGGTTATCAGATCATTTCTGTCAGCAGCAGAATATGAATGAGTCAGATTAGCTCCCATTCCAGGTCTCTGCTGACCAACCCTCCACGCTGCAGGCCTCTGGGTAACACAAACTCTCTGTGTGTACGTGCGTGTGTGTGTGTGAGGGATGATGTTTCTGCAGGAGAACAGGAAACCCCCTTGGACCTGCAGAGGAGAAAGTGCCTGATGGGAAACAGAGTTCTGACGTCACTCCCCCATCAGGTGTTGGAGCTTTGGGCTCAAAGGAGCAGCTGGTACAGCTCCTGACTCACAGCTTATTAACAGGATGGGAGACACTTTGGTACCCATGAAGTTGTCACACAATCTGGACGAGTCAGGACTCACAGGAGGTCCCATAGATCTAAGAAGGTCACAGACCCACACACACACCCAGGGTGTTTCCTGACTCCTAATTCTTTTTAAAATCTGCCAAAGACCCTCTACAGGATGTTCACCTCTGGTTTTTGAAACTGGTTGAATCATGATGGACTGACTCTCAGCGTCCTGTCATTTCTCCATTTATGTTCATGTCTGTTTTTCTGTCTGTGGTTTTGTTCCTCTCCAGGACTATGAGGTGAGAGCTGAGATTGGAGATGTTTCTCATGAGTGAATATTCACAGGAGTCAGAGTCAGACACAGACTGTAGAGTCTCAGATCCTCAGAGGAACTTACATCCATCAGACTGATGGGGTCTGCCTGGGCTTAAGGTCAGTGATGATGGGACGTTGAGTCAGGACTTCATGCAGAAGATAAGTTACATCATCAAACATCAGACCAGAAGTCGATGACAGATCCGGGCTCAGTTTTTGTAGGTCTGAGTCTGAGCAGCTGCTCCATCCTGACTCCAGACTAGTCTGGGTCAGACCTGATCCACTTCCTCTAGCAGCAGAAGACTTCCTCAGGACTCCGAGTCTGTTTCTGGTAAATCTTCACAGCTATAGTGAACTGAAGCTGAGCAGGAGTTATTTTTATTCCCTTTACCAAAGCAAAGTGAAGAAAGAACATCCTCCTCCGACTCCTCCAACAAGCTGCGTCCCCGGAGGGCTGCAGCCGAGGCGGCAAAACAAAGAGCCAGATATCAAAAAAACGCTGCAGCGTTGAGAATAACTCTGAATATGAAAGCGCGTCGGACTCCAAAGGTAGAGAGCTGCAGAGGCAGCCGGTGAGCTGCTGTAATTAGGTCAGGTGAGATGGTGACAACGACGATGTGGGGAGAAAAGTTTAACTTCATGGACCTCTTTCTGCTCTCTGGTATCTCTGCTCTCTGCTGTTCGCTCTGCAGCTGTTTTTCTGTGTCCACGTCTGGCACATACAACACACACACACAGACACACACTAACCAATTCTTCTGCAGAGAATCTGGTTCTTCACGCTCCACATCCAAAACTTGTGTAGCGTAACGTGACTTTGGTGTAAACAAAAGTGACAAAAGTGTGTTACAAAAGTAGACAGACAGATTTTTAAGCAGCCATTATAGCGGTTAAATATGACAGTTATTAATATGTTCAATAGCTGTTAGTGATTACTGACCAGGTTCATCCACTACTGTAGCAAATTCTGTCCAGCTCTTCTCTTCATCTGTCATGTTATGGTAAGTTTTGGATGAAACCTAATATTAACATTCATGCTGTTGCCAAAAATCAACCAGTTGGTCTTCCATTTTAGAAGTCCACAAAAATTTTATTCTTACCGGCTCCATGTGCTTTGGTTGGTTTCAATTCCAAGTCAGTCAGCTGAGTCAGCTTGTCTCTTGATTGGCTCTAGTTCCTGCTCTTGACATTACACACTGCATGCTCAGCTCCCCTCTGAGAAGACCTCACACTACAGGATTTCTAGTCACAAATCTTAAACATGTTCATTATCTACAGTCTCTCCTTCTGAGGCCTTCTAAGTGAATCTGACCAGAAAAAAAATCATTCTGAACACACCCCACAATATGGATGCCATGTTATTTGCAAACAGCCGACAATTGGGCCTTTACTGGCTTTGACCATTTGAAGTAGATTGGGACAAAAATCAGCCCAATAGTTGTGTAGTGTGAAGCCACCTTTACAGTTTTCTGGAGCCATCCTGGTCTGAGTTCAGAGGGTTTGAATCTGTGCTGATGGTTTGTTCTTTTCTCTCCATGACATTAAGCAGAGCATGAGGTTTCCTGGTATCAGGAAACCTCATGCTAAGGACTCAGGTTTTGGGGATGGAGTCCAGGTAACTGGTTTCATTGAATGCTGAGAGGAAACACTGAGCTGCTCTCTCCCCCTGGACGGGATCAGAGCGGACTCTGAGTGTCTGTCCTCACACACGCCTTCAGGCAGAGGGGGACATCAGGACAGTGCTGGACCTCGTTATAGGAGACATGATGGGATCAGACCACAGAGCAGCTGGACTCACGTCACATGACTCCGTCCACACCTCTTCAACCCCACGGCAAGGAGCAGGGTGTCAGGAGGCAGCCGGACATCCAGACGTCACCATGAGGCCGCCGGACACACTCACACACACAGGGATCATTGTGTGCTGTGTGAAGGAGGCATTAACCCTCCTCCTGCAGACAGGCCAAGTGTAATGGGACTAATAGGGCCGCACACTCACACACGCATACTCACACGCACACTCATACACACACACACACACTCAAACAGCTGCAGAATCTGTCTGCAGCATCATTAATGATGAGCTCTGACCAATCAGGATGGCTCGTTAACAGACAAGACAGAAATGGTGTCATGTTTCAGACAGCCTGAGTGTGTGAGTGTGTGTGTGATGTTATCCCCCTTGACTCTCTGTAAACAGGGTGCAGACTGACCTTAATTGCAGTAATTTCGTTGTTAACCATACTGTAGGACTCGTCGGCCGGACCCCGACCATCCGTCAGCCCCATCTTCTCTCGTCCAATCAGACGGCCGCTTTCTTTCCGCCGCTGGGGCCTCGATGAGAGGGAGTCATGAGATAAACGCTTTCATTAAGTAATCAAAACAGACTGAGCGTCAGGATGATCCCGGCTCATGACAGGAACACAGAGGTCTGACCCACAGCTCAAGCTGCAGAGGTCAGAGGTCGGATAAGACCGTTCCTGAGTCAGAGCTCAGTCAGCAACAGGAAGTGAGGTCATCAAACGATTTGATTCTTTCCTTGGCTCCTTTTTCTGCTCTCCTCAGCTTCTTCCTCTGCTTCCTCCTCATCTTCTTCCTCAGCTCTCTCCTCTGCCTTCTCATCAGCTCCTTCCTTAGCTTCTTGCTCGTCTTATTCCTTGGCTCCTTCCTGCTCTCCTTGTCTCTTTTTTTTTTCGGACTCCTCGAGCTGCAGAGGATGTGTGTGACTTGGGGTTCCTCTCAGACATAAACAGGTTTTTGTGTGACTCAGACAAAGTGCCGTCAGGCTGTTGTTTGGATCACAGTAATAAAAACTTAATAATGATCTGAATCCAAAGACGTGTGTTTCATTGTGCTGCTCCTGAATGCTACGCTACGCTAACTGCAGCCAATCAGGCGAACAAACAAACATCCCTGCACGCTCCCCGATTACCAGTCATCTATCCTCGATTTTCTCCGTCCCTCTTTTCTCCTCTTTTCTTCTCCTCGGGCCAATCTTCCCTCCTCATATACATCTGTACAAATTGATTTCCTCTTTACAAGAGAAGATAATGACTGTGGCCACAGAAATACCTGTAAGTGAGGGATAATTACGGCGCAGACACCCCCCGCTGAGCCCCCCAACAACCCAGGTTTGAGTCCTGAGCGGCACTCAGAGCGCCGAGAGGCCGAGTCTGATTAAAATTATAGTCTGACTTCTTCTATTAAGATAAGCAGCTTGTTCAGCACACCGTTATATACGTATGAAGAGCAGCCGCTGCAATTTAACATTTCTCCCCCGCTGTTCACATGAAAGGAAACACAGGGGGGTCCACTCCTCTGTTAGATACCTGTGCACCTCTGCCTCTCTCGCCCAGCCTCCCTCTCTCTCTCTCTCTGACAAAAGGAGACGCAGATGAGACGTGTTTACTCCAGAAAACATCAAACTCACCAAACATCATACCAAACTGCAGGAAGGGAACGCTGCAGCTCGTGGTGCCGCTCCTGATGCAGACGCTGCAGGACGAGGTCAAGCGTTTCTCTGAGTGTTGTGTTTGGATCAGATTCAGAGTCAGACTGTGTGCGTGCATTAAATGACTGGAATAATAAAGGAGCTGATGACGAGTTTATATGGTATCAGAGGAGCATTGTCCTGCTCCGTCTCTTCCTCTCGTTGAAGGCTGATTATCAGCCTCACTTATTAACTTCAATTTGTTTTTGTTCAAATGATGAAATGAAGTCGTTCAAACGGCTCTTCAATCTGAGCTCTTACGCTGATTATCTCCTCTCATTAGCCACCATTTCTCAAATCTGAATCAAAGACTCTCGCTCGCTTCCACTTCTTCTTCTTCTTCTCCTTTTTTTCCTGAAAGTCATCAAATGAGAGGAGAGAACAAACTTTCAAACACAGACAGTCTTCAGGCGAAGGCAGGAAAAAAACAGCAACCAGAGGAGAGGGTTTGTGTTTTCTGTGTATTGTGAAGTCAGAAGTAAAAGGTATGCAGATGTCTTCTGGTCCCAGGTGACAGGTAAGTCAGGCCCTGAAAGCCCCTCACAGGATAATTACCCCCTCCCTCCCCCCCAGCTAAGAGGTGCTGCAGGAAGAAGAGCGTAGAGCATCAGATCCCTGCGACTCGAGCAGGGGAACCCAGGGGACTGGCATCTTTAACAAAGCTCCTCTCTGCCTTTAAATATCTCTAAGTGCCCCCCACCCCTCCCACCACCATCACCACCGCCGCCAGCCTCCCCTGCTCTCTGTTCCTCCACCAAACAGTCTGAAGTTCTCCTGTTTTTCATGTTTTTCATGTTTTTCTGGTTTGGAGTCGGGTGAGTGGCACCAAAGTCTAATGATGAACATCCTGAGCGTCCCCCGAGTCCCACTTTTACTTTCTGAGTGACTGGTCTGAAGTCTGCCAGGTCTCAGTAACGGGACATCAAACCTGCAGCCGGCAGAGAGGAACAACACACACAGACACACACACGTGCGCACACACACACCTCTACATGCACACCAGAGGAAGCTGGTCCTGCAGAAGATGCTCAGGTGTGATCACAGGCCTCAACCTATCGCTGTGATAGATGCGCACACACGCACAAACACACACCTATACATACACAAAACACATGCACAGCTGTGAGTTAAACATGGGACCAAACTTCATGTTTCAGCTGAGCAAGGAGGTGAGCTCAGGTGTGTGTGAGTGAAACTGTGTGTGCAGGGAGGAAACTGTTCTACGAGGAAAGGTTAAGCCTGTTTTAAAAAGAAGAAGAAATCTAATCTTTCCTGCAGAGCTGTGTATCTAAGTGTGGATAAAGTCATTATGGAAATGCACTTTTAGAAATGCTCCCTCAATGATCACATGAATCTGTATATAATTTGTTTGAATGATACTCATTTATGTTTCATTTATGTTAAGTTTCATTTATTTGTTTTCATTCAAAAAGAAGAAAAAAACCAGCCATTTTTCAACGTTTGTTTTTTCATTCCTATTTGAATTTCAACTGAACGAATGACAAACTGATTCACATAACCCATCACTTTATCAAACAGCCAATCAGAAACAAGGATTGAAACAATGGATAACTTGCTCAGTTTGACCACTGCACTGTAGGAATATCTGCATTTAGGAGTTTATTTAATCATGTCTCAGGATTAAGACCAAACTTTCGCCAAAAAATATGAATCCCATATTTAAAAACCCTGAGACAAAACATTTGAGAAGTGAGGAAATGTTTCAGCGGATGAAATTTTCTGGCTGTCACTTATCTGACACCCCCTGCTTAAAACCCAAAAAGTCAGAGGGATGGTGAGGCCATGCTTTCACCGTCTGTATTCATACTGGAAATCAAGACCAAGTAATGTATTGCCCTTCTGCTTCTCCCTGAGCTCACCTTAGGACTCTTGAAGATTGACAAATAAATGAATTCAAATAATCACAGAAACACTAGTGACATTTTTTTCTTGCTTGTTTTTTTAAGTCTGCCCTAAAAACTAAAAACAATTTTAAAATTACTTTTTTTCTGCCTAAGATTTTTTTTCTCCTTCTCGGTTGTTCCAGAAACTATTCCTCTTCCCATCCTTGCTGTTAGAGAGAGGGAGAGGGGGGTAGATCTATATTTACTGCAGCGAGCTGTGTTCATTAAACTCAGTTTGAAATGTTGAATCCTGGAGTGTGTGAGAGAGAAATGACTGAAATGTGTGTTATGACATCTTTACACTTCCACATGCACGCTGCGGAGCAGACGGGGATGAGCTGTGACGTCTGGGGGTCAAAATAACCTGAGGCAGTCAAACACAATCATCAGGATGACTTCCAGCTCTCATTTAAGACTTCTTCTTTTCAATTAAGCACATCTGAGTGTCAGCTCCTCTCCACTTTAGCGCCGTTTACTCTGGCTCCAACACAGACACAGACACAGAGCGGGAGGGAGAGGACTCTTTGTTTCAGGTCACACGACTCTTTGAGGTTCACTCACTCACAATGTGAAGACATGAAGCTGCTCCCTGTTTGTTTTTAAATACTTTAAATATCCCTCTAATGATTCTCATCAACATTATCATCTCTTCAATCTGCAGCTTTTGAACTTCACCACACAGATGTTTCACATAGACAAACAGAACACACTCTATATATATTAATATAAAGCTTTAATGCATCACCTGGATCCTTTTGATCCGGATTTGGAAATACCATCTTTTTCAGGATCATGTTATGAACAACAGGAAGAAGAGCCAACGTGGGTTTACTTTAAGAGTTTCTGATTTTGACACCAAACACAAAAAGAACATTAACACCCACTTCCATTTGTAATTTCTTTAAAAATCCTCATCTGAGTCACAAAACTCAAATATATACATTTTGGGTATTTTGAAAGCTTCTTAGATAAAATATAGAAGGCTAAATGTCAGTCTGAGGGATTGACTGGATGTGTAGTAAGGGATGCAATTATTAGAAATTGTTTTTTGACAGGTTCATCTCTGATGAATGTTTCATTCAAATAAATACACAGAGATGAATGACAGAAAAATGGAATATATATTTTATAGTTTGTTATTGAAATCTGTTTTAGGGTTTTATGTCATGGGGACACACTCATTTTTATTTTATTTTAGTTTACTAAAAGGCTTAACTGGTTGCCTGTCTACTCTGTCTACTTTATCACTGAAACAAGTGATAAATATAAAGTATATTTACACGAAATGATAAGAATGTTGTTTTATTTGACCATTTTTAAAGTTTTACAACATTTTCCTCCTGTAACCCAGCTTGAAATCCTAACACCTGTGAGGAAAAGGATAATCCTGTATATTTTCTGTTTGTTTGTTTTGGATCAAAGTTATCCAAATCATACTAAGAAGTTTGGAATGACACAAACTGAAGTCTTGATCCATATCAAAACCAAGATACAATTACATGATCTAATCTGACTTCAGAATTCTTCTTTACCTTTTGAACAACCTATTTCAAACTTTGATCCAATCTGACAACCATAATCTGATCAGATTACCTTTGTTTACCTAGTTACCCGGAAGTTTAAAGATAATAACTGCATGTGCAGAGCTGTTCCTACATATCCAAAAGTCTAAAGCCATTAGACCAGAGACAAAGCCCAGAAAATCGTTGCTCACACTTCAAACCATTAGAGATGAGACTGGCAAAAAACCTGTCACGTTCATTCCCGTCCAAAAGAAATTAAACAAATAACATCAGGAACAGAAAATGCATCAAACACACAGAGAGTGATGTGTGTTTGCGTGTGTGTGTTGTTTTATGTGAGCAAACAGATCTCAAGCCTCACGCATCGATCCATCAAATTTTATTTATTCTGCACCAAACGATGAGAACTTAACCCTGGATGAAGAACTCAATCAGACTGAGTACATTAACCTACAGAAGGATCCTGATTCAGATTTATCAGAGAAATTATTTTAAATCAATTTGTTGAGAATTTTCCACTGATATTTGTTCATGTGTTAATATTTCAAGCTTCTTTCATAAACAAATTTAACTAGTAAATCAAAGAGACATTTACAGGTTAAAAAAACAAATAAATTCAGAGGGTTTTAGAGCTTTGTTAATTCAGGTGGAACTCAGAGACCGATTCCATGAGGTTAAATGTGAAACAGAACACATGAGAGTGTATCACGTGGAGCTCTCCCCGCGTGCTGTGTACCTGCTCTCGTCTCTGCAGGAGCTGCGGCTGCAGACTCTGTGAAGGTGTGCTGCTCACCTAAGTAGGTCAAACTATCTGCAAAGAACGCAAGAGCACAAACTTTCCATCATCATCGACGCCACCACAGCGAGGGGGGAGAGAAAACAATTCACTTGTCACAAACTTGACACCTTTCTCCTTTAGCAGAGAGCAAGAGGAGGAGGAGGAGGAGGAAGGAGAAAAAAAAACTCCAAAGCAGTGTTTCATTGTTCTGAAGTTTCCTCTCTCTCTGCTTTGCCGATCGCTGCCACTGAAATCAACACTTATGTCAATGACACGCTGGAAAATTGCCCGACATTAAGAGGAGCGCACAGGGCCTGCAGTGTGTGTTTGGTGTATGTGTGTGTGTGTGTATAATGCCTGGTCCCAGGGGCAGAGGGAGGATGCTAAAGTAGCTCGTCGCTCGCTCAGTTTTTCAGCGTGTTAAAAGGTTCCTGTTTTTTTCCCGACCTGTGAAAACAGGAGCAGGTTGGGTCTTCAGGGAGCCCATTACGAGGCATTGTGAAATTATCCCAGCCTGATTAAACCTGCTGAGCTCTCAGACAAAACGATCTCTATAATCACAGCTGGAGAGACAAAAAGCTAAACCCGTGCCGGATAATAAGACCGCTCTGCTCGCATTTTTCTTAATTTGAAAAAAGGGGGCCGCTCAGTGTCCGCGGCGCTCACGTCTTCAGGAACACGCAGCCTGAGAGATGAGAAAACATCCAGAGCCAAACAGCTTTCTTTAAATTTCTCACATCTCTCAGCGTAGCAGCGGCAGAGGAAATCTCACGCCTGTGACACACTCTGAGATGCACACGCGGGCTTTAACCTCAGCTCTGTCTTTTTATGGACTTTTCTGATCCGCTCCAGCTTCCTCTCAGAACGAAACTTTCAGATTGCAGCGCAGGAATAATCACCGCCGCGGCAAATTCATCTGTTTTGCGATAACGGAACATTTCAGAGAAGTTGTCCAACAGCTCGGCTCGGGAACGTTCACCAACGCGCTGATAACTGCAGCACTACGGCCATTTGTCTGTTTGCTCTAAAATCTTTTCCCTATATGTATGGAAATGTGCCGGAGAGCGAGCACATCCAAGAGAGCAGAGCAGAAGAGAAGAGGGAGGAGAACAAGCTGACCGTTAGAGACAGAAAACAGATTTTAGACAAAGTTTCCTCAGTGAGGCTCAGAGGCCTTACACAGAAACCAACAGAGTAAGTGCGGCGGAATTAGCACGCCTCAATATGTAAACTGCAAATTGTCCCTTAGCGGACAAATTGTGCACAAGCTGCTCATGTTTTTGGAGCAGCAGCAGAAAATATGCACAAAGGTTTCAGCTTCAAAGACAACATGTATCCCCTTCATTCTGCCTGCAGAGAGCTGTGATCAGTTCATCACAGAGCTGACAGAGGCGGTTCACACACCTCCAAACCTCAGTCTGTAGAAGGTCAAACACTGATTTAATCCTTCATTTAACTTATGTTTCATTGTCACTTACAGAAGAGTTCTTTGTACATTATATACAAGCTCTTATTCAGAGGTGATGTTCAGAGTCCTTGTTGAACTTTTCATTTGTAATGTCAAAATGTCCCCTGATGAAGATCCGTTTCTCCACAGAGGGCTGACATGTCGAGAACTCCGCCGAGTTCTGAGTCTGGATCAGAGGTTAAAGAACTCTCATGTGTGCTGACTGGAGGAAGTGAGGTGCTAAGTCTCTGGTATCTGTTAGATGTTCCTGAGAGGGTCTGGGGAAGCTTCTTGGGAGCTCTGGGGTGAACAGGTGACAGTGGAAAGAGCTGAGATGCAGCTGCGTATCATCAGCATAGAAGTGGAAGCGGAGTCTGTTGATTTTCCTGTGAGAGTATGTGATAAAGAGACAGAGTCTGAGAACAGAACCTTGAGGCTCTTCTTGGTTGTCTGGAGCAGGAGGGGGTCTGGAGTCTGCAGAAACTGGACTGGAATCAGAAGGGAGCTACACCAGCAGAGCCAAAGGGAGGTGGTTAAGGAGGATGGGGTGAAAGAGCACAAGTAGGATGAGGAAACATGTCTAAGGGTTTGAAGCCTTCTGCCCAGGATCTTATCAACCTCAATGAACGTATGAACGGAAGCTGTCACTCTCAGGGACATGCTGAGGTCATGAACCGGAGGAAGGTACAGGTAGGTTTCAGGACCATGGGAACATAGGACACAGATGTTGCTATCTGCATGTAGAAAGCCCTGGTAGTGCTCTCTGTCCGCTACAGGGAATGAACTTGACAAAGTGTGTATGCACGCAAGTTTGTGTGTCTGTGTGCATAAGTGCACATGTTTTGTGCATCGGGGCAGAACTCTGCAGAAGAAAACTGTAAACATGAGGCAGAAATGTTACCACCATGTCAATAAGAAAAATAACATGAGGCTTTTCAGTCTGTTGAATAAAAGAACAAGGTATAGACTTGATCTATGAGAGAGGTAATGCATTACTTCTTCAGTTTTACAAACATGTCGAGTTTTAAATGAGGAAACACCAACAAAACAACAGAAGACCTGCTCAGCCCCTGATGAAGTTGGTGTTTTGCTTTGGCCCAGCAATACTGATACCTGCCAAGCACCAGTTTTTAGCACCTGGAGCCAGTTCTTTGTCAGTGAAAACGCAAAGAACCCATGCTACGTCAGGCACTGGCTCGAAACTAGCACCAGAACCAGCTCTGTCAAAAGGAGGTATCAGCTGGTTCCTGATGTTCTCCATCTGATTGGTCAGACTTGATGAAGTCTGTCAGACATGTGACCCCATTTTGCTACAAGTCTGAAGTTTGTTTGGCACTCAGTGGCAGAAAGGGATCCTCTCAGGATTCAAACACATCCTGACGACATGGCAGCGAGTCAGCCAGCAGCGAGGGAGCGTCCCGATCTCTGTCTAATGAAAATACATAAATAAAACATGTTAATTCTCATCCAGCTGCTGCTGTCAGAGCCACACAGCTCAGCCCCACGCTCAAACCACACATCCTCCGTCAGCAGTCTCCGTCAGCAGCCTCCACATCCCTCTGCTCAGCTCCGTGCTCATTTCCATTCTGCCCTCTTTTGCTTTAAAAATCCCCACAACTCTGGGCTCCTTTGCATTTGGCCCCATCTCCCCCGCCACCACCCCATGTCCCCCTCCCTGCCTCCCTGGGATGAGATGCCGCTGTCCGCGTGCTTATTCAGAGAGAAATGGCCTTTTGTCTCTGCTGCTCCCCGTCACAGAAGGTCACGCAGGCTTACCCCCGCCCGAGAAAGCCCTGGCCATTGTTATAATTTGCATTGATGCATAGAGAGGGGAGATAGAGTGTGTGTGTGTGTGTGTGTGTGTGTGTGTGTGTGTGTGTGTGTGTGTGTGTGTATGTGTGTGTTGAGGGGATGCTCAGGGGGGAGGTTGCTGTACCATGAGGCAGGGCGGGAGGAGGTTATGCAGAGCGAGGGTGTCTTTGCATGGAAATGTGAGCACTGGATGGACGCCGTATTTTCTGGCCCCCCCCTCCTCGACCTCACACACACACACACACACACACACACACAAAAACACATACACTCCTCACCCACCCACAGGGGAGAGTGAAGGCCTCTTCTTCCCAAGGTCAGTGTTAAGGACAGAGCGGGCCAATTAGCATGCAGATCAGGGTGTGATGTCGTTTAAGGGGATTGCTCTGATGCAATCACATTAGTTAGGCCGGGAAGAATTCCCTGTCTGACCTCAATCATACAAGGGGCGAGAGATGGGAGAGAGAGGGAGAGAGAGGCCTGCATCTCCTGCAGCTCTCCATCATCTCACCCTCTCTTCCTCCTTCTCTTCCTCTCAGTGGCGTCACAGATGCATGCAGCGCTGATGTGTGACAGGGTGACATATGGACACATGAAGTGACAGAGAATGAGGCTTTAATGGAAATATGAAGTTCTCTACACGCTGATGCTGATTCTGATGCTCTGAAGCAACAAAACAAACCCTCTGTGAATCTATTCTCAGAGAGGGAGGAATAATGGAGGAATAACACCTCATGTAAAAAAGCACAGAGCACCAGGAATTAACCAAACTCTCACACAGATAGTATCAGACTGAGCTGCTGTTTGCAGGTGTCTCCAGTGTTCCTTTCACTCATATTCACTGCCCTTCCCCTCTTTGAGTCAGCTTGGATATTACCCAGCTTTCTCACTGATCTTCCAGCTGTTTAAGATGATTCTGACTGGCCCAAACCCCTTGACAATGTTTATCAACTTTCACTAACAGAAGTGAAACCAGGGACAGACTGATACTGATCACTTCACGTTAAATTCACAGAGAAAAGTCCAGAGAGTTGATCTTCTGCTTGATGGCTCCACAGACAGTTAGGTGAGCTAAGATTGTTAGCTTCTGTTGGCATGCTAACACACAGGCTGAACAGCATGAATGTTTTCAAAACTTCCAAGGAATATTCGAGGAAGCTTTAATTGGAGGGAGGTGAAATTATAGAGGTCAAACTCCAGGCTATCAACAGACCTTAAATAGAAGTATGGTAGTTTTTCTTTTTTTTACTTCTGCAGCCAGGATCACAGTCTCTATGTACCATGGGCGTAGTCTCTGTGACAAAAGTGTTTGTTTCAGATTCAGAGCTTTAAGGCCCATTGTTGACCAGTCATAACTGGAAAATCTGGACTTATCCTAGCTTTGTTTGGGTTATGGTGGAGTTAAGAGGCAGCCCTGTTAGCCTCCTCACTAACAGCTATAGGGTGCCTACCTTTCAATCAATCACTCAATTAACCACGCTCTTACATGGGCAACAAGGTTGATAACTTCAGACCTCCTCTCCATGAGGCAACTACACACACTGCTCTGCAGGGGGAAGCACAAAGCATCCTCAGGGATAAAAAGCACCCAGCTCATGCTCTGTTCAGGTGAAAGAACTAAGGTTTTATTCTCCAACACTAGAAGTAAGAGAGCTTCTCCACCCATAAAGCCAACAACCACAACAGTTGCTCCCTGCTGCTGTCCCTGACTGATGGAGACGTTTAGTTTCTGGAGCTGTTTCTGTTTAACTGCAGTGACAGTAGGACGGTGTGTTTGTCAGGATTAAATCCGGTTCCCTTTAAAAGCTGAAAAAGTGATGAACGGAGTCACCAGAGCGGCTCTAACATCTGTCCGTCTGAAGCTGAGCTGTGAGCTCCAGCAGCAGCTCCAACATCGAAACAGCGTCCTGTCTGAGGGAGGGTTCAAATATCAGCCTCAATTTTTATTATCATACAGATCCACTCTGAGTGTACACAGCACAATACAGACACAGGCCGCTCGCTTTATTTAATTGTCCCACATTCAGACGTGTTTCCTCTGCGCGCTGAGGGAAGCAGAAGAGTTAATAGAGCTCAGAAGAAGCGTCCGAAGCATGCAGATGGAGACGGCTGCAAATGGAATTTCTACAATATCAAGCCTTGTTAGCGGCGGAGCAGCAAAGCACTAAGGACAATCAAGACACCTTGTCACTGTCTTTTTTTTATCTCTACCTCCTCGTGAAGAGAAAGCACTTTGAATCTGCGAGTTTTTCTCCCACATTTACATAACAAAGCCCAGAAGAATAAGGTGGAGATGTGATGAAGCAGCCTGCACCACTCCTCTGAACAGCCATCAACATGCCTCCCTCTCTCTCTCTCCCTCACACACACACACACAAACACACGCATGGAGGTGTGAGCGCGTGCACACCTATCCGCATGTATTCTCTCTTTTTTATCTCTCAATAAAAGTATCTGACAACCCAAACCCCAAAGATATCCGACGCCCGGCTTCACAGCGCGGCACCACAGTCAGCAAAATAAATTGAAAGCATTAAGAGAAAGTCAAAAAAAAGTGAGAGACGGAGAGAAACAGAGAGAGAGAAGGAAAAAAAACATAAAAACAAAATAACCTCTCTGCACCAACTACAACCCCCCCTCCACCTACATATAACCCTCCTCCTCCCCCTGCAGCTCCCCCCGCAGCCCGCACTGCTCCCCTCTCGCACAGAAACAGGATGAAATGACATTATGCATATGAAAATGTCCAGAAAGATGTTTGATTTATGTATGCATTAGATGCAAATTCTATTACGGGACACAAGGCGGGCTGTGAGATTTCCCACTGAACACTTGGCTGCCCTGATCAAACCCCATCTCATTAATTCAGACAAGGGGAGAAAGATGGAGGGAGTGAAAGAGGAAGAATTGGAGGAAATTTACAACCCAGACACAGATTTCTGAAAAAAAAAGAGCCGGAGAGGGGCTGAATTACATTCCTGAGAGGCTGAAGTCGACTGTGGAGGAGATTTCCTGACCGAGAGGCCGTCCAGTCCAGCACACAAACATCCAGACGGGAAAGAAGCAGGGCCATAAAAAGTGATTACTGAATTGATTAAGCACCCAGCTCAGGAGTTAGAGGGAAACATACCTGTCTGTGCTGCTTGAGTGAGTCCAGATCAGTCATTTAAAGGAAGATGCTGCGTGTCTGAGTCCTGGTCTGATCTGTTCTGGGACTGTAGAGGAACAATCAGTCAGGACAACCTCTGCAGACAGCATGGTCCAAGAGTTTAATGACAAGGACAGGATCAGGAGTCACACCTGAGCATCACATAACTTCAGTTTCTATACTTACAGATTGATTTTAAATACACCTGAGCTTGGAAACATATTATCAAACCTCTTTGTTCACTTCAAACTTAAGCTGCTTGTACAGTTTCATACTACAAAAACTGAAATCTCATCAAATTTTATGCCGTATTTTGGTAAAAAATTATCTAATTTGACTCAAGATAAGCCACATTCATCTGTAAAAAGTCTCATTTCAAGATATTAAAAGACAGAAGTGATGCCTGGGTTTGCTTACATCTGCTGCTGAGGCAAGAAGGAAACATGTCCTAGTGTTGTTTATGAATAAAGAGATTATTTCAAGCAACTAAACAAGTTAACATCTCATTGCTGATGGTAAAGGATCTTGTACCAGAGGTGTTCATCTGATGTTCAATTATGAAACACAACACAAACAAACAAACAAACAAAAAAAACAGTTACTTTTACATTAAGTCCTTTTTTCAAATGAAAGCAGATTAATGGAAACTGGTTTGTTTTTCAGTATCCCACTAGTTAACATAGACCAGTTTAGAAAACAATTCTTTTTAGATAGTGCTCTCCATTTATCTCCAAAGCTTCATCCTTTAATCCTCCTCTCTCTTTGATGATTTCTCTTTTCTCACAATCACAATGTTCTCTCTGCAAACTACTGCTCACATCCTCAATTGTCCATCAATGTCAAGCCTGACATTGATGGACAAACTCTGCTAGACTGTCCCCCAGCTGGCCCAGCTGAAAAACATATTTGGCGTCTTTAGATGCCAATGGCAGCCAATGAGCTCAATGATTGGTATGAATTAGCAGCTCCAGACAATGAATGTGGTTAGTACTCTTCCAAACAGTTACTCTTCTGTTTGGCATCAACCGAGCTGAAAAGAGGAAGAAAAACTATTGTTTCCTGAGAGCACTGAGGGTGAAACTCTGAACGGCTCTGGTTGTATGTGAATGCTGTGAGTGGACACAGGCCCTGATTACTTCCTGTCAGGAAACTGACTAACTCTGGGCCAGATCCTCCTTGTATTATCCAGAAAAAAAATATCAAATACATGTATTCATTTTTCAAATTTTCTGGTGTTAAAACATTACAATGACAGCGAGGCCTGCGCTGTCCATGGTGCTGAAATACCAAGAACTGGGTACCATCCAGACTTGTATTCATCCGCTGCTTGAAATAATTCCTGACAGAGCTGTTTCTCCTCCTGTACCTACTGGAGGTCTCACTGTGAAATGCATGATGGGACTTTCTCTCTCATGCTCACGCACTTAACTGGTGTGTCCCTCACACCTCCAGCACTGTGTGTGTCTCTTCACTTGTTGCCTCTCTCTTTCTCTGTCGCTCTGTGTGTGAGTGTGTGTTTGTTTGGCGTCCTGTCATATGTGACACCTCGTGACACAAAGCCACTCTGTCTCTGCTCTCCGCCCGCTCTACTGTGGATGAAGCTGTAGCTCGCAGACATGTTAGAGTCTGTCAGGGTGCCAGCACAGTGTGTGTCTGCGTCTGTGTCTGAATGTGTGTGTGTGTGTCACATGCTGCAGGATCTTCTTGCTGACCTCGCCTGGGCCCGCCTCCCCACTCTCTCTAATGTAATGTGACGAGGAAGTGTCCGGTCCCATAAATAAAGAGAGGAGCTGGCAGCGTCATCTGTGTGTTTATGAGGCCATTAGGTGTTGACTCCTCCTTTGATATTAATTAGAGTGTAGGGGGGGTGTATTTAATCTGTGAGTTTATCACACACTCACACATACGGAAACAGGAGGTCATGAGCAGCAGACTCTCTTTGTACTCATTTATGTATTTATTCAGTCTGTTTGAGTCACAGCACTCTCAGCCAATCAAGACCAAGACATCAAGGGGCAGGACTTTGGGAAACGATAGTGGATGATGAACTTGATGGACTTACTTTTGGACTGTGTTGAGAGTACGCTCACATATTTGGAGGTTTGTTAGAGGTCATTCCGTTGTTTTCCTCTTTGGTTGTTTGGACAGATATGATCACAGTGATCACACTCTGATGTGGATGAGCAGACTTAGCAAAGATGAAGCTGGGGTCTCAGCTCTCAAACCAACAACCTGCGCAAACAGCTGACTCATAACTAGGTGATGAAGAAGTTAGCATTCCAGAAGCAACAGGCTCATGTCACTCACATTCTCCATCTGATCCTCCATCAACAGCGGATTTGAGGCTCAGTGTATCAGTTTCAGGACTCCAAACACCCCAAACACCTACCAACGCGTCATCATACAAGATCCCCCTCTCTGTTATAAGCCTGCAGATGGACCCTTCTTGCTTTTGCAGTCAGCGCTCCTCCTCTGCATAGCTCAGAAGTTCCTAACTTCCTGATTCTGGGACAAATGTGCCCCTCTCTCCAACATACCTGTGAACATTTTTCACCTTTATTTATTGTTTTTCATAATTGAAAATGTATCAGCATAAATACAGAAATACAAGGACAAACTTGTTTCCCAGACCATCCCCACCTCAGGGGACACACAAAAAAATAATAATAATAATAAAAAAGGTTTAAAAGGCCACTACCATTGACAAGGCCAATTAAAGTAAGCACACAAAAAAAAATCAAACAAGTGGTAGTAATTGTAATAAATTGCATAAGCTGGAACACCAAGGGAGTAAATCACATTTGACTTTGAAAAGTTAGAGATTAAAAATAAGTTTGTTTACAAATATGAAAGAGACTCAATAATATCCAAGGTGTTTCATTGGGTTCCTCAGATGTGTCTGGTTGATGACATACACTGTCCCTGAGCTGGTTTCAAAATCAAAGTCCCATAATTGTGTTTTCTTGATGGTCACCCCAGATAATATTAACATACCTGGATAACATTCATTTGTTTATTATGATGGAAATATAGCTGCAAATGCCTCATAATTTTGTCAGTGAATGTAAAACATTAGAAATAATGCCAGATAGGGCAAATGATCCATTTGAACTGATTTAAAGTGATTTTAAATCTGTTGTCCAGTTGCCCCACATGATGTTTTGACACTTCAGATAGCGGAAAAATGGCCAAGAAATAAAATCTTCTGAGAAGTTAGAGCGGGATTTTATATGGGGAAGGTTTAAGACATGCATATTGTCATTTTATGTAGTTTGAGGAGTTTATTTAACGGAAAAAAGTAGGCAGTACATCATTGACCCTTATGCAGGAGGATGGCGGGAAAGAGGGTAAAATACAGTCGTTTCCCAGCCAAAATGGGAGACTTGACAGCCCTGCTCTCCAAACAATCATAATACATCGTCCTCCTCCCTGCATCAGTGACACACTGTGATGGTGTAGAGACTTTCCTTTACACCTTCATGTCAATAAAACTTTGTGATTTAGATATTTTCAGTGTTGTCAGAGGTTTGGAGGAGACAGGTTTGTTGTTCAGGTTTCAGTCTCTGGTGTTAGAGATAATAGTGCTGTGTGAAGGTTAGAGGCATCAGTATATCCATGGATACAGACTCATATTTTGTGCTCTGATAAGCTCTACAATAGACTTTTTTTCATTACAGTATCCGTGTTGTTTGGTGAAAATCAGCCCATTGTGGTGATTTGACTTTGTTCATGGTGCACCACACACACCAAAGTGTGTATCTGAAAGAGGATTATTTGAGCTTGGTAGGATCTGTTAGGCACTACCCAGGCATCTACACATTGCCTAAACATTCAAACTCAACCTCTAAAAGATGGACACGAAGTGAGCTCTGCTGGAAGATAATTGGAACCACTCGTCTCGTTTTGTTGTCCTGTTCAGACGTTTACACCCTCCATTTGACAGTTTTAAGGAGAATTTGGGTTCGGCAGTCTGAGGAAACACTCAGCGACCACAAAATCAACATTTTAGATTAAGTGTTTAACAGCAGACGGAACGCCAGCGTGAAAAGTTAAAGGTTGAGATCGCAGGAATGGTTTGTGAACTGAGTAGAAGGTACATGCTGCAGAGACACAAAGATTTACACTCACAGAAACAGAAACCAGTCCTCAACACTTATAGGAAAACCAAAATTTCAGATTAATGATGAAGTGTCTGAGACGCACAGACCCTAAAAACAGGAGTGGTGAAGAAGAAACCTCCAGGCCTCTGGGTGGCGCTCTGTTGAGCTGAAATGAATTGAAGGGGAGCGTTTTAAGGCTGGGTTTGGCCTGTCAGACCGGAGAGAGGTACTGAAGGTTTTATAGATGGATTTATCTGGTGTTGTCCTTGTTTTCTGCTCTGGGTGATGTTGTCTGCTTCCAACCATGTATTTGTCTGCAGCCGTTCTTCACTGTTGTGTCTAATTTTGATTTCAAAGATGTTTATTATTTTGCTCATTGCTAAAGCGTCCTCCTGTTTCTCCTCCGTTAATCCTTGTCAAACACTGCTATTTAGTCAATGTTTTTTCACTATCCTTACTCTCACAGGCAGATTGCAGCACGTTAAAAAGCACCATCAGTTGGAGAACACCTCGCCCATCCATTTGTCAGCAGCAGCACCTCCACACCTGCCAGCAGCTCCTCCACGTACCAGTCTTCTCCGCGTCTCCTGCAGGAGCCAGATGTGAGCCTGACAACTTCTGTGCTGGAGGTTGGCTGCGGCTCCTTGAATCGACATCCCTCCCTCTCTGCCGTGCTGGTAAGGATGCAGTGAGATGGATATGGAGGCAGAGCAGCTGTACGGGCAGGTGTTGGCCAACATGGAAGATGCTGCTTCTTTGACTGGACACGCCGAGCTCTCCCTCATTCTGCCTCGCTCAGCTGCTGGATAACATCTGGGCCTGGCTGCTTGATGCTCCGTGCTGACTGGAGGAGTCTGTTGTAGACCACCACAGCATCTTGAACGTCTGCAGGATGACAAAGATGCATCTGTGAGATCGGAGAACAACAACAGGCCCGTGGATGCTCCGATACCAGCTCCACTAACTCCAGGTGTCAAAGTTTCCTCTGCAGCTGCTGAGACACACGACGAGGCTCCACCACCAAAAGCTCCAACATCATCTGGTCTGTTCTCCTTTAGGTCAGTCCAGAGCTCTTCTTTTTATCATGAATATTATAATTATATAGATTTCATGGGTCAGGATGGTCAGCCTGTAGGTAAACTGAAGTTCACTCAGGATTCAGCCAATCAGAGCAGCACTTATTACTCAGGATGAATTAAATATGAACAAGCTTAAACAAACTTTATCATTCCTACCGTTACACAGATACAGCTCAGGTGTTCTCAGCTATCCAAATACTTTCTTAGGTTAACTCAGGTCTCCTTCTGGCTTTCTCAGAAGTTCTCAGGAGTCCTCAGATGTTTTCAATTACTCACAGATGTTTTAGGTGATCTCAGGTGGCAACAGGTTCTCATGTGTTTCAAGATATTCCCACATGTTCTCAATCATCCTCATGAGTTCTCTAACATTCCTATGTGTTCTCAGGTGTAATAGGGGATTTTCAGGTGTCCCCAGATGTTCTCAGGTTTTTGTAATCTTTCTCTTGTATTCTCAGATATTTTCAATTCTCTCAGGGACTGTCATCTGTTCTTAGGTTTTCTCAGATGTTCTTGGGTGTTTTTTGAACATTTCTAGATGTCCTCGGATGGTCTCAGACGTTCTTAGTCATTTTCAGATGTTCTGAGATGTCCTCAGGTGATCTCAGACGTTGTCAGGTGTTATCAGATATGTTCATGTGCTGTCAGGTGCGTTTGGGAGTTCTCAGGTGTCCTCTGATTTTCTCAGGCACTCCTAGATTTTCTTAGATGTTCACAGGTGTTCTCAAATATTTTCAGGTTTTCTCAGGGATTGTCATGTGTTGATATGTGTCCTTAGATGTTCATAGATATTTTAAGATATTAAAATATGTTCTCAAGTGTTCTCAGAAAGTTTCAGATATTCTCATGTTCTTGGGTGATCCAGACTTGAACCGGACTTCAGCACCGTTCCCGGCACAAAGATGACTGCTGACGTCATTAAGGAGTGTTTGTTTACAAGACACTGTCTCATCAGAGTCAGCAGATGAGAGAACAGTGAGAACTTACTCGCGTTTTGGCTCATAAGTTGTTTCGGGCCAACACAGCCGTCCAACACCCTGCCATTGTTTGAAATGATTGCCGAGAGTAGCTGTTGCGGTGATCATACATCATGGATTATGCACCATGTGCGTGCAGCTGCCAGATGCTCGTGCATGAAGTGAACCGCAGCCGAAGCACACCTCTCCCAACTGTGCCAAAACAGAGAAGTGAATTGTGCCTGAGACCAGTTTACTTGAAATCACAACGGCCAAACAAGCCAGACTCAAGGGCTGAAGTGTGCTTAAGCACGGCACCATTGACCAGTGTGACCATGCCCTTGGTCATTCTCAGGTGTCCCCTGGTGTCCTCAGGTCTCCCCACATGATCTCAGACATTCTTAGGTGTTCTCAGACCTTCCCATGTGTTTTTTTCCATTCCCAATTCTTGCCCATGTGTCCTCAGATGTTCTTAGATGTTCCCAGGTGTGTCAGAGGAGTTGAAGGTGACAGAGTTTCTTCCTTGTCTTTGGACAAACCTTTGATTTCCCTGAGCCTGGTTTTAAGTCTGGTCCCTGATGAAAGAGCACGTTTCGCAGGTGCTGGTGGATTTATAGGGGGCAGCCAGTCGTGCAGTCGTCCCCTCAGTCGTGTAATGAAGCGAATATACAAGGCGAGTGGTCAGAGAGGCCCGGCGACTTAATGACAGCCGATATCTGCTCACTCCGGCGGCGAGCAAGGCTTGAAATATTTGCTCAGGAGACTCGCCGGGGGTTTCAATCTCGCCACAAATCCATTTATATGTTTGCCCGCTGATTTATGGCCTTATTTTAACTGTCTTCTACATGCAAATGTGCTGCGACCGCTAAAGAAATATACATAATGTGATTCTCAGGGTCATCCCTCCAGCCTGGCAGGTGGAGGCGGGCGGGCGGGGGGGTCGGAGGGATTCAGGGAATTGAAGCTTCCAGTGGGGGGGCGAGGTGGCAGTCCAGCTCCTTGGCCCTCATCTGAATAAAGCCCGCATTAGGCCCAGGGCAGGTATTCATCATCCTCTTCCTCACACCGTCATTATACACACACACACACACACACACTCACACACAGAGGAGATCAGCTGGGGGTGTGTGAAGCTCCAGAGGGACGATAATTTAATTACAGCTGAAAATGTCCTCTGTATAAATGTTATCTGTTAGCTCAGCAGCTAATAACTTTCTGTTTGATGCTATAATTAAAGCTCCGTCAGGTCGCCTTCAGGAGGATTAACCAGGTGATCCAGGTGAGCTCTGAGTCCGGCTGCTCGCTGCAGCTCCTCATCGCCTCCTGAAGTCAGACGGAGACTCATGGTCCTGCGCTCTGACACGTGAAGAGCAGCTTTATTAAAGGTATCTGTCATGGCGGCTGTCCCTGCTTGGACGTGTCAGAGCGGATTCATGGGTTAGAGAAACGGCGGCGGCTGGTCTCAGACGTCTCCTCTCTACTGTTTCTCTCCCTGATGTTTCACATTAATGAGGCTGCAGGTGAAAAGTGCTGAAACTCCGCTTCCAACACGTCGTGTCTCTGCAGAGTGCGGGGAGGACAGATGCTGTTTAACACGTGTCAGTCAGACCACTGTTACCTGGATACACAATTACACCTGATTAAAGACACAATGACTGTTTGAACATGTTGAACATGTTTGAACATGTGGAACAGGCTTCTGTCTGCTTTAAATACACTTTGAATTACATCTCAGCGCTCAGAGAAATGAGATCTGTGTGATACTTCACACTGGTGAGCATCTGTCTGACGTTAGAGCAGGAGCTTCAACCAAAGACACGAAAACACCAACACGTGACGTTCTCACAGAACACATTTCACTAAAGTAAAATAATATCAGCGTCTCTTTCTCAGTTTGTGTGATTTAAAGCAGCTCCCTCCTCATGTTTTTGACAGTGAAATGTGTTCACAGGAATCGTCGTGTTTTTCTGCCTGACAGAGAAACTTAAGGGAACGAATGGATCCAATTATCCAGCTGCAGTTTAAAGCATCCATATAACGTCCACCTCAGAGAGCAATAACACTCAACTGTGCTTAACCCAGCCTTAGCGCTTCATTCATCATAAACATTATTATATACAGTATGTTTAAGCAATCAGGACAATTATTTATAACTCCTGCAGAGGAACTAAATTTACAGCTTTGTTTGACTCCCAACTCTACAGATACAGTCAGGACAGGAAATGTCTTATTCAGAATCTGTAGCTACAATAAAAGCTGCTGTTAGTCCTTCTTCTCCATAAATAATATTTAGAATGGTTCATTTCACACTAAAAATAAAAAAATTAAAAAAGGCTCAAAGCAGAGATGGAGAACACTGAGAATGCCGTGGGATGAGTATGGTGGCCTACAGGGTCCTTTGAGTTTCCTTTCTGATGGCTATTGGGCCACAAGGTGGTAAATGTCAGTCACATGAGCTGAGCTGTGCCTCTAATTGGACAAACTCATGATCCTAATGTCTTTTAAACCACCAAGTTAGAATCGGGCTGGCATAAAAGTCTGTTTTTATGGCTCGTGTGTACATGGTTTTCCAGTCTTTCTGCAGCCAGACACAGGTGACTTCTTCATAAACTGCAACTTTTAGCACTTCCACATGGACTTTATTTTTTCTAAACAGATTGTTGCCTCTGTATCTGTGGGTCTGTAAAACAGACTGTAAAGAATGGGCAGTGTGGCCCCGCCTTTAACTGTTTTCCAGTTTTGGAGCTATAAGGACCCCGTCACAGGCGCCGCCATGATGCAGCCGGAGTTTGGGCCTTGGAGAATCTGAGTGGAGCTGGTTGACAAAAATATACATTTATTTTTTCTTTTGATAGTCTGAACTGTTAGCTCTTCCTGACATAACTTACTATTCCAAAAAATATGCAAGAACAGATGCTAGTCATCATAAAATGTGACATAAAACTGTTTTTAACGGCTAAAAATTAACGAAAAAATAACTCCTCCGAAAAAAGAGGTCTTGAACCGCCAAGTAATATCTTCATGACATCACAGCTTAAGGATGCGAAAAACTTTCGTACCAAGTGTACACTTTATCTTGAATGAATGCATGACCTTCGATGCAGTCAGTCACCAGGGGGAGCAGTTTTTGTGGAGACCTCACTTCATGTGGAGTTAGATGGTCTGAACGTAGAAGATTAGCCTGGACAGGAACTCAGGTGCACAAACAGTACAGATTGTATGCTTAGTTTCTAAAAGTATATGTCTAATTGAACAGAAACATCTTTCTGTTCGCTGTTTCATTCACACTTGAAACTCAAACATGCTTGTTTTGCAATTTTTCACAATAAAATAAACAAAGGTACTCTTTTCTACTTATGCTGTAAAAAAGATAAAAGAAAAGCATCACAGTATGTCACTGAACAGCACAGTGTCCTGAGAGGTGAGTGTATCACAGAGCTCCAGTTAGCGCTCATGCTATCGTTTTCATTGAATCATTTATGATCTGTTTTGATGAAAAAAGTGCCCTGATAGCTTTGAGCTAAAACGTCTCCTCGGTCAGATATCCTTTACATTTCCTCTGTATCACTCTGTGATCTTCAGTAATTAAAGATTTCTTCCCTCCATCCATAAATAAAGTCACTCCTTTCTTCTACCTGGCCATGCTAATCCATCCTGATCCGTCTCATTTCTCTGCACAGGCTCAGAGAAAATCTCCGTTTTCAGCCGGCTCCTCTGAGAAATTAACATTTCTATTCACAGCATAAATTTCAGGTTCTGCCCGTGTGACACTCGGGGGTGTTGAATTTTTTATGGCGGAAAGCGGTCTAATAATTGTTGAACAGATGTAAGTGTTGGAGAGTGGCGCCGTCAGAGCTCATAAAGTGGAATTAGCATGTTAACCCTGCGTGTGCCCGGGAACAGAGGGCGCTCAAAGAGAGGAGGGGGGTGGAAATGGACTGAGGCGGACTCTGAGGCTGGATTATTTAGGCTGACTGGGGCCTGGATCTGTAAGGAGTCCCAGCAGAACTGAACACAGGTTTTCTGGGTACATGCAATCATATTCCTCCTGCTTTCCATGCATCTAATGATCTCAGACTCAGGGTCTATAAGGGTCTCTCAGGGTTGAAGTTTACTGGACTGAGACCTAAAAGAAGAGTGACAGGAACCAGTTTTATTTGAACCCTGTTTCTCCACATGAGGACCTCGGAGTAAGCCCGGAGCCCCACACATCAGGAGTCTGGTGAGATCCCGCTATCAGGTTAAACACGATGAACCCAGACTGGACTAAGGAGGAGCAGATCCAAAAATCCCTGTGTGGTTTTACTCTCTGTGGAGGTGATTCATGACGGCAGAAACAGGTTGAACCAAACCTCCCATCTCCAAACAGAAAGAAGGAAACAGCCCAGAATTCAAAGTGACTGAGTGATCGGTGGATCAAAGCGCGGCTCAGACTCTGTCTCTGTGGTTCAGCCTCGTGTGGAGGATCTGGAGAGAGGATGATGTTATTTTCTGTTTTCCTCCGTAAACAGGCCGTGCGTCTGCAAACCGATGTGTTTACATCCTTTAGAGCAGACACCGCTGGGTCTGCGGCGTGTTGCTGGCATCTCTCGACTTGCTTGATCTGGTCGGTCTCGGCGGTCCCCGGCTGGCTGAATAATTTAGCAGTGACCCGCGCCTGACGGGCCTGAAGTTTGACCTCAAGATTTGTTTAAACTGCGAGGACTCAAAGTAAATGCTGCTCGCTCTCAGCTCGGCGTGGAGAAACCCATGTGTCCCTCATGTTTATGTAATGTTGAACATCAGCCTCTTTTTAACCCTCTGCCTCTCTCAGATCTATCCTCTCTGCAGGCCCGAGGGGGGACTCCGACGCTTTCATCAGCTCAGTTTGGTTTCAGGATTTATTCCACTAATTGAACTTCCTGTCCGAAGAGCCGAGGTCTGCTGAAGGAGGAGAGTGTTCCTCTGAAGGTCAGGGGTTTTATTTGATCACGGCTAAGGATCACTCATATCATGTGTTTTCAGTCAGGTGGGGCAGTGGAGCTGTCTGAACCATAGTCTGTTTTATCAATGGATGCCATGACAGTTGGCTCTAACTGAGGTCTCCACAGAAATTGCTCCCTCTGGTGACTGGCTGCAGTATAGGTTAAAATCTTTTTCCCCTAATGCATTTCAGATAAAAGGTGGTAAAACTTTAAAAATGGACTAGTTATTGGAGGTTAAAAAACAGGTTTTGAGTTTCATTGCATGATGATTGACAGCTGTTAGTGTGCAGAAACTTAAGGAAAGAGAGCCAAAAAGAGATTAAACCTTCAAAAGAAAAAAAAATGTATGTATGTATTTTTTATGTTACCTGATTCCACCCAAATTCTCTACTGTGCAGACTTTAGCTGCACAATGGCGGCCAATTGCAGCTCCTGTGATACGGTTCTTTTGGCTTCAAAACCGTGCAATGGCAGAAGGGGGGGCTAAGCTGTCTATCCTATAAACAGTCTATGGTCTGAACAGTCACTCAATGTTTCATTCATGGTTTCATGAGACCCTTGCTTGAGGAAAAACTTGGTTCTTGGACAGTCCTTGGGTTGAACCAACAGAGGAGCTCAGAGCTCTGGAGCGCAGCCTGATGGTGGATTTGTTCAAGCTTTAAACCCATAAGTGGAGCATCTGAGGAGGGAATTTCGGTTTTGGTTGGGATTCTATCCTCAGATGTTTGTCTGCCACCTCATACAGGACCTCTTCTTCCTCTCTGCTCTGAACAGGGACAGGCCCGGTCTGAAGAGCAAAGGATTATAGATCTCTGTTAGAAACTGTGAATGTTATTAAAGGACATGAAACAGTTGAACAGACATTCAGATACCTGGACTGTGTCTGATCTGGTCCTTTGTAGAGTCAGAGGACTGTTACCTGATCCTCTCACAGCTTTGCTCTCTCTCTGCCTCTGAATCAGACTGAAACAGGGCGGCTGCACCTTGATGAAGTCCTTTAATAAAGACCCCTTATTAATCCTGAACTGCCACAAGTGTGTGAATAATTTACTGAGAGAAAAGAAACGGACAGCACTGAGAGCACAGACACACTGTGGATGACTCCTCCCTCTATCCTTTAGTCTGACTTCAGGTCACATTTCCTCCTCTAGTGTGCAGAATGTTTGCAGTGGACTTCATGTAAGTATACTTACAGAAATATGTGGGGGAATGGTGCTGAGGGATGGAAAATCTGAGGGCCGAGATCTGTTGAGTCCTTCATAAAAGTGTAGTACAGGTGATGTGGTAATCTGCACGCTAATTGGAGCAGTAAGGGGCATGTTGAGCCCTGTTAATAACAGGAAGAAGAAATGGTTGTTGTTAGAAAAGATGACATCAATGTTGAGATTTTCAATTTCACCATTCATTAGAGCCTACATTTAGAGAGAGGACTATCAGGACCTAATGTAAGGCATCAGGCTCTGTGCGTGTGTGTGCGTGTGTGTGTGTGTGTATGTGTGTGTGTATGTGTGTGTATGCTTTTAATTAACTCACACACTCACACACAAACAGAAAGAGCAGGATCAGCTCTGAGGGTCCAGGCGGCTCTGACTCCAGCTCTGTTCTCTTTGGTGCTGCAGATCCATTTGGACTGAAGACTAAAATGAGCTCTGATTGGCTGCAGTTTTCCAGGCACCATAAAAAATGACCAATAAACTGATTGGAGCTGTAAATTTAGCTGTTAAGCTGCATGATTTCAGGTCTTTAAACTAATCAGACTGACTTACTTTGAGCCCAGTTTCACCTGCTAGAGATCACCAATGACCACCTCTATGACCCCATCATCTCCATATCATCACCTCTGCCTGAGTCTCTGATTCAAAGTGAGTGAGAGTAAACAGAATCCATTTGGCCCCATCACCTGTGATCAAATTCCGAAACTTTCGGACATCGCTAATGTAATCTCCTCATGTGTGGACCATCTACATCCTGTGGTTATAAGGTGGTGTGACCTCTCCTCCTCTTTAGGAAACACCTCAGGGTTACTGAATGCAAACTGTGACACAGAGAAGGATAATGGTGAAGAAGTTTAACTGTCAGAGGTTTGCTCTGTCTCCTCCTCAAAGCTGCCGTGGATCGCGTGGCTCTCAGTCGTGGTCAAAGACGCGTTCTGAAGGAGTGTGCGGAGAATCTCGGTTAATCGCTCTGTGATGTGATGAAGCGTCAGGTTTCTAAGCTGCTGACGGTGGAGGCGGAGAGGCTGATTGAGAGGAAAGCATGAGGCACAGAGGGATGAGGACCAGGATGAATCCAGGAGAAATAGAGAAAAGCCCGTCACAAAGAGCTAAGAGGCGAGTCAGCATCACCGCCACCACCGCTGCTGCCGTCGGCATCCTGTTTAGGATTTGTTGTATTTTTTTCTCCTTTTCTCTCTGAAACATATAAAGCTCACTCCCACCTGGACCTCATTCAGCAGCCACAGGCGTTTATCTGCCAGTCTTCACACATATTTGCATCAGAATGAGCTGCTGAGGAACTGATGTTAAACTCTCCAACCACTGATTCTGACGATCACTTAAGCCCCCGGCTTATCGGGGTTATTATAATTCTTTGGAAGGATTTATAAAATCACATTTCACTGAGAACGGTGAACCACAGACCATCTCCAAGGTGTTATATCCCACACACACACACACACACACACACACACACACACATCCTTGTTTACCTGTTTGGTGGCTTGGTGCCTAAGAATGATGCTGCTATCTCTCTCTAAATCCTCTTTGGCTCTGTTTGGGGAGACTCCTGTAAATTAGCTCTCAGCGGATCAGCTCAAAGTTTCACAAGTTGATCAGTGAGTCAACTTTTAATTAAAACCAGGAAAGCGAGGCAACAGAGCAGGACACATAGGTGAACAGGAGGTCTCACAGGTGTGGGGCAGGACAATCAGAGGAGGAGGACAACACCAGTCTTGTATAAAGTACTTGAAAGCAATACTCAGGCAAAGGTACAAGTGTCTTACCACGAAATTACTTTGGTAGAAGTTGAAAGGTGGTGTCTGCATGAATGTTCATTGCTGTTTGAAAACACAACATCCAAATTTGGCTCCTCCTCCGTGGCTCAGTGGCAGTGCACACCCACTGCCTCTGACTGTAGCTATGAGAATACACTTGCCCGACCAGTGAGTACCTGAAACATCACTTTTCTACTTTGAAGAAACTCAAAAACACCATGGGGACACCAGAGGGACAAAACAAGGAAGAAACAAGGGGAAAAAAAGTCAGACAAGACAATAACCCTTCTTTTATTTCATTCTTTAGACTTTTTGATGCATTTAAATCCTTTGTTCATCTGCCTTTTAACTTGTGTTAGTTTATTTTATGGATTTTGTTTTGGTGTTTAGGTTTTTTTTTCAACTCTGTTTTGCTGGTTTCAGCTTTCTATTCAAGTTGAAACATTTCATTCAATGAAGTATTTTATTTTGAAAGTTTTTTTAATCATTTTTTTTATTTATATGAGCTGAGGTTTGGGGTCTTATTGTTCGTTTGACTTTTGTTTTTTTTTTAATCACCATTAATTCCCGATAGTATTGAGCCGTTTGTGTTTTATAAATAAAGTTTGATTGATTTATTATAAGATGGATTTATTGTATGGATTGTGAATGGAGTCTGTAGTGTTATCATGTCTAGAGGCAAGTGAGATAATATTTATACTCTGACTGTCACAGAGAGGAATACACACATAGAGGACCATGTGTGTGTGTGTGTGTGTGTGTGTGTGTTGAGGTTACAGTGGTGTGTAACAGTCTCCTAACCCTGAGCGTGCAGAGATAAGACAGCAGGTGTGTCAGCGGCGGTGGCTCGTCTGCAGGAAGTGGAGCTGGTGAGCGGGACTCTGCGGTGACTGAAGAAACGAAAACAAGCGCTCCACTTTCTCTCCCTGAGGGCTGATGATCACCTGTTCAGGTTCCTCTCCGGCTGAGTGCTCACACCGTAAACTATTGTCTCTGTCCACATGTTAAACGTCTCTTTCAGGGAGAAGAGGCTCTTATGCTGAAAGAACACAGCTCTTAGTGCTTGTCCTGTGTTTCTGCTCCTTTGTTCGGCTTTTTGCGTCGCTTTCACACCAGTTTGGATCAACGATTTGTCTCTTCACATCCAGACGTTTATCCCCCTCCAGCTTTTATGCAAACCATCAGATCTGAGCTGTTTCCTCTGATTTGGACATTTTATGCTCATAATTTCAGCAATTTAGAGGTGAGAGCAGACAAGGGCTTCATTCTTCTTTGTCCAAGAAAGAGCCTTTTTTTCAGCTGCTGATTATCTTTATCTGTCTGATTTCTCTGCTGTCCATGAAGGAGATATGCTGGGGTTTACTCCAGCACACAGTGCAGACTGAATGAAAAGGTCCTCCTACTTTAACCTGATAGCCTGAGACTCTGACAGAGGAACACCTAGGCTAATAAACTGTTCCTGATGCCGCTCAGTCTCACTGTAAACCAGTGTTTGTTATTAAAAGACCACCAAAATGATACATTTAATGCTGGGATAATGCTGGGATTGTTGATATCCATGAACATTTAAATTTATTGTTTCAAAACAAAGAAAAAAAAGCTAATGATTAATTTCTGGTTAAAAAAAAAATTGTTCTTTACTTTCATTCATGAACAAAAACATTAGTTTTAGTGATTGTTTGTTATTCTTGATTAATTTTGGCATACTTTTTTTCTATGTCAAATTGGCGCTACTTGCCCAATATTTACTCGGTATTGGATTGACACTCAATTTTGCAGTATTGCACACCACTATTTTAAAGTTTTCCTGATCAGCTGGTCAGTTGGAAACATCAAGATGAGTTTCTAAGCTCAGACTAAACCAAACACACCTTCAGAGAGACGGGACTGCTCCCTTGGACAGACAGTATGAGAGGAGCTCAGAGTTCGGTGTAATAGATCCTGGTCGACCTTTGCTCTCTGTGATGGAGGTAAGTGTTTCTAAACTTCACTCTGAGTGCGCTAAGGTGAACTTTTACCTGTTCCAGCAGGAAGAGTTCATATTTTATCACTCCAGCTCCTCATCTGTGTGAGCTGATCTGTCACCAGTCCAACTGCTCTGACATGTATCCCACACACACACACACACACACACACACACACACCTCCTCCTCTGCTCTCCCGCTCAATTAAAAATGCATCAGGGAACGGATTAGATGCACGATCCCCGACTCTACTGATCCGGAGGCTGAAGCTGTCAGAGAGGGATCGTGTGGGGGAGATAGAGACTGGGATGGAGGGAGGCAGAGGGATGGAGAGGTGGGTCCTCCTCCTCCTTCTCCTCCCCCTTCTCCTCCTCCTCTGCTCTGTTATCTTTAACTCTTCCTCTCTCAGACTCGTCCTCACCTGTCCCGTGTCTCTCCTCTCTGGCTAACCCCCTGCTTCCCCCTTCCCCCCTCTTTTCTGTCTGCAGCAGCGTGCTCGGCCTTTACTCTCTGTTGTAGGATGGGGCGGCACACACTTGTCCACAGTTTTCCGGATGATCAGGTCTCTTGTTGGACCACATGTGTTTTAAAGACACAATCAAAGCGTCCACAGTCCTCTGCACCTTGTTTTCCAAACGGTCCGACTTTCTATCTGAGCGTGAGCGCTGCAGTGAGGGTTTATCGTCTGTTATTAGCTTCACTGTCTCTTTTTAAAGCCTCCAAACAAAAGCATGTTGAGAACTAAGAGCAGACGGAGCGCAGAATAATTCATCCTTTGTGCGAACAGCCCACGACTGCTGCTGATTGACAGGTCATCATTTCAGGAGTCGACAAGAAACGTGAGGGAGAAACTCCTGAGATAAATAAAAGCAAAATTTCTCCTCAAACAGAGCTGAGTCATCATCTGTGTGCACACACAGGCACATACTCACACACACATTAAACACTTAATTCATTGGCATTTATTGGAAGACATTTTTTAATTCTATGACATGAGTAGCAAACATGGTCTCAGGGAGTATGTGGAGTTTAAAGCATGAAAATGAAAAGACGTCTGCAGTAGCCTGAGCCTTTATAAAAATTCTCAGGCTGCCTCTCTAAAATTTGGGCTCTACAGTTTTCTGTGCTTACTCCATGCCATGGTGACGCTTATTGAATTTTTGAAGTTGCTGCTCTTTTTATTTTCTTCTTTACCTTTTTGTAAAGCATGGCTTGACACTCACCATGCAGCAAGCTGAGGTCTCTATGCTTTGTGATGAAATTCAAAGTGCCATAACTGAATTGCTGGCTCATTTTGATTTTAAAAAAGTAAAAGAAAAAGACATGTTTCAAGCTGGCCCATTTCTGCCAAAAAAAATAGATATGAAAACTTGGCTTTGTTGAATTTTTTTTTTTCTTTTTTGGTCATTATTTAGTCAAAATCTAATGACAGAAATAGGCTTCTTAAGGTCTGGGCAACATTCAAGGAGCTTTATCAACTTTAAATGATTGGATAACTGAGTTTGAACACGTTTTTTTTTCTACCGAACACAACATTGTTAAACTGGCAAAGGGTGTGAAACTCTGGAAAAAGACAATGCAAATGAGAAAGAAAAAGTTGAAGACTACAAGAACAGACTCTGATCCATTTGTATCCTTGAGCGGTGTGAGTTATCAGTCATTGAGAGGGCTCATCGTACCATAACCTTTCCAACCAATGAATTGTCAACTCAAAGTTAGTACATTTCCAAGACAAGTGAAAGATTTTACGCCTGACCAGCTAGAAAGAAGATCTAAGGTACATGGGTCCTTAGGTCCATGTATACCCTTACTTCAGTGCTGCTTTTATCTACAAACAAGATCAATCTGATTCCGTTATTAAAGAAACTACTTGCAGATGACTTCAAATATTGTCTGCTGTGCACTGAGAGTGATGGTGAAGGGAACCTTGTTGGGCGTTTTGTTGAAATTCATTCAGTAGATTCAGCAGCACATGCACACACACAGTAGTCTGCCATTGTTACTGTTGTCGTTTCCCCGGTTTGCGCATGGTCATGCCATAATGAAAGTGTAACACACACAGGATGGAGCATGACCTTTGTGTTTCCACCGAAAAGTCCAGCTTGCTGTTTACACAGCAATGGTAAAATGGCATCTCAGAAAAAAATCCACTCAGGGGGCCTTTTTTTTTAAAAGTTGTTTAAAAAAACCATTGTTTAAGACCTGCTAAACCATTGTTGTGTACACGGCCGCTTATATTCTGCTGATGTGATAATGCTAAAACAAGATGCAGTGTCTCAAGGGACTATCCTAAATAAATTGATTTGAAACAGATTTGAAAGCATCTCTTAGTGTAAATCAGCTGACTAAACACAGGAAAAAGGAATACAAAATTAGTTACCAAAACTAATTCATACAAAGTATCAAAATGCATCCCTTAAGCTTATGTCAGGATGAGTTTCCCTTTCAGCTCTCCTGTGAAAAACATACAGCTGATGCTAAGAACTCACAGTGAGCCACACATGGAAAATAGAAAAATGATCAGTTGTGGAGAAGAGAGGGGCCCAGAGCTCAGCGGGGTAAGGAACATCTGCTGGTTTCATTTTATTGAATTTAGATATTTTTAAGAAACTAAACATGAACTTTAAAAAAAAAAAAAATCCTAATTGGTTTTTATTATTATTTTTATTTTTTTGCAATGTGTGTGTGTGTGTGTGTGTGTGTGTGTGTGTGTGTTTGTGTGTGTGTGTGTGTGTGTGTGTGAAGCTAACAACTAGCCTAGCCTGGTCCGAGGTTGATGCTAAGCTAGGTGACACATGGAGTTAAAGTGGCAGGTGTTGGAGGTGAAGCTGTGCAGCGCTGAGTTTACACTTAAACACTTAGAGTTTCATCACCGCCAAAACAAAAGAACCATAAAGAGCTCCATGAGTTGGGTGAGGGCAGAGAGGGGACACGGGGCTCCCTCACCCCCAGCGTGGGACATGATGACCACAGAGAGAAAGAGAGACTCACCTCCTCCTCCTCCTTTTCCTCCTCTTCTTCCTCTCTTTGACATTCAGCGAGCGCTGCGACTCCATCAGGTCTCAGCTCGCAGGAAATTTGCATCTCTTTGAATGTGACGCTTGGAAAAAAAAGGGAGTCGGGAAGGAGGAAGAGGAGAAAAAAGGAAGATGGGGAGGGCGGCGTGAGGAGGAAGAAGGAGGGAGGGAGAGGGGGAGAGAGGGGGAATTTGGGTGGGGTGTGTGTGTGTGTGTGTGGAGGAGGGGGTCGGCACTAGATTAAATTTTGCCGTCTAGAAAATGAGAAAAAAGGGCCCCCTCTATCTGCTGGAGTCTACTGGGGAGATCTTTATTCTGATTCTTGTTAGAATTGTTTATCACTGTGACAGAGCAGGCCGGGTGCAGATAAAGGCAGTGCTCCATCACAGCGCTGACAGTGCGAGGACACGCGCCGCAATGAAAGGAGCCAGGGAAATATTATTAATAGATGCTGACTTGATTTGCCTCGATTGCACGTCAAGAAGTGGGGGCCAGGGCTTGATTGCAGCCCTGTGAAGTTCTGTCCAAAAGGGAAGCTATTTTTCATTAAGTGATAGAAGTCTCCCTCCTCTTCCTCTGCCTCACCACGCTGCTTTCCAAGGAGCTGATAACTTATGCAGTTTATTCTAAGCGAGCTGATTTGTGTCAGAGCAGCAGAGAGGACGAGGACAGGAGGGATGGAGGAAGAGAAATCTGATTTATCTCACCTTTCTCTGGGCTCCCCTCGTGCTGCTGCTGTTGCTGCTGCTGCCACCGCCACTACTATAATACTGCTTTCTGGTAAAAGAAGGTAAAACCCCGCCGCTCACAATTGGCCTATCATCACCATCGATACTCACACGCAGAGCTGCAGAAAGCACCGCCGAGCCTCTGCAGGACTCCTCTCCCTCTCTCTCCCTCTCTCTCTCTCACAACAGATAAAAAGAAGTATATAAAATGTGATTACACAGGCAACATGTTCATGGGCTCTGATACGCCGGGGCGCACTTTATTTTTAGAGTGTTGCATTACTAATGGATATACAGGAAGACGAGGATTTACACCCGCCCACGCACAATGCAGACAGATATGAGCAAGCAGAGTCTATGCATCACATTTATGTGCAAAGCATAAAACAAGCCCCCCACCCCCTTATACCCCCTTCATCCATCCATCCATCCATCCATCAGGGAGGAAAAGAGGCAAAGAAAAGAAAGAAACCATTCACAGATGCAGAAACAAAGCTTTTTGTGTCGCCTGCAAACTTCAGACGAGGAACATCTACAAGAGTGTGAGAGAGTGTGTGTGTGTGTGTGTGTGTGTGTGTGTGTGCACCTTCAGCACCTTCAACCTGCTCCCGGACTGAGGAGTGTGCAGCTGTGTGTGTGTGTGAGTGAGTGTGTGTGTGTGGACAGATGGAGCAGCCTGCAGCAGGGTGAGTGTTTTTTCTAACTTTAGTTATCGGTGAGATGAGAAAGCCTCTCCACACCTCCGTCCCTCCCTGTTTACTCACCTCTCTTTTCTTCTCCTCCCTCTCTCTTTCGCTCTCTCTCTCTCTCTCTCTCTCTCTCTCACTCCTGTAATTAAGTCACTGCAGTTAATTTATGCGCTGGTATGTGCATCATTCCTTTGAAAACCCTCAAAAACATCAGGAGCTTTTCTTTAATTGGATTCTCTAACATTTACCGTACAGGCGTTTTTTTAGACGTGCAAATATTTCCTGTAATAAGTGTGTGTGTGTGTGTGTGTGTGCGCGCGTGTGTGTGTGTTTATCGAGCCTACACGTGACATTTGCTGATATTTCCAACAATGGATGCTTATCAGAGAAGATTCTTTATCTGAGCATAGAGAAGTTAGTGAGGATGAAATTACAGTGAAATGTCAGAGTGTTCTAAGTTTAATGCACTTCTTCTTTTACGAGACTATGTGTGTGTGTGTGTGTGTGTGTGTGTGTGAAATTATGTGTGTGTTTGTCAGTGTGTGTGTGTGTGTTGAGCTCATTTAAATCTGAACTAATTCTCTCAGAGCTCAAACGGGCTTGTTCTGTTAACCGGGGTCAACAGTTTCAAACGAGCTCTTAATCGACTGCAGCGAGCGAGGAGTCTCTGAGTGTGATTGGAGAGCCTCTTTAGGTGCGACTTTCTCTGCGCTGCGCCCTAATAACTCTCCAGATATGTGAGAATACTATTAATTACGCCACTTAATGCTGCCGCGCCACACCCCGCACGCCGAGGAGCTGACTTATTTCCTCCTGCAGTCCTCTGAGGTAGGTGGCGACTTACAGCAGCAGGAACAATGGGCGAGAATTCATCAAACGTCTCATTCGATTGCTCCCCGTATCATTCCTCCCCTCCTCCCCCCTCCTCACATCCCTCGCTCTAAAAGATGTCCCGCTAAATCGCTGCCGACACATCTGCATATTTGGTTTTCTGTGAAATATTTGATTGCTCCTTCCATTAAGTGTGACAGTGTGTGTAAAGGCTTTGTGCCATATAGGATCCTGAGTGTGAGTGTGTGTGTGTGTGAGGAAAAGCTGAGTGATGGGGCGACTGTGTATGAGGGAAAGAGAGAGAGAGAGGGAGAGGAGCGTCATCATCCAGAGAGCCCGTTTATTAGCACAACATCACCTGTTAAAACACAACACTGGATGTTTTGTTCATGGTGCATCAAGGTGGCTGTTCTGTTCTGTGTGTGTGTGAGTGTGTGTGTGGGGGGGGTGGGGGGTGGGACAGAGGCTGCAGGTAGGTGTCTGCAGTTTGGAGTTTGAGGTCATATAGATAAAACTAAAGAAGCCCACAGTGTCTCCCAGTGATGGTGTGTGTCCCCCTCCTCCCTCTCTACCTGAGAGTACACACCGATGAGGGAGAGTGTGTGGGGCTCCTGCAGCACGGTCAATTTGTAACGCGGAGCCATTAAGAGAGTTTGCCCCCGAGAAGCCTCCATTTGATTGTGAAACAGCTAAATAGTGTGCAGAGCGTTTCAGCAGCTGGTTATTAGGTGGCTGTATTCATTATGTGTTATTGTTGCCCCCCCGCAGTGATCAAAAGTGGATCTGTGTAAGTCTATCAGCGAGCGACGAGCACGGCGCCGGGCAGAGGAAGAAGCAGCACAACAGACTAAAGACGGGAAACAAGCGAGGGGTTTTTATGGATCAGTTTTACCTGAAGAGGAGGGAGGAGAAAGGCTCCTCCATCCAACACTAACTCGTCCTCAGTGCTCAAACATGAAACTCTGGGAAACAGAAAAATGCACCTCCACCCAAAGCGAACCACCTCTGAATATATGTCGACACCATGAGCCGCCACAATGACAGTGTTTGGATCAAACGGCGTTCAGACATATTTTGTTCTTTAAAAGGACGCTCCTTTTTTCTACTCATCCGTTTTAACTCTGTCCATATCTGGTCTTCACCATGGCTCTCACTCATTGGCTAACGTTGAATGTTCCAAAATGTTCCTCGCTGCTGCGTTCTCTCTGACTTAATGTCAAAATGTACTCAGGGTTTTGGCATTTCACCTTTATCATGTCAGCGTTATGCTTCATGTAAACACAGCTAATAACTATTTTTTTGATGGATGCACATTTAAAGTGATCACAAACAAACAAGATCTAAAATTACCGCTAACCCTCTCGCTGAGGCTAACAAGCAGAGCTAAAGCTACAAAAGCTGCAGATCACACACAATTATACGGCAGTGTGTTAGCTTCTCTATTTATGATACAGAGCTGAAAGTTTGAGCTTCAAGGTAAAGACGTCTGGCCTGAAAAAGAAACGAGTTACGATAAGCACTAACTAGCCTCTCAGAGTAAGCTAGCATCAGGGAGGTACATCTAGGGTGAGTCTGAGTTGCTGTGCTATTTGTTAGATTTGTGGAAAAAGATCATTAAATACATACTGGAGGAACACTGAATAGGGGATTTCTCCTCGTCCCCCGCTTGGACAGCCGGACAGCACCCGGTGTTTCGTGGCTGATAACGTGATTTAGATAAATAAAAGTTTGCCCGTGTCTTTTTAGCTTTCTGTTGTAGACCCTTTTTTGGGATTTTAGTCATAGACTAGTGTCAAAACTTCCATAACTTTTCAAGAATGTTTATCAAATGGAGGTCATTTAAACTCACTCTGCACTCATCTCACTCTTAAGCACACGTAAAGAAGGGGAACTGAAACTTAACTATGGTCACGGAAATGAGATGTTGTAGGAACAATATTTAAAACTCCTAACATACAAATACTTGCCCATCAAAGTTAGATGTGAATAGCTCTCCCTTGAAACACTGTCAACATCAAGATTATTCTAAATAAATGTGACTTGTTCTCCCAAGTGGATTTATAATCCCCAAAACACAGTTGTTATTAAAAACACAGTGAAAGTAACATAAAAGTTTGACCCAATTCAGCAGTTACAGTTTATTGACGGATCGATTTGCTTCTGTAGAGGTAAAAATATCCAAACCACAAAGAAAACCAATGCTTTTTTTAAGTTATCAGTCAAGCTAACAGCCTGATAATCTGTTCTCTAGTGTTTAAAATGATAAATGTGTCTCTGATTACATTTAAAATGATAAAATATAAAATACTAAGTTCAGTATGATAATAGTTAAATGTAAAAGTGTAAAAGATAATATTTAAAATGATAACATTGAAGATGATAATATTTGAAGTGATTACATTCAAAAATGATATGGTTGGAAATGATAACATTTAAGATAATGACATCTGTAACAATCATTTTTTAAATGATAATGTGGACAATGATATTTAAAATGATAACACTGAAGATACTGTTTAAAACGATATTTAACATGGTGATGTTGGAAATGATATTTAATACAATTACATTTAAGATCATATGTTTAAAATGATGACATTTGAGATATGTTAAAATATTTATGTTCAAATGATAATGTTTTAAATGATAACATTAAAAACTATTTTAGAAATCATAGCATTTTAAATGTTTCTTTTTTTTTAATGCAAATGTTTAATCCTTTTGTCTATCCCCTCTCCGGACTTTACGGTCAATCCTCAAAGTGTGGAAAGGAGATGCTGAATGACTTTAGCTAATTCTTATCTGTTGTTGATGTATTTTATTTACAATTATTGTTAGTATTAGAATTAATGGTCTTTTAATTTGAAATGATTTGATTCAAAATTATAATGAAAGAGCGACATCAATCTGGAATTCTCTTGATGTTTCATTGTAAATTAAGTCTTTTAGGAAACTTTATCTCCTAATGCAGATCTGAATCAGTCAGACGGTTTTTATTATTTGAAGTGTTGCATTTTGTTAAGAACAGATAAAGATTAATAATAGAAAACTAACCATACACAGTACTGTGTGTGCAGTCGGCCATTTGGGCTCAAGTTTGATCATTTTTTCTTCTTTTTACGTCTAAACATCCTCAACTTACGGACAATAGATAATCTATTCATCTGAAAGGTTTGAAAATGTCTGATGATGAGGAGGTGATCAGGTTGAAAAGCTGTCACTCCTTGAAATCGTGGTATAAAACTCAAACTTCTAAGTTCCTCCAGTGCATGGACCCTCGTCCCTTGCCTCCTCATCTTATCTCCAGGTCTCCTGGCCCCTGTATGAACGGGCAGAGCTGTGGATGCTGGTCTCTCTCCCCCTGTATCTGCCTCCTGTTTTCTCACTGCTCAGCAGACAAACAGAGGAAGAGGCGACCTTGTGGGTTTGTACATTTGTCGTCGCCCTGAGAACACCCTGTCAGCGGAGAAAAGAAGCTAAAGAGAAGAAGAGGAGGAGGTGGAGGAGGAGGAGGAGGAGGGAGGCTTGTTTTTCTGGTTGTTATCTCCTCACTCGGCTGCAGCTGCCTCGTCGTGCCGCACAAACACCTGCCGGCCTTCCGCAACACCCCGAGAAAAGTCAATCCTGCCGAGCGATAACCTGAGCGAGTGTGTGCGGCGGGAGCAGACACCTCGTGGACGTGGTTAAGATACTCTGACACCTCTCTCTCTCTCTTTTTCTCTCTCTTTCCCTGTGTTTATTCTGTGTTTGTGATTTTACTTTCCTCCTCTCTGCACGCTGCGTTTCTCTCCTCGCTGCTTTGATCTGTGCGTTCAGAAGTGTTTTTTGAAACGCTCCTCTTTTGTTCCCCCCTCGGTCCCGTCTCTTTTCCTCCCAGCAGCGTCTTCAGAGGAGAAGAAGCGTCCAATTCTGTCACATTTCTCCGTCGTCTTTGTGTGTGTGTTTGTGTGTGTGTGCTGTACTGTGCGGGCCTTTGCAGACATCCACTTCACAATAGCCTGTGACTTTACAATAGCTCCGTGGCGTTATCTTGACAGCGGAGGAGAGGCCTCTTTTGTCTAACGCCGCGTCGTAGGCACAGAGCTGCGTGTCCAACAGCTCGGCCTCCTGTGAGGAGCCGGGCGCCGCAGGAGGAGGCGAATATACCTTAAAGTATGACGAAAAAGAAATGGAGGAGGAGGTCAGAGGGCTGAACTTATCCCAAAGTTTCATCAAACTGCAACTAAATCCCCTCGACCAGGAGAGACACAGATGCTCAAAGCTCTTCTCACAGAGGAGGGAAGTGTTTCTGTGGCGCTGTAAGGCCTGATGGAAACTTAAAAATCACAATTTACAGGATATATAGTCACACCTGACACCTTTCTGAGGAGGTGGAACCAACTTTATCTCATCTATTATCTCTTCTCTCTTTCAGGAGAAGTTTCAGAGATATTTAGTGTGTGAACATTTCTAAACTTGACCTGACAAAAATCACCACAACACGACATCTACATTTTCTGCCGCAGTGACTCAAAAAGCAGGGTTAGCCCAAAGTCCTCCCAGAGAGAGGTGACAAAAAGAGAACAGAAGAAAAAGCTGCCGTTTTGTGACAAATGTTTGTTTAGTGAGGAAACTGCGCCCCATTGAAAATAAATCTGTTATTTTCACTCTTCTGGTTCTGAATAAAACAAAAGAAATGAAACAGGATTAACATGAGATGAGCTCTAATTATCAGCTCAGTCACAAACTGATCAAGAAATCTAAGCAAAGATCATCAAACCAAACACTGAAATGATCTTTAAAGGGGAGAAATTAAAGAAACTTTGGACAGCTCTCACCAACACCTCTCTGTGGTGTGTCAGGTGCATGCTGGGAATGACCACAGATGAGAAATAAACCTTTAATTCTCTCAGGATGAGTATTTCTCCACGAAGCAGCTCTGAAGCGTCCCGTGTGATTCGTGTTCTCTGCTAAAGTGCGACGATGCCACGGCGAGCGTCTCGCTCCTGAAAGCAGAATCACTTTTATTGGCCGCGTGCCAACACACACACACCGAATTAGAGTCAATTTCTGTGCGTCTCTCAGCGTGCTGCGGAGCACAAAGAAGAAGTGCACAGGAAGGAAAGGAGCAGAGAAAAGACGCAGAGACAAAGAAAATCAAGTGAGACGAGGAGCCGAAGCCGAGCTGCACAAACAGGAGAGGAGATGGAAACCAAGGGTCGCTGTGCGCCGCTTCCACTCCTTCTGTCTTTGTCTGCTTTAAGACGCCGTTTACCCTCCAACAGTGACACCACTCCAACACACCCTCTGGTAGAAATGTGCTCTTAAAACATAGATGCTGATTTCTTTTGGAGACTCTTGTTTTTTATCGACATGTACAGTTTGTCTCTGTTATAAAGTCGTGTGTGTATTTGACTTTAATTCATCAACAGAAACTCCAGCATCAGATTTATTCCAGTCCAAACTCTCCTGGGCGTCTCACAGCTCCTGAATCCTCCCTCTGATCCTCACCTGAGTGTCTGATGAGATTACAGACGGGTTAAAGTCTTGCCCCGTGTCTGCGGTCACTGATCTCTCCTGCCTCGGCCTGTGTGTGGATTAACAGCGTCTAATCCCGGCGGTCAGCTCCGGAGCCTTTGTGCTGCTAAGTGGATAAACGGGCCCGGACTGGATTACGTTTCTGGATGTTTCTGGGCTTTAGAGGCCGAGCTGCAGTGACCGCAGAGAGGATTTAAACCTCAGGCAGATAACTCCTCAGGTTTCGCTTACGTCTGACTCTCAGCATCCAAACATTTAGAGAGCCCGGCCTTCTCTCCTTCACCTGTCAATCAACGCCTGAGCCAGCCTCTGATTGGCTCTCAGCTCCTGATGATTGATGCTTCAGTTTAGAAGGATTAAAGGGTCGGAGTGAGACGTCTAATCCGGCCTGCTCGCTCTCTCCTGAGCCTGAATAAAGCAGGTAGCAAAGACTCAGAGTGATGTGAAGAACTGAGCAGTTCCTCGTGTGGCCACTAGGGGAGCCCTTCTCTATAAAAATGCTCCCGCAGCAAGGAGGAGAGGGAGAGATGACGTTTCCACAGAAATAAAGGATTCATCTGAGACACACGGGGAGCAGATAATTTCTAATCTTTCATCGGATATGTATGTTTTTTTCTTTTTGCTTTTTTTAATATTTTATTTTGTAAAATAAAGTGTAAACACACAGAGGAAGAAGAGAAAATAAACTTTGACTTGAACCTCGTCTTTGTATTTTGTATTATGACATTTTTCTCGGGTGACGCAGAATAAATGTTGATTTTTATGAAAGTACAGAAAATAAGCAGCATCTTTGCAGCAGGAGGGAGTTTTCATGCGTGGTGATCAAACTTTCTCTGCTCCTGTGCTGCAGGTTTCTGAGCAGCAGTGTTAAACATTTCAGTAAAAACTGAATGTTTGAGTCAGGATTTCACCCACACTCTGACAAAAATATGATTTATCAACCTCTCATTGCCGTGAGCTCGAGCTTTTTCTCTTCGGCTAATTTGATGATTTATTTTTGGATTGTTGGTCAGAAAAGCGACCAGGAAATCCCCTGTGGTGCTGAGGCACACACACTCACACACACACGCTTGCACACATATTTATCTCCACTGTGCTGAGTTAGACACTGACTTTTTCTCCTGCAGTTTGTGGGTCAAACGATGGGATGATTCTCACTAAATATAAAGTGGTGGTGTTATGAAGTGGGTTTGATTTGACTGAATAAAGGGAGTTTCTGAAGTTGAATCAGACGAGGACCTGGAGAGAGAATAACAGAGGTGACTGATGGCTTCACTTAGAAAAATGAAACACATCAACTCATTTTTATTTGTGGTTTTTGGTTAAATACAAAATGTGGGTGAGAAATGAGACGCTGATCCTGAGGAGGAGCAGAGACTACGCAGAGGGGGGGGGCTGTTTGCGACGGTGTGGCAGAGCCGTTGATCGCCTCTAAACATTGGCCGAGCGGCGTGACAGCCTTAGAGACGGAGCAGCCGCTGAGCGAGGCCTCAGAGGTCGCTGAGTGGATGTAAAACTCGATGCAACATCGATTAACAATTAGAGAGCTGAATATTTAACGGAGCTTCATTATAGAGCAGGTAGACCTCTGCCCAACACCTGCATGCTGAGACACTCATTACAACTCCCTGTGTGTGTTTGTGTGTGTGTGTGTGTGTGTGTGAAAGACAGAGAGTGTGTGTGAGGTGGTGAGAATGAGAACAGAGTGTTTGACTGAGTGTTTTCTGAACAGCTTTAGAGAAACGTCTGATTGTTTGTGACAGACGGAGGTTTCATGACTCTGACTGACAAAAGAGGGCAGTATGATGACACACACACACTACGCTAACTTTATACACATATCTACACACACACACAAGAGAGCAAGAGAGAAAGTGAAAGATAGAATGTATGTGTGTATATGTGTGTGTCTATGTGTGTGCAGTATGCCCAGTGTATTCAGTCATTCATTCAAGCGGATGTGTGTGAACAACACACACGCACACACACACACACAGACACACACACACACACACACACACACACACACACACACACACACACTTAAACACACTTTCACCAGCAGATGTGGAGCCCCTCCTTATAGCACAGCAAAAACAGACAGGAGTGTTTGTGTGTGTTTATGTGTGTGTATGTGTGTGTATATGACTGATTTACGTTATTAATTTTTGTCCTCTGATCAAGCAAACTCTCACATACACACACACACACACCCACAACCAAGGTTCTTTTCAGGTTTGGTGAGTGTGTGTGTGTGTGAGTGTGTGTGTAAAAGCTACATGCACGACGTCTCCTCCAGTTGATCAAACAGGAAACAAGGTGTGAATCTGCATCCTCGTGTTGTGATTACATCATCAGAGCTGGAAGCCTCTGACCGCCATCGCCGCTGCCGCCGCCCTGTTAGCGTTCAGCAAACACTTGTGTGAGGGATGAAAGCCTCGTGGAGAGCCAGCCTGCTAATGATCTTATACTCAAACAATCAGGCCGAGCACACATCCAACCCCGCCTCTCACACACACACACACACACACACACACACACACACACACACACACCACCCGTCCTAAACACGATGGCATCGCTGCGGCGTGCTGGAACGAGCTCCCGGTGCGTGGCGCCAAGTCGGCCCGCCGCTGCCAAGCATTCTTCAGATTTCATTAGGTAATAGCTCATTCATTACGGAGGCTGCAGCCGCTGTTAAACCCCCATCACATACACACACACACACACACACACACACACACACACACATGCACACACTTAAGTCTCACATACATGCTGCAAACAAACACACAAAAAACACACAATGGTCACAGGGATGTGGCTCATACTGGAGGCATGCTTCTGCTGCCACACACACACGATCTCACTCTCTCTCTTTCTCTCTCACACACCAAAGGCTTAAACTTATAATTTGGACCCCCCCCCCTTCCCTGAGTCTCTTCACCCTCCACTGAGCGCTTTTGCTGGGGGCCACTTTCCTCCCCCTCCTCTCTGCTGGCCATGTGTGGAGGCCCAAACAGCTGGGCCCCGGATTCCCTCGCTTTGTATCAGTATTCCTCTGTGTGTGTGCATGTGTGCGCGCGCGCGTGTGTGTGTGTGTGCTGAACGACTGGATCAGAGTGGTGAGGATATGTTTTTCTGACCTGATAAAACAAAGACTGATTTGAAATAATTCCAAGGATTCTGATCGCTAGAAGTCAAAGATCTAAGCTTACTTCAATCTGAGGACCAGAGGGTCTATAGGGTCAGAGGATACAAAGGTTTAAGGGTCTGAGAGTCAGAGGGTCAAAGGGTCTAAGATCAGGGGCTCTGAGGATGGATTGCCATTTAGCTCATCTCCTTTCATGTCCTGACGACTCAGGAGCAACACCTGATTTAGAAAAATAAAGTGGTAAAAATTGCTGCCTGAGTCTGGTCACAGAAAGACTGAAAACCATTCACACACCAAGTAAAAAAAAGGATTTTATAGCATTAGAAACACACCTAGTTCAAAACAACTTGGGTCTGAATCCCAAATTTCTCTATTAGCACACACTGCCTAGGGGGGATACCTTTTTTCTAACTTAGTGGTATAGAGGATCACGGGTTGGTCCAATCAGAGGCTCAACCCAGCTCACATGACTGATGGGTGCCCTATAGCTGTTGGAAAGGAAGCTCAAAGCCTGCATCATATCCAATATGGCCCCCGCCATCCATAGGCTTCATTTCACTGCTTTAGGAATAGACGGATGAAGTGACGGAGACTATGTCCATGTTTCTTACAGTCTATGGTGATAACACACTGAGAAAGCTGTCAGCCAGGAACCTCTCCCGCACACTTATCATCAAGGTCTATACGTCTATTTCTTTCTTAAAGCTCTAAAGCTTTGATGATCTCTGCTCAGAGTAACGAAAGTAAAAGCGGAGATATCAAATGAAATTCTTGTGTGTATGTTATAGGACATGTCCACACATTGCTGTATATCTATGGAGCCATGTATATTTTTACACATTTAGGCCTATCATCTACACGAAACCATGGTTTATGTCATCAAAAACAATCTTTCCTGGAAAAACTCCGGCCAAAGTGAAGATTTTGGAGAACTCTGGTTTTGTGTTAATGCTGTTTACCAGAGTTTTTGGATCTCAAACATCACACCTTAAAACAACAAAAAGCCATTGGTGTCACATATATGCAATGTTATGGCGAGCATCATAGTTGGAGGCATTAGTTTGAAGATTGAAGCGAACACTTCTTGCTTGCTCATTTCTCAAGTGTCCACAGCTTACTTTAGTCTTCATTAGAGGCAGGTTCATCTAACGAGTCCAGAAACATGTCTGATTTAAGGATGTTAAGACACAAAAACAGTGCATGAATCAGTTAAAAACAACCAACCAACTGGGTCAGAAAAATGTACAAGTTTTGTTTCTTGGATTGAGTAAAGTGTTAATACAAGTAACCAGTGGGAACATTCTTTATTTCTACCTCAGGTGTCAGAAACATTTACATTTCAGTTTCACCAGGTTTTAACTCTAACTCTATTTAGTTAACACATATGCTGTCTGTTTTGAGGTGAAGTATCAACACACTATTTTGATTTGTGTTAACAGAGCTTCATAAATAAATTTTGATTATTAAAAGCAGATTTGGGAACAAGAAACTCTAAAAATCTGTCTGATGTAAACAGACGATCGTAGAGATCTAAAGTGTGGGTCTGTGGGACCAGGTTGGTCTCTTTAAGCCTGTGTTTCTCTGCGTCCTTCACATCAGTGTCCTTGTGCCCTTTGACGTGATGGACACAAATAAAAGAAGGGAAGAACTGTCCCATCAGCAGGAGGAGTAGACTAAACACAGAAAGCTAAAGATGCTAACATGGATACTGTGTGTTTTTGAGCGTGCACATTGTGCCACAGCAGGCTCTCTATCTGCTCCAGTCTTAGTCAGATGTTTCAGCCTCCTCTCTTTAACCTCACCTGATACCTGAGGGAGCGTACCTGCATGTTTTACCCGCCATTTAACCCAGATTACAGCTCACTTTAAATACAGCCCTCAACGCTTCATTTCCCATTAAATCCAGGGGGTGGAGGGGGCGTGTGAGAACAGGCCGAGTGTGACCGAGGAATCGCCACGGTGTCTTAAATGGATTCAGAGCAGGAGCCCCCCGGGCTTCCCCCGAGAGAGCGGCGAGTAATACATCATATTGCTCTTAAAATAGCTATTAGCACGGAGAGGAGGAGGAGGAGGAGGACGAGGTGGAGGAGGAGGAGGAGGAGGAGGGAAATTAAGCAATGTTCACAGAGTCATTCTCATACAATAACTCACCATTAACCCCAGCTCTAAAAGGCGCCGTCTCCCTCCGTTATGTGCCTTTAATTGATTCTCTCGTCCCTCTGCGGACTGAGAGGAAGAGGAGGAGAGCGGCGGCTCTTCCTCCTCGCTGTCAGACTGTTAACGTGCTGGGGCAGATCGCTGATACGTGGACTAATCCCCCTCAAAGTGCAAACATCAGAAACCTTTCCACTAACTTTGTGTCCTGTGTATCTGCTGCCAGATAAGCATGGTAATGAGAGTATCTGAGGGAAATTAGACACGCAGCACTAATCTGAGGCTGAGAGAGGGAGAGGGAGAGAGTTAAGATTAGGATTTAATCCACTCACATCCATTTCTACTTCCAAACTGTCCGGGCTCGCGCTAAGGTTAACGCACGACACGAAAACAAACAGCTCGGTGATGAGGTTTGTTCACCACGCGTGATTGAAATCCCATCCTTCAAATTAGCATACATATATGCAAATCAGCTTTAATTAATTGCAAAGCGTATTTTTGATTAAATACTCCAAACGTCACGATGCTAATCTTGACCGGGAAGAAGAAGAGAAAGTTTTAATTAATTTCTCCAGTTAAACCTCATCAACACTTTGAATGGAGTGTAATGAGGACGCCGCCCTCTCCTCTTATTTCTCTAAAATCAGCCATTGTTATCACGTTTGTAATGCGAGCAGAGAGGCGATGAGGCCGCGATAAACCCGCACGCCTCTGATTTCATAAGCAAAGTAAAATAATGCTGCTAATTGGCAGATATTCTAATATTGATTAAATTAGACGGAAAACACTCCTTTCATTACTCGCTGTGATACGGATTCAGCTCCGTCTGAGGGATTACCAATTAAAGAGGCTTTGTGGAAGTTTCCAGAGTGACGGGCGAGCGAGGGCCAGATGAAATGAGGCCTGTAGCTGGAGAGAGAGGAGTGTGGTGTTTACAGAGGCCTGTGTTTGTGTGGGAAGTCACGGCTAATGATGTATTCATCCTCCTCGCTGTGGAACTACACGCCAACTCCACGTGTACTCTGCTCAATTATGTGAAGAGGGAGAGCTGATAATGAAAACTAACACGAGACCCCAAGTGGATCCAGACGCCGCCCGTCTGTGTGTGTGTGTGTATGTGAGAGTGAGTGTATCTCTCCTCTTTCATCATGCCCAGAGAGAACTCCTCACACTTTCTCTCTGAAAGCCTCCAAACTTTCCCTCCCTCGCTCGCTCGCTCGCTCTCCGTGCAGCCGTCCACTTAAGAGCATCAGGAGGCTTACGGGGGATAAGACCCTTCGAGGTGCTGGAGGTGAGATAACCAATTACCCATGATCACTTTTGACTCTTCTAATCTCCCCTCTGTATCGGCAGGATTTAACCGCCGTAGCACCTGAGAAAGGCGGCCATTTTTAACCTGCCGCCAACCGCCTTTGTTATTCTAATGTCAGACACTCCACTCCAGCTTCAGTCAGACAGGATAAGCACCTGTCGAGTACAAAGAGGAGGGCTGTGACCTCAGACACACACAGATGCGAGTGATGAGTGGGCAGGGCCAGGTCAAGGAGTTACCAATTAAATGTCCTTAAAACAATGAGAGAATTAAATGATGGTTACATAAATAACTGCTCTCACTGTGTCATGTGACTGCTCCAACTGTGATAATGATGGACGCCACAACAGTCCCCCTCAAAGTGAAGCCACAACATGTAGACTTCCCCCCTTGCTGCCTGTCCACAGTAGAGCCCCACCAGCTCCATTAGTTGGTTCCTATCATACTGATTATGTCACAAGTTAACCCTGAATTCATTTATTTTTTATTTTTTTGAGTTGAGAAGATGGACTGTGACATTGTGATTGACAGCTGTGTTGACCAATGAGGCTCCTGCCTCCTATGTCATAGAGTCCATGCTTAAGAACATGTGCTATAGATTGTGTATTGTGGAGTGCATGATATAGAGTGCATGGTGTGTGTATTGTAGATTGTGGTGTAGAGCGCGTCATAGAGTTTTTGCTACAGAGGGTACTGTGGATTGTGTTTATTGTACAGTGTATGGAACAGTGTGCGCTCTAGCTTGTGAGTTATCAAGTGTATTGTACTCTATGTATTACACAGTTTGTGTTATAGTGTATGTAGAGATCCAGAGGTTGTATATTTAAGAGTGTGTTTAATTGAGTGTGTATCATGAAGTGGGTGTATTAAAGAGTGTGGGTTACAGAGAATGTATTGTAGAGTATATAAAAGAGTGTGCGCAATAGAGTGTGTGTTGTACACTGTGTGCTAAGGCAGGATTATAAGTCTACATCATTACATACGTCATCAGGCTCAACTGCGCATGTTGACTGCTGAATATGCATGCAGGCACAGGTGTGTAATTGCAGAAAATGAGTGTTGAAATGTTTACCACAAGAACAACAATGACTGAAGGCGAGGTTACATAGAAAGGGCAAGATAAGACAAGATACGGTAAGATAAGATACACTTTCATTGATCCCACAGTGGGGGAAATTCATCATTACAGCAGCTCAAAAAGACGTATTATTGGGGAAAAAGCAAATATATACATAAAGTACAAAGCAAGTAACATTATTGCTCTAAATTACATACTCGGCCATGCAGGTACAGTTGGCGGTCAGGATGTAGTTGTTCTTCTGGTTTATAATGACCTCAGTCAGCGCCATGAAGTTTCCAGTGTTGTAATCATGTAATAGTGTGTCCTGAACATGGTTTTCTGCGACATAACTGTATGCATTCAGTATTTTGCAGACTTAAAGGCTCTCTCCTGGGAATGCAGACTTGATGTCTCAGTCAGGTAAGAATGAATGTCCAGCCACTGAAGTCTGGGCCATTTCCTTTCATCATTTATCATTTCACCTGCACCTAAAGTGTATGGGTCAGAGACTTATCCCAATTTAGCATAACTTGTCTAATTACTCAATGATAAACGGTTGTAGTATGCTGACTACATAGCTGCCAAATTAATGTCCAACAGCAAGTAAACCATGACTCTTTCGGCAGTCAAGTTGTGCACACATCCTACAGGTTGATAAACAAATAATCCCTCTATAGACCATGTCTACCGTAGAGTTTGTGTTCTAGAGTATGTCTTTTGTAGAGTCTGCGTTGTAGAATGTGTCTCAAATCTCATACTTCCATAAGAGCACTTAAAGGATGTGCACTGCTTACACCCTGTACTAACTAGAGCTGTGCACAAAGTCTTACTGGGTATGTGTTACCTGAAATTAAATACTGCAGCTCCGCATTTACCAAAAACTACCATCGCAATTCACAGCTGTTCACTACTGAATCGCATCATTGTTTGACCTAACTCAAGGTAAACAATTTGGTGACCATTTAGTTTGAGAAGTCTCCAGCATTCCACACTCAACTTTTTGACCGTTTTGAATACACCAGCTGAGAAATCAGAGTGCACTGTGTTTTCCATGCTGTCAGTTTGAACACATTTATGTACTGAAAGTAGTAAGTGTAAGTGCAGCAGTACGCACTTTAGGACACAGCATGAGTGTATTGCAGAGTTGTGTGTTTTTCCAGCTCTGGGCTCTGCTTTCGTCAGGTCTCAGAGTCTTTCCCATGGCAGCAGAGCGACACACATGTTGCTTATAAATGCCACATGTTGCTGCGGCGTAGTTGCAGCACATCTTGTTTTTCAGAGTGCATGACAGAGCGTGCTGCTTTAGATCCGATCCAACAACAGTCCAAGAGTTTTGAAGCTCTGCATCCAGAGTGATGAGGATGAAACTTTACGGGCTGCCTCTCTGAGCAGCCATTAAAAGGCGTTTTGAAGCTGATCTTTGTCATCGCCTGCCTGCTGGATGAGACAGAAACAATCAGTCCCAAACAAACATGCTGATCCAATGGGGCCGGGCTCTGAGGAGGAGTCCTCCAAGCCACAATCTGAACTGATTCATCACTTCTCCCTTTATTTATGGGGCTAAACTCTTCACTCCTGCTGTCGATCATCCCGTCTGTGAGGTCAGCACATGGGCCTGATTTGTGAACCGGCGTTGGGCAACTCAGGCGAAGCTGAGGCAGTGAATCACTCTCTGACACCTCAGCGTCTCAGCGTGTTTTTCTGTGAGCCCAACAATCTGCTCGCTCTGCACGGAGCTGATTAAAAACTGTATCGTGAGGCGGAAACATCATAAACACACTGATGTTAAACTTCACATTTAAAGTCTGTTTCATTAAATAATAGCCAGGATAACGTCAACTACCACCAACTGGAAACGAATGAAAAAAAGTTATATGGGAAAAAGAGACATCCTGACTTTATTTTTGTTAAAGAGTTTCAGAAACCTGGGATGCGTTGCCTTAAAAATATATCTTTTTTTTTTTTTTCTTTCTATATCAGGAGCTGCCCATTTAAAAGTATTTCATGTTTTATTATCAGGCAGTAACACACATCTTTAAGTTTTTGCTTTTTCAGCTTCATGTAAAGATAAGTCCTGCAGAAAATAAAGTGTCATTAATCACTGAAACACCTACAAACACTACAACTGATCATCGACTGTCAAATGGATTTGTATTATGTCTTCTTAAGTTACCACAAAGTTTTTTTCAGCATGAACCATAGTTGATAACAGCCTTCAAGACTCTTCAGTTTCACTTCCAGAGGTTGTAACAAACACACTGTACGTTGGACTCTGTATAATTTGAAATGAGCTGACCAAGAGTTACATTTATGGAAACCATGACAAATTTTCCTAAATGAAGAGTGTGTAAAAAAATGTTGGTTTCATGGTGAACTGTGAGGCAGAAATTAAACTTTTTATTCTTTTGAGTGTGTCTGTGTGACTTTAAAAAGTGAACCTGCCTCATTCTGGAGTTTTGAAGCTGTGAGTTTGGAGCGCTCGTGCTGATGTCTGATAAACTTCAGCTGAACAGAGACTTAAAAGAGACGTTAGAGTGGAGGATCAGCTGTGGGACCAGTTTGTCTTCCCGTCTGGCTCCTCACCAACCTTTAAGAAATGTCAAGTGGCTCGTGCAGCTGAGGGATACTCTCACGTCTCTGAGTCTGTGCCGTACTTTAGGCCATTCAGGAGCTCCATGAGAATATCAGAGGTTTCTGAGAGGGCAGCGGGTTCCTCACAGGCCGCCTTCTGCTGATGGAGGGGGACATTTCTGAGACCTGGATCTGGATTTATGGAAAGAACTGTCAGACAGGCTGCTGAAAAGGCCAGAGGCCAGACTGAGTCGAGGATTTAGTGTCTCCAACCAATGTGACGACATGATTTTAAGGTTAACGGTCAACCCTCAACACAGCATGTACAGGATAGAGAAATGTGACGCGGCTTTCAGACGGTCTTAGTTGTTTCAAACATTCATAGGAGTGAGAGTCAGATCCAGAATATAGTCCTTGCAGATGAACCCATTATTTATAAAAACCTGAACTCAAACAGCATGAAGACATTTACAGAGTCACTCCAGCTTGGATAATTGTATTTGTTGCATTTTATTTGAATGAGATTAATATTGGAGAAAGTGAAAGTACAGAATACTGTTGTTTCGGATTATGTGTGGTTTTTTATTTTTACTAAAAATAATACTCTTTCCGGTCATTTCTTTTACCAATTATTTGACATTTCAGGCCACTCCATCTGAATTTCAGGGGACAACAAATACAGTCCAGACCCCCAAGTTAAAAAACATTGGGTTAAAGGGAGGGAGGATTGGGGGCGCGGCCTCTCTCTGGTAATTGAATAATAAGTTATTTTAAATGTTAGTATAACAGCACTCAGTTTGTTCGCACTCAGAGTGAGTTCACAATAAATCTCTGACTCTCTGACTTAAATACCGTCCTGTTTTTATTGAAACGCTGACTTCTGTAACTGCGTATGTCTTCTCATATCCGTGAACTTTCCCATGAAACCCTGGGAGCGATGTCGTCTCTGCGTACCAGCCTTGGCACGGGTTTTGTCCAGCGGCCTGGAGTGACAACAAAATCACATCTCACTCTCTCAGAGCAGCGTGTGGATACAGAGATGCTCCCTGCCCACTTTCCCACCACATCGCCTTCCACCAGGGAAAATCTGACCCATGTGAGGATTTCAGAGCCAGACAGGATAATCTGACATGCTCTAAGATGACACTGCCGCTCCACGTTCCACCTCGCTCTCCCTCTCTCCCTCCCGTCTCCAGTCAGGGTGCCGAGCTAGCACAAATGAGACACACTTTGAAAAATAAGCTGCTCATTTGGGACTGAGTGGATTCAGATGGTTGGCCGCTGCTCAAAGGCATAGTGAAAGAGGGGGCGGGTGGGTCAGCTTATTATTTCAGGGGATACAAGGCGCTGATGTTCTCCTTCAGATGGTGTTTCTTCATCAAAAGGCCACAAGAATCTGGGCCTGCATCCACACTCTTACTCTTCATCCCTACAGCCAACATCCTCATCCTCTGGTCCTGCAGTCAGACCCTTGACCCTAGCCTCATAGAGCATCATAGATTTACAGATCCTAAATCATCAATGTATTCATTCTTTGTAAGTTTTTCCTTACAAGTTTGACTATTTTCAGATTCTGGATGGATTATGCCCCTTTTTTGTCATTAAATGGAACAGTGAAACACATGTTTTAATTACTGTTTCCTTTCACGGTGATTATTCTTCCTTGAATAAAACCATTTGTAAAGACTAAACCCCTCGCTCAGAATGGGTATAATCTGGCCCAGGCCACTTTACTCCAGGGTATCTCTTTTGCCAAGAACACTTTATACCCCAGATAAAATGTGGTAGGGGGTATGAACCAAACTGGTTGTGTATGCAGCAGTGTTTCCCCTTTTTTCATGGTCAACCACACATTGTTCGCATTGTACAAGGATTGAGCTGTTAGCAGCCCATACCATGTCAGTGCTAGTTGGTGCTAGGCCTGACGTGCCCGTGTGAGCTAAAGTGAAGGAGGCAGGACAATGTGGTGGTACTGTTGTGTGAGCTAGTAAGCAACAACATCGACCTGTCTTTCCATTCATCGCTATGAGGAATGTTAGATCTGTCTCCAATAGGATGAACCAGCTAACGGCACTAACCCAACACCAGAGAGAAAACCAGAGGACAGAGTAGCATCATGCTCATTACAGAGACATGGGTAATGGAGCTTACATCAGACACAACACCACATTGGAAGAGTTTCACCTGCAGTGAGCAGACAGAACAGACTAGTGCAGAGCTCCAGTTCAGTCCTGGACCTTGTGGAGGTGGAGGCTGACAAGAGAATTATGGACAAGCTGTCATATCTGATGGGCTTTTCTAGTTAATTCATTACTAAATACATTTCTACATCTACTCTTCTAAGCGCTGTTCAGCAGCTGCTTCTTTGTTGTTCTTTTTGAGTGGACACTTATTATATTTATATATTTTGTGAGGAACTTTTTCTCTTTTCATTTTCTTGTATCGCTGCTGTGACTGTAAATTTCCCCTTGTGGAATGAATAAAGGAGTATCTTATCTTACCCTATCTTATAATTTTGCCTGTTACACTGGTTTAACGTCACAGTGGAATTCAAAAAGTGCTAGAAAAAAGAAAGAAAGAAAAAAACGGCAGAATAGATGAAGGTATGTTGAGTCTACAGGGGTACCTGAGCCCACTCAGGCTCCCATATCTTCTAATTTCTAATTAAGGTCCTTACCAATGTATGGGAAAAATCCAACATATCACCAAACACTGAACAACACTCAGAGGGTCTGAGGCAGGCAGGAGGGGAGTCAATGAGGTTGAGACTGAGGACTCAGGGTCTGTTTCCCACAGTGAGTCCGCCTGGCTCTTGATGGGTTTTGGTTTTGATCCATCAGCGTCCAGAAGACGGTTACGTTCTGGAAAACAGCTGCAGAGAGATTTTTGTTTTCTATCACAGGCCAACATCAGACTGAACTTGTTTGTCATTAGAAAAACAGGCTCTAAGGTTGCACAGATCTCTCCAGATGAAGTCACTCTGGAAAAAGCTGAGACTCAGCAGACTGACCTATAAAACCTTTCACCTCCAACAAGCTCAGCCGCAAACCTCAGACAGTAGGTCCAGCTTTCAGGATCCCTGAAGACAGAGTGATGCAGGGGGTGTGGAGATGGTTCCTGCCGTGGTGTTAGGAGGTCGGTGTTAACCTGCACACAGACACCACTTCAAACCCTGAACAAAACCCTGGGTGAGCCCTGCCCACAGGAGACATGCTGAACATCCACAGTTAGAATTGGTGCACAATTCCGACCCATGTCTCCTGTGTGTGTGTGTGCGTGCGTGTGTGTGTGTGTGTGTTAGGTAACTGTAACTGTTTCTTGTGGATTTCCTGAACTCGCTGAGGTGTGAACACTTCGTCCTCTGCTGTCCTGAACGCACACAGCAACTCTGAAGTGCTCACAAACCGTCAGAGAGAAAAAGGGAGAGTAAAGAAATGACGTTTAGTTCGTCAAAACAAGAAAACGATGTGTTGTTGGTCCAGAGAAAGAAAAACAGAAAAGGCATTTCTCACAGAGTAGATGACTCAGTTGTATTTTTTGGGAACTGAGACTAATGACAGCAGGATTAATGGACTTCACTTCCAGGAACAACTGTGTAAAAGTTCATTTGTGCAAACGGGGCAACAAAGTTTAGAGACTCACTTTAAGACAAGCTGGGCCTGCTGAATGAGCTGTGTTTAATGCCAAACTTCAGCCTCTTTTCAGGGTTCAGCTGCAGCACCAAACAAACACAACTGTCAGAGACATTTCATCAAAGTGTAACATTAGGTTCTGAAACTTTTGACCAAATAAAGTTCAGAATGATCCAAACAAGCAAAATCAACCTGCAGTAGAATTCAGACCTGAGCTCTCAGTTCAGCCCCTTTATCAAACCCAAACTCTGGAGGATTGGGTCCACACTCTGTTTCCATCTTTAGAAAGTTCACTTTCTCCACTGAAGGAGAGATTTGTTTATGATAGCCAACAGATTCGCCAAGAGTCAAACCTCAGCAAACGTTTTCCTGCTGAAGTCACACGAGATTGATGAACATGAAGAGCGACAGGGGGAGAAAACAGCTCCAACTGTTCACTAAGTCTGAGGTTCTGACTTCTCAACCTCACGTCTAACAGCCAAACAGAGAGACAGATCTGAATAAGAGTGAGGAGGATGAAATAAATTCATAATCCTGTTATAGTTCAGGTTATTTACTCACTGAGCACCTCTGATTGCTCCTGCACTGTTCTCACACTTGTCATCCATCACTCACTCTCTCTCTCTCTCTCTCTCTCTCTCTCTCTCCTCTCCTCCCCGTATGCAAACTGGCCTGACCACAACAGTCGAGAGAGCACACATGATTAAATGGTACACAGGGACCAGGAGAAATAGCTGTGGTCGGTGGCTTGGCCAGAGGCCGAGAGCTGAGGCAGGGGGACAGACACGCTTTTAATCACAGAGGGAGATAATGGCTGCCATACGCCACCACCACCGCCACCGCCACGGACTTTGTTTTTCCCACAATCCACCAGACATAATCTAACAGACAGGACGCAACCCAACAGACAACACACAATTCAATAGACAGAACACAAACCAGCAGACAGAATACAACGCACAAAAAACTATCAACATACAGAAAACAATCCAATAGACACACAGAACACAGAGAACAATCTGTCATAGAACACAACAAAAAACAACAAAATCTAACAGACAGAGCCAGGGCTTCGAACCAGAATTTTTCTCCAATTGTTTGGTTCTCAACAGAAACAATACTTTAACGTTTTTGGTTTGAGTTGAGTCCACCCAAAGTTCTTGAACCGGTTAGAACCAAAAAAATGTATTTCTGAACCAGTTAATATTGTTCCATGTTAGCCACAGGTGTAACAAAGTCACCTTTAAATGGGGTTTCAGCTAACACTACAGTTCATTTGGCCTGTGCCTTATCAGGGGATTGTATCAAGGGAAATTTGACACTGACCATGAGGGCAGATCTCCTTATTTAACAGACAGAACACACTCTAATAGACAGAACACACTCTAACAGACTACAATCTAACAGACAAGACACAGTCTGCTATCTCTAATGTATCTCTAAAGCAGATGAATCAGGGCTTTGACACTACAGAGCTGTTGATGTTAATATTACATTTTGAGCTGACAGCCAGTGAACTAACATAGTGTTCAACCCTCAGCATCTATGATGCAGATTGTACAGACACACTGAATCTACAGTGTATTGTGTGAGACAGAAATAAGATTATCATAGGAACATTGATCCCTATTAGTTTATGTTTACCATACAATAAGGTCATGCAACTATCTCAACCTGTAAATATGAAAAAAAAAAGTCTTCTCAGTACAGTCTGAGGATGTAACAGAAGTTTGAGAATACTATACAGACACTGGTTCCTGTTGCTCTGCCCCCTGATGTCTTCACGTTTCATTCTCACACCTCGTCCTGCTAACTGTCCTCAGGAATGAGCTCCAAATGCTTTTCCACTGACTCTGGCAAATTCTCCTTGAGGGAAAACTTAAATAAGTCTCTGCTAACAGCTTTCATCATGAAAGTTAACACTGCTGTTGTCACTGTGCTCTGATTCCACTAAAAACAGACTTTTCAGTCAACATGTGGGTGGCTCTGAAACCAAACCCGCTCTGAGCCCGGCCTCAGCGAGCAGCTGCTTCATGTTACAGCAGCACTAACAGGCCGACAGACGGCAGCCATTGTTTGAATACTGAGAAACCACATCACAGACAGCAGACTGCAGCACGGGGCAGGACTCACAACTCTCACACATACAGCTCTCACATGTACAGCTCTCATACAAACAGCCCTCTTACAGCTCTCAAACCTACAGCCCTTGTACATACAGCCTCAAAGCACCTATTATGCAAACACCTTTAATACATTAAGCCTCATTGAGCTCTCATACAGTTCTCAGTCACATCTCAAGTAGCTCTGTTACAACTCTCAGGAAGCCTTTTACAGCTCTTATTCCTACAGCTTCGCGAAAACTCTTACACTTGCTGCCCACAAGCAGGTCTCATACATGCAAGTCTCATACAGCTCTCATACATACAGCTCTGTGTGATTGTCTCTGTCACAGCTACCAACATGTTGACCTCCATCTGTGAAACTCTCCTCCCTTCTGATCTAGTTCATTTTCAATCCATTCTTCACATCTGAGGACTCTCTAGGTGGATGAACTGAAGCTGCTCCATCTGAGGAAGAAAAAAGAAGAATTTGAGAACTCACATCAGACACATTTTCAAGTTCACACTGTTATCATTCAGTCATTCTTCAGCGTTGCTGCTCACAACAGGAACACCTGATACACCTGATTCACCAGATTCAGCTGCCAGGAATGAGCAATAGTATCCATGAGCTATATGATGTGAAAGCTCCACTTCAGCATCAGAATCTGTCTTTGAGTCATCTCACAGAGAAAAACAAAAAATTGATCCACAACACACTCATGACCTTTCATCTGATTGTGGCTCATAATTAAACCAATGAAACATTTTCTTTTAGAGATAAGACAAACCCACTTTGACTTCAGTTTTTGCTTTTTTTTTTGCTTGAACCATTTAGCCTGAAGATTTTAGCCCATTGATTAACTTAAGACCTTAGCTGATATTATTCACACTGAAGAGGCTCTACTCTAACTTGAAGCATACCTTAAAAGTATCATTCCATCACACACATACACTCACACACACACTCAGCAGGTTGATTCTGCGTCCTGTCTGGCTGCAGTAACCCTCTCGTATCTCTTTCCTGGCACTGCGGCCCTAGGTGCTGGCTGCCAGGCGGACTGGCAGGGCCCCTAAAAGCTGGGGCCTGAAGCATCTTTTAGCGTTTACAGGAATGTGTCAGCGGTAATCTCTTGGCGGCCATCTTTGTAAATGCGGAGCGACAGAGTAATGAAAGCATTGTGATGCTGTGTGGCAGAGAGAGCCAGCTCTAATTGTGTCTATTTAAAGCAGCTGTTTTCCTGGCCGTCTGACTCGCTGTGGATTCATCTCCTGTGACTTCATTGGTCGTTCTGGGTGTCGCTTTATTACAAACTCGCCGTCGGTGTTTCAGTGAGCAGAGGTGGCCGGGCCCGAGCTTTAATCACGCTTCGAGCCGCCCACAGAGGTTGTTTGGTTTCAATTAGGTCAGAGCGACTTGGCTTTCTGCGCTGCTGGATAATCTGTCCCACGTCCCGCGGTCTTTCACAGCCGCTGCCAGCCTGCATCGCCACAGCGGCGCATGAAATCAAATTTGAGCGCTGACCCCTCTGGAAACAGGGAGCTGCTGAAAGGGGGCCTTAATGGGAGATCTGAGGGTGGGCGTCGTGTTTTCACCCTCTGCGAGCCCCTGAGAGTGGATTTAGGGAGCTGTGTCTGCAGCGGCGTGGAGCAGGCTGGTGGGGGACGTGCGTGGCCCCGGCGTGCCTCGAGCTTTCTGCTCAGATCGCTGTAATCCAGCTCTGAACGGGCGCCAGACTCTGGCTGCTGTGTGGAGAACATGAGAAGGTCTGTGCTGCTGTGGCTGTGAGAACGAGTCTAAACCGAGACTTGGTCCATCAAACTCTACCTGACCTTTCTTTGGGTCAGCACACCTGTCCAGGGTCAAAGGTCAGCAGCTAGACCTTCATCTAACACTGCGCTGTGATTGGTGGCTGTTTCTCTGGCTGGTCTCAGGCCACTGGTCCAGGTTTCTCACCGTGTTGTTTCCGGGCCAGAGGCTCCTCAAAGAGCACAGGTCAATCGATCGTTTTGATTCATGTCTTCATCCAATCACAGATCAGAGGTGGCCTGTGACATCACAAAAGGTCGAAGTGTGTTTCATGTCCAGAGTTCAGTCGTTTCAAATCAAACCAGCTGACGTATCTGGACTTTACACACACCACCCTCATTGTTCAGATCATACTTCTGTCCACATGTCAACAAAGATTAAGAGCTTCACATGTTTGACTCTCATCAAATCATTCAAACTGGTGAACAGCACGTTGAGAAAATCTCAAATACGAGAGAGTGTCCAAACAATGTACTGTACAAGGGCAGGGAATATAAAGCAACTAAACCTCAAAAAAGGTAACAGAGGTTTTTTTCTACCCATGAAAAATACACAATTAAAGAGAATAAAAGAATGAACTGGACCCTGTGTTAATTTACCAGAGTTATCCTCTGTCATGTTCAAAAAAGATTTAGAGAAATTTTCAAGATTAATCTCATAAATAAACAAGACTAAAAGTCATTAATTTATGATAAGAAAGTAATACATTTATAAGAATTAAGTAAAAAAATTCATAGACTTACAAAAATAAAGTCATTGACTTACAAGAATAAATTCATGGATTTACAAGAATAAAGTTACAGATTATAATTTAAATTCATGATGCTAATCTTAAAAATGTACTTCTTATTGTCTTATATGGCCCTAATCCTCTGTCGTAATCAGTCTTGTGTGTGAGGATGAAGATCAGAGTATAAAGTGGTGTGTCTGTCCGTTAGATGTCCGTATCTTTGGGCTCATCAGGGGAGTTTAAAGGTCTGATCCTCGTTCTACTATCAGACCACAGAGAGCAGCATGTTTCACAGAAAGCAGCTCTGGGAAAACCTCTCATAAAACCAATTATTTTCTCTCAGCACTGATTCTGGTTTATTCTGATTTAAAAACATGTTGGAGCTCATGTTCTGTACATTTTATGACACGTGAAGTAAGTATGATTGCAGAGACGTGTTCCATCTAAAGCTAAGACTTACAGGCTCTGTGCAGCCCCAGAAGAGCCCCTGAAGAGCTGCAGGATTGAAGCCTGGGCCTGATCGCGGCTCCCACCGTGTCATTAGGGGCAGGAGGAGAGGACCCCGTGAAAGCTCCGCCAAAAATCTCCTTGAAGACGGAGGGAAAGAAAGGCGAGGGTATTGATCCGTCTGTCCACGGATACGATACTTAAGCCCTGGTACTGAGAGCCGGAGAGCCCCTGGATCCATATCTCAAAGACTTTAATCCTGGCCCCTCTTACAGCTGGATTGGCCTTCACCTTAACCTCCCGACAACTGCTCCAGCAGATCAGCCATGGAAATTTTATTCTTCTCACAAGCGTCTCCCCTCCCCCTCCTCCTCCTCCTCCTCGTCTACAGCGGTCTGCGGTTATTAGCAGGGCCGCCCCGCGTTCCCAGCCGAATTAGAAGTGAGAGGTGAATTAATACCTGATCCTGGTTTTCATCATTTTCTGAAAAAAAAAAAAAAAAAAGTTCTTATCCTCCTTTTCTTCTCGGTAAAGTTTGAGAAGAAACTCAGGGAGAAGCTGGCATACATTACAGGTGAGCCGGTCCTGTAAGAGCTGTCATCAAGTGCTCTCTTCATCCGTCTGATGAGGTGAGAGGGAAAGAAGCACTCAAGTGTCAGGCTCTCACTTCCTCTATACATGGACCAACACACACACACTCATCTTACCACAACACTCACACACACACTCACGCTGTGAGGATGCATGTAAATCAGTCCTGAACCAGCCTGCACCTATGTTTTAATTTGTTTTCATAGACCAATCAGAACATGTCATATTTTCGATCATTGTCTATATTAAAAGGTGATGTATAATGAACAGGTTGTAATGCTGAAAAGGTGAGACCTGACAAGCTCAAACACACACACTTTAAACTGACAATCAGCAGAGAAGGAGCTTCCTTTGGACTAAATACATTTGCAGGCTACTTACAGGAACTCCATGTATGTTACATTACATTTGAGTGTGTGTGGTGAGTCTGTAAACACTAAGTCCCACAGAAGCTTCTCTCCATCCTCCTTTGTCCACACACAGTAAGTTTACACGCTGCTTCAGAAAAAAAGACTATGAGCTTATTCAGACTAAGATCAGACTATTCAGTTTATGTAAACAGCTTAGTCAGACTGAGAACAGATTGAGCACGAAAACAACTTGACTGCAATTGGACTGTGTTCAGTGTGAGCCAAAGGGGAAGTAGATGACCATGATAATAGGGTCACTGTGCTATATCAAAAAGACGTTAGATATTTTTGACAAGATCTCTACCTCTATTCTGCATGTTTTTCTCCACTGAGACTTTTCTATTGAGCTAAGACCTTATTTTGACTGCTGCGTGAATGTAGATGTACTGAGTATTTCTCCTGTAACTGTGCTGTTGTGTGATAAACATCAGAGCAACATTAGTGGGTTTATTGGATTTAAGGAACATTAATTTCGCTCACAAGTTAGAAGAGACTTCAAACAGTCTGTATTTATATCATTATCATTTAAAAAAAAACACACATTTTATTAAAAACAGGAGAGCTGGAGAGAAACCAGGTCTTTTTTTTTGTAACACATCTGAATCCTTCACACTCACATTTAACATCTGATCTTCAACAATGTTAGCTCATTTCTCAGACAGACAAACACACACACACACACACTCAAAGCTCCTGTGCTGTGTATTGAGTGGTCTCCGACAGATGCTGGTGGAGTCCTGAGTGTGAGGAAGTCTGTTAGGGTCAGTGGAGCGGGATGGACAAACAGAGTGTTCAAATATGGATCAGATTAATCTCCACAGTCAAAGCCAGAGCCACCCACAGCCTGCAGCAGCAATGCTTTACTTACATTATATTTCCAGTAACTTAACTACACATTGTATTTACTTTTGTTTTGATATGAGGTGAGTAAGGGTGTATCGATCTCTATAACAGCAGCAGGAGCAAACATAGGTGACAGTCTGAGTGTCAGACACAAACAGTTTATTATTTATGACTCTGACCTGGAGAATAAATAACACTCTGACTCCCTCTGTGTGTGTGTGTGTGTGTGTGTGTGTGTCTCTGTCTCTCTTTCTCTCTCTCTCTGTCGCTGTTCTGCAGACAAACTCATCAGTCACCCCCAGCCCGCTCTGAAATATTCTTATGACCCCTCTTTCGTTCTCCCTGATGAAAACTGATGCCCTGTGAGGTCATCATTAGTAGACGGAGGGTCAGCTCCTCAGCCGTACGAGCGTGAAACTTGAACGTGACCCTGAAGTGATGCTGTGGGAGGTCAGAGGTCAAGCGTGCAGCTTTGGAGCCTCCTCGTGGTGCTCTGTGCGCTCTGACCTCTTTCAGTTGGAGGAGCTGCAGATGGCCGAGCCAGCCAGCCAGCACACATCCCTCCCATCATGCACCCTGTCAGCGCTCATTACCTCATGAGTGAGCTTAATGTGACCCTGAGATCATTCTTTAGACTCTAATTAGCTCCTTTGTTTGCACACATGTTGAGAGTCCTCTGATGGGTGATCTGTATGGAGGATTCCTGCAGAAACATGCTTCAGTCAGTAAACCATGGACCCAGCTCTGTGTTTATCTGAGCATGCTCAGTGTGGGTGCTCATCAGAATGGGTACAGGGTCAGTACCAGGGCTAAGATAGAGAACGTGTCCCTTGTGTAAATACAATCAAAGTTGCGAACTCAAACTGTTCTAAAACAGACCGAGGAGTCAAGTTGGAGCCACATCATTATGTCAATGTAAAACGTTAGTTCATCACTGCATACGGTACATTCAGAGTTTCTCCTTGGATTCTCCCAGCCTTTGATGTGCTGTGGTCGCTGGGAGCCGGTGTAACACTGTTTACATTGTTGCTATCTTCATACAAATAGTGCTAAAAGTGCTATGTCAGGCACTGGTCTAGCACTAGCACCAGTTTGGTCAAAAATCGGTATCCAAGGGGGTAAAATCTCTCATTCTGTGCCTATCTTTCTGTAAATGTTCACACGGGTTCAGGGTGACAGTTGCTGGTCTCCAGATTCACCCTGACTGATTCAGTATTGTCTGCAGGAGGTTTCAGGAGGCTTCTGGTTTACACTCAGAGATCTCTCATGAACCCTTTGAGCAGAAAAAGTCTGAACCTTCTCATTTAAACCTTTTTTAAGGTGAACTAACTTCAGGTGTGTACCTTTGCTCCTGCTCTTTGTCTGGTTGAGCTTCCGGTGGCAATGGAGTGAGCTCGTAGAGTCATCTCTCACAGCACAGGATTAACATCCATCTGAGGGGCCGGTGGGGGAAAGTCATGTTCAAAGACACCTGGATCAATGTGTGTTAATAAATCCTGCCTGATACAGCCAGCGGCCGCTTCCTCCGTACATACTAATGTCCCCGTACAGCCCCTTCATCCTGCCGCCGCTCCTCCGCGCCGTCTGTTAAACGTCCTTCACCGTCTTCTCTTTCTACACCACTTTAGATGCTTTTATTGTTCTCACAGGACATTAGACCCCGACAATCACAGATATATGGATCGATACTTTGTGATACGAAGACGATTGTGTTGTGACCGAGGATCGACTGGGCTCCAAGGTGAGACGTCTGAAACACTTTCTGCTGTCCTTCAGTCATGTGACCGTCAGAGAGGTCGGTACAGAGGGGACAGTGCAGACGATTACAGGGAAATATTTTCATCCCTTCAACTCATTAACGGAGATAAAATCATTAGAGTTTCTATCATCAGAGAGGGATTTCAGCTTGCCTTCAGTGGACAGGAAAATAACCCTGAAACAGGCAGAGACCAGAGTCTCCTGGTGAGGTGGAGGGGAAGATGTGTGTGTGTGTGTGTGTGTGTGTGTTTGTGTGTGTGTCATGTTGAGTGTCTGTGGTCAAATTTTAAAGCATTGTATCCTCTGTTTCCTCTCTGTGTCTGTGTAACTGTGCGTGTCCAAACACCCCCCACCGAGATGGCTACATGTTTGCATCTGTTTACATGTGTGTGTGTGTGTGTGTGAGAGAGAGAGCGAGAGAGATACACCCACAGGCTATAAGTCCCCTCTCTACTGCCCCCCTCCTTCCCCCATATTGCCATCCAGACGTGACCCCTGGTGACCCAAGCACTGCACATGGAAATAGGATGTTAGGGTGAATATGCATGGGTGTGTGTGTGGGTGTGTGTCTGAACATGGGGGGGAAGTCTGGATGGAGGGGGTTAAATTGCGGTGCATATGCTGAGGCTGGGAAAAGGCCTGAGGCTCTCTCTCGCTCTTCTCTCTCTCTCTCTCTCTCTCTCTCTCTCTCTCTCTCTCTCTCTTCAGGCTTAGTGTCTCTCGCCCCGCCGCAGACACAACAAATGAACATTCATCATCAGCTGTCGTCCTCGGGCTCAGACCAGGTGACCGTGTGACAGCAGCTCCGTTCCCTGCAGGGTGCATGTGAAGAGGAGGTGAAGCTGGGGGGCGGAGGGGTAGAGGTGCTGGTTCAAACCTGAACGGAGGGGAGGGTTAGATCACGGTACTTTCTCTTGTGGACAGTGACAGGGATCCTCTGAGCAGGGCAGCAGCATGGAGGCTCCACTCTCATATGGACCTTCATGTCAAGTCCTCGTAGAAGCTCAGAAAGACAAACTGAACATGAAGGAGAAGAAGACTGAGTCCTCCCAATACATTGAGCATCATTAGATTGTGTTTGATGGAACCAAGGAGCTGAAAGAGGTTAAGAAAGTCATTGAATCTCTTATAAATCCTGTGCAGCAGCCTGCTTCCTTGCGACACTTCTCTCCAAAACATATCTCTTTATTTTTTTTATTTCATCTGAGCTCTAAGTTCAGCTCCATGAATCCGTCCTCATGTGTCACTCTCTCTCTTCCATCTGAAGCACTGACTCTCAAACTGCTCTGATGATATTCAGAGTCCTGCAGCTCTGCACAGTTTGCTCCGGTTTCCATCTGACTGTCACTGAGATGAGCTGTTAGCATCTGCACTCTGAGCTGCATAGAGCTGAGCTGTGAGCTCTCATCCTGACAGAGATAAACTCAACCCACAAACACAATGAGCTGATGGAGAGAGGAAAGTCCTACTTTTACATTCAGGAGGTGATTCATGACGGTGAGACGGATTTCATACTCTGTGTGCTGTGAGAGTCACATAAGCCACACATCCAGGAAAATGTCTTTTTTCAAGATATTTAAGAAATGACCACTGAACTGCTTGTAACAAGTAATAATTCTGCAAATGGGGTAAGAAAAAAGTTCCTTGTACAAAGTCATTATTCTAATTTCAAGGAACTTGACAAACGTGTTCTCACCCCACTGGCAGGTTTGTTTTTCTTGTTTCAAGTAATCCAGAGGTCATTTTTGTCATTTGATATCTTGAAATAAGACATTTTTTGGTGAATGTGGCCCATATCAAGTCTAAAAAGATATTTTTTGCTAAAATAAGACAGAGACACTGGCTTAGATTTCAGTTTTGCAGTGAAGACACAGAGTGGGCGCTGACATGCAGTAAAGAGGCCACAAGTTGGGGTTTACACTTGGACCAACTACATTAGGGCTAACCTCATGGGCCATGTGACGTAACCACTAGAGGAACACCAGGAATATCATGACAGAAATGTTGTGCATGTACAGAAAAGTAGAGACAGAATGGTGAATGGACCAGAGCGAATTAGCTCGGGGCCGCTGGTCCTTGAAGTCAGGACAACCCAACTATCCCCTCATGAAGAGTTGACATAACTCCGTCTTTTATCAATGCAAACAACAACTACAGGAGAGATGTGACTCTTTATCTCTGACTAAACCAACTTCAGGTGACAGAAACAGAGAGCTGAGCACTGCTTGAACCAGAGAGAGAGAGAGAGAGAGAGAGAGAGAGAGAGTGTGTTATGTCTGAGAAGTTAAAAAAGCCCAGCAACATACCTACAGACACACACACACACACACACACACACACTCAGTGACTCTTGTGTCTTAATCATCAAACTGAAATAATATCAGTTTCAGGGAGTGTGGACCCCTGCCTGAGGCTTTGATAGGTGAGAGCGTCTGCTTCAGCATCTCCAGACCAGAGCTCAGGGGAATTCTCACCCACCGCGACACACACACACATGTACATACACACCGTCACAGTCACACTCACAGCAGAGGAGGAGAGTGTGAGCGGAGCAGCGAGCACAGAGAAGAAAAGGAGTGTGGAGCGAGTATGGAGATCTGTGAGGAGAAGGCGTGAGACTGAGCCGGCTCCCCTATTGTTTTCTCATTAGTGAGCCGAGTGTGTGAGTCCGGATTCAAGCTGTTTCTGAGCTGCAGCTCCATCAGCATGCTCAGCCTATAGAGGAAAGAAGCTTAGTGCTTATTATTGCAATAACACCTAGCAGGTGAGTTTTGAATATGCATGGAAGGAATATCACACATTTTCACTTTTATTATTATCATTTGCAGCAGAGTTTGGCTCACAGTCACACTCGGAGAGATGTGACATCCAATGAGGATCCAGAAACACTGATAGGGGTCAGGATCACACGTTTCTTTATGCTGAATATATTAGCTGCAGCTCTGAGGTGATACCTGAAAGGTGTTTTACATCTGTCCTCATGTTTCCTCACTCATTTCTCTCATTCTGCTGAGGAGGAAACAGTCAGAGTGATGGTTTGTCTTTCTACTGAGAGTGAGAGGTGAAGTACTCCATTTGATTCTGAGCCAGGCCTTGATTTCTCCTCACTCCAAAATCCTTATACCATCAGATCTTATCTTGAATGGAGAGCTCATTGAGTAAGGGCAAACAGCGAGCTACCCTCTGCCCTCGGTTGCAGTTTTGGTGTCCCCCAGGGTTCTATATTGGAACCACTGTTTAGTCTTCATCTGTATGCAATGAGTCATATATCCCTATGTATGCAGATGACACTGTCATTGATGTTCATGCAGAAACCAAGCAGAAAGCTACAATCAAGTTAAAGACAGCAATAACCTAAGTTGCTGAATGGCTGAAAGACTCATGTCTGCACTTAAATACTAGAGGGAAGGTGTGCAGGATTTTTACCAAAAGGGCAATGGATACCATAACACCTGAATATAAATATGAGATGGCTTCAAATCTTACATTCAAAAACAAATCTAATCAGTACTTATTTCTAATCAATAAAAGCCTCTTTTACAACACTAACATTTGTGTATACAGTCTCCAATCAGACTGGGAAAGTACTGGAAGAGAAATGCCCTTCATCATGGTCAAAGCATTACAAAGCAGAACCTAGTGAGCTGAGATAATCTTTTTGAATCCAAAGATGCCTGTATTATTCATAAGATCCTGCATGGCTTGCCTCATATCACCAGCTCCATAGACTATAGGGTTGAAAATGAACCAACTTGGCTGAAACGGCATGTTTACATAAATGTTTATGAATGTGCATTGTCCCCATATATCTAAACCAGTAAAAATAATAATAATCTTAACTTCAGTGAACTAAACTGATATGACTGGTTCATAAGGTTCCTCTCAAGATACACACCTCAACCTCTGAGGACATATCAGTGTGAGTGTGTGTTCACTGTGTTGAAATCAGGTATATTTAATCTCTGTAGAGCTCCCAGTAGGTCAGCGATACAGACTGACAGACAGGAGGCATCTCAAAGCAGCAGTAGCCTGGACTGGTCACTCTCCCATCAAAGGTTCATGGTTTGATCCCTGTTTGGTTAGGACACAGTTCAGATGTGTCCCATGATGCCTCAGTACATTTATTTGTTGTTACCTGTTATCTCAGTGTGTGTCGTGCTCTCTAACTCCCTCTCTCTCTCCCTCTCTATCACCCTCTCTCTCAGCATTGGCTCGTGTGTTAGCATCATTAGCTGCTGACTGAGTCCATTTGAGGCCATTTAGCACCTCCTGGCAGCTGCCAACACTAATATGAACATACGTGTGTGTGTGTGTGTGTGTGTGTGTGTGTGTGTGTGTGTGTTTTATCACCTCTTTATTGTCAGTGAGTGGACCTCTGGTCTCAGAGCTGCAGGGTCAGATTGTTACAGGTCACATGATGAGGAGCAGGTGCTAAGTGTGTGTGTGTGTGTGTGTGTGTGTGTGTGTGTGTGTGTGTGTGTGTGTGTGTGTGTGTGTGTGTATGTGTATCTGTTTGTGTCAGTGTAACAGTCTATTATCACCTCATGAAGTCAGTACACATAAGACTGAGTTCACCCGAGAGTGAATCTTTTAATTCAGAGGTCAGAGGTTGATTCCTCTAACAGGGATTTGACTACAAGATAAATTCTTCACAACTGGGGCTAACCCTGAAGTTCCCTCAATAAGAAAAAAATCCAGCTTCTGAGTTCAGGCCTCCGTCCATTTACACCTGACTGTCTGCAACTGAGCGTTTACACCTGACTGCTTCTTCTCCTCCCCCTCCTCTCCATCCTCCTCCATCCTCCCTCTCCCCCCTCCCCTTCTCCCTCCCTCTGTCCCGTGAGAGCTGCTGTTGTTTACCATGTAAGAGAGAAATCTTATTTGGGGAGCTTATAGCGAGGCCGAGCGCTCCCTGAGGAGGAGCCTATTACAACAGTAAGAGTGGATTAATTAGAGAGCGTCTCTGCAGAGCGGGGCTGAGAGTGGGGCTGAGAGCCGCTCGGTCAAAGGGGAGGCATTAATCGCCTCTCTTCACACAGGTAACAGGCTCGGCCCCGGGCCCCAGCGGCACAGCCAATTAATAGGGCCGGAGGTACGGGCCCACCCCGCTCCTTTATCGCTGTTAACCCTCCAGACGCAGCACGGAGAGAGAGCAGAGTTTTATTTTCAGCTTTATTAAGGAGGGGGTTTGAGGCCGCACCACCGAGAGTTTATACGGAGAGTAAGAGAGTCTGGCTACTCTACCTGCACACACATACACACACAAACACTTGTAACTGTGTGGTATAAAGTGAGCTATATAAAGCAGAGGGTTTGTTGGTTGGTTTGCTGCTGAGAGCATAAACTCAGTTTCTCTCAGATTAACTCTGAGATCATGGCACTTTTTCACTCTGGAGGATGAACCAGGATCCAGATCTTCACCGTCATGGACTGAGATCATCATACAACATGAAGGACTTTGAAGCCTTACAGGAGTCTAAAGGTGTGCTTTCGGAGGATTTTAGGGTATTCAACCCTGCAGTCAGATGTGTTGGCAGGATTTCTCCTCCTCAACAGCTCAGTGTTCCTCCACCTCTCTCTGCCTGGAGCTCCACAAATGTCAGCTGTGAACCCTCAGCTTGTTGCTCCTCTCTGGGGGTCTGTGGGCCCTCCCTGTGCCCCCCCTCAGACAGCCGCAGGTTCGCACAGCTCGCCCCTCTCCTCCGAGCCTCCAAATGCCATCATACAGCAGCTCAGCCTGGGGGCCGGAGCAGCTCAAGAAGACTGGAAAAGGATGGAGAGGAGAGGGTAGAGGGGTACCCAGGGGCCTCACTGACTCTAAGAAATGAGGGACCAGAGATGTTACCTTCTTCATAGACCAGTGAATCCAGCACTGAACCAAAATCTGTGAACAACAGAGCTCCCTCTGATTTTTCTTCTTTAGACTTAATTTTCATCACAGCAGGTTATATCTGACTCGTCCAGCTGTGTGTAAGGGACTGTGAGGACTTCCTAAGTGATCTTGAAAATGTCTTGTATCTAGATACATGCCTGATCATAGTCCACAATTTAAATTGAGGTTATCAGCACTAAAAAAGGTTAATTCTAAATGTTAGTTCCTAGCCTCCTGATGGGGGCGGATGGGTCTGATTGGGCCAGATTGATATGACAGCCCTGGAGTTGCCCTTTTGCTCTTTGCCTCTCTCTCTCTTTCTGCTGCTGCTCCTCTGTTTCTGGTTGCAAACCTTCTTATTTCTATATGTAAATAAACACATTTGTGTTAATCATTGCAGACTATGTGTGGCCTCCCTCTTTTGTCTCATGCTTTTGAGCCACGCTGTGACACTGATGGCACACCAAAGTTTAGCAGTGAGAAGAGAGATTCGTGTTTTTCTCTGCTGAAAACTATTTCTCGTATTTATTTAGTAATAATAGTACACACTAGAGCTGGACTGTCTGACAGAAAAGGGACAAAAGAGCAGAAGAAAAGCTTAAACACGGGCTAAAACTACAAAAACAGGTTGTAGGCTGCTAAAGCAAGCTACAATATAAAGGCTAAAACATGGGTTGAAAGCTAACATACAAGCCAAAAGCTATAGCCTAAAGCACTGGCTTAAGGCTAAAGGCTTATAGGAATGAATTTATACTCTCTTCTGATATGAATTTATGTCTGATATATGTCATAAGGTACAAAAATCTAATGCTAAATTTGAAGAATACAGTGTTCTTGTCATGCTAAATAAAGGGTGTGTAATATTTTTTGTTGCTGAGTTTTGTCACAACCACCAATGTACCCACTAAAGTTAGGGCCTTAGCCCCCGATTTTTCCAAATCTTAGAAACCCCCCTAGACGTAGAGTGAGCCATATTCAGCTGGCAGGTCCCACAGCTCCACTCTGACATTTTCTCTTAATCATGATGCTCTGAGGAGTCACTCAGAGAGCAGAGGCTGGACATCAACATGTTAACTATTCTGGTCTGACATAAAGAGAGGGAGAGCAGGAGAGACACAATGTTAAGCAAAATGTGTTTCTTCTTCAATACAAGAAATGAAGACGAGGGTGTTCAAACATTCTGATCACTGTCTGTAATAATGTGTAAACTGTCATTAATCACCCAGCACACTGAGCATGTGCAGACTGCACAGTTATGACGGAGAGGAGCTGTCTTCAGCAGGCTCGTTGCCAGGTCCTGTCACCACCGGGCCAATGGATGAGCAGGGGCCACTCCAATCAATCAGCCATGTGTGTGTGTGTGTGTGTGTGTGTGTGTGTGTGTGTGCGCTCCTGCTGCAGGTAAGGGCTGCTGTGAGGTGACCGGCTCTGTCAGGCCCCCCGGCCCCGCCAAGAAGCTGTCCCTGCATCTCAATAAGATGCCTATTAATAGGAGGAGAGTTTATCAGGCTGCTGTCTTCACAGGGATGGAGAAACTATTGAAACACACACTGAGGATGGATGTTTTTAGAGAAGAGCCTGATTTATTGATAATGACACGTACAGAGCTTTAAGATGTGCAGAAATATGCACAAACATGTCAGAGAGTGAGAGTGAAAGAGAGAGGGAGGGAGAAACTCCAACCAAGAGGTTTCTGTGATGCCCTACAAATGATCTCCTGCTTTGTCAAAGTCAAATGTTGGCAGGTATGGTGACGACATAGGAGGATGGTCAGAAGGAAGGTTATCTGATGGACCTGGGAGGTTGAATATTTGTTCATTGAGTTGAACTCAGATGATGAAACTTCACAAACAGGAAGAAGCTGTAGGTTTCCAGCTGAATACTCTGGAATAGTGAGATGAAGTTGTATCAGACTGAACCCGTCCAGAAGTGTGTGATGAATAATTTGAGAGACTTTGTGCTGGGCGTCTGGCTGACCCAGAACAGACTCGTTCAGGACGGTTTGGGCTGTGCTTGGCAGCGGGGCAGCCCAGTTGTTTATGTAAATCAGATCATAAAGTAGTGCGGAGAGTTTAAACATGGAGTCTGATCCTGGGAGCTTTAGCAGATCTCTGAGCTCCAGGAGAACGTGTCTGGCTGGCAGAGGAAGCCTAAAATAAGTTCTCGGAGATCAGTCAGTGAAAGCAGAGCTCCCTGATGGGCCTGAATCAGAGCGAACAGGGTCTGCAGACTAATCTGGATGTTTTTCATATGAAAGACTTTGAGAAGTCTTGGTCTGGGGCTTCCTCTAATTCCCACAAACACGCCGGTCTGAACCCCTCGGCTGCCCGGTCGGGGCCTCTGAGGTCCCTAGGAAGCTGCTGCCCGGAGCCAAACGACACGTTCAAACAGAATTCTTCCTCCTTGATCAAAGCCAGCCCCGTCCCACTGGCCAAAATATTCTGTTACATGCTGACCCATCGGCTGATGAGCAAACACGAGCAGCTCAGCTCGGGCTGTTGACTTCTGAGAGTGAATAAAGTCTGCTCTGATCTCAACACTTTACTGTTGGCCTGGACCAAAGTTTGCTCCAATAACTCAACATGTCGGGATTCAGCACACTCTCTCAGATCATCTGTCTGAGCTTCAGCATCAACAGACTCTTAGTTTGAATCTGCTCTTTAAGACACAATTGTAGGATGGAGTCAGCCCACCATTAGCTGAGTGTTTTAAGACAGGCTGACTGGATTAACCTGACTCTAAAGGGGACAGAAACCGGACCTTGGAACCACAAAGAGAATCATCAGATCCCTTTAATGATAATCCATCATCCACATGTTCATCTCTGTGTGTGTGATAACTGATAAAGCAGACATTATGTTTGATTTGATGGGTATAGTTTCAGTTTCTCCATTTTTGGGTTCCTGCTATACATACTGTCTTTTTGAATGGGTGTGTGTGTGGTTTCTCCTGTTTCTGCATACAACCTCTAGTTGACGTTCCAGGAACTGCAGTTTCAAATGCAAGAAAACAATGGAAGACACTGGGGACACAGAAAAACACTGGCAACTCTGGAAACAGTGGAAAAAGGAAAACACTAGAAACACAAGAAACACCGAAAAATGTACAATTAAGGCACAAATTTGTGTGTACGCACTGTTTGGAAATTATGCTTAATGTAATTTAGATCAGGGGAACACGTGGGATGCTCCAAAAAGTGAGTTTATTCCTCTGGAAAAAGAAGTCCTTTGCCAAACGGCCATTGTGAACTGCAGAGCTGTCCTGTTGACAAACCCAGTCATTATGCACACTGACCAGGGTCCTCAGTCATGAAGGAGGCCCCCCCCAACATCTCCACTCCACAGAGTAATTTTCACCTTATTGTTGTATTGAATTAATTGCTTTCTTTTTGTCTCACTCCCATTCCTTGTTTTGGCACTTTGAAACTACTTAGAAACTTTTTAAGATCCATCGGTGAAAAATGGAAATTTGAGCAATTTTTCAAATGGTCAGTGAATTTTAAACAGGCGTGTATTTAAGCTTAACACATTGCTCCACATTATAAATAATCAGACACACCAACACTTGACCCTACTCTGAAATGATGCTCAGTCATTAAGAGACATGAGATTACCTGGACTGGACAGCTGGATTTTAAGTTACAGTTCAGAAGAATCAGTTCATTGCTTTGATGGTGTGTTCAGGAGCGTAAATCTAGACTCTGTGGCTTTAATGTGAAGGATCTTTGTCTCTGCGTGTTCAGGAAGGACTCAGAGGTTTAAACAGACAGCTCACTCTCTGCTCTGACTCTAATCTGAGCTCCTGTTCACTCGGCCTGTCACCAAACAACCATCAATCGCTCTCATGTGACGACTCTGGCCTCAAGTTTAGCCCCACTTCCTCCCAAACAAGAGAGCGCCATCGGCTCGCTGCTGGGACAGAGTGACCAGAGCAAAGTCAATCAGCAGGCCGAGGCAGCGAGGGAGGGGTGGATGGAGGGATGGAGGAATGGGCAGGCAGATGGCTGACAGGGAGGCTACAGGTTTGTTCAGCGTTGTTGTTCTCTTGTTGTTGTTGTTGTTGTCATCGTTGTGTATCAGGTGGCGTCGGAGCGGCGTGGCTTCCAGGACCTGACCGCCGAACACAGACGTCAGTCAGTGGACACTCAGAGCGATGGAGGACGGCTCGGAGGGACAGGACAGCAGACGACGGGATGGACTCTGACCTTCCCCCCATCCGTTTAATCCCCCCCTCCAAAAACAGCACAGAGGCCGAGTTTCAGCGAGGATCTGAGCCCCCAGAGCGCCACACGGAGAAGCATCTTTGTCCTTCAGACAGAAACAAACAGCACACGGACTTAGAGAGGGACAGAGCAGCTGACATGCTCTGATACAACTGATAATACATCAACACAGACATTTCACAGAGGATAGACACAGCCACCCTCTGCAGGACAGGTTGATTCAAGGGTTAATCAACCCATACAGACACCAACAGACACCAACAGACACCAACAAACAGACACCAACAGACAGATATCAGCAGACGGATACAAACAGACACAAACAGACGAACACCAACAGACAGACACCAACAGACGGACACCAATGGAAGGACACCTGCAGATACATACGAACAGACACTGACAGACAGACCAATACCAGCAAACAGACAGCGACAGACCAAGTGGTGTCAAAAAAAGACAGATCCAGAAAAACAGTAGCAGGCAGATGGACATTGGCAGATGGAAAGCTACAAACAGAAGGTGACATGTAGACACCAGAGTACAGACAGACACAGACAGATGGACGGCAACAGACAGACATCATCAGACAGACGGTGACAGACAAATAGCGACAGACAGCTGCAGACAAATAGACAGACGCCTAAAACTCATAGATCTTTGTGGCAGACATTGAGGACATGTAACAGACTCGTGGGCAGGAGAAGGACCATCCTCTTAGTCAGAACAGCTCAGATGTGACCCACAGTCAGGGCTCTCTGGGGTTAAAGTCTCCAACCCTGGATCCAGGCTGCCTCCACAGTCCCAGGCCTGGTGGGCTGCGTCTAATGGGATCCAGATTGGGGCAAGTGTCACAGAGGAATTTCACAGAGAAAGCAAGCAGGCTGGCTTCATCTGCTGCCAAATCCTGCAGCTCAGCAGAGTCAGCAGAACTCTGCAGACACCAGAGCCACGTCCAAACCCAGCCCTGGTTCTGCTGAACGGGGTGGTCCTGATCTCCCCCCCGAGCCTCTGATCAGGTCTTTCAAGAACCGCACCCACAGCGGGATCAGGATCCACATGCGCTGAGAGCAGAGTCCTGCATGTGTGGGATAAAAACAGAGACCCTAGAGGAGAAACCTGGTTTATTCTTCAGCATTGAAGGAGTCAGAGTGAGTCTGATAATATAACTTGTGCACAGGAACAACAGGAGTTAGAGTGTGAGAGGAGCTGGGGTCAGAGCTGTGCGTCATTTCATCGATCAGATTAATTACGCCGCCTGAAACATGAGCAGTCAGGCAAACTTTGACACAGAATCATATGAATTCTGAAAGATAAACTTGGATAATTAATCCCCCTCCGTCTTTAACAGAGTGGATATGATGTAAATGTGCCGCTGATTTGATGTATTCCACTTTTTGGGTGAGTTCCTGTCAGTGCTCAAACCGTAAAAGTGATGAAATGACGACAGAAACACGACACAGCGCAGAGAGAACATGACAGCAGTCTGAGTCAGAGGAGGAAACTGGGAGCACTTCCTGCTCGGCCACGTGTTTTAACCTGAGAGGAGAATGAGCCAAACACAGCTTGCTTTAGGAGCAGACATGAGTAATGCTGACTGCCATCTAAACACAGTCCTGTGCAGCGGCATGCACAGACTTTTTGAAAGGCAGGGCTCCAAAGAGGGCACTTCAACACATTTTTTGGCTCTTAAATGCCGCTTTAGTGCATGTCTTGGCATCTGAGAGGGCACTTTAGCAAGAGTTCTGGCACCGGAGAGATTTTTTGCGTATTTTGGCTCCCAAAAGAGCACTTAAACTTATGTTTTGGCTCTTAAGAGGGCACTATTGTGTGTGTTTTGGCTCATGCAAGGGCACTGAAGCAATAGTTTGGGCACCTAAACGGGGACTTTTGTGTAGTTTGGCTCCCAAAAGGGCACTTAAACTACCAAAGGCATACTTTGACACATGTTGTGGATCCCAAGAGGGCCCTGTAATGAATGTTTTGGCACCGGAGGGGGCACTTTGGCAAGCATTTTGGCTCCTGAGATGGCACTTTTGAATAATTTGGCTCCCAAATGTGCAATTTAGTACCTTTTTTGCTCCTAAAAAGACACTTAAACCTGTGTTTTGGCTCCCAGGAGGTGACAACATTCTATATAGTTACAACCAAAAAAATCAAAAAACAGTGAAAAAAACTGTTGATGTGGAACAGCCAAAAAACTGACAATCTCTGTAGTTTGCATGCCAGACCTGTAGGAGGGTAATTACCAGTAGGAGCTGTTTACACAATAGCGGTTTAGAGTCTGTAGAAGAGGTGAGCTGATCTTCTAGTGTATATATATATATATATATATATATATATATATATATATATATATATATATGTGTATATACTGAACTCTTTTTTCACTGATTACAGGTAGTCCACCATTGTTATAGTTATTGCTGTTGTCCCGGCCGCACATGATCATGCCATACCATGCCACACCATGTCACATAGAAAATGTAGAGCATGATATTAGCATTTCCACTGAAAACCCCGGCCTGCAGTTCATACAGCAACTGTATAAGGGTGTTTAAGAAAGATTCTACTCTGGCTCTGGACAACAGAGGAACAATATATCTGTGGACATGTGATGCACAAAGCAGAGTAAATATATTCTGAGTAGTCATAGATACGTCCTGATGCTGTTTTCCTCTTCAGTCTGGTGGTAAATCAGCTGATGCAGGGGATGGAGGTGATGTTACACATACAGTATCAGCTGTGAATGGATGTTTTCTGATGACCTCTCCTCCAGGCCTCCCCCTCTCCCCCTCTCTCTGATGTTTTGATATGTTTGATATAATAACCAGTTCTTCTGTTATGAAGCGCTCATCACTGCTGAAGCCTCCAACCCTGAAATAATGAAAACAAACTGTGACATGAAGCCATCGTCTCCTCCTCTCACTGACTGCAGCTAATTATATCCTCAGTCCTCTTTGTCCTCTTTAAAAGCTTAACTACATCAATGATCCCGCATAAGTGTGTGTGTGAGTGAGTGTGTGTGTGTGTGTGTGTGTGAGTGTGTGTGCTCACTCCAGAGCCTCTTAATAAAGCATCAGTTAAAAAGTGAATGGATCAATTAGCCAATTTATGCTGCTAATCTCTGGCAGCGCCCACCTTTTTGAAGCCGCCAACAAAGTGACTGAAAACATTGTTAATGCATCCAAAAAATAAAAGGGCTTGTTTCTGCCTCCGCTCCCCCATGATTTGTAATCATTTGCTTCTCATTGAGGAGATGGAAGGCAGCCGGGGCTCTCCGGCGCTGGCAGTCGGCATGAAAGCACTTCGCCACCAACTTTTCCCCCAAATATCTCCTCTCTGGAATCAGCTAAATGGCTATTAGGCCGGAGCGCTGCCAACTCGCTTCGTAATCACAAGGAAGGAGAGGTGCGAGTTTGGATGGGCTCTGAGTGTGACAGCTGTGTGTATTTGCTTTGGCACGTGTGCTCCGTGTGTGTGTGTGTGTGTGTGTGTGTGTAGCAGCCATTAGACTGTAATCTGAGGGCTCTGTGGGGAGGCGAGCCATACGTGCTACAGAATGTGAAATGAGAGGAAAATGTGCCCAAGCTTAGTTTGTATATGAACGCTGCAGAGCCACACGTTGGAGTGAGGAGGCCTCAGAGTGTTTCTTTAAATATCAACACATACACACATACACACACATACACACGTACATAAAGACACAGGGTTTCATCTTCATATTTCATACAGAAAACATCTGAAGCTACATTAGTGATAGAAAAGCTTCTCTTCGAATCAAGTTTATTCTTTTATTCTTAAATATTTCTGCTCAGGAGGGGTCTCTCTTTTGTTCTAACTCACTCCTAACAAGCTGGCAAAAAGTGTGTGAGTGTGTGTGGCTGAGCGGCCTGTTGAACATGTGGGCAAACATTAAAGCTCTGAATTCAAAGTTAATTTTTCCAGACATGATTATTAAAACCTGTGCCAGTGTGTGCATGGAAGTGTGTGTGTGTGTGTGTGTCTGTGTGGATACATGTGTGTGTGTGTGTGGATACATGTGTGTATGTGGCCTTTCTGAGAGCTCCCATGTGTGCTCTGCAAACCATGATAATGGGCCATGTGCATGTGTGTTGAATTGGCAGCAGTCTAAAAACATGGAGTTGATGTTGAAGTGTAATAAACTGCAGTTCCTGGAGTGTCCACCGGAGACTGCCTGCGGAAACAGCAGAAACCACATACACACCCCTTCAAAGAGCCGATCTTTACAGCAGAAATAAACATGTTTACAGCCTGGTTAAAGACATGGTTTCAGTCTGAGTAAATCATGTCTTTATCAGCACACTGAATGGAGCGGGGAGGGGAGATTATTTTTTTCAGTCTGTGAGTAAAGCTTACTGTACCTAACCTAACCTTTATTAAAACAGATAAATTAACCATTGACAATAAAGGTTAAATAAAGTAAATAAAAGAGTAAATGAGCAGACAGTCTCTGTCACTTTAAACTCCTCTGGCATCTTCCACAATCAGCCTTGTATCTTCTCTGTGATTGGCTGAGGATGGGGATCCTGAGATTTTAACTTGAAACACCCCTCCACGGATAAATCTGCGTTTTGACATGGACTCAATTATCGGGGGGGAGCTAATCCCAGAGACCTTTCTAACCCGGGATGTTCTGCAGGGCTGGGAATAACGGCGCCGCCGAGCTCTGAAATCAAAGACAGGTAATTAAAATCATAATGGTCCTGGTTAAGATGATTATCGTCGGGCTCCAGATAAGGAAACCTCCAGCAGATTTCCTCCGTTTGAAATATTTATGGAGCAGGATTAGTCCGCGGGGCCACAGCCGTGTTAAAAGGTTTAAGAATTCAGATCAAGAGATGGAAATAAGCATCTTAACACCAGAAGACGAGATGATGGGGAGACACAGAGGGGGAGTGACCAGGTGTGTGAGTGAGGAGAGGAGCCAGGTGTGTGTGTGAGTGTGTGTGAGGAGGGGAGCCAGGTGTGTGTGTGAGTGAGTGTGTGTGTGGAGGAGCCAGGTGTGTGTCCCTGAGGCCAGGGCTCAGGTTTGTAGAGAGAGGAGGCTGTGGGGTAGAGATCTGATTGTTACGCTGCAGGACGGTCACATGAACAGACACGGAGCTTAAGATAAACTCACTGTACATGTTTCTCTTCCACAGCTAGAGAGCACATCGATAAAGAGTGAAATGTTTCCAAAGATGATCACAATGATTGTTTCAAACACATGGGCCTCATCATTTCATACAAACAGATCGCCTAGGGACCAGGGAAACACAGTTTAGTTTGTGTACTCTAAAAGAGGCTGTTTCTGCCTTATTGTGTGTGTGCGTGTGTGTGTGCGTGTGTGTCTGTGTGTGTGTTGGGGGGATCACAGAAACTGACTGCAAACTGACGGCTGTGTTTTTGTGGACCATTCCCCACCAAAAGAGCCAGTGAGAGTATTTTAACACCTACCTCAGGCCTGTCTGATCTCTGTCTCACACACACACACACACACACACTTCACACACACTTGTCCCCCTCCCCACAGGTCCTCATCAGGCCTCTGGTGGTTTCAGTCTGCATCTGGGCCTGATGCCAGATCCCTCTCAGGCCTGCTGGAGTGGGCCGTGCTCACCCTGAAACCATCCCTCCTGATCTGCAGGGAGGAGGATAGAAATAGAAGGGGCGGGGGGCTCAGGGGGACAGATGTCTTTGACTTTATAGACCACCTCCATGATGATCCATGGTCTGTCAATCACAGCGTCAGTCAGTCAGTCCAGCTGTGAAGGGTCTGGGTGGAGACGAGCAGTTTGACTCTCAGCTGCAAAATGATTCATGCAAAATATTCTCTGAGACAGAGTAAAGAGGAACGTACAGACATCTGAGACATCTACAGGACTGACAGACATCTACATGACGAACTGACATATACAGGACTTGGATACATCTGAGGAACTCACAGACATCTTAGACATCTACACAGATGACAGAGATCTAACCCCCCATTCACATTTGAAGCATCAGCGCTGCAGACTACGTTGCACTTAGCCTCCACTCTTTTCAATCAGAGCATTCACACAGCTTGCGCTGCCGAATGCCTGTGCTGTAAGCCACTAATGGCAGCTCGTGGCTGTTTCGCTGTGAGTTTGCTTTTGCTGGTGTGCGCTGCAGAGGCTCTGCAGAGCAGGTCATGTCAAACGGGAAAACAGACACGAAAAATGAACGGAGCATTCGGTCATTTCAAAATGTAACACATTCTTGCTCCTGATCTCAAATTTCATCCTTGTAAATCAAAATTGCAACACTCTCAGTGGCACAGAGTTAAAAGTCATCAACAGGTCAGAGACCCAGAAGTAATTTGACTTCATGGACAAGACAAAGTTTGTTTTGAAAGAGGAAAACCTCCATAGGATTCAATGTGACACAACGCATCTTTTCTACTAGGCCACCAACAGAAAAGAGGAGGTATGGAATGACATCTCTGAAGTTTGGGGAGTGCCAATACATTAAAATTCCTCGGGAGCATGTGTTTTTCCTGTGATCTTATGATCTGTTATCCAGCTGCTACAGAGTGCGTTGCGCGGCAAGAGACGCTATCAGTGTGAATTGGCGTGCGCCAAAATTGCAGCGCTGACGTTCCGCAGTTTGCATGCCTTAGGTGTGAACTAGGGGTGAGACATCTTTGTCCTGTGACTTCAGCTCCGTCCACTCGTCCTGTGACTTCAGCTCCATCCACACTTTACCTGTCGGGCAGATGTGATCCCGGCTGGATGTGACCGTCACACACACTCTGTCTCTGTGTGACACACAAGACACCAGCATGCCAAGACCTCAACCCCAATTCAACACACACACACACACACACCCACACACACACACACACACACACTGTGGTCCAGGGTCACCTCCCTCCTGAAGTGGTCAGGATCCAGATGGTTCATTTTTCATTTAGACCGGCCTCTTTTTGTCTAAGGACGGGGGCATCCTACTGCTGACAGGAAGAATGTGTGTGTGTGTTGTGTGCACGTGTGAGTTTTTGTGATAAATACACCACTTTGTCACTTTGCATCCAGGGAATAGTTGTCTTGAACAATGAAAAGTGGATCACAAAGAAGATTTGCTCTCCGAGACAACTGTATTCCTTGGTAAGAGTTATGTCTTTACCACAGTGGGTCATGATGCTCATGGGAAACAGTTTTTATTCCAGATGAACAGTGCTAATGCTGACCAGAGGGTTCACTTCAACAAACACCAATCAGGTCGTCCTGGCAGTGTACACGTCATACACACTACCTGTTCAAAAGACGGAGAGGGGGAACCCACAGGCACAGGTCAGCTTTCAGGATCAAGAACCAGAACTAGGGGTTCAGTTCATGATTGGGGTCATTCAGACTGAAATAACCAAACAAAGTTGATCTTTGGTTCAAATCGCTGACAGCAGCACATGCTGCTGCATGGAGAGAATGAGAAATACTTTCTTACAGACTGACGTACAAAACTGTGAGTGGATGGAAAAGTTCTGGGTGAACAGAGTTTGAGTGTTCACACCTGAGAATGGACTAAGAGTGAAGTTTGGGAACACACCTTCAGACCATGAACCTGACACACTCTGACACACACTCTAAGACAGCCTCTGTGAGAAAATGTAGATCTTTAACCTGAATAGAAGCTTCTACATCCTCTCTTTTTACCTTCCCCTGTCCCTATCTCTCTCCACCCTTCTCTGTCTTCCTCTTTCAGCCTCTCCCCCTCTTTCTCTCTCTGTCTTATTCTCCCTCTCCTCACACTCTGTCTCTCCGGTCCAGATGGCACGGCGTCTTGCAGTCATAATTCGGTGGTAATCCCTGCTGCACATGCTGCCCTCGCTCTGCTAAACACTCGTCCTTTTGTCTCCTGGACTCCCTCTATTGGAGCTGCTTTACAGAGGGAACTGGGGGCCTGCAGAGCTGGACGGGGTTCATACTGTACAGCCTGATGTCTGCAGCTCAGAGATGCTGCTGTGGTTATAGGACAGAGGAAACATGCCTGTTGCCTTAAAGCGCGGTTTACCTGCGGTCACAACAGCCACACGAGCTGGACTTTATGTCTGAAGTGTGCCCAAGCACGGCACGCTTGGCCAGTGTGACCATGCCCTTAATGTGCACAAGCAGAGCTGAATATGACGTCAGCATTTCCACTGAAAACCCTGGCGTGCCATTTACATGGCAACGGCAGAAAAGGCGTTTCAGAAAATTTCCACTCCGGAGGTTGCTTCAAATTGGGGCAGCCAAAATGCTGCTTCAGTGTAAACGGAGGGCAAAAACACAACAATAGTTTTGCGTTTCACCTTAAAACTGTTGTTGTGTAAACAGGACCATGGTTAAAACATGGAGACCTCCATCTTTGGGCGTCATGACACTTATACAGAGAGCTGTACAGGCCAATACTGAGTCAACTGATGGAAAGGTGAATGCAGGGCAACAGATGTATACAGCACACGGTTCCATATCTAAAAAGTTAACTGAACACAGGGTTGAACAGGTGCATTGTGGGTAATGTAGGCATGTTGTACAGCTTTGACCGGATTGACTCCAACAGCCTCTGAGCAGGATGAGAGTCAGACTCAAGTGAAAGTGTGCAGGTGTCTTAGTTGGTTAATGATGAATTGAAGGTGTGGTGGTGTCTGTGAGTTGAACGTTAGAGGATGACCTCTGTGATGAAGAGTTCTGCAGAGGTCCAGCTGTTTGTCACTATCCTCCTGCTCCTCCTCCTTGTCTGTCTGAATCCAGATGAAGAACTCGTCTCTTGCTGCTGTTTATCAGACTCCCTCAGAGGAAGATATTCTTACAAGCCAGAGAAAAAAACAAGTTTGAGGCCAGAGAAAGTATTTTGTAAGCAAATATTTCTGAACAAATGATGCTCGGCGTGTCACGGGTGTATTTACGAGGAGGCTGTGTGGCTCTAATTAAAAATGTGAAAGGGTTAGCAGCCCGCCGCTCGCTGCCAGCTCCTGGCAGCTCTCCTGTCAGCCAGCCAGCTGTTTAGTCCTGCCCTGAATTATTGCCAGACCCACCGCCAGGCATTGTGGGATTGGCAGGGCCGGGCGGAGAGCTATTGTGTTCAGCCACTGAAGGAGAGAGAGAGGAAGCGTTCCTCTCCTCCTCTCAGCCTCAGACTGACTGAGCGAGCTGAGCTGCTGCTGATGTGCAGAAANTTGTATATGAACGCTGCAGAGCCACACGTTGGAGTGAGGAGGCCTCAGAGTGTTTCTTTAAATATCAACACATACACACATACACACACATACACACGTACATAAAGACACAGGGTTTCATCTTCATATTTCATACAGAAAACATCTGAAGCTACATTAGTGATAGAAAAGCTTCTCTTTGAATCAAGTTTATTCTTAAATATTTCTGCTCAGGAGGGGTCTCCCTTTTGTTCTAACTCACTCCTAACAAGCTGGCAAAAAGTGTGTGAGTGTGTGTGGCTGAGTGGCCTGTTGAACATGTGGGCAAACATTAAAGCTCTGAATTCAAAGTTAATTTTTCCAGACATGATTATTAAAACCTGTGCTAGTGTGTGCATGGAAGTGTGTGTGTGTGTGTGTCTGTGTGTGTGGATACATGTGTTTATGTGGCCGTTCTAAGAGCTCCCATGTGTGCTCTGCAAACCATGATAATGGGCCATGCGCATGTGTGTGTTGAATTGGCAGCAGTCTAAAAACATGGAGTTGATGTTGAAGTGTTATAAATTGCAGTTCCTGGAGTGTCCACCAGAGACTGCCTGCAGAAACAGCAGAAACCACATACACACCCCTTCAAAGAGCCGATCTTTACAGCAGAAATAAACATGTTTACAGCCTGGTTAAAGACATGGTTTCAGTCTGAGTAAATCATGTCTTTATCAGCACACTGAATGGAGCAGGGAGGGGATTATTTTTTTCAGTCTGTGAGTAAAGCTCACTGTACCTAACCTAACCTTTATTAAAACAGATAAATTAACCATTGAAAATAAAGGTTAAATAAAGTAAATAAAAGAGTAAATGAGCAGACAGTCTCTGTCATTTTAAACTCCTCCGGCATCTTCCACAATCAGCCTTGTATCTTCTCTGTGATTGGCTGAGGATGGGGATCCTGAGATTTTAACTTGAAACACCCCTCCACGGATAAATCTGCGTTTTGACATGGACTCAATTATCGGGGGGGAGCTAATCCCAGAGACCTTTCTAACCCGGGATGTTCTGCAGGGCTTGGAATAACGGTGCCGCCGAGCTCTGAAATCAAAGACAGGTAATTAAAATCATAATGGTCCTGGTTAAGATGATTATCGTCGGGCTCCAGATAAGGAAACCTCCAGCAGATTTCCTCCGTTTGAAATATTTATGGAGCAGGATTAGTCCGCGGGGCCACAGCCGTGTTAAAAGGTTTAAGAATTCAGATCAAGAGATGGAAATAAGCATCTTAACACCAGAAGACGAGATGATGGGGAGACACAGAGGGGGAGTGACCAGGTGTGTGAGTGAGGAGAGGAGCCAGGTGTGTGTGTGAGTGTGTGTGAGGAGGGGAGCCAGGTGTGTGAGTGAGTGTGTGTGTGTGTGTGTGTGTGTGGAGGAGCCAGGTGTGTGTCCCTGAGGCCAGGGCTCAGGTTTGTAGAGAGAGGAGGCTGTGGGGTAGAGATCTGAGTGTTATGCTGCAGGACGGTCACATGAACAGACACGGAGCTTAAGATAAACTCACTGTACATGTTTCTCTTCCACAGCTAGAGAGCACATTGATAAAGAGTGAAATGTTTCCAAAGATGATCACAACGATTGTTTCAAACACATGGGCCTCATCATTTCATACAAACAGATCGCCTAGGGACCAGGGAAAACACAGTTTAGTTTGTGTACTCTAAAAGAGGCTGTTGCTGCCTTATTGTGTGTGTGAGTGTGTGTGTGTGTGCGTGTGTGTCTGTGTGTGTGTTGGGGGGATCACAGAAACTGACTGCAAACTGACGGCTGTGTTTTTGTGGACCATTCCCCACCAAAAGAGCCAGTGAGAGTATTTTAACACCTACCTCAGGCCTGTCTGATCTCTGTCTCACACACACACACACACACACACACACACACTTCACACACACTTGTCCCCCTCCCCACAGGTCCTCATCAGGCCTCTGGTGGTTTCAGTCTGCATCTGGGCCTGATGCCAGATCCCTCTCAGGCCTGTTGGAGTGGGCCGTGCTCACCCTGAAACCATCCCTCCTGATCTGCAGGGAGGAGGATAGAAATAGAAGGGGCGGGGGGCTCAGGGGGACAGATGTCTTTGACTTTATAGACCACCTCCATGATGATCCACGGTCTGTCAATCACAGCGTCAGTCAGTCCAGCTGTGAAGGGTCTGAGTGGAGACGAGCAGTTTGACTCTCAGCTGCAAAATGATTCATGCAAAATATTCTCTGAGACAGAGTAAAGAGGAACGTACAGACATCTGAGACATCTACAGGACTGACAGACATCTACATGATGAACTGACATACACAGGACTTGGATACATCTGAGGAACTCACAGACATCTTAGACATCTACACAGATGACAGAGATCTAACCCCCCATTCACATTTGAAGCATCAGCGCTACAGACTACGTTGCACTTAGCCTCCACTCTTTTCAATCAGAGCATTCACACAGCTTGCGCTGCCGAATGCCTGTGCTGTAAGCCACTAATGGCAGCTCGTGGCTGTTTTGCTGAGAGTTTGCTTTTGCTGGTGCGCTCTGCAGAAGCTCTGCAGAGCAGGTTGTGTCAAATGGGAAAACAGACACGAAAAATGAACGGAGCATTCGGTCATTTCAAAATGTAACACATTCTTGCTCCTGATCTCAAATTTCATCCTTGTAAATCAAAGTTGCAACACTCTCAGTGGCACAGAGTTAAAAGTCATCAACAGGTCAGAGACCCAGAAGTAATTTGACTTCATGGACAAGACAAAGTTTATTTTGAAAGAGGAAAACCTCCATAGGATTCAATGTGACACAACGCATCTTTTCTACTAGGCCACCAACAGAAAAGAGGAGGTATGGAATGACATCTCTGAAGTTTGGGGAGTGCCAATACATTAAAATTCCTCGGGAGCATGTGTTTTTCCTGTGATCTTATGATCTGGTATCCAGCTGCTACAGAGTACGTTGCGCGGCAAGAGACGCTATCAGTGTGAATTGGCGTGCGCCAAAATTGCAGCGCTGCCATTCCGCAGTTTGCATGCCTTAGGTGTGAACTAGGGGTGAGACATCTTTGTCCTGTGACTTCAGCTCCGTCCACTCGTCCTGTGACTTCAGCTCCATCCACACTTTACCTGTCGGGCAGATGTGATCCCGGCTGGATGTGACCGTCACACACACTCTGTCTCTGTGTGACACACAAGACAACAGCATGCCAAGACCTCAACCCCTATTCCCCTATTCAACACACACATACACACACACACACACACACACACACACACACACTGTGGTCCAGGGTCACCTCCCTCCTGAAGTGGTCAGGATCCAGATGGTTCATTTTTCATTTAGACCGGCCTCTTTTTGTCTAAGGACGGGGGCATCCTACTGCTAACAGGAAGAATGTGTGTGTGTGTTGTGTGCACGTGTGAGTTTTTGTGATAAATACACCACTTTGTCACTTTGCATCCAGGGAATAGTTGTCTTGAACAATGAAAAGTGGATCACAAAGAAGATTTGCTCTCCGAGACAACTGTATTCCTTGGTAAGAGTTATGTCTTTACCACAGTGGGTCATGATGCTCATGGGAAACAGTTTTTATTCCAGATGAACAGTGCTAATGCTGACCAGAGGGTTCACTTCAACAAACGCCAATCAGGTCGTCCTGGCAGTGTACACGTCATACACACTACCTGTTCAAAAGACGGAGAGGGGGAACCCACAGGCACAGGTCAGCTTTCAGGATCAAGAACCAGAACTAGGGGTTCAGTTCATGATTGGGGTCATTTAGACTGAAATAACCAAACAAAGTTGATCTGTGGTTCAAATCGCTGACAGCAGCACATGCTGCTGGATGGAGAGAATGAGAAATACTTTCTTACAGACTGACGTACAAAACTGTGAGTGGATGGAAAAGTTCTGGGTGAACAGAGTTTGAGTGTTCACACCTGAGAATGGACTAAGAGTGAAGTTTGGAAACACACCTTCAGACCATGAACCTGACACACTCTGACACACATTCTAACACAGCCTCTGTGTGAAAATGTAGGTCTTTAACCTGAGTAGAAGCTTCTACATCCTCTCTTTTTACCTTCCCCTCTCCCTATCTCTCTCCACCCTTCTCTGTCTTCCTCTTTCAGCCTCTCCCCCTCTTTCTCTCTCTGTCTTATTCTCCCTCTCCTCACACTCTGTCTCTCCGGTCCAGATGGCACGGCGTCTTGCAGTCATAATTCGGTGGTAATCCCTGCTGCACATGCTGCCCTCGCTCTGCTAAACACTCGTCCTTTTGTCTCCCGGACTCCCTCTATTGGAGCTGCTTTACAGAGGGAACTGGGGGCCTGCAGAGCTGGACGGGGTTCATACTGTACAGCCTGATGTCTGCAGCTCAGAGATGCTGTTGTGGTTATAGGACAGAGGAAACATGCCTGTTGCCTTAAAGCGCGGTTTACCTGCGGTCACAACAGCCACACGAGCTGGACTTTACGTCTGAAGTGTGCCCAAGCACGGCACGCTTGGCCAGTGTGACCATGCCCTTAATGTGCACAAGCAGAGCTGAATATGACGTCAGCATTTCCACTGAAAACCCTGGCGTGCCATTTACATGGCAACGGCAGAAAAGGCGTTTCAGAAAAATTCCACTCTGGAGGTTGCTTCAAATTGGGGCAGCCAAAATGCTGCTTCAGTGTAAACGGAGGGCAAAAACACAACAATAGTTTTGCGTTTCACCTTAAAACTGTTGTTGTGTAAACAGGTCCATGGTTAAAACATGGAAACCTCCATCTTTGGGCATCATGACACTTATACAGAGAGCTGTACAGGCCAATACTGAGTCAACTGATGGAAAGGTGAATGCAGGGCAACAGATGTATACAGCACACGGTTCCATATCTAAAAAGTTAACTGAACACGGTTGAACAGGTGCATTGTGGGTAATGTAGGCATGTTGTACAGCTTTGACCGGATTGACTCCAACAGCCTCTGAGCAGAATGAGAGTCAGATTCAAGTGAAAGTGTGCAGGTGTCTTAGTTGGTTAATGATGAATTGAAGGTGTGGTGGTGTCTGTGAGCTGAACGTTAGAGGATGACCTCTGTGATGAAGAGTTCCGGAGAGGTCCAGCTGTTTGTCACTATCCTCCTGCTCCTCCTCCTTGTCTGTCTGAATCCAGATGAAGAACTCGTCTCTAGCTGCTGTTTATCAGACTCCCTCAGAGGAAGATATTCTTACAAGCCAGAGAAAAAAACAAGTTTGAGGCCAGAGAAAGTATTTTGTAAGCAAATATTTCTGAACAAATGATGCTCGGCGTGTCACGGGTGTATTTACGAGGAGGCTGTGTGGCTCTAATTAAAAATGTGAAAGGGTTAGCAGCCCGCCGCTCGCTGCCAGCTCCTGGCAGCTCTCCTGTCAGCCAGCCAGCTGTTTAGTCCTGCCCTGAATTATTGCCAGACCCACCGCCAGGCATTGTGGGATTGGCAGGGCCGGGCGGAGAGCTATTGTGTTCAGCCACTGAAGGAGAGAGAGAGGAAGCGTTCCTCTCCTCCTCTCAGCCTCAGACTGACTGAGCGAGCTGAGCTGCTGCTGATGTGCAGAAAACAAACCTCAAACTTCAGTCTAACACTCCCTGCTACTCTCTCTGCTACTGTCTGTTCACATCATGAGTTTGTCCATGTTCAGTGCGTTAAGGTGAAGAGTGTGTTCATGTAAAGAGAGTGAGTCATGATTTCTCTGGGTGGTAAATTCCCTATAAAAGAGTTTACAGATCAGCTTGATCAGGCAGAAAAACAAACAAACAAAAAATGATTCAGATATAGATTCTAAGATAGAGGGCAGTATTTATAAAACATTTTAAGATATCTAATTCTAAAAATCTATCTGTTCAGTCTCTCTCTGAGGATCCCTGCTGATGGTCTGAGCTGTCATTCAGGAAACCTCTGATGTGTTTCTGACTGCAAAGAAGAGTCCAGGTGGAGAAAGTATTTAGTCGTCATAGTCTGAATGAAGTTATCAAACACTTCAGTGCAGGGCAGTCGTCGTTTTCATCTGCTCGTACAATTATAACATCATCTCTCCTCCCTTTTTTTTAAACATCCAATAACTCTCAATATCCATCTAATTTGTTCTGTTATTTATTTAGCTGTCTGTGCACATTTCTTGTCTGTGATAATGTATCTCTGCATTATTTAATATGTTAAACTAACTTTTTTTTTAAACATTATTTAATAATATACATTCTTCTTGTGATGTTTGCATTTTTACTTTAACACTGTAAATGTCCTCTCTAGGGATGAATCAAGGATGATCTTATATTGGTTGAAGTAGGGTTGTCTTTGTTAAAAATCATCATGTCTCTATAATCAAAGTATCACTTTTTTTATTCTGGTATTTTATATCACATCTTTTCTACATGAATACACCAAATAATGACTGAGATGGTGAAGGTGGAGAAGTTGCAAGGTTTTGAGGAGTCTACATGCTGTAGCAAATGTTCAAAATTCTTGCTGACAGACAGGATGAAACATGTAGGGCAACATGGTGAGAGATGGAGGGATTAATGATGATCAACTTATACTGAAAGTATAAGTTCTCAAAGTTTGAACTTGAAACTAAGATTCAAACAAAGGTCAGAGATCAGAGGTGTGTGTATGTCTTTGACCACTTACACCTGATGTTGGTAATCATCGTTCACACATCTCTGTTATCTTCCTCCTCTCCTCCTCCTCTGTCTCCTTAGCTTTGTGTTTGTGTGTGTGTGTGTGTGTGTGTGTGTGTGTCCTCAGTCTCTGAACGGATCTTTTGAGTCTCGGATTCTGTGTTGCTGAAAACCAGGAGCTCAAAGTGACACCGACAGCAACCAGACAACAAAGACCCCCTCCTTCTCCACATCTTCCTCTACCTCCTCTTCTTCCTCCTCTCTCTTCCTCTTCCTCCAAACTGATGCATTTGTTTGTTCTCCTTTTGTTTTGCTCCGGAGGCGCTCTCTCTCCCTCCTCCTCTTGTTTTCTTCCTCTTGCGGCCAAAAGCTCATAATCATTTCAGAGGTCCTTTAAATATATAATAAGAGCCCTGCATTGTGATAAACAACATGTCAGGGGGAGAACATCAGCTCACACAAACACACACGCGTGCACACACACAGATCCTCTCTGAGGGTTTATTTCTAATAAACAGACGTAAAAAAGGTCATTTGCGTGTTTTGTCTAACTCTGAATGGTGTGAAGAAGGGGTGAGAGGTGAAAACCTGTGGAGGTTGTGGTTCTGATTAAAGCCCTTGACTGTGATCATAACTCCTCTGAGGAGTGTGTGTCCTGTTTTTGGATTTTGGTACAAAACTCTTAACCTCCTGAGACCTAAGCTTTTGTCTGATGTGAATCTTTCATTCCTCACTGCTGTTTGGGAACAGTCGGAACTAACAGATATGGCCAAACCTTGTCTCTGTGCAGGAAGTTTGGATATAAGTGTTATATGTTCAATTAAAAGTCAAAGTATGGATCAAATGTGAAAATAAAGAGATAAGAAATATAATTATGGGTCAAAAATACCAAAGGCAGAGATTTGAAATGTCAAAATTAGGAGATAAACAGTCATCACTATGGATTTGTTGTGTATATAAGTTATAAACCATTTTAAATCGAAAGAACAAAAGTCAAAATGAGGACATTAAAAGACAAAAAAGAGAAGAAAAAGTCAAACTGTCAGGGAAAAAGTAAAAAGTATGGACAGAACATCCAATGTTAAATAGACAAATGCATAATTATGGATTAAATATTTTAAAATAAGGAGATACATAGCCACAAGTATGGACTTGTAATGTAAATATGCGATTAATCTTGTAAAATGAGAGAATAGAAGCCAAATTGAGGAAATTAAAAGTAAAAATAAGATTGGAAGAAGTCAAATTGTGAAGACAAAAGTCAAAAGTGTGGACAGAATGTCATTTTTAAAAGTTAAAAATAAATATTTATAATAAAAAAAATGAAAATAAACAGATAAAAAGGTCACACGTTTGATTTTGCAGTCAAAATAAGATAAATCATTTTAAATCAAAATAGGAAAAGTCAAACTGAGGACCTTCAAATCAAATTAGGGAAAGAAAAAATAAAACTGTGATGGACTAAAGCCCAAAAGTATGGAGAGGATGTCAAATTTAAGAGTTAGAAATATAAAATTAAGGTTTAAAAATTCAAAATAAGGAGGTTTAAAAAGTATGAAAATTTGAGATATATTGTACAAGTGTGGATTAAAAATCAAAGTAAAAAAATAAATGGTTTTTGATCCAAAGACAAAAAAATCAAAATGAGGACATTTAAAGTTTGTATAAGAAAATGAAAAGTCATGAGTACGATTGTCTTCATTAACATGGATGTAACGTTGAAACATGACCAGTGTAAAAAAAGCAGTTTTAAAAAAATGTAGAATCAAGGCACTGAAGGGCAAAAATGTGATGTCCACATTTAGGTACACAGGGTCTTAAGATGTTAAGGGTTCATTTTTTAGACTGAGGTGTGTCTTTGTGTCAGGGCCCATAGAGGATGCAGAAAGTTCTGGTTATTTGCTTTTGGGTTATTAAAGGTCTGAGCAGAGAGGAGAGATTTTTTTTTAGGGGGAGTTTTATTTCTTTAGACGGTGATTTGAACTTTAAATAAAAATGCTTGTGATATAACTTGAAGCTACACAGGAAAAGAATCAGAATGTGAGTTAATTTGATAAATAATAATGTGTCTCAGGGTTTTATCTGTCTGCAGTCCTTTTCCAGTTATGTTGCAGTAATCCTCTCCCACGATTAGCCCATCCAGCTCGTGCAGCTTGAGTTCAGACGCCTGCCGGGTGTCAGCCTCCGTCTCAGTGCTCAGCTTTGCTCTGACTGATATTCTGAAGCCGATGACACTGTTTGCATGTAAACACGCTGCAGAGGAGAGAGCAGCTTCTCCCCACACAAAGATGCTGTTTGCAGGAAATAGAGACGCTCACCCCTGGCTCTGCTCCTCCACATAAATCTTTTAGCATGTGCCTCTTGGCTAAATGACTTTGTAGAGACAAAATTTAACCTCCACCCCGCCCTGCAAGCTGTTAGAGAGAGGGAGAGAGAAAAAGAGAGAGAGCAGGGGAAACAAATGGAAGAGGATTTCTTCTATGGGGAGATGTTTTGTCTTGTGAAGCTATATGCTGCTCACAGTTTTGGGAGGAAAGGAGAGAAAAGCCTTCGGAGGAGATTTCTGGTCGTAAAAAACAGAATCATAACAGAGCTATTAACTTCCCCCGAGGAGGAAACATGCAGCTCTTTGCCTTTAAACAGGAAATAACTTTATAACTGAAAAGAAAAGGTTGGTGCAGTTTAACAGCTTGGAGAAAAGTGATTCAACATGTTAGCATTTCCTGCATCGCATCACAATCACATTTAAATAAATCTCAACCTTCCTCAACGGTGAGAGAGGGAGAGAGAGAGAGAAGCTGTGTTCACTATAATGAGGAGTTCAAATCTCCAAAAGATGGACACAAAGAATAATCTGACCATATGCAACATTGTTATAGAAATATGACATCAAAGTTAATCAGGTGGTTCAGGGAATGATCAACAGGTAGAGCAGTAAGACTGTGTGAGCTGTCAGAGGATGATGATCCCAAGAGTACTATGAGAAAGAAATTAGTGGATTTCATCTTCTGTAGAACAACAACCAATATAAGGTTCAAAGGATCCAAAAGAGCCTGAATAATAGGGACAATAAAAAAACAGGTCTGGATTGACTACATCACCAGACCAAAAGCAGAAATTACCATGAAGAGGAGGTCAATGCATTAAAAAACAGGAGAATACTTTAATAGAGAGAATGCATGCAAAAAACAGACATGACTCTGTAGTGGAGGTCAACGCATTACAAAAACAGATGTGATGGTAACGGAAATACTGCATTGCAACATAAGCAGACATGACAGGAGGATATCTACCTTCATCTTTAATCTTGTCTACAGGAGAGAAATAACACATTTGAGCCCGAATTTATCAGGATGTGTGGAAACAAAATAATTAGACTGGACCACACCCCATCGTCTCTACAAACATCTCAGTGTTCATCAGAGGGAGCTCACACTCAGGGAAATCCTACACCAGGGTTTAAACTCATCCATCAATCACCCTTAGCAGGTTTTCCATGTTTGCGTCATTTTAGACCAGCATGGTAACATTCCCTCACTGAGAACTTACAGCTGATTGGCTGCTGCTGCTGTTGCTGATGTTATCAGTGCTGCAGGTATTTGATCAGTAACTGGAGGACGAGCTCAAGCTGACCTGAAGATGGCGCTATATGAAAAAAAGAAACGTATCAGACTTAATGCTGAAGGAAGAAGTGTGTTTGTGTGTGTGTGTGTGTGTGCAGAGGTATTTGGAGGATCAGGACTTCACATGGATCCAGGGAAAGGTTTGAATTAGTCTCTGGTTCAGGTTTTGGCAGAGCTGCTGACTGAGGACCATAAATCTGAAGCTATGAGGACCTTAGAACAGGGCCACACCCCAGGGCCTGCACACACCCTGAAGGTCATCACACACATTGTACAATCATGCACACACACACACACACAGGGGACACACCAGGCCTGTTACAGCTGATGTTGAAATGCTTCACACTCCATCATCATCATTGGTTTCTAAAACATCTCACAGCAGATCCTTCAGAAGACCAACTTCTGCAGACAGACAGACAGCTCTCTGCTCCTGTGCTGTTCAAGGTGTGTGTGATGGATGATGCTCAGCCGAGCTGCAAGTGGTCACGTGACTCGAATTGTGGGTAAACGTTGGGTAAACTCAGACAGACTGACAGAGAAACTTCTCTTTGCGTCCTCAGAGTGTTTCTGGAAGATTTCTCTCTCCTGAGCAATGATGAAGCCCCGGCACTGAGCCTCTCACACACATTAGCATACTTATGAACCTTCACACTGTCTTAATTCTCAAATTAAACACCTGCCTCATTCTGCCGCCGAGGTGTTTCTGTCTCTCTCTCTCTCTCTCTCTCTCTTTGTCCCTCCACCAGCTCACAGAGCTGCTCACAAAGCTGCAGGAGTTCACCTCTCAGGGTTTATTTCCATCTGACTTTTTCCTTTATATGCTAATTTATGGCAGAATCATGTATGTGGGAGTGAAGGTTGTTACCTGTGCATCATTTTAATGATTTATCACATAAATATGATTAAAATGTTTCTGCAAAGATCATTTTCCTCAGAAAGCGGTCCACTCTGTTGGTAAGACAGGAACTACCTGGTTAAGCTGTTCATAATTGATCTTAACTTTTATTTCTGTTGTTTTACCTGAACCAAAGAAACATGACATTAAATATCACACACAATGACATAAAACAGCAAGAAGAACTGAAACCAGCGGATGGTAATCTTTGTATTCAGCCTCATGGCATTAAGAAATGTTCTTATTAATCATTTTATCTTCACTTCATATCCTGAGTTCAGGAAGTCTTCTCTAGGCCCCGATATCTGAGTGGCAGGGCCTCAAAGCTAAAAATACGAGGCTCACAGAAGCTAATTTCTAGCCTCAGTGTTTACCAAAATGAGGCTAACAGAAGTTCATTATTCAGCGGCAGTATGAGGCAAACAAGAGTTCATGTTTTAGTCACAGTGTTTACCGACATGTTTCAGTCCGTCGGAAACGTCCCTGCTTCTCTTCATCGGTCACAACCCTCTCATCACACCACAGCTCAAACATTTACACCTGCATCAGGTGATCCCCTAATCTCCATGGTAACAGTACAACAATTAAACATGTAAACTGGGGGCTGACAGGTACGACTAAGTCTGCAGACTGATTTCACTCAGTCAGTGGACATTAACAGAACAAATAGCCTACATCATGTCCTTTCTGAGCTTGTTTTGATTGATTATCTTTTTTGATGAATAAAAAAATGACCTCCTCATCTAGACCTGACTGCTGGATTTCCTCTACATTTTTTTGGCCGCGTCCCAAGCTTCATAAGTAACCCGGTAGCATTATTTTTGGTTGATTTACAAGGTGTGACTCTGCAGGACTTATTAAGAAAGTCTGTTATGAGGACACACACACACATACACACACCCACACACACACACTGAAGTTGCAACATGTCAGGTGTCTGAGCATCCTCTCTGATTGTTAGAGGCAGACTTCTGTCGTCTCCTTCACCCTTGTGTTCCTCCTCCTATTCACCCCATCACTCACTGAACAACTCCCCTGACTCCCCCACTCCCCCCCACACTCACCCACTCTCACCCAGACTCCATAAAGCGGAGCCAAGCAGCTCCTGGATCTACACGTGTATGTTTTCTGACGACCGTGGGTTTAGTGACGGCCTTAAATCAGATCAGCAGAGCCTCTTTAAAAGGACGATATGTTAGAGAACAGAAAATAAACGTCAGGAGGGAGGGATGACAGATTCTGTGTGTCTGAACGCCTCACACAGGAAGTAACGCTATGAGCAGAGGAAACCTCATAAAGGAGCGGCGTGCGAGAGAGACGGGCGCCGTCGCCTGCGGGGGACTAATGGCAGCCGAGAGGCAGCAAAGCCTGAAATAAGGAGATACTAAAATTTATGAAAAGAATCATCCAGCCTGATTACCAGTCTGTGTGTGTGTCTATGTGTGTGTGTCAGCAGAAGACATTTTAAAGCAGAGGTGAGACAAATCTTCATCCATCCATCAAACTCTCTCTCTGTTTGTCTCCCTCTTTCTCTCTCTCCTGTTCTCAGACTGAAACAAACAGGTTCAGAATTTCACAGGTCTGTGTATGTCTGTATGTTCGTGTGCATATATGTGTGTGTGTGAGGGAGTACTGTTCCCTTAGCATGACAGAAAGATAAATTTGAAGAGAAATTTGGTTAACTGGTCTAAATGAAGCTCCTGAACTTGATATTTTTTTCAGACTGGTCTGATCTGATGTCAGCTGAGGACTCTTCAAACTCCGGTTCAGACACAGACTGACCCTGGCCAGCTGTGTTTGCTCTACAGAGAGAAAAACCTAGAGTGAGATGAGCGTGTTTATCCTCACAGAGTGGGTTTACTGTGCAGAGTGGACTGAGAGGGACTTTGGAGGACTTTGGAGGACTGTGGAGGGCTGACAGAGGGTTTAACAGCACCACTTGAGCACGCTGTGACCCGTGGTTTGAGCGGCTCTTACAGCCTGTTTCACACTAATGAACAAGTGATTAACCAAACACAGTATTTATGGAGCGGCCGAGCCCCGGATCAGCTCCCTGCTCGATCTGGCACACGCAGTCAGGACTATAAATATAGAAAGGCTGCACACACACTCTCATTAGAAGGAAAGACACACACTGATGCTGTGTGTGTAAGCCTGTGTGTGTGTGTGTGATGGTCTATTCTGGCTCTGACAGAGACTCGGGGACAGTCAGGTGCAGCAGGGCCCTGAATGTGGATGCAAAGGTGCTGTGGGTGAGATTAACCACATTAATCTGTGTGTGGGTGCTAATGGATCTGATGACTCACTGATCAGCTCACAGGATTTTGACACCTCAGCCTTTAAAACCTTCAATCTGCAGCCCACATGTGTACAGAAATACACAGCAGAACATGTCTATTAGACTGAGGACACCTGACACCATAAGGTGATGGAAGCTTTGCCAGAACAAAACAGAGATCACAACTTAATTTGGAGCAGGAAGGAGGTCAAACTGCAAAATTTCTTCCCTAGGTCACACCAGAGAAACAACTCAGCTGCTTCAATCAGACAGATGTGCAGCTCTTGACGGCCAATGATTTACCTTCCACACATACATATACCTCACTTAGTTAATTGTGTTATTTAAACACTCATCTAAAGATCAGTTTAATAACAGCAACTGACTGAAGCTCAGGTGCTCCCTGTGACTCTCCTGAATCTGTCACAAAGATGGAGGACTACCAGTGAAACTTAGACTGAGAGAAGACAGAGACAGTGAAATTGAGACTCATAGGAGGAAGATACAGTGAACCTATGACTGAGTGAAGACAGATAAGATAAAACTGAGACTAAGTGAAGGAAAAAAAAATACAACTGAGCAGGGGTGAACTGGGAGAAAATTTTGGCCCTGGACTTTTTCGTCTAGACCACTAAGATCAGCGCGCAGATATTGTGCCAACTCTCCCCATTGATTTTCATACAAACACACAAGGCCTTCAAACACCACTATGCTGATGCAAACAAAGCAAGACATTATGCAGGGTTCTTCGCTGTGTGATAGCTACTTTCTAATGGGAGCATCCTAGCAGCAGAAAACTTTCTGCCAGTTTTTTGTGTTTTGTTGAGGGTGATGATTTAAGAATAGATGAAGGGTGTCTGGGTTGGTGTGTGAGTGAAATGATCTATGGTTGGACTCACTGGACTGCTGGGGTCTCAGGTTAGATCATCTCCAAACTTAGCGCCTTTCACAAATCTGGACATGAAAAATAGAGGAATAGTGTGGAACAAGCATTTAGCAAGTGAGATGACAATAGTGAGATGATCTAGACTCGTCAATTTTTATTTAGAACGGACAGCACAGGTCAACACAATGTAAAGACGTTATATCTGCATAATATATGCAGATGTTTTACTGTAATAAAATCTGAGTTTTACTAATTTTAACTCTATATTGTAAAAGTGTCGAAAGGACAATAAACCACAAACATGAACTAAAAATAATACATAAAGCTACAGAAATACATAGTATTTCAGTTGCTAGATCACTGTCCTTAAAATAAAACTTTAAAAAAATGGACTGTGGTGGGCAACTTAAAGGTAAATGTTGATGCTTTGAACACTTTAACTACTGACATAATTGGAGAATTGTCATTATAGGTAGAATAGAAATAAGGAACTGTGGAAATACCAGATTTATTTCCTCGAACACATCACATTATAACATGTAAGTTGAGCTTGTAGATCTGTAATGTGGCATCCTGTAATTAAAGTAAATAAAATAGCACTTGAGTTATTAATAAAAGCAACTAAACAATTAATCAGTATGGTACAGTTATTGTTTTCCAATACTTCAGATAACTAGACTGAGTTGTATCACACCACACCGTGTTTTCAATTTAAAATGTCATGTAGTTTATAGACAGTTAAGCAACTGAACTAAACTGTTTATTAGACTGAGTGTCCACACCATGCTGAAGACATACCTGCTTCTCACAGTATCACCTCCTCCTTCACACGGGGTAAAGTCTTTCTAAACTCTCAGTTCATGTCTCCTCCTCCTCCTCAGTCTCCTCCTGCTCCTGCTCTGTCAACACAAGAACCAAACTCCACCTGCTGCTGCTGTGAGGGAGCCACTGAAGTAAATATCTCCTTCACCTTTATGCTCTTAGCATCCTGTGTTGCTTTTCACTTCTTGTCACTCAGTTTTTCACTTTTTTGCGTTTTTTAAACGTATTCTCCATCTTGTTTTGTTGTGCTGCTGCAATGCTGGTGATTCTCCCTCTCTCTCGTCATCGGCTGATCATCATTGCAGATGATTGGCCGACGGGCGGGGCTTCTGAATAGGTGGGTGGGACTACGGGGCCTCTGTAACTTCTCATAGGTCTGTTCGGCCAGGTAGTTTTGACGGACAGGTCACTGACAGGGCCAATCAGACGTCACCTCTATTTCTCTCTCTCTCCCTCTCTCTCTCTCTATCTCTCTCTCTCTGTGAGTGAGCCGCGACTACAACTGCAGCTCCTGCGGATACGGAGATTCGGCAAGGTGTGCCATTAAATAATAATAATAATAATAATAATAATAATAATAATAATAATAATAATAATAATAATAATAATAATAAATGATTAAAAAAGCGACTCTCAATCAGCCGATTGGTGATCGGCCAACTGGGAAAACTCTCGGTACTCCCGATGGCAGGGGAAAATAAGATATGTAGAAAAAACGAATATAATGCAACTGATGTTGAGTGGAGACAGATACAGTGAACAAGGGGACTCAGGGGAGATAGATACAATGTAATCGAGACCAAGAGGAGTGAGATACAGTAAAACTGAGACTGAAAGAGTCAGATGTAGGGAAAATGTGACTGAGGAGGGACGGCTACAGTGAAACTGAGACTTAGTAGAGACAGGTACAGTGAAGAAGAAGACATAGGAGACAGAGACAGTGAAAATGAAACTGAAGAGAGTCAGATATAGTGAAAATGAGCCTGAGAACAGACAGATACAATTAAACTGAGAGTGAGCAAAGACAGATACAGTGAAACTGAGACTGAAAAGAAAAAAAAATACAGTGAAACTGAGACTAAGTGAAGACTCATATTGAAGCAGAGACTGCATGAAGACAAAGAGGAACCGAGTCTGAATGGAGAAAGATACATTGAAACTGAGACTGAGTGTAGGTAGACACATTGAAATTGAGACCTAGAAGAGACCGATATAGTGAATCTGACATTGAGTGGAGACAGATAAAGTGGATCACAGACTTCATAGAGACTGAGGCAATAAAACTAAGACTTTGTGGAGACAGATATAGCGACATGGAAACTGAGCTGAGACAGATACAGTGAAACTGTGACAGGAGAAATCATTTACTAACAGTCCATTTAGTTGGAGATGTTAACCCTGAGAGAGCGAGACCAGAGGAGGACAGATGAACTCTGCTGGTCAGGTCCTGTGATGGATCTCAGAGGGTTCAGACTCTCAGACTGAGCTGGATCAGTGTCTGTAAATATAAATGATCGTCACATTAAAGACTGAACATGCAGCACAGCTCTCATAGCGTCGTATGGCTGTCCTCTGAGAGCAGTTTTCATCCACAGCTGGAGATAGAAATCTTTCTCTGCACACACTCACCTTCATTTCACCTCAGACCAACTTTTCACACACACACACACAGACACGTATACATGCACATACACACACACACACACTGAAAACAGTGGAAGTGTTGAATCCAGTAAATAAGACTTGTCACCAGATAACTGTGAGGATAATAGTGTCATATAAAGAGTAGGTCCTCTATGCTCACTTCACAACCTGCCATTATAACAGTGCCGTCGAATTATTGCCACGTCGCCCTCTCCTCCTTCTCCTTCCTCTCCTCCCTCTCCTTCCTCTCCTTCATCTCTCAGACTGTTTTCATTCCATGAAATAATAATGCCTGTTTGCTGCCGTCGAGCCTCCGTAATGGGGCGGCAGCAACCAGAGGAAAGTGGGTGAATTAAACTTTAAGGAGACGGCAGCAGAAATTTAGCGGCGTCTATTAAAACTCACATTTAAAAGAAGAGCAGGGGAAGGAGGGGGAGGAAGGGGGGGAGGAAACAGGCTCAGGTTTGAAATAATGGGTTTGCAGGATTTGCTCTCTGGGTGTCATTAAAGATGGCATCTGCAGCCGACAGGTCCTTCAGAGTGATGCAAACTTCTGCAGCCTGTCTCCCCCAAACCTCCCCCCTGCACCCTGTACCCTGCACCCCCACACGCCGCCCGCCTTCCTCCCACTGATGTTAAAAGAAATCTTTACTGTCAGTCACATTTCCTATTCACTTTGTTCACCTGCACTGACAACCTGAGCTGAGAGAGAGAGAAACAGGCGTACAGGTGAGGGAGAGTGTGTGTGTGTGTGTGTGTGTATGTGTGTGTGGGTGAGTGAGAGTGTGTGTGCAGGATGCAGCAGAGTTTATATGTTACTGTGTGTGCTGTAGATGTGTGTGTAGAAGTGGATTCTGAGTTTCTAAATGTTTCCTCATTAGCTGAAATCTTTTTGAAAGTGAGACTGTAACGAAGACTTCCCCATCTCTCCAAACCTCTGACAGGTAGGGAGGACTAGGGGTGAGGCTGAGGGAAGGAGGGGTGTTTGGTTTGAGTATGAGGGTGTGAAGAAGGGGTGGGTGAGGATGTGGGAGGTGGACCTTGCTGGTGTGGGGGGATGAGGCTGAAGGGAGGATATAGGAGGTGGACTTTGCTAAAGTGAGGTGGTGAGGCTGAGGGGAGGATGTGGGAGGTGGACCTGGCTGAGGGGAGGGGGTGTCAGGTCTTTGCGGAGCCTCTCCTCCCTCAAAGCCTTCATGTGTCTCGCTGTGACTGCAGCAGGATGACAGCGGTGGTAAATTATTTATGGCACTGAGCCGCTGCAGAGTTCCCGCCGCCTGCTTCATTAAACCTGATTGGCTCAGTAATGGGGGATCCTGTGAAGGTGGCGGCCGGCTGCAGATGGGCCTCCTGAAGAAGACGCAGAGTTTCTGATCTTGGCGGTGTGACGGAGAGCGAGCGTCCAGATGGATCCTCTTTGAGAGCTGTGGATGGTGGCCGGCTGAGTTTTAATGATGGCTCCTTCAGCTGGCTGTCTGCTCGCTCTCCTGGTTAAACTGTCAGCAGCTCCTCCAGTTATCTGCTGAATGTTAATGACTTCTTTGAGCTGCTGCACAAACGTCAACAGTTTAAGGACTCCTCTCTGAGTCAACCTGCTTTGAAGAAGCTGATAATGAACTGCTTTGCTCTTAAAGGCCTTTGAAAGGCTGAATCCTGTGTGAACCTCATCCGGCTGTGATTGGCAGCTCGTCATTGGGAGAGCTCCTCGGGTCTCCTGCAGGTGAGGCATCGTGTTTATGAAGACGAAGAACCCCAATCCTCTGGGTGATGAGTTAAAAACTCACAATCTGCCGGCTGTCTCCTGACCCCCGGGCTGATAGCGGCGCTCGCATGGAGCTTCTCAGGAGTGATGGAGGAGATTTCAGACTTCACGGCACGCTGACAAACTGAAAGTTTTGAATCTTTCTTATCTGCGGCTGTTTTTTTCCCTCGGTGCAGAGAGATAAGAGTTCATGCTTTGAAGGACTGATTATCTCTGAAATAAACAAATACGGACAGCCATGTCTATCAAGGCATGGAGAAACTGCTCCTGCACCTCTCCCAGATTTATCTCTGAGTTTAGAGACGAGGAGGAGGAGGAGGAGGAGGAGGAGGAGGAACAGTCTGACTCCATCACTGAACTTTATATTACATATCTTTAGAACGGGCTCAGTGTGCAGACAGATCACTCAGATCACAGGTAGGTCTCTCCTCCAGTCAGCTGACTCAGAATGTTTATGACGCTGAATGAAATTTAACTTCAACTCAGTCTGTACACACTCAAATTTTACAGACCAAAACTTTACACACTGAGACTTCATGGGCTCAAACTTCACAGATTTATAAATTACAGAATCAATCTTCACAGACTCAAAGTTTAAAAGTTTCAGACTTTACAGACTGACTTTAAAATTCAAACTTTACAAACTCAGACTTAAACTTATAATTTCCAGGCTCATTCTTCCCAGACTCTAACTTTACAAAGTCAAACTTTATAAACCCACACTTTTCAAACTCTGACTTAACAGACTCAAACTTTACAAACTCTAACTTTGCAGACTCTGACTTTATAGGCTCAAACTTTACAGACCCTGACTCAACAAACCCAGACTTTATAGACTCTGACTTTAAAAACCCAAACATTACAGATTCAAACACGTACAGACTCAGTCATTACAGATTCTGACTTTCAGGATTCTGACCTTATAAGTTTAAGAAAGAAAGTAAGAAAGAACAACTCCTAATGTGCGTCATGATGCCTTTAATGACCATTCATCAACATAAGAAAAAGCACATCAAACTGACTTGACACCTTTACATCACTGTCAAAGCAATACCACCCTGAGCAACCTTAAAGAGACAGTGTAATATATTAAATAGAAGTTTATTGAACTCATTAAAGAATCAAGACAAAAGGCCTCTTGAGTTAAAATAAATAGGCAAAATCTGCATCATTTTAGCATAACTAGGCTCAAGAGTAAGAGTATGAACATACATAAAAAGTTAAAGTAATATACACATGGGCCTATTCAAGTCCCTTTGCGATGTGGAAGAACTTAATGAATTAGAAAATGCTTTTCAATAAATTCCTTTTGCATCACAATTGTTTCTCTGCCTCATTTGGAAAGTTAACTGTTTTACATTTATTTTTAAAATCAAAAGTAATGTTCCTGTGCCGGTGGTTAAAGTGGCAGGAAAATTTACCTTCATGTCAAACCTTGTCCAGCTTTAGTCTCCCTCTGATGGAGCCTTTATTTCTTTCTTTTAATCCAAAGAGGAGAGTTTAAAGAACCATGCTTCTCACAGTGAACATGTTCTCATGATCTCTACTCTTCTGTGATGTCTCTGTCAGAGGAAACAGCATTTACTCTCTCTCTCTCTCTCTCTCTCTCTCTCTCTCTCTCTCAGCGGTTCACGGTTAGAGAAATGTGACCCTCCATTTCCTCCACCTCTCTCCTGACCTCTCTCTGGGCCGGCAGGATCATTTCTTGCTTCAGTGGCCAGCAGCCGACGGGATGTGTCACTTAATTCAACCTGCAGTCAAAGAACTCAGGTTTGCACGACACGAGCCGATGAACTCCACTCTGGTGGATCTGGGCAGCTGAAACGCGTGTGTGTGAGTGTGTGTGTGTGTGTGTGTGTGTGTGTGTGTGTGTGTGTGTAAGGATAGCCACAGACATGGAGGAGGACATGATACAGTCTACTGGTCGAAGCTGGAGTTACTCCATGTTCACACCTTTGTGCCTTGTAAAGGTGAGTCTACAGCAGATCTGAGGACAGCAGAGAGTGAAAAACATACAGATCACACTTTGTCTAAGGTAGACACAAAGTACAGAGCTGATTAAATCTGAGGCCCATTGTGTGCTCTGGGTGTAGTGTGCATTCGCTCAAGCACCACATCCTCCTTTTGTATCGCTCTTGCATTTCTAGATTCTTTCTGAGTTCTCTATCTTAGCACAAAATGCACAGTCTTTGTGATGCTGGATGTTTGGATCAGGTCTGACCCTCATGTCTCTGTTGATCGTCTGCAGACAGAGCTGTAGACCGTTCTAACAGACAGGACTCTCCGCAGCTCTGTCTGATGCTAACTTTCTTTAGATTAATGAAGTGAAGTGAAGAGAGGTGTTTTGTTTGTGATTTCACTCGTTAATGATCCACCAACGCAGACTTTCCCAAGGAGGATTGAGTTTGAGGCTATAACTCCACAACGACTCCACAACGACTCCACCGAGGGCTGAGATTAAAAAGGCAGAGACATAAAAACCTCACTGATAACCCCACACCGCTCTAACCACTCATTCCACTCACAGCCTCCCTGCTCTGAGTCAGACGCGCACGATTGGGAGTCAGAAACAACCGATCCAGAGCCATACCAACTTCTCAAGAGTCAGACACACCTGATTCAGAGACAGAAACAACTGATTCACACCTGAGCCAGAGTCAAACACACCTGACCTAGAGTAAGAAAAAGAAACACCTGATCCAGAGTCAAAAAAGATACACATGATCCAGATTTAGAAACACCTTACCTAGATTCAGAATCACTATTGGTCCAGATGCATCCAGTGTTTGTATAGAAGGCTTTGTGTGTCATGTCTTTCTTACTGTGTGTGTGTGCTTATCTGTGTGTTTACGTTGTGTGAGTGTTTCTGTTGTGTGTCTGTGAATGAGACTACACTCTAACACACATACACAGAGGTCTGTCTCTGCAGTTAATCTGAATGAAGCTGAGACTCAGAGGGCAGCAGCTGTAAACAGTCTGTCTTCAGAGTTCAGAGGAGGTAAACACTGCTCCTGCTCTCTGAGTTTATGGACATGACAGGCTCTGTAAAAGTTTTAAAGCTGCTTTTATTGGAGAGGAGGATGGATTCATACAAAGAGGAAAAGAAATCAGGTTTGTGTCTGTGCGGGTTTGGTCCTTTGGGGAGGAATCAGAGTTATGAAGAGTTTAATAACCGAATAAAGGTTTATCTCTACAACAAGAAGCTCTCATATGGACCCAGCTTCACTATGACTCTTCTGAGGAGGCTTTAGATCGTTCTGATCCACTCAGACTGTTTATTCAAGAGGACGTCACAGTTTTCTTTCACAGGGAAACCCTTTCACAGGAAGGCCCTCTCACCTGAGATGATGTATGAGCAGGTAAATATGACGCTCAGGTGAGTCAGGGTTTGAAGGCTGAGTCTTCATCAGGCTGCAGAGCAAACAGGAAGTCTTCTTCTCTGCCGCTGAGTGTCTCTCTGAGGGATTCTTCAGGAACTTTCTTTGATTCCTTCTTCCTCTCTCTCACACTCTTTCTCTCCTCTGCAGTTCTCTGTCATCCCTCCTCTTGTCCCTCATCACCTCCTCCTCCTCCCCCTCTCGCTCAGGTCCCATGGCATGCTGTGAGGGGGGGGGGGGTTGTGTTGCGGCCGCCTGTTTATAATCCCCGTTGTTTTGAAGTGACAGGCCAGGGATAGATATGCAATATTAAAGAGAGGCCTTATGAATTTTTGACATCTAATTAGTGGCTTCCCCGTTAACATATCGCGGCTCGCGGGGGCACGGAGCGCTCCAACGGGGCCCCTCTGAAGTGTAAGGTAGAAGAGAGAGGGGCCCGCTGCCACCTCTAATGTATTCCCCTCTAATGTAAGTAGTAATCACAGCACTAAGGTTAATTAACGGCCCTCAGAAGCCCTGCTTTCTCAGGATATCAGACCCCTGATCCTCCACAGCTCCAATTAGAGCCTCTTTCTGCTCCTGCTTCAAATGTTAATGGCCCCTGGTTCAGGGCGCAGAGCTCTGAGGTGATGTCGTAACACTTTATGGATGTTACACAGGCCGACAGGCAGCGTGTTGGGTGTGTGTCTTTGTGTGTGTGTGTGTGTGTGTGTATGTGATGATGATGGAGGCGTCCACAGGGCTGACAGAGTAAATGTTGAAAGGTCTCATTTAAACGTGTTGAAGGTTTCACAGATTAAAGACGGAGGATGAAGTTTCTGATAAAGATCATTAACTCTGTGAGTCATAGTGTGTCCACCTGTGAACTGTGACACACACATGCACACACACGCACACGCACACACACACACAATGCAGGGAATTCACCACATGTATTAGCACGTGCATTACCCATGTATCAAGCTGGAAGCTGTTAGCATTGGCTGGACAAAAATGGTGCAAGTGGAATACAATGATTTTATGCAAATGTAAAGTATGCTGAAATAAGTCTACAACAACGCTCATAAAACTTTTGCTTTCTTTTTATTAAGTTGGGAAAAGCCTGTAATATTGCATTGCTGAGGGTTCTGCTTATTGGAGACAGACATTACAAACTGCTATGTTTGTCTACAACAGATTTGGGGGACAGAAAGAGCAAAACACAGTTGTCAAAATCATGCTTGAGTATAATACGGTTTGAATAGTCGGTGGTACTGTACCCTGAGTGAATTTTGACTCTGAGTGGACTGAGACTCTCGTACTGAAGTTAATTTGTGAGGTTAAAACATGTTAATAATCTGAGGATGACAGTGTCAGACTGCGAGAGGAAATAAAAACAGACATCAGTGACCGTCTGACTGTCTGAAATCATCACTGATAAACAACACAGATTCACCCACACCGTGCCACACACACACACACACACAAGTGGAGATGATCCATTAACTGATTATTCTCTGTGCTGACTGTGATTGGCTAATCAGGGAGACGATTAATCACCTTCTATCAGAGCTGATCAGGAGATGTCTGCTGTGTGCTCTCAATCAGGTCCTCACACTTTCACGCACACACACAAACTCACACACACACACACACACACACACACACACACACACACACACACACACACACACACATTAGGAGAGGTGATGGAGTAAATTAAGTGGGGTTTATCTTAGGAAAAAAACAGTCTGATGTTAGGGCCCAGTTTTAACTCTGGTTTGTTGTCAAATTCCACATATCATCAAGTGGTTGTCTACAAACAGTTTGTTTCAATTGGATCAGTTTGTGTTGTATAGGATCAGTGTGTGGCTCTATAGATACATCCTTATAACACTGGAAGTTGATGAACTGCCATTACTAGGGTAGAAAAAGCCTCATAACTAGCTTACGTTTAAATGAGAGCAGCCAGAAAATACAACAGAAACTGTTCTACTTTTTGGGAATGGTGGATACAAACATAAACACAAATTATATTTCACTCATTACCTTTATTTTATACAATCAAATTGATACAAGATACTTTATTTGTCATCACTTTGCCTGGACCTGGGGTAAGCTAATGGGCTCACTGGGAGTTTACAGACGCTAATGTGTGAAATGCAAGAAAAAAAATGGTAAATACAAAGCAGCTTAGCATCCTTTATGATCGTCACAGGATGGTCATCTCGGCTGTGGTTGGTTTTGGTTTGTTGTTGTCTTAACCTCAGGTGGAGTTTTACACTGAAATATGTGGCTCTTGCTCATGTGTTTTTGTCTGCTTTGCTGAAGTAAATGGTGGCTGTGGTATTAGTAAATCCTGGCGGTTGGTCAGCTCTGAGGCCCAAGCATAAACTCTGGACCTAGGGTTTGGGGTTTTAGACTTTATTTCCAAAATAGTTATATGGCATGGGTAAAATCTGTGAAATATAAATGGAGTCATAGGCCAGTACAGAACAGCACTCATGTGGTTCTGTAACATTTTTATTACTGACATCTCTGCTGCTGTCACAGACAGCAAGCAGCTGTTCACCACAGTAATGACACCCACAAATAAGCTATAGGACTGGTCTATAGGATAAGCTTGGTGTTTTATAGGATCAGTTTGTATTATGTAGCATCATTTTGTGGTTTTACAGCATCAGTTTGTGTTATACAGAAACAGATTTTGTTTCAACAGACTCAGTTCTTCATTTATAGAATCAGTGTGTGTCATATGGAGTCAGTTTATGTTACAAAGGGTCAGTTTGTGTTAAATAGGTAAGTTTGCGTTTCTATAGGATCATTTTGTTTTATACAGGATCAGTGTGTGTCATAAAGATCAGTTTGTGTTACACAGGACAATGTGTTTCATATGGGATTGGATCATGTTATATATAGTCATTTTGTGTTTCTACAGGTCCATTTTTTATATGATTTGTTTGTGTTCCTTTAGGACCAGTTTATTTTACATTGGATCAGTTAATTTGTTTTGTAGGTTCAGTGTTTTTGTTAAATGGGAACAGTTTGTGTTTCTATGATGATTTTTTTTATGTATGATCAGTTTCGGTTTCTATAGGACCATTTTCATACAAATTATTGGTTTCTGTTTCTTTTGCATCAGTTTGTGTTTCTTTAAGATTATTATGTTTTACATAAGGTCATGATTTTGTTATAAAAAACTAGTTTTTGTTTCTAAAGGATCAGTTTGTTTCAATAGTATCAGTGTTTTTGTTATTTAGGATTGCTTTGAGCTAATTATACTTTGTTATATACATTAGTTTGTGATTTTAATCAGTTTCTGCAACGATGGTAATAATGGTGTTTATGATAATTAGAATAATCATATTAATAATATCCATCTGTCTGTCACAGCTCCATCACGTCAGGAAGAGGGAGAGGAGGTTCTTCACTCACAGCCTGTTTCCTGAACCTGGTCCCTCGCTCTCTCATCACACTCCTTTTTGTTATTCCATCACTTTTTTTCCAATTAGAGTCAATTGACCTGACAGAATTGCCAGCAATTAAGTGATTTTTCTAACGGTCCTGTGCTAATTTGCCTTGGCTTGTCAGCTGTGTTTTATGTGTCCCGCCCCCCCACCTCGCTTACTCTCTCTGGCACATAATAGCTTATAATTTCTAAATCTTTACCCTCCGCTTCCTTCTCAATAAATCCCAATTACAGGAAGTTGTTAGAGCCGCCTCGGCTGCCCTCCCCCGCCGCTTCACTTTCAGCCGTCAGAGATATTTTTATAGTTTTTATGCATCTGACGGAGCGGCGGAGGAAATCTATTTGTTTGCTCAGTCTTAATGTGAAGGCGCTTCGTGTGTGTACACTAAGACCGAGTCTCCTGGGCGCCGCACACGCACAAGTTTACTCTCTGCTCATTCTCATTAAGAGGACGATTCTCCGGCAGCTGGTCCGTGGATGGAAGATCTTTTGTTTCTGCCTGAACAGAGGGTTTAACAGAGGGGGAGAACTCTCTCTGCTCACTACAAGTTCAGATACTTTTCTAAAACCAGACAGTGTGCGAGAGTGAGCTCTGACGTGTTCCTGCAGACACACTTTAGTGAATCGTCCATTCAGAGTCAAAGTGTCCCTCTGAAGGACAGTCCTGTCAGCTGTTTGTGTGCTAAGCTAACTGAAGTTAAACTCAGGTCAAACTGAAATTATTCTGACTTCAAATTCGAGAATAACATAGTGATGGCACGACTCCTGGATTCACTGCACATCTTTCCCTTAGGTAACTTGTGTCCTGGGTCACACAATCTAACAGACACACCAAGGACTCTGCTTTATTAGCAGGAGCTGTTAAACATCAACAACAAACAACAAACAACAAAATGATATTACAATCTCCCTTTAAGTGTTAGGAACAGAAAGAAAAGATTAATGTGGTTCATGTCAGATAAGAAAACAACTCTACAGAAACCTTATCGCTCAAATATGTGATCTTTTTTACTTAATTTAGAAATATTTCACTGAATTTTAAAAGATCATAATGTGTGATTTCAGGTGTGAAGACTTCTCATGTTCAACTTTCAGAATAGACACAATATCCATGTGCATTTAAACACATGTAAAAATACATGCACATAACTAGCAGAACAATGTTCATGTGCAGTGAGCATCCTTCATTTTTAAACATATGAAAAGATATTCACATTTTATGTGACATCACTAATGTGCAAAGGTTTAATGTGCAGTGAAAGATCTGCAAAACCATAAAGGTTATGTGTTTTTTAAACCCATGTTCTTGTATGATCATTTTTATTTTTTTCCACTCTTGTCAAAAGACAGCTGAAGAGATACAGAAACTCTTATGTCAAGCAACAGCTGCAGAAAATTATCATTTGCAGCCACAGGTGTACAAGCCAATACCAGGAAATTCTCAATATGAGAACATTCATTTCATTTTTCATTTAATGTATCTTCTGATAATTTATAAAGTGTGCTTTTCAAAAAGACAGGCTTTCTTCAGTTTTTAGAATTCACATTTTAATTTCCCTCTATCTCTTCATTTGTGGTTAATGCAAAATTTGGTATCAATCCCATACCAAGTGAATAGAGGGCCAGTCTTGCTTATATCATTACTGGTATTGATACTTTTTACATATGAAAGAAGCATGTCAAATTAATCAAGAATAATACAAAAATTAAATTCATAAAATCAATTTTTCCGTTCATGAATGAAAGTTAAAATCCTTTTTTTCATCAGAAAATAATCATGTGCTTTATTTTTTTTCTTATTTCTGCTTTGTTGTAAAAAAAAATATACATTTAGATGTTCATGATCAGACAGCTTGCAGACACTGGTAGATTTTCTGTTTCAGACACAAAATAATATTTGGGTAATCAGCAATTTACTGATAATGCTAAGTAAAGATCTCATCACACTAGTATTGATCAACACTGATACCAACCTTGGTGTTGATATATATCAATATAGATTGATTAGCCCACCACTGCTCTTTATTCCTCTTCTGTGTTTTATGTGTTTTGAAGCTGGCTCAAGAAGAATCGCACAGCATCTCCTGTACACCTGTGTTACTCTGTTTGCTCTGTGAGCCCTCAGAGGAAACAGATCAGAGCTCCAGCTGATGGTCTCTGTTTACCCCGTCTGAGTCTTTGCATTAAGGGATAGCTTCCTCCCCCTTCCTCCCCCCTCCGTCAGCCTCCACGAGTCTCCTCATTAAATATGCAAATGAGCTCCAGATGAAACACCTTTTGTCTTCTGTCTCTCCAAGCTTGAAGGCCTTCCATCAGTTCACTGATCCCACATCACACACACACACACACACACACATACACACACACACACACACACACAGACAGACACACACACACACACACACACACACACACACTAATCATCTCTGTATATAATAACTCCAGAGGCGAGCATCTGCTTTCCTCCATAACACTCCACTGATCTCCCCCTCTCCCCCCTCACATCACCATCTACATGTATTAGGTCGTAATGACTGAGCGCTTTAAAGCAAATAGATGCCAGGGGACACACACACACACACACACACACACACACACACACACACACACTGATGACAAACTCTGGCTACTAAAGATAAATGGTGATGAGAGAGAGAGAGAGTGAGGGCGATCAATCACATTAATCGTGCTGATGTTTGTTATCACAAAGTGTGGCTCTTCCTCTTACTGTTCCTCCCCCCTCCTCAAAGCCCAAGGGGGAGTCAGGGGGAGTCTTGGAGGGGGGTGATTAACAACAGGTTAAACTTTATTAACACCTTCACTAATGCTGCTGACAGCAGCCGTGTTAAGCGGAGCAGAAGAAAAAAAATGATCAGGGGCTAATATGGAGCTAGAGACAGTTTGAATCTTTGAGAAATTTTAATAATTTATTTTCTCTAGATATAAAAAAGAAGAATACGTATTTCCTATAAATACAAATTCAGGAGCATTGATTTTCAGTAAATTTGAAAAACAGGAGCAGTTGTTGTCTTGAAACATAAAAACGGGAGCAATTCTTAGCTGTAAATATAAATTTAGGTGCATTTATTCTCCTCTCCAGACAAAGCTCAGATGTCCCTCAGTCATCACAGCCTGAGCTTGTGTGTTGGAGCTACAACCATCAGGTTTACTCAAAACTATGACTCATAAATGACATCACACCTGCTCTGAAATAAATTCTTTGACAGCTCCAGTCTTCACTTTTTGCAAAAAGAAAATCAGATTGAGTCCTTTGTATCAATATACTGTGTGTTTATTCACAATGTATTAGTTTAAGTGAACATTGGCTTTTAAAGCAGCTCTGTTTGTTGTGATCCTCTTTAAACTGATCCAAAGTAAAACTTTCAGATCCATCTCTAGACTCCAGGATGATCAGGTTATTTGCTTTAACCTTGAGCAGCAGTTTGACCTCTGAGCATGCTCACTGTTCTCACTTAAACTGTCAGATCTATTTGGGTAAGGATAGTCTAACTTCACTCTGAGAGTTTGATCAAAAAGCTAATAGACAACAGTACTAATGATACAAACATAGATCTTCTGTCAGATGCTACAGATCTTGACTGGCAGACAGGAGACAGCAGCAGACAGCAACAGATGGCGGACGGCAAAAGACTGATGCAGACAGCAACAGACAGACAGTAAAAAGCAGCAGACATAGACAGGAGCAGACAGCAACAGACCAACAACAGCAAAAGAGTGGAGCAGACCGCAGAGGCAGCAGGCAGCAGGCAGCAACAGACAGTAGAAAACAGCCAACAGCAGCAAATAGTCAGTAAAAAGCAAAACACAGCAGCAGAAAACAGATGGTTGAACGCAAAAGACAGTAGACAGCAGAAAACAGTAGCAGTAGCAGACAACAGACAGCAAAAGACTGCAGCAGATGACTGTGGAAGCAGCAGACGTTGGAAAGCAACAGACAGCAGCAGATAACAGACAGTAAACAGCAGAAAACAGACTTGTGAAAGCAGACGACATCAGACAGCGTTATAGTTGGTGTTTGTTGATTGTTGGGTGTGTGTTAGTGTTTGTTGTGTGTTAGTTACATTGACTGTACAATTAGTGGACTTCATGATGGTCAGCTTGAAATGAGGTCTCCACAAAAACTGCTCCCCCTAGTGACTGGCTGCAGATTAGGTCAAAATCTCCATTACCTCATGCATTCCAGATGAGTGGAGGTCCAACTTAAAAAAAATGTTACACCTTATAGAAATTTTTCTCACATCCTTACACCACATTGGTATGAAGATGTTGTTTGGCTGCATTGTGTTCAAGTCCTCTTTTTTTCTGAGGAGTTGGTTTTTCAGTAGTTATTAGATGTTAAAGTCTGGGTTACAAGTTTCGTTTTAAGATAATTGACAGCTGCTGTTCATGTGTAGTTTTTATGGAGTATATTAGAAACTGAAGGAAAGACATCCAAAAAGAGATTAGACCTTCTATATAAAATAAAATAAAATAAAAGTTGATTGCTTTTTTTGTTAGTTGGTTACACTCAAATGCTGTACAACACAGACTCTGGCTGCCCAATGGTGGCTCCATTAAGGGGGTTCTTTTGGCTTCAGAACCACACAACAGTAAAAGGCAGAGCCTCGCCGTCCATTCAATATACAGTCTATGGTTAGTTGTGGTATGTGTGTTGGTGTTGGTGTTGGTGTTGGTTGTGTGTCAGTTGTGTGTTGGTGTGTGATGAAGGTTTCCCCTGGCTGACTCCATTTCCTGACCGTAAACACAAGTGTGTGGATTCTGGGTTTAATGTGTGTGCGTGCTGTGCTTAACACAGTCTGAAATGAATAAGCCGCTAACAGCCTCATCACCATTACCGGCAGGACTTAAACGATCTTCGGGGAGAAGGAAGCTCTGATGGTGTTTCTGAAATGATCCTAATACCATCCCCACTCCTTTAAATCATCCTAATGAGCCCAGACACTCAGAGAAACCAGGACCAGAGACTCTGCTCCAGGTCTGAACGGCTCTACAAATATGGCCGCCCACTGCTCCAATTACCTTGTGTGAGAGCGTGTTTGAGTAAGTGTGTTTGAAAGCGTGTGTGAGAGTGTGTTTGAGTAAGAGTGTGTATGAGAGAGAGTGTGAGTGAGAACAAACATCCAGCTCAGTTTGTGTTGTTCAGTGATTCCTCAAACCAGCAGAATCATTCTGTTGTTGTTGATTGAACACACACAAACACACGCCACACTGACACACACTCCCTCACACACTCTGAGCCCGGCTCCTGAGAGAGGAGGAGAGGGAAACATGCATCCAGTCGGATCAACAGATAAATTATTCAGAGCCATGTGACAGCAGATGTTTGGAGGCCGTGATTCAGCGCTGGTCTGCTCCGAAACTTTTGATCACAAATTCAAAAACAGGCCCTGTGTGGCCCACAGACGGCTGCAAGAGACGCACACACACACTGACACTCACATATACACACACACACTTCCTGACTGCAGACATATCTGACAGTGTTTGTTCTGAGGAGACTCTTCAGTAGCTGCATTCACTTTCTGTTCCTCCTTCATCTTTGTGATACATGTGAGACACAGATCAGGATCAGATTCATGTTTTCACATTAACATCGAGTCATGAGAGGAGCTAACAGAGGGGCTAAGAGAGCAGCTAACATAGGGGGTTAACAAAGGGACTAACATAGGTTACAGAGTACTTTACAGAGTAGCTAACAGAAGGGCTAAGAGAGCAGCAGCAGGGATAATAAAGGGGCTAACAGAGGGACTTACAAAGGTCTATGTAAGTCCCTCTGAGGAGCATACAGAAGAGCTAACAGAGGAGCATATCTTAGAGCCAAAAGAGGGGCTACAGTGAGTCAAGAGAGGGGCTAACAGATGGGCTAAAGAGGAGCAAACTGAATGACTAAGGAGCTAACAGAAGAACTTTCAGGGTGGTCAATGTGTTGGCATACAGAGGAGTAAACAGAAGCTAACAGAGGGACTTAGAGTGGCCACACACTGCACGATAATTGGGCTGATTTTTGTATTTGGAACAACTATGTCTGGTCGGATCTGCTCAGAAGGTCTCAGAATGAGAGTGCATAAATAACGAACATGTTTAATATTTGCGACTCGAGATCCTGTAGTGTGTGGTCTCTTGTGAGAGGAGCCAACCAAGCACAGTGATGAATGTCACGTGTCCCAGAACATGAGCCATTCAAAACGTGAACTGACTTAGCTGTTCGACGAAAACATGACAAAACAGAAATTTAAGCCAAACAAAATTTATGGGAGCTGGCAAAAATAAAAGTTTCAGGGACTTCTGAAATGGAAGACCAACTAGTTGGCTTTTGTCAATAGCATGGATGTTTATAATATGTTTCATTCAAAACTGACCATAACAGGACAGACAAAGAGAGACATTGGACTGGCATTGCCACTGCAATGGATGAACCAGAGTCAGTAATCATTAACAGCCATACCTCAGTTGCAGGCCCTAGCAATGAGCTAACAATTAGCTAGCATGCTAACATCATGCTATCACACAGTTTGGTGTTCAGCATAGTTTACTCATGCTGCTGCTTCTGGATCCTGAACACAACTAAATCTAATAGAAATTAACACGTGAGCAGGACAGAGACATAAGTAAGAAACAGAAACTCATAGCGGAGTGTGAGGGAAGGGACAGAAAGAAAGAGAGAGAGAGGGAGAGAGAAAGAGAGAGAGGGGAGTGTTTTATTTAGTAAATGTATTTTTAATTGTTTTATCTGAAAGACAAAAGACGCCCAGCCGTCATCTGTCACTGTCTCTTTAAAGCTCATTCTCCGTGTGTGGGGTGTGTGTGTGTGTTGGGGTGGGGTGGGGGGGCTACAATGGGATTTAGTCGTACTTAACTCACAATCGAGGGTCCCTCTCCAGCTCCTCGTTCAACCCAGACACCTTTTTCATACACGACTGAACCATTCATATTCCATCTGTTCCAGCTCTCACTCTTTGGGGAGGCTGTCAATCTCACTCTCTGCTGTGATCTGAGGGAGAGAGGAAGGGAGGGAGGGGAGAGGAGTGACAGGCATGGGGGGAGGTGGGGGGCAGAGAGAGAGAGAGGGGAGAAAGGGGGGGCTCTGAACTCCTGGGACCTTTCAGGAAACTCATCGCACATCAGTGTCCTGCAGAGCTGCTGCCATGGAACAGAGGACGAGCGAGGGACAGATACAGAGAGAGAGAGAGGGAGAGAGAGGAGGGGGTTAAAAAGGTAAAAAAAAAAAAAAAACAGAGTAAAAGATGATGATAGATGACTGAGAAAATGTGGAAATTGGAGGACAGGGAGTCCGTCAAGAGGAAGCTTCATCCCCTCAGTTTGTACAGAGACACTACTTATTTATACTTTTATCACATTTCTTTGGTATTAAAGCATGTAAACTATATTTGCTGTATTTAGATTACACTTCAATTATAATTTTTCATATTTCTAGATTTATTTTAACTCCTGGAACAGTCTCAGAAGGCTTACAAAAATCACCAATCAAAACCACAGCCCACACTTTCTGTTCACCTATAAATCCTGAGAGCAGTTCAGATTAACCCTCCTGTGGTATTTGGGCCAATTAGACCAGAGTTTTGGTTTTCATTCATAGAATTGCTAAAAAAAAAAACCATGGATTGTTCCATGCTATGCTATTCACATGTAAAATTAGTAAAGACTATTTTCGTTAAATTATGTGTTTTGTAAATTTCATAGCATCTTGCTGCCCTTAAATAAAGTAAATTAATGACTTAAAATCATTACCCTGCCTACACTTTGATATAGACATGTACTTGATAATAAGTCAAATTGCCTCTGATAATAACCTTAGAAGAAAAAAAATCAAAATTTCTGCTTTTTTTCTACTTAAAAAGAGGTATACTCTTATGAAATCAACAGCTATAAAACTATATATTACAAAAGTACTTACTGAATATATGTTAATATTTTGGAAACATCTTCAGTAAAATGGAGATAATTTTACACATAGTACCTTATAAGCCGTCAGAACAGACGAGTCAATCAGAAGCCAATAGGAGAGTTTACACACTGTAAAACTGAAAAATAATTATGTATACATGTTATTTGTTGTAAAAATGTCTGATTAGACTTATGATCGGCCACATTCACCCGACAAGAAAATTTCTCAATCAAGATTTCATAATACAAAAATGATGCCTGAATTGTTCATAGTGTAAGAAGTCTGCCACCAAGGAAAGAAAAAAGAATCTCGATTTTCTGACTCATCAGTGAGGGCTCACTCACTTCCTCTTTACATCCTGTACATCAGTCCTTTGTAGATATTTGTTTCTCGGGTGAATAAGACCTTACAGAGGTTCTGAGGATCCATCAGAGAGGTTCACCTTCATCAGTCTGTCTGCCAAGAGGTCAACATACTCGCTGGTCAAACATCACATGGAGGGACTACTTTCAGAGGAGGATTAATACATTAGTGTTCACATCTGATGAAACACACGTGTGATCCTCCCTGTTTGCTCTCTGTTTTTTCAGCAGCTTATCCTTCCTTCAGTGCGTGGTTACCAGCAGTCAGAGGAAGAAGGCGGTGAATTCATTTATCCATCAGTGTTCGAATAAATCAGATCTCTGATCATTTTTCATAACTGGTCTCTGTGATTCCTCAACATCATCAGCAGGCACAGACGCTCACATACAGGGGAGGAAGAGGAGCAGGGGAGGAGAGGGGTGAGGATTGTGTATGTCCGGGAGGCAGCACGGAGGCGACACATCTGTCTCTGTATTAACTTTCTGCTCCGTGGGGCCGGGTGTCAGAGCTCGCCGCTGGGCCCTGGCTGCAGTTGTCCTGGAGCTCACATGGAGACGCTACGCTCCGCCCTTCAGAAGAGAAACCCCCCCTCAGAGGAAAACCTCTGCTGCAGACAGAGAAGCTGGATGAAAACACCTCTCACCACACTGAGGATCTCCTCCACACAGGCTCCTCCTCACCTGTCAGGTGTCCATGAACCACACTTAGATCACCACACTCTGTCACACTCACACACACACACACACACACACACACACACACAAACACTAGTGCTTATTCTGAAAAAATTGAAGTGAAGTTAATGAATACTAATATTGGTCTGTATGTGTTGTTATGAAAGAACATAATCAGGTCACACGTAGATATGAAAGATATAACTCTGAATTCATCCTTAACAAGTATTGATTTTTATAAGTTTTGATTTTTAAAGTACCTCAAAATAAAGCTTGTATGGAACTACTGCAAAACTGCAGAACTGTTTATTTCATTTTAGTTTCAAATGTTTTTTTTATGCTTTGTTTCAGTTTAGTTTGTTTATTATTACTATTATCATCACTATTATTAATTGTTGGTGGGGTTTTTTCAGCTATAGCTCCTTGAGTCTTGTATTTTTAGTACATAAAAACAAGCAAACATGACTGCTATCTATTGGAGTGCAGGTTCACATTCCCCCCAGCATAAGTCAGTGCCCTTGTCAGGGGCACCCCTGCTTGTCCCTCTCACAGGTATGTGAGGTTACTTTCTTATGGGTTCAGATGATGTAATAGGTAGAGTTAAAGTGAAAGCTGGGACTCCATTTTTTTTGCCAGGTGGAAGTCAAACAACTTTTGAATTATTTATAGCCATGAAGTTTTTCTCTCTCTCCAATAAAAGTTAATTTTGATCGCCAACATCTTTCCAAGTTCAGGAACAGTGGACCCTCCATGACAGTCTGACAGTGTGTCTGAAACTGTCATTGGCCAAAAACGATTACGCTTACTGTAACTAAGTCTCAGCTGTGATTGGTCTGAGGATTCATGCACAGAGATCTCATTCCTAGATTTTCCATCACACTGCAAAAAGAAAGAATGTGAACATATTCATTTATTTAAAGCAAGTCCGTTGATGTTAGAAGAGTCAGACCTGACATTACTGTGCTCATTCACTAGTCACAGAAGCTCCTCTTGAACACACTCCAGGTCCCTGGGTCCACTTAGCCCCTTTATTAGCTGGGCTGTAATCCGGTCTCCTGTGAGCAGTATGTGAGTATCTAATCTCTAATCTCATTACGGTCACTTTGTCCGGGGAACGGCCCTCTGAGTCCAGAATCAATAGAGGCTGTTTACGCTCTGTCTCTGAGGTGTTTGTTCTCCTCTGCCTCTGGGGGCCTCAGGGCCACATACGGACAGACTGACCCCGGGGCCCTGCGGCCCTCAACTGGCAAAAACCATGAGGCTCTGGAGCCATGAGGGACGCCAGGGTCACTGGGCTCCAGCTGCTGGGGTTTGATGTTGTTGTTGTTGTTGTTGCTGAGTGTCTTCTCCTCCTCCACCTCTGCCTCCCCCGTCCTCCCCCTGTTTATCCAGCCTGCAGGGCATAAAGAGCCCCATGCATTAATGAAGACGAGCGAGGTAATTAAACGCAGTGCTGATGGCGACACAGATCCTGGGAGGGTTTCAGAGGGACAGGAGGTCCACATGGGGCCTCGGCCTGCCTGCTCCTCCCTCCGTCCCCCCAGGCCCCCGGCTGCATGGCACACGGATTGGGCTTGATTGGCCTGCTGGGCACTGGGAGGAGGAGGAGGGCTGGTGAGGCTGGCACCCAGGGGAGGTGAAGGGAGAGGCAGGACGGAGGGGGGTAGATTGAGCTCAGGCCTCACCTGTGGCCCCGGAGCCCCTCCCTGGATCCCTCCCCTGGCAGCCAGGTCACGCTGCGTGGTCCAAACACCCCCTGCCTGGGGAGGAGAGGAGGAAAACAACAGCATGGAGGGAAGGGAGGAGTGGAAGGATGGAGGGGACGGGGAGGTGGTGCAGGAGCTGTAGGGACACTTCCAGGGATTAAGGCCCCACGCTGGCCCTCTGGGGCGCAGCCTTGATGGACGTCTGCCTGGTAAGAAGTTGGCCTTTTCAAAGATGTGATGATTTCAGACCAGCTCGACCACATGTGGGCCCCCAGCGTGAGGAGGCCAGCAGAGCGCAGAGCTCTGAGCTTTAAGCTCTGAGCCCCGAGCACTGCGGTCAGGGTCAGATCCTGACTCAGTCAGGGTTTCTCAGCATCGGTCTAAACTAGATCATGTTTCACAGACCCTCTGCTACACTTCATGTACTGTAAAACAAGATCAATGTTACTGTCAGGGCCAGCACCAGGCTCTGTGTGGAGAAAAAGTTAAGTGAACTCAAAGTAAAAACATCCAGTTAGACAAACCTCAGGATGGAGACACATTTGGTGCTACTCGCAGTGCTCTGAGACATGTCCATAACATGCAACATTTGTTAATCCTGGTTATGTCCAAACAGTGCTCATCTACCAATTCCAACTTTACCAAGCAGAGCAAATGAAACATGGCTGTTCATTTTGGGTGACAGGTGTGAACAGATCACTGCTTTTTAACTGCAGCATGCTGGTTGGAATGAACATTAGCAAAAACAGCTTAAGCCATGTTTTAGCCTTTAACTTGCCTTTAACTAACTCTATTGCTCTCCTGTTGCACTTTCTACTGCTTTTCTGTCCCTATTCTGTCAGACAGTTTAGCCCTAGTGTCCACTATTACTACTAAATAAATCAGAGATTTCTCTTTCAAATGTTTTAGAACAATACTTCTCAGATGAAACTGAACAGTTACTTCCATGTGCCTTTATAAAGTGATCAACTGTGAGGATTTTAATCTTCCTGATTTGGAGTCTCAATAATAACAGTATCTAAATTAAAAATAATGATGACAATCATGACAATCATAATGATGATTTGTTGTTACCTTATAATAGAGTTGTATATTGGAAAGAAACCAACTCTCATAAACAGATGTTTGATTGATGCTGACTCTGAGCTCTGTTGGAGGACTCTGTGGACTTACTGGACTCGTGAGGCTGTTTACCAGGGCAGCCCCCCAGGACAGACCCCGTCCTTCCTGGTGTTTATTTGTTATCTGGGCCTTCAGCTGACTCATTAGACCTTAACTTTGGTCTTCAGCCGGATCCTCCCCCAGGATCTGGGGACGAGCTCCATCCTCCCCCAGACCACACCTTACACGTGTCCTCTCAAAGGCTGCTGGGAATTCAGAGCTTCGAGGCTGCAGGTAGGATACACACACACACACACACACACACACACACACACACACACATACATATACTTTTCCCTTGATGCTGTTTGTCATCAAGTTTTGTTATGTAAACAGAAAATTTGCTCTAATTAACAGGAGGAAGTGTTGTCGTGGGAACAGGAGAGGGGAGGAGCCAGGTGGCCTTTTGTCCCGTCTATAAGCATCACTGCATTTTACAAACACAACACCCATGTGTGTGTGTGTGGGTGTGTGTGTGTGTGTGTGTGTGTGTGTGTGGACTGAGATAAAATAAATGACAAACAGAGATGAGGAGACACAGACAGAAAAAGAGAGGATAGGTCCAGGGGGCGGGGGTGGGGGGGAGTAAGAGAACAGGTGTGCTGAGGACCCCCTCCTGGGACCACCTCACCACCCTGAGTCTCAGAGAGAAAGGTACACCAATGGTACGAGGGACAGAGGGACCGAGCTCATTAGAGAGAGTTTGATTGTTCCTCTCCCCTGCCCCCCCTCCTCCTCCCCCCACCTCCCCCCTTGGGAAGGAAGCAGGTTACCATCACTGAGGGAGCAGCAGCCAGTTAGAGACAAGCTGCAGAAACATAGACCCACTGGCAACTCGACCATGCAGCCCATTTTTCCTCAAGTGCCTCCTTATTGTGCATCTTGAAACAGCCTGACCACATTATTTCAGAGAGTCCTGTATTTCAGATGAAATCATTTGTGGCTTTTTCTTTGCGTCCCAAACAAATTTCCTGGCAGTTGTGGCTGAAATTATTGATGGTCTGCCCGACCGTGTCTTGATTTCACTGGACTCTCATTTTTCACTTCTTCATTAGAGTTCAAACACTACTTATTGCATCCTCAATTCCTTAGATATCTTTTCACATCCCTTTTCTGTTTTATTCAGTTCAATTACCTTTTCCTGCAGATCCTCTGACAATTCCTTTGCTTTCCTCATTACTCAGAATCCAAAAATGGCAGTGCAGCACTGGATAAAAGATGCAAGAATCTATCGGGAGCTCAGAAACACAGTGACCTTTTATACACATACTGATTACAAGCAAATGTATTGCAGGTGAGGGTGGTTACCTTTAGTAGCCATTCAAACCCATTTATATTGACTTGTCTGCATGTTTTTCGGCCAAAATCACCAGGGTATGCAAACTTTTGATCAGGGTCATTTTGGAAGTTCCTGTTGTCATTAGGATTCAAAAAGAGTAACATAGTTTTTTGTTAATAAATTGCAAATAAATTTACTCAACCACTTACCATAAGTGGTAAGATTGGCATTGAAGTGACAAAAAGTGAACTCCTTTTATATATTTCTGCAGATATAACCCTTATGATTTAAAAGCAGATAACAGGGGGAGCAAACTCTGCGAGCATCCTTAAAGTTGTGATGATGATAAGACTGAAGATGCTGACATGTGTTCACATCTGCAGAGAGCAGCTCTGAATGAAGCCTCGCTGCTCACTCACTGTTTCGCCAGAGAAAATAAACCATGTAATCAGGCCTGTGTCTGCCTCTTCACAGCCTGTCTATGTTTTGACAGGCTGACATAGCTAACAGTGAGCGCTAATTAGTTAGCATTAATGGAAACAAACTCAGAGAGCACGCAGAGCTCAGCATGGCACGAAACGGGAGTCGGAGAGATGAGTTCACCTCTGAAGGATTGATCCAGAGGTTTAAGATAGGCTGACTTAAGGAGTAAATTAAAAATAATACAAAAAAACAAATACTCCTCTACACCTTGTTTTCCCTCAGATTTATTCAGAGAACATCAGGGTAGAGTTAACCTGCTCAGGTAAGACCAACCAGATGATGTGCCTCATTCAGTCATTGAGGAGGAAAAGCTCAGTCCGAAAATAAGACTTAACAACAACCCAACAGCCAAACAAACCCAGAGCGACTGATATAGATGATCAGTTGATTGATGTATTGATTTTTGAAGAGGGAAAGGGGGGAGTTTAGTGCAAGTTCAGTGCGTTTTGCCATTCAGGAGGACCCTTTACAGAACATTTTAGCCCCAAAGTGTGTGTTCTTCGACAATTGCCAATCCCCATCCATCCATTTTTTTAACCGCTTATCCTATTCAGGGTTGTGGGTGGCTGGAGCCTATACCAGCAGTCATTGGGTGAGAGGCAGGGTACACCCTGGACTGGTTGCCAGTCAATCGCAGGACTGACATAGAGGCAAACAACCTTTCATAAATGCCAGTCTGTGCAATGACATTGTTTTGGTTTCACACATTTCAAAATTAAACCCTTTGAATGCAAATATTTCCCTTCAGCTCAGGCCCTCCTCTTTGCTGAATCCAAGTCTTAGATCATTTATTCTCCTGATGATGGATGTGAGTTTAATGTCAGAAATCAAAACCTCATTAATTCAGATTCTATTATGATGCTGACCTGCTCCTGAAAAACATGCTGTTAATTAGATGTAGCAATGTCCCTCACACACACATGTACACAGTTTATGTCCTTACAACAGGAGGATCTGGTGCAGTGATGTTGGACTGTGAACAGACGGTGGCGTGGCATTGATGGAGTCAGGTGATCTGTCTTCATGGACACGTTCAGACGTGTAGAAGTCAAAGTGATGAGCATTTAAAACAGAAAACATTGTTGAGGGAGAGAGAGAGAGAGAGACAGAGAGACAGAGAGACAGAGAGAGACAGAAAGGCTGGTATGAAGCAGTGATAAACTCTCTAAATGTGTCCTCTGTGACCCTCGGGTGATCTGGACCCTGAGGGTCACAGAGGACACGTCAGCTCCGATCTCACAGATTTTTAAAATGCTATGTTTATTTTCAGACAGCTCCCCGCCGATCTTTCTCTCCATGAATAAAGTTTCTAATTGGATGGATGTTTTCCTGTCGCTCCTCTGCTGAAATGTGCGCCAGGGAGAACGGCGTGAAGGTTTCACATCCAATTAAAAGTTGAAGAAGTCCATTATGAAGAGTCTGCTGTCTGTATCCAAGCACAGCAGCTGAAATATTAGTTATTAATTGATATCCATTCAGCGTCACATTCATCTGAGCAGAAGGTAAAACAAGGCAGACATTAACCCAGTGAATCCTGGGCCTCTTCCAGCGTTATCTACAGGAAAACACTGATAGAGGAGAAGTCACGTGGAATAAACAACACACACAGAGCTGACAGACCACAGACAGCTGCGAGACAAAAGGAGAATTCAGCCCTCTGTGAGAGTGTGTGTGGTGCATGTTTCTCTTCAGGCTGTGCTTCTGATTGGTCCCCAGTCTTTCAGCAAAGACTGTGCCTGGTTCCTGGTTTCTGTTCGCAGTCCAGAGTCTTCTACTTTGTGGAGAATTCATCATTAGGTGATGCTGGATCTCTCAGTGGTCCCCTCACAATGGTTACAGTTAGGAGGAGTCATAGTCATAACAGGACAGTCATAATATGTCTAGTCACCATCCCACTATGATGAATTTAAGTTTTTCCATCTCCACTAGAGGCTCTCTCTGACAGCCCAGGAAACCCAGCAACAGGTGTGTGTGTGTGTGTGTGTGTGTGTGTGTGTGTATTGGAGCTGTTAGCCAGGTGGCTAGGCTACATCCTCAGCTCCTCCTCACTTTTTGGGCTTCAACAGCGCTCTGCAGAAACCAGAAGGGGGCGATACTGGGAACACAGACAGGTAGATATCAGAGACAGGTACGTTTATGAGTAGAGGGAGACATGACGAGCTCACGAAAATGGGGAGAGATCATCCTCCTCGAGGAAAAAAAAAACAGAAGAGATTGTCCTAATACAAGCAGATATATGGAAGATGCTGCACACACACACACACACACATACAAACACACACTGACGAAGAGAGAGCTCAGAGCATCAGGTCGTAGGGAGTCCTTCCCATGAAGCTCTCTGCTGCTGCTGCTCAGCCCGTCCCCGGGACCCCGTGGCTCTACAGCTTAATCTAAGAGGGTAATTAGAGACGCACAGGGGGGCATCAGCAGGACAGGAAGTCAGGGCTACAATACACCACTGAACACGCACACGCTCACACACACACACACACACACACACACACAAGGGTGTGCCCACAAGGCAAGAAGTGATGCAACAGACTCCTGAATATGAATCAAAAGAAACAACAACACAATCGTGCATTTATTGTAATATATTGCAAATCTGTTTTTGCTCATATGAGAGATGCAATCCTGCAGATGCTGCACCCCATTAGTAGGTCAGGATTGCACGCGCTATACCTTAAAGCAGATCAGGCCCTAAATGTTGTGGGTCATTTCATATCAGCGCATTGAATGTGTCTGACTGTAAATGTAAGAGTAAAGCAGACGCACAAACACTGAGCCATCTTTAAGGGTTTATCTCACACAGACTTAGAGAGTGTCACAGCTCTGTCAAGTAAAGCTTTCTATGTGTCTCTGCTGAGATTGAATGAATCAGTGGTTCAGGAGCAGCAGGGATGTGTGTATGATTGGTCCCCCCCACTATAAAAAAGTTCCATTTACAGCTGATTTCAGGGCTGTGAGCAGTTCAGGGTCAATGTGCTCTCCTGGCATGGAGGTTTAATTTCTTGTGGTTAGACCTGAACATTTTCCTGCCACTTATGGCTCCATTAGCTCTGAGAGGGTCCTCGGGTTGTAATCTCTCATCCAGGCGTTAGACCGACCCCAGGAGCTCAGCACGTGGAGCTGTGCCTCTGTCCCCATCCCTCAGTGTGTTTGTGTCAGGTCCAGGTTCAGGTTCAGTTCTGGTGTTGTGTCAGGTTTCCTTTAATAAAGCTTCTGATCAGATGCTTTCATTCTAAAGGGTTACTGCACTCTGTTTGTCCTGCGATGAAACCATACATGGAAGGATTTCTGACTTCCTCAGTCGTGTCTTTAGCTGACCACACTTCAGCTGCCTCATCACTTTCCTGCTGTGATATTTATCTGAGGCTGCTCTCACCAACTCTTGCTTAACTTTGTGGTTTCAGGTCCGTCTCAGACTCTTATCGTCACATCAGCCTGAAACCCAGAAGTACCCAAACACCCCCACATGTGGGTGAGCCATCCAGACTAAAAGGGCTCTTCAGAGGCTTCTCAGTCTCCTTCCTGTACTACAACCAACTACACATACAATCTTGATAATTAAAATAAAGTGTATTATTGTTGTTCTTGTCTTTTTTATGTAGGGGTATCAAAAGATATGTTAGAGTTTAATAAGATGCACCATAGCAACACAACATAATGTGAAATGATTCACTTTTTAAAGGTTTAAATTATCGAATATGATTTTTTTTATGGTAAGTTGCAGTTGGACCAGGGGTAGATATTGATGAGATTTATTGATACCAATGCCTTAATTGATTCTACTTATCATCCTCTGCTCATCAATTCCACCTGTTGATTTGCTGTGAACAAAAAGTAACCCTACAGGTTTTCTGTGTTAATAATATCTAATTTAGTTAATGAGTAAATACCTATGTAATTGGTGGCTGGATTAAGATACCTCTGGATGTACCTGAGTTCATCTCTCTGCTTCTTGAGACAAAGGTCAGGTATCAATCCTGGCTGCTCGACTGATATCTGTAGGTCCTCTAAGGGCCCCATTAGGGTCTCCTGGTGGCCCCTAAGAGGCATCACTTTACACAGCCTTTGAGCTCGCTTGCTCTCTCTGTATAACTCATCCTTTTCATCACCCACTCATCGTTTTTATCACTCACTCATCCTCTCCATCACTCTCTCACTTTGTTCCTACCCCCACCCCCTGAAGTCTCCCAATCCATCCCTCTCTCTTTCCCTCCCTGGTGAACACCCTTAACCCTTCCTCCCTCCTTCTCCACCTGTCTCTCCCTCCATGCCCTCTCTTTCCCCTCCTCTCCCTCTCCCCCTCCCCCTCCTGAGAACAGAAGCAGGCTCTGAGGGGGGAGAGGTGAGAATCAATAATGATGATTTATTGATCAGTAAAAAAGATGGCGCTCATTAGCCCCCCAAAGGGACTGAAGCGTTAAGTATCTGACAAAATGTCACTGCCCCCCCACCCGTCCTCCTGTCAGTCCAGGTGTGCTGGTCACAAGTCAGGAGTATAAACTGTACTATGAGCTCTCTCTGTCTTCACAACATTCTGCAGGTCTCAGGTTTTCGGCTGATCCAGGATCAGAGGGAACCGAGGGGAGTCAGGTGGCGCTGTGGAGCGCGTGGTGTTATGGGGGAGTCTGACCTGAAGCTCTCCTGTTGAATTAAAAGCTGTACCTAAAGCCAGCAGCTTCAGTTCAGACTGATTGGGAAAATTAAATACTGTTCTTTGGAATTTCTGGATTCAAACAATTTCCTGGATTTCATTCAGTGAGCCCTGTTCTGGGTCTGGGTCCAGGTTGGTGCTGGCAACTTGTCTGAGGATAAAGGTTTGGTCCTTGCTCTTATCAGCAAAAGAGGTCTTAGTGTCTGATCAGGGATGAGTTCCTGACTCTGAATCAGTTTTTCATGTGTTTAATGTTTATGTTTGTGTCGATGATCAGAGCTCAAACTGACGGATGAAATCTGAGACTGAAGCTGGGACCCAGAAAGTGTAACATGTCATCTGTACTCTGAAGCAGGTAACTGTGGACCTCTCTGACCTCTCTCTGACCTCTTTGACCTTTCCCTGAGCTGTATCTGCAGCATTCATTCGTTCTTCTCCATTCGTTCTGCATTGGGAAGCTGTGTGAGCACAAACTCTGTGAAAGTTTATCAGAGTCTGCACACACACATACCCCACAGCTCTGTGGACCATCCCTCATGTCCAACTGTGTGTGTGTGTCACTGTGAGGAGGGGAGGGGCTCCGTGGGCCCGGGGAGGGGGTGACTGGACGCTTCATCACCCGACGGCCAACCTCTCAGGATGATACATGGAGCACTGCAGGAAACAGAGCCTCTGAGGCCAGGACACACATCCAACCACCCACACAAACACACACACACCTGAGGACCGCCTTGTTCATTGTCACACTCTGGACTTTGGGCTGTATGGCTGTTCTTCAGAGAACACGTGTTGATGATCTAAAGGAATAACCTGAGGAGGAAAAATCTGCAGTATCCTCTAGTCACGCTTTGAGTCCACTCTGAGTTCACTCTAAGCCCACTATGAGTCCAGTCTGGTCCCAAACTAGGCCCACTCAGAATCCAGTCCAAACCCACTCTGAGTCCACTCTTGGCTCACTCTGAGTCATCTCTGGACCCACTCTGTGTCCTGTTTGGGTCCACTTTTCACACGAAACCAACTCTAAGTCCACTCAAAGTCCACTCTAGTGAAGAACTAGAGTGGACTTGTTACCTGAAGTGAGCTCACTCTGTGACGCTCACTGATATTCAAACACGTTGTCTCCACAGTAACCCTCTCTCTTCCTCCTGGTCTCAACAAATCTTTGTATCTACATGAAGCAGCTTCTCTTCTTCAGAGGACGCCATCTTACAGCAACATGTTTCTACAGCAGCTCAGAATAGACAAACTAAAGACAGACTTATTTTGTGTTTAGAGAGCAGCTGTTTGAAACTCAGTGATCAGAAGAAGAGAAAGAAGAAGAGGGAAAGGAAGATGGGGAAGAGGAAGAGCAGTTTTTGTGTTCAAGATTTTTGTGATAGATTTTCAAATCACTGAGCTTTTTCTGTGGGCTCAGAGGAGGTTCACTCCTCATTATATCAGATCTTTGTGTGTGCGTGTGTGTGTGTGTATGTGTGTGTGTGTGTGTGTGTGTGTGTGAGCTGCAGACTCTATCACACATGTTGGTGTTATTCTAAAAGTCATCCTCAGGGCTCCTTATGAATTAAATACTTTTCATGCGTCTTTATTTCCACGCCGAGCATCTCGGCAAGGAGAGAAACTGTGAGTATCACATTTGTGTGAGGTGTGAGAAAGAGAGAGATTTGTTTGGCCGAGTGGTCAACAGACGGCGTGCTGAGGGCCTCGATGGTCCCCTCACATGGTGCTAAACGCTGCCTCTGGACCGCCAGACGCCCGGTCACACAAACACCAGACAGACTCAGAAAGTGGGCTGCAGGCCTGTTTTGTTTCAGGGATAGGGTGTGTGTGAGTTATTGTGTGTGTGTGTAGGCATGTGTGTGTGAGCTCAATATATCTGAATGGTTGAGTTTGGAAGAAGTCTGATTCTGATACTGTTGGTCTGAAGCTGCAGGTGGACTTTAACTCTAAGTTTTTATCCATTAACAGACAGACACACAGCCCATCAGCCATGTTTCTCTCCTTCTTTCCCTCTCTCTATCCCTCTCTCTATTCCGCTCTCTCTGGACTCAGGACTCTTAGCCCAGTTTCCAGAGTTAGTGCTCTTTGTGGGCCACTCTTCCTCATTCTGCTGTGAGACTCATGTGGAGTTATCTCTGCTTTAAGAAGTCTCCAACATCTCCTGTTGCTGAGTGATGTGTGCCAAACCACAGCGTCCTAAGGTTTTAAAAAACATCTTTTTGTGTGTAGATTAAAATATTTACATCTTCAGTGTGAGGCCTGAAGTGTTCCACAATCCTCTTCAGGAGATACGTTCCCAATAAAAGAGAATAAAGTCTTATCCTTTCAGACGGACTCCCTCCCATAAAGAGAACCCTTAACGGACAAACAGACCAATTCTCATGTTCGCCTCCAGCGCCCACGCTGCTGCGAGCGGAGAGACGAACAGAAGAAAAGAAAGGAGGAGGCAGAAGGAGGCAGCAGGCAGGTGGAGAAGAAAGGATGAGACGGAGTTTGTATATGCCGGATACCAAAGAGTGTACACACACACACACACACACACACACATTAGCATAAAACAGCTTTACATATGATCTGAGCGTGCTGCAACACGGCCCAGACGACAGGACGAGAGAGGGAGAGATAGAGAAAGAGAAAGAGAGAGAGAGAGAGAGAGAGAGGGAGAAAGGGAAAGAGGAGGTAAAGCCTGCGACGATCACATGCTGTCAACAGAACCTCTCAAAAACAAGCCCCCACCCCCGCCTGGATCAGTGAATAATCCTCCTACACACACACACACACACACACACACACACACACACACACACACACACACACACACACACACGCACGCAGAACAAGCCTCAGGTGCTCTCCTCTCTGCTTTGTTTCAATCAGGACAGAAAAGCTCCATGAGGGTGTAACTTTGTGTTTCCAACTCTGACACTGAGCAGCACCAACACACCTCACAGGATGAGACCATCTTCAGGGATCAAACCAGGTCCTGTAAGAGGCTCTGGACCTGTGAGAGACTCTGGATCTGAATGTGATCTAACCATCATAAACCCCAACCAGCCACTCAATCAGAGGGATGTTATTCCCCCTAAACATCACAGCAGGCTGGTTTGAGTTATGAACATGGACTCTAAAGCTTTGCTATCTTCATACAGATAATGTGCTTAGTGCTTTCATAAAACAGAGTTTCTTGTGGTGGTTCTCTCGACTCCCTATCCACCATTCAGACTGTGCTCATCACTGTGTGTGCACGTGGTTGTGTGTTTGTGTGTACACTTCAAGAGTGAACTCCACTGTGGCCAATACAGAAAACAAAGGAGAATTGTGAAAACATGACATGAAGCAGAAATTTCCCCGACTTGAAAAATTAGGAAAATATCATAAAGCTTTTTAGTCCGTTAAATAAGAGAACACACTATAGACCTGATCTATGAGAGAGGTTAAGTTTTCTGCTTTAATGTCACAAACATTTCCGTTTTTGAATGAGGAAACTTCAACATAACAGACAACCTGCTCTGCACCTTTTCCTTTTAAAAATGGCTGTTTGCCCCAGGTGATTGTTGGCCATGGCAACCCCACTCATGGCCTTGGTGCTAAGCTCCAGTTTAAGTTCTTCGTCAGTGGAAACAAAAAGAACCACGGCCAAGTCAGACACTGACCTGGCTGGAAGTAGGACTCACACCAGCTCCATTGAAAAGGGGTATGAAGGAACTAGCCTTGGTCTGAAAGTGTCCCCCTCTCTAACACTGTACAGGTCACATCTAAGAGTCAACTGCATCCTGTATGTGTGTGTGAATGTGTGTGTGTCTGAATGTGTGTGTGTCTGTGTGTGTGTGTGCTGGCTGTAATTTCCTGATGAAGCTGTGTCCATGCTGAAATCAATAATGTCTTTATAAATATGTTATTAATAAAGAGTTAATCCACATTTATATTTCATGGCAGAGGAAGGCCTCGGGGCTTTGCTGCGTATCATCATCTATAATTAATCTGCTCCTCCTGGGACCGGCTGGATTAAAACCTGCTGCAGACCCACAGAGCTGAGCGCTCAGTGTTTCAGAATAAGTGGGGGTGGGGGGGATGGGGGGGGTCCTTCTGTTAATACTGCTGTTTAAATACACATGATACACACAGAAGGGGAGGGGGGATATTACTGTCTGGACCAAAACTGTGAGTCTTCCCCTGCTCCCAGGGAGTCCTCTCAGATTAAATCTGATCTTCTGTTTGTTACCTGCTCAAAGTTTATCACATTCCATGATACATATATTCACTGTTATTAATCCGCAGTGTGCATCATCAGACTAACAAAGGCCTGTCTCCACTTAGATTAAGTTAGGGGTGATGTATAGTGAACAGGTGTAATGATCATCATAATCCTGACAGGGTGAGCGGGACTCAACACGAAACATGTCCCCTTCTCCTCAGAGCTTCGACCTTCAGACACCAAAACTAACACCTGGTGATTTTTACAGACAGAACTGTGTTCATGTGATTTTAATTGTGTTGGCGCTGTCTGAGTTGTGTTTCTTTGGGAAGCTGTTCGCTGCTCACGTGTCTGCTCCTGTCCCTGTTCTTTGTTTTTTAAACAGGTATGCTTTCTGGTGATTTTCACCCGGTGTTAGTGATTGAATGGGTGTAATATTTATCATTAATGTTAACGCCTTCACTGGGCAAGACTCACATGTCCAAGGAGTGGGTGGATCAAGGAAATAATTCCAGCTGGATTATTTTATTCTATTGTATCAACAAATATTCCATTCCTTCCAAATTCTTCACTAATTTCAAAACATTATGAAAGGCTCTGCCCATTATACCTTTTTCATTTTTTCATTTTCTAAGGCCTTGTGTATGAAAAAGTAAAAAAAGGGTTCTTCACTTTTCCATGTATTGTTGTGCTGACACATGGTTTGATGAGAAGTATTGGGTATATTATATTGGGTCAAACAATACACGGCATAGGTGATGGTGTAACTACTAATGGAGCTTGGTGGAGCTAATTTGATAAAGTGGTCTTATTAATTTATATTTGTATTTAAGTTTAACTTGGTAATCATATGTTTGCACCTGTTTACACCTCTGTGTGACACACCTGGGCAGGTGACTCCAAATAACACCTCATAGAAACTAGCTACGAACCCACTGCATGCTTTTGACTTTGTAGCTTCCTGCTTTGCAGACAAAGTAGGCTCCACAGAGTAACGTAGACACACACATATATGCACGCACACACACACACACACACACACACACACAACCACATACACACAGAGAACAGGTCCAGACTTCCTTTGTCCTGTTTTTTTCAGGGTGGACTGACACTGCTGTCACTTTCCTCCAAAAACAAAAGAGCTGTTGGATGTGAGCGAGCTGTATCAGCGCAGCATCTCAGCTGCACAGCGGCCCAGAAAGACTCTGCTGACAATCGCATTAATTACTTTATCATCTCCAGCTCCCAATTAACCTTACACGCCACCTTCCAGGTAAGCCAGCCAGCCGGGGGGCGCAGGAGGAGGCGCATCCTCATCAGCAGGAGGAAACGTCTGAGTCAGAGTGAAGATGGCACAATGGTTCCACCTTAAAACAGAGGGACGGCGCAAAGACAATAGTTCCGCCTTTAAAAAGAGGGGATGAGTATAGACAAAAGTTCCACCTTCGAACAGAGAGACTGAGTAGAAACAATAGGTCCACTTTGACACAGAGACAATAGTTCCACCATAAAACAGAAGAAATGAGCAGAGACAATGGTTCCTACTAAAAACGAGCTTTCATTACCTGCTCACTGTTAATGTGACTTGCTTCATAATCATATGACCTGGGCCTTGATTGTGTGACTATGCAGTGTCCTGGTCAGTAATCATTTAACTTTGCAATGATCTATTCAGTGATCTTGTCACAGTGCAGTGACTTTGCTTAATGACCACGTGACTGCGCAGCGATGGTAGTTCAGTGGTGATATGACTGGGCAGTGACCTGTTCCTTGGTCATGTGACTGTGTAGTCACTTGTTCAGTGGTCATGGGACAGTGCAGTTACCTGTACAGTAACCATGTGACTATGCAGCGATCTTTGGACTGTTCAGTGCCCTGTTTAATGGTCATTTGACTGTGCAGTGACCCGTTCAGGGATCAAGTGAGTATACATTGACTTTGAAATGATGATGTGACAAGACCTGCTTAGTGATCATGTTACTATGCAGTGACCGGCTCGGTGATCTTGAGACTTTTCAGTGACCTTTTCAGTGATTTTGTAACTATGCAGTGATCATTTGACTGTGCAGTTATTGTGTGGATTGATCATGTGACCTGTACAGTGATTTTGTTACTGTTCAGTAACCTGTTCAGTGATTTTGTGACTGTTCAGTAATCATGTGCAGTGATCTTTTCACTGTGCAGTGATCATGTGACCTGTGCGGTGATTGTGTGATCTGTGCCCCGATCAAGTGACCTGTTGTTTTGATTCTGTGCAGAGAACATGTGACCTCATGATGTCATCCTGCAGAAGAGAAAAACCAGAAGAGGGTTTTTTTTTTCATGATTTCTTTTGTTTTCACCATCAAAAAAACAACTCTACTCGTCTTTCTTCACTTTCTTTCTATTGTTCACACTCCCCTTTCCCTCTCTCTCTCTCTCTTGCTTCCCCCCTCCTCCCTGTCTTGTTGCCCCCCCCAATCTCTCTCTCTCTCTCTCTCTCTTTGATGTGTTTGCCTTCACGGCTTCTGAGCGCTCTCTAATTCCATCTGGCCACAACAGAGAAAGCGGCGCGCTGAGAAAAAGCATTTCCATATGTGCAAATTAGCCCCCCTCCCTACCATAACACACACACACACACACACACACACACACACACACACACACACACACACACACACACACACACACACACACACACACACACGCACACACGAACACACACACACACACACGAACACACACACACACACACACACACTTCATTCTGAGTGCCAGGGCTGCTAATGGTGATTAGGAGGAGGGTTTGTGTTGGCCTGGAGTCAGAGTCAGTCAGGATGTAACATCTACATCAACGCCCCTGACCTCGAGAAAAACACTGATTCATTCATTATCATTATTATTGTTATTATTATTATTATTTTTATTATTATTATTATTGTAGGCTTAGTATCCCCAATCAGATAAAATCCACCTGCAGCTGTTTTTCCTTCTCTTTCCACGTCTGACACTCAGCATGCCTCCTTGAACTGTGAGCCTCTCGTTCAGTCTGAAGGAGCTGAGATACACTAGGACTGTGAGAGTTATCCATTGTATTAAACACACACACAGAAGCCTTAATAAAGATGCATAGATGTACAGTCTTGCTGTATGTTTCTGTGTGTGAGTGTGTGTGTGTGTGTGTGTGTAAGTATTCAGGGATCATTCAATCAATGCCTGTTTGTCAGCAGCTCTCAGACAGTAACTAGATTGTGACATATTGTGAGATTCCAGCATGTGTGTGTGCGGTCGATACCTGAGCGTCCGAGCCATTAAACCCTGAGCTGAAGTCTGCAGGTGACATTGGAATGACGTACCTGTGAGGACGCTTCTATCAGCTGCTCAGACATAAGAGTCCACATCAATCCTGTGATCCAAGCTCAGAGCGCTTTAGTTTAAGTGTCCGCTTGTCCTTTATAGACACAGACACTTCACTATTCTGTCTTGTCTATTCTGCTTTCGTTGTTCTTACATTTTCCTCTGGTTCTCAATTCTTGAATAATTCTGTGTCTCAAAGTGTGTGTTTTACCTTTCAAATGAGGATGTGTGAATGTGTGTGAGCTTACATAAGGGCATGTGTCAGGGTTAAACACCGAATGTAGAACATCTTGTTTAAGGGGCTGCTTCTGCCCAGCTGCAGGAATTCCCACACTAGAAGAAGAAGAAAGTCTCAGACCTCTCTCTCTCTTGCTCTCTCTCTCTCTCTCTGGCAGCAGGGTACCCCCCCTCAGGCCGCCGTGCCAGGTAGAACCAGCCCTCCTCCTCTCTGCCAGAGCAGAGTGTCCTGGCAGTCACAGCGCTGGGCACAGTTAGCACATTTCAAACAGCTGGCAGAGCCGTTTGGCGAGCAGAGACACTCTCCACTTGACCTCTGCGTGTTCGACAGACGAGATCACAAGACCGAGGACTCATCAATTATAGGCAACAACAGGGAGGGAGGGGCCAAATGTGTGTTTATAAACTAGCATGTTTGTGTGTGTGTGTGTGCGTGCCTGTGTGTGTGCTGAAGAGAGGATGCTGAGAGCGAGGACTAAAAAAGCCTGGAGGGGCCAAGGGGAAAAATCTTGGGCCCCTGTGACCCGTCCTGTGGCGGGGGGGCCCAGCTGTGCTGCACTGGGCATCTGGCAGCTAGAGGACAGGTCTGTCCCTATACACACACACACACACACACTCACACACACTCACACACAATGCTAAAACAACACTCACACACTCGTGGATGGTTTGCAGTGATCTGTTTGTTTGTTTCCACAAAGGGGGGAGGATGGGGGGGTCCGGGGTAAAATCCTCTCGGTGTTTCTCTCTGAAGGAGAAAAATCAAATCAAATCAAATCCTTTGTTTCCCCCCAAACAAACCCAGCAGCCGTACTCGACAATCACTCACTCCAATGGCTCACACAATTGCTAAAGCGATAACATCCTGCAGAAGGGGTTGGGTGGGGGGGTGGGCGAAGAAAGAGAGAGAGGGAGAAGGCCACATGAAATATCTCCTCATAATGTGTAAAACGAGAGCACATCTACAATCTATAGTGTGTGTCAGTGTGTGTGAGTCTCTACCAGTGTATGTTAGTGTGTTGGTGTGTATCACTGTGTCTGAGTCTGTATCAGTGTGTGCTGCTTATCGGAGAGAGTCCGAGCTCTTCGAACACACATAAACAAAAGACTGAGCTAAGAACTTGGGACACAACAAGCAACAAGTGAGAGTGTGAGACCAAGTGACTGAGTTCTGAGGAGAGTGAATGTAAATGCGAAAAGACTCAATGTCTGTAACTCTCCTTTGACGAACAGAGCTAAAAGTGTCTGTAACTGCCTTCTGATTAGCAGAGCTTTTAAGTGTCTGTAACTCACAAAATCACTGAACCACTACCACAACATGTCAAAACTACACATTGACTCGCGGCAACACAACAACACCACGATGCACTGCAAAAACGGAAATCTGAGCAAATCATTTTGTCTTATTTGTAGTACAAATTGTCGTATTGTTCTTAATTTGAGCCACATTCACCAGACCAGGTCATAAAATGTCTTATTTCAACTTTTTTTGAGACAAAAATCAGGTGTAAATTGCTTGTAACAAGTCAAAAAAATCTGCCAATGGGATAAGACGAATTCGCCCGGGAAGTTTCTTGAAATTAGGAAGATGTCTTAAAACAAGAATCTTTTATCTTATTTCATTGGCAGATTTTTTTTTTACTTGTTACAAGCAATTGATGCTTCATTTTTGTCTTCAAAAAACTTGAAATGAGACATCTTTATGACCTTGTCTAGTAAATGTGGCTCAAATCAAGAATAGTAAGACAAATTTGACTAAAAATAAGACATAATGACTTGCTTAGATTTCAGTTTTTGCACTGCACCCAATGCGTGGTGATGCATCCCTACTACCATGCAAAAAAAACTTAACCAAAGAAAATCCAAAAGAATGTCCAACATAATGCCTAAGAACAAAACAACCTAAAACAATGCAGGAGGCAGGAGGAGTTTAACAGAGTGTTAACTCCTAACTCTGGGGGGGTGATAGGCCAGAGGTTCACCTCCTCAATGGTCACTCCCACTCTCTCATTTTCTCTCCGTCTCTTGTCCACTTGTTCTCTTCCTCTCATTCTCTCTCCCTCTCTCTCTCTCTCTGATTTTAAATTGATTGAGTTGAAGAGAACACAGAAAGATGATCAGAAAGAGTTCTTTGGGAAAATGGGGCTGGTCAGGTAGAGAGAGAGAGAGAGAGAGAGAGAGAGAGCGAGGGTGTGTGTGTGTGTGTGTGTGTGTGTGTGTGTGTGTGTGTGTGTGTGTGTGTTTGTCCCATTATCAGCGTTTGCGGAGGAACCAGATGGGGTCCATTCACACCACTCTGAGTTCTGGAGACTCCCTGCAGCCACCTCTTGTTATCTTTNATATATTCACTGTTATTAATCCGCAGTGTGCATCATCAGACTAACAAAGGCCTGTCTCCACTTAGATTAAGTTAGGGGTGATGTATAGTGAACAGGTGTAATGATCATCATAATCCTGACAGGGTGAGCGGGACTCAACACGAAACATGTCCCCTTCTCCTCAGAGCTTCGACCTTCAGACACCAAAACTAACACCTGGTGATTTTTACAGACAGAACTGTGTTCATGTGATTTTAATTGTGTTGGCGCTGTCTGAGTTGTGTTTCTTTGGGAAGCTGTTCGCTGCTCACGTCTCTGCTCCTGTCCCTGTTCTTTGTTTTTTAAACAGGTATGCTTTCTGGTGATTTTCACCCAGTGTTAGTGATTGAATGGGTGTAATATTTATCATTAATGTTAACGCCTTCACTGGGCAAGACTCACATGTCCAAGGAGTGGGTGGATCAAGGAAATAATTCCAGCTGGATTATTTTATTCTATTGTATCAACAAATATTCCATTCCTTCCAAATTCTTCACTAATTTCAAAACATTACGAAAGGCTGCCCATTATACCTTTTTCATTTTTTCATTTTCTAAGGCCTTATGTATGAAAAAGTAAAAAAAGGGTTCTTCACTTTTCCATGTATTGTTGTGCTGACACATGGTTTGATGAGAAGTATTGGGTATATTATATTGGGTCAAACAATACACGGCATAGGTGATAGTGTAACTGCTAATGGAGCTTGGTGGAGCTAATTTGATAAAGTGGTCTTATTAATTTATATTTGTATTTAAGTTTAACTTGGTAATCATGTGTTTGCACCTGTTTACACCTCTGTGTGACACACCTGGGCAGGTGACTCCAAATAACACCTCATAGAAACTAGCTACGAACCCACTGCACGCTTTTGACTTTGTAGCTTCCTGCTTTGCAGACAAAGTAGGCTCCACAGAGTAACGTAGACACATTCATACATGCACGCGCACACACACACACACACACACACACACACACAACCACATACACACAGAGAACAGGTCCAGACTTCCTTTGTCCTGTTTTTTTCAGGGTGGACTGACATTGCTGTCACTTTCCTCCAAAAACAAAAGAGCAGTTCGATGTGAGCGAGCTGTATCAGCGCAGCATCTCAGCTGCACAGCGGCCCAGAAAGACTCTGCTGACAATCGCATTAATTACTTTATCATCTCCAGCTCCCAATTAACCTTACACGCCACCTTCCAGGTAAGCCAGCCAGCCGGGGGGCGCAGGAGGAGGCGCATCCTCATCAGCAGGAGGAAACGTCTGAGTCAGAGTGAAGATGGCACAATGGTTCCACCTTAAAACAGAGGGACGGCGCAAAGACAATAGTTCCGCCTTTAAAAAGAGGGGATGAGTATAGACAAAAGTTCCACCTTTGAACAGAGAGACTGAGTAGAAACAATAGTTCCAGTTTGACACAGAGACAATAATTCCACCATAAAACAGAAGAAACGAGCAGAGACAATGGTTCCTACTAAAAACGAGCTTTCATTACCTGCTCACTGTTAATGTGACTTGCTTCATAATCATATGACCTGGGCCTTGATTGTGTGACTATGCAGTGTCCTGGTCAGTAATCATTTAACTTTGCAATGATCTATTCAGTGATCTTGTCACAGTGCAGTGACTTTGCTTAATGACCACGTGACTGCGCAGCGATGGTAGTTCAGTGGTGATATGACTGGGCAGTGACCTGTTCCTTGGTCATGTGACTGTGTAGTCACCTGTTCAGTGGTCATGGGACAGTGCAGTTACCTGTACAGTAACCATGTGACTATGCAGCGATCTTTGGACTTTTCAGTGCCCTGTTTAATGGTCATTTGACTGTGCAGTGACCCATTCAGGGATCAAGTGAGTATACATTGACTTTGAAATGATGATGTGACAAGACCTGCTTAGTGATCATGTTACTATGCAGTGACCGGCTCGGTGATCTTGAGACTTTTCAGTGACCTTTTCAGTGATTTTGTAACTATGCAGTGATCATTTGACTGTGCAGTTATTGTGTGGATTGATCATGTGACCTGTACAGTGATTTTGTTACTGTTCAGTAACCTGTTCAGTGATTTTGTGACTGTTCAGTAATCATGTGCAGTGATCTTTTCACTGTGCAGTGATCATGTGACCTGTGCGGTGATTGTGTGATCTATGCCCCGATCAAGTGACCTGTTGTTTTGATTCTGTGCAGAGAACATGTGACCTCATGATGTCATCCTGCAGAAGAGAAAAACCAGAAGAGGTTTTTTTTTCATGATTTCTTTTGTTTTCACCATCAAAAAAACAACTCTACTCGTCTTTCTTCACTTTCTTTCTATTGTTCACACTCCCCTTTCCCTCTCTCTCTCTCTCTTGCTTCCCCCCTCCTCCCTGTCTTGTTGCCCCCCCCCCCAATCTCTCTCTCTCTCTCTCTCTCTCTCTCTTTGATCACAAACGGAAGTGCCGAAGACTCGCGAGAGATTAAGGTAGACCGGTGTTGTCTCTTTCGCCGCGCGACTCTTTTTCGTAAAGGTATACACGTTTAATCGGGGGGAGGGATCCATAACACACACACACACACACACACACACACACACACACACACACACACACACACACACACACACACACACACACACACACACACACACACACACACACACACACACACACACACACACACACACACACACACACACACACTTCATTCTGAGTGCCAGGGCTGCTAATGGTGATTAGGAGGAGGGTTTGTGTTGGCCTGGAGTCAGAGTCAGTCAGGATGTAACATCTACATCAACGCCCCTGACCTCGAGAAAAACACTGATTCATTCATTATCATTATTATTATTATTATTTTTTTTTTATTATTATTATTATTGTAGGCTTAGTATCCCCAATCAGATAAAATCCACCTGCAGCTGTTTTTCCTTCTCTTTCCACGTCTGACACTCAGCATGCCTCCTTGAACTGTGAGCCTCTCGTTCAGTCTGAAGGAGCTGAGATACACGAGGACTGTGAGAGTTATCCATTGTATTAAACACACACACAGAAGCCTTAATAAAGATGCATAGATGTACAGTCTTGCTGTATGTTTCTGTGTGTGTGAGTGTGTGTGTGTGTGTGTGTGTGTGTAAGTATTCAGGGATCATTCAATCAATGCCTGTTTGTCAGCAGCTCTCAGACAGTAACTAGATTGTGACATATTGTGAGATTCCAGCATGTGTGTGTGCGGTCGATACCTGAGCGTCCGAGCCATTAAACCCTGAGCTGAAGTCTGCAGGTGACATTGGAATGTCGTACCTGTGAGGACGCTTCTATCAGCTGCTCAGACATAAGAGTCCACATCAATCCTGTGATCCAAGCTCAGAGCGCTTTAGTTTAAGTGTCCGCTTGTCCTTTATAGATGCATGCGCACACAGACACTTCACTATTCTGTCTTGTCTATTCTGCTTTCGTTGTTCTTACATTTTCCTCTGGTTCTCAATTCTTGAATAATTCTGTGTCTCAAAGTGTGTGTTTTACCTTTCAAATGAGGATGTGTGAATGTGTGTGAGCTTACATAAGGGCATGTGTCAGGGTTAAACACCGAATGTAGAACATCTTGTTTAAGGGGCTGCTTCTGCCCAGCTGCAGGAATTCCCACAGTAGAAGAAGAAGAAAGTCTCAGACCTCTCTCTCTCTTGCTCTCTCTCTCTCTCTCTCTCTGGCAGCAGGGTACCCCCCCTCAGGCCGCCGTGCCAGGTAGAACCAGCCCTCCTCCTCTCTGCCAGAGCAGAGTGTCCTGGCAGTCACAGCGCTGGGCACAGTTAGCACATTTCAAACAGCTGGCAGAGCCGTTTGGCGAGCAGAGACACTCTCCACTTGACCTCTGCGTGTTCGACAGACGAGATCACAAGACCGAGGACTCATCAATTATAGGCAACAACAGGGAGGGAGGGGCCAAATGTGTGTTTATAAACTAGCATGTTTGTGTGTGTGTGTGTGTGCGTGCCTGTGTATGTGCTGAAGAGAGGATGCTGAGAGCGAGGACTAAAAAAGCCTGGAGGGGCCAAGGGGAAAAATCTTGGGCCCCTGTGACCCGTCCTGTGGCGGGGGGGCCCAGCTGTGCTGCACTGGGCATCTGGCAGCTAGAGGACAGGTCTGTCCCTATACACACACACACACACACACTCACAGACACACACACACACACAATGCTAAAACAACACTCACACACTCGTGGATGGTTTGCAGTGATCTGTTTGTTTGTTTCCACAAAGGGGGGAGGATGGGGGGGTCCGGGGTAAAATCCTCTCGGTGTTTCTCTCTGAAGGAGAAAAATCAAATCAAATCAAATCCTTTGTTTCCCCCCAAACAAACCCAGCAGCCGTACTCGACAATCACTCACTCCAATGGCTCACACAATTGCTAAAGCGATAACATCCTGCAGAAGGGGTGGGGTGGGGGGGTGGGCGAAGAAAGAGAGAGAGGGAGAAGGCCACATGAAATATCTCCTCATAATGTGTAAAACGAGAGCACATCCACAATCTATAGTGTGTGTCAGTGTGTGTGAGTGTCTACCAGTGTATGTGAGTGTGTTGGTGTGTATCACTGTGTCTGAGTCTGTATCAGTGTGTGCTGCTTATCGGAGAGTCCGAGCTCTTCAAACACACATAAACAAAAGACTGAGCTAAGAACTTGGGACACAACAAGCAACAAGTGAGAGTGTGAGACCAAGTGACTGAGTTCTGAGGAGAGTGAATGTAAATGGTAAAAAACTCAATGTCTGTAACTCTCCTTTGACGAACAGAGCTAAAAGTGTCTGTAACTGCCTCCAAGCAAACAGAGCTCTAAGTGGCTGTAACTCCCTTCTGATTAGCAGAGCTTCAAGTGTCTGTAACTCACAGAATCACTGAACCACTACCACAACATGTCAAAACTACACATTGACTCGCGGCAACACAACAACACCACAATGCACTGCAAAAACGGAAATCTAAGCAAATCATTTTGTCTTATTTGTAGTAAAAATTGTCTTATTGTTCTTAATTTGAGCCACATTCACCAGACCAGGTCATAAAAATGTCTTATTTCAAGTTTTTTTTTTTAGACAAAAATCAGGTGTAAATTGCTTGTAAAAGGTCAAAAAGATCTGCCAATGGGATAAGACGAATTCGCCAGGGAAGTTTCTTGAAATTAGAAAGATGTCTTAAAACAAGAATCTTTTATCTCATTCCATTGGCAGATTTTTTTTTTACTTGTTACAAGCAATTGATGCTTCATTTTTGTCTTCAAAAAACTTGAAATGAGACATTTTTATGACCTTGTCTAGTAAATGTGACTCAAATCAAGAATAGTAAGACAAATTTTACTAAAAATAAGACATAATGACTTGCTTAGATTTCAGTTTTTGCACTGCACCCAATGTGTGGTGATGCATCCCTACTACCATGCAAAAAAAAAACTTAACCAAAGTTAATCCAAAAGAATGTCCAACATAATGCCTAAGAACAAAACAACCCAAAACAATGCAGGAGGCAGGAGGCGTTTAACAGAGTGTTAACTCCTAACTCCCAGAGGAGGCCAGAGGTTCACCTCCTCAATGGTCACTCCCACTCTCTCATTTTCTCTCCGTCTCTTGTCCACTTGTTCTCTTCCTCTCATTCTCTCTCCCTCTCTCTCTCTCTGATTTTAAATTGATTGAGTTGAAGAGAACACAGAAAGATGATCAGAAAGAGTTCTTTGGGAAAATGGGGCTGGTCAGGTAGAGAGAGAGAGAGAGAGAGAGAGAGAGAGAGAGAGAGAGAGAGAGAGAGAGAGCGAGGGTGTGTGTGTGTGTGTGTGTGTGTTTGTCCCATTATCAGCGTTTGCGGAGGAACCAGATGGGGTCCATTCACACCACTCTGAGTTCTGGAGACTCCCTGCAGCCACCTCTTGTTATCTTTTGTCACCAATCAACTGCCATTTTTTCCTCCTATCCTCCTCCCTCTCCCCCCTTCTCATCCTCTTCTCCTCCTCCTTCCCCTTCCTCATTTCCCCCTCTGGTATGGTCCATGCTCTGGGATCTGTTAGCTGAACTCCAGTGGACCCCAGACGGACAGCGTCCAGCAGGTTGATGGTGACACCTGTGATGGAGTGAGGTTGTGTGTGATTTTGAACCTTTGATTTGGAGCAGGCCCTGCTCAATCTGGTGTCCTCGAACTGAACACCAACAATAGCAGACTAGCGTTTTGTTCTTGTGCTGCTGAATCCACAAACTGCCTACTGACAAAATGTGCATCTACTGCACTATTTCTGCAACCAGAGAAGTTTTTGATATGAACTCCAGATGATCAGCTCTTGTATTCTTCGGCCTCTAGCCTGTTGTCTTGTAAGCAGCTCCCATAGTTGTATCACCATCTACAGTCCTGACATGCGCACTACAAAGTTTTGAGTCCCTGAGCAGAGTATTTTCACTGTTTTTTGCGTTTTCAGGTGAAACACTATGAAGCATTATCATGTAAACGAAGCCTTGGTTTGATGAGTTTGAGTCTCAGGTATTGGTTTTCACGGAGAGTGTATGACGTAAAAGTTATTGTGCGTGTTCAAAGTTTCTAACTTCATTCAGGGCTTAATGTGTGAACAGGTCTGTGTAACATTTGAGCTCTGATAGACAAAAACAAAATAATCCAGAGTGTGATCATCACGTTTGTCTTCTTTTTAAAGCAGATGATTCATTTGATCTTTTGTTCATGCTGATGTGAAGTTATCTCTGATGCATCTATAACTGATCCACTTTCTGTTTGCTTCACAGCCGCTCTGTCATTAAACATTTCAAAGAGACGGAGATGCTGCCAAAGACTTTACACAAGTGTGCACAATCAATGTGTGTGTGTGTGAGAGAGAGAGAAATGTCCTCACTAATCAGAGCTCTTTGTTTCACATGGAACAAAACAAAGGCTGATGATTGCTGTGATTATTGTGAAACAGAACTAAAGAGGGCGAGGAAGATCATCATCATTATCATCATCATCATCTCCATGTTCCTCATCATGGGATCATGGTGGTCCCATCAGGATGAATCTTGTGTGATCTCGGTCCTTACCTCCTCTCTGCTCCTCTTCCTCATTGATGTCATACTTCTTTAAAGTCTGATGATGGAGAAAGAGAAGACCTCCTGCTGTCACGGCTCAGTATGTAGAGCATGCCGAACCCTTCAGACCCTGGTGTTCTCCTCCCTGATTGGTCCAGTGGCTGTAAAAAGAAGTTCAATATTGGTTTAATGAGGATTTCCTCCTCAATCAGAGTTCAAGAGGCCTGCAGCAGCTGGTCCCCTCCTTATGGACAAACAGCATCGTACTAACAGCTCATTGTTCACCGCTTCATCTCCCACAGAGTCACTCAGTCTCAAGCCTGAGGACGCCGTGAACCTGACGTCTGGACATCTGAGACAGGAAGAGAAACTCTTTCAAAATAAAAATAAGAAAGAAACATCCTTGAGTAAAATTAAGATGAATAAGTTAGCTGAGTGTAAAGTTTAATCTGGTACACATGAGGCTGAATGTGTATACCTGTGGTCTTATCGAAGGTAAGAATAGCGAAGAACACACACGCACACACACATACAGAGGGAGAGAGTGGGAGAGAGTGGCATCCAGTGAAGAGGACTGAGCTCAGTATCTCTGCAGGGAATCAGGATTTCTGTACATGAAAAGGGATGGAGTGGAGAGTGAGAGTCTGCAATGTGTCAGTGTTGTGTAGATTCTCAGTGTGTGTGTGTTTGTGTGTGTGTGTGTGTGTGTGTGTTCTCCCTGGTGACCCCGTCTAGCCGCTCCTCACTTCTTCTTTTTTTCGTTTTTGACACATCAGATGAAGACGAGGGTGGAGGGGGAGGGAGGAGGTGGTGGAGGCGAGCCAGTCGTCCTTTCGGGCGTCGCGTTTCTCACTCGGTTAACACCTCGCTGCACAAACAGGATGCCAGGCCTGGACGCACAGACCCCCCTCCCCACCTTCCCCATTCATCCTCAGACACACAGGTTTAATGTATCTCTGACGATCGCAGTATTTAAAGAGGAGCTGACACCATAAGAGCTCTGACCTCGCCTCTGTTTATGTGATCCAGAAGTCTGACCCTCACAGATCACATCTTTAAATCAGTGTTTCTCTCAGCTCTGTACCGTCAGCCAGCCTCTGTGATCCTTTGTCTCTGTGTTCTTGGCGTCTCCTTCACTTGTTGCTGTAAGAAGACCCTGAGAAGAAGAGTCAGTCCGTCCAACTGGTCAGTTTATTCCCAAAGAGAGAAAACAGACTCAAAAACCAGCCTTTAACAAGTCCAGACTGCCTCAGATCTCAGCCAAGACTGAGGACCACATCCAGCCTGTGACTGCATGGAGATGGATTTAAAGAGACAGTGTTGAATTTAAAGGCACAGTGTGTAGTCAATGAAAGGTTTGGAGTGAGAAATCAAAAGGTACAATGTTCTATTTAAAGGTATTGTGCAGTATTTAAAATACTTTGTATGGTATTTAAAGGTAAAGCATGTAGTATTTAAAGGTATAGTGCATAGTATTTAGGGTACAGTTTGTGGTGTTTAAAGGTACAGTCCATAGTATTTAAGGTACAGTTTGTGGTATTTAAAGGTACAGCGCGTAGTATTGAAAGGTACAAGGTGTGGCATTTTAAGGAACAGGTTGTAGTATTTAAAGGAACAGTGTGCAGCGTGTAATTGCAGACTGTGTAAAGGTGCAGCAGGCATTTTCAAGCTAGAGTGTAGTATTTAAAGGTACAGTGCGTAGTACTTAAAGACCTCAAAGGCAAAGAGTGTAGAATTTAAAACTACAGTGTGCAGTGCTTAAATGTATCGTGTAATATTTAAAGGTGCAGTGTGCGGTGTTTAAAGGCACAGTGCATGGTATAATAAAAGTGTAGTAGTCAAAGGCAAAATGTGTGCAGTATTTAAATGTACAAACTGATGTATTTTAATGTAGAATGTGTGGTATTTAAAGGTGCAGAGTGCAGTATTTCTACACATGCTTTCCACCCATTTCAGAATTCAGTGAAAAAAATCACCCCTCTCATCAAGCAGCTCACTCATTTCAATGCCCAATCCTTTTTCAAAGAACTGTTAACCCCTAAATCACATCAGTAATCCTCCATTCCAACAACTCAGAGTGCCTCCTCACACAAAACCTGGAGTGTGTGTGCGTGTGTTTCTGACCCACAGTGGATGGCCTGTGTGTGGTGTAACCCTCCCACTCCACTCTGCTGTCACTGGACACCGGCCTTTACCAAGGGCACCGTGGCAATGAGATCCACGCCACCCCTACCCCCCCCAGCCCGGCCCACTGCCCGGAGCCCAGACGAGCTCAGGGCAGAGCTGATCGATCAGAGAAGATGAGAGATGCCATTACAGGTGAGGCCAGCCCCCGTGCCATCCTAGCCGCCCCCCCTCTCAGGCTGCCTGCCCACTCAGCAATATGTGCTCATAGTGAGGGGGGAAGAGGAGACGGGTCATTTATTCCTTCAAGTGTTCCTGAGCTCCTCCGAGGCTGCAGGGATCGTTAGGGCATCTATCGGCGGTCTACCACACCCCGCCTGACATTGTCTGCAGCCTGGTCAGATGAAACTTATATCAAACTCAATAATCACACATTTACTATCCTCCACACCACAGATACTATCCCCTGACTCTGAGGAGTGGAGCCCAGCTGAGGTTTCCGGCCAGAAGAGAAACTCTCCCTGGTGATGAGAAACAAGAGTTTTCTTAGTGTCTGTTCTTCTCACACTAACTCTTCATTCTTCAGATTCACCAAGGGGCTGGACCAGTAAGGACAATAAACATGAATTAAAAAAGTGTTGGGACTGTTTGTCCGAATAGTATGTCAGTCCACCAGGACATACCCAATATGCCAGATGGCCAGTCCACCCCTGTGTTCACAAGATGCTGCAGGACCTAAAAAAGGACTCAAAAGTGCTGTCTCAGACAATTTCTGTTTGAGGAAATACCTCAAAGAAGTACCCAGGTCAAGTACCTGGGTCAAGTGTGTGGAGTATTTTGAAGAGTGACATCAGTTATGGCCTGAGACTCTGGACTGATGCAGGTGTAGACTGGACTCAGAACTGTTAATAAAAATCCTCTGATGAAAGTCTTCCATAGTCAGCCCTTCACGCCTCGTCTCTCTGATCCTGCGTCCTGGTCTCCCTCACAAATGTCTCTAAGTTGTGTCTCTCTGCCCGCTCTGCTTCCTCCTCATGTCCTTGTCTTCCTGCTCAGAGGACACGGGGAGGCAGACCAGGTCAGCTTTCAGGGCCGAGTGGCTGGAACTTGAACTTGTACCATCCTTTAGTGGCAGCAGAGCCCCTCAGGGAGGCTCAGGTCTAAGGGGGGCTCCTTTTACCCTCCCTCCCTCCTTCCCTGTGAAGAGGATCTCTGTTGTCCTCATGCTGAGGGGGGGTGGGGGGGTCACAAACAGTGGTCAATGTGATCTATAGCGGTGTACATGATGACATATTCACATGGAGACAGAGAGCAACATGTCACTGAATACTGACAGACATGCTGACGTGGCACACACACACTGTTAACCCATCAACACTGTGTGTGTCTGTGTGTGTGTGTTTCCTTGTTAACACACTGTATGGACCTTTGAGAAAACACATTCCTGTGTGTCTTTGGGTTTGACGTTAGTTGTAGTTTAATCAGTTTTCCATACTGACCCTTGACCTTCAGGTTCTGCATTAGAGGAAACCAAACAAACTGTTTTGAAGCTTTCTGTCCAATCAGCTGCATCAGAAAGTGAGAGCACATTCAGTTGTTCTTGACCTTACTTTGACTCTCACCTGTGTCTATCTGTGCACACACCTTGACCCTCACCTTGTTCTGTCTGTCCCAGCTGTTTGTCTGTTCTCCTCCATGCAGTCAGACATAGAGCTCTTTGTTGCTCTCTCTTCGTTTCTCATCCGTCCTCGTCTCTTTCATCATCATTTACATTTTCAAATCTGCATTTTTCATATGGATCCTACCTTCCTCTAATTTTAATATCACTGTTATTTCCCACGACACCTTTTGTTTTATTATACATTATGAATTTCTCTCTCTCTCTCACTCTCACTCTCTCTCTCTCCCCTCCCCCTCTCCTCGTCTAATCCCTGCGCCTACACCTCGCTTATGAGCTGAAATATTTTATCAGGTGGAGCCCTCAGTCAAACTTATCATTTTAATCTTATTTCAATAAAAAAAATAATCGCTCTTCGTGGCTGTTTGGCAGCAGTTAATGGTTTTTTCGTTATCGTAAAGGAAACTTTGAGGCCAGGGATAGACTGCCAAAATAAAAGCACAAAGCGGTTGTATATTTGTCTGCAGACGACTCATAAAGCAGACATGACACCAGAGGGCAAGGATCCACCTGAGCAGAAGGAAATCCTCTGAGGACCATGAGTCAGCTGATCTGTCACAGCTCACAAACATGGCAGCCTAGTTTTTGTTTTGTTTTTCTTACAAACCTGAACACACGTTTCATAAAATAAAAAACACCAAATTCAGCATGTCATAAAATCAGAGCATTAGTTTAGACCAGTAAAATGATCTGTTATACAGGAATCTCAGCCTCCTGTAAAGTATGTTTATGTATATTCTCTCAGAACTTGACTTGGGCTCTTTTAGCATAAGCCCCCACCCTCAGTGTGGTGTGTCATAGAGGACATCAGCCTGAGACGTTTTTTTTCACTCTTGATGGTTAAAAACACTAGTATGATGGTTTACAAAGATGTAGAACTGTACAGAATAGTGTAGATTATATTGACATGTGCTTCAAATACTACCTTTGAAATATTACAAACATTGCGTCTAAAGTAAACCACGGCACATTTAGACAACAATAAGTTCATGTATTTCTATGGAGCATATACTGTAAATATACAGCAGACTACTTGTGACAATACTATAATTTTTCATCTATACAGCAATTCATTGTAAATTCAATAACAAACACTCACTCATTATTTTAAGACACTGTAAAATTATAGGCAGCAGTTTTACCAATAAGCTACTTAAAAGTAAGTGTATGTTACACAAGACTTCCGGCAGTTCTCCTCCCATGCCTCTCTGTCTACTTTCTTGCTCCTCCTCCTCCTTGTCCTTTCCTCCTCCTCCTCCTGTCCACCTCTTTCTCCTCTGTTTCCACTCTTCTTCTTCCCGACCTCAACTTTTTCCTCAATCCCTCCACTCCTCCTTACTTCCTCTACTTCTCCTCCTCTTCCTCCTGTCCTCCTTTGTTTTCTCATCCTTCTTCTCCATCCTGCTCTCCTTCTCCTTCTCCTTCTTTCCTCCTCATCTCTTCCTCCTCTCCTCCTCTTTCTTCTCCATTCTTCTTCTCCTCCTCCTGACCCCTCCCTCTCCTTTTCTACTTTTCCTGCCCTCATCCTCCTCCACTCTCATCCTTCTCCTCTTGTCTCCCTTAGACACTCATCCCCTCCATCCTTCTTCTCTCCCTTTCCTCCTCCTCCTCTTCCTCGTCCTCCTCCTCAGACTCTCTGACAGACTATTTGTTAACTAAATGAAACAGATGTCTCACTCTGAGCTGTTTTTCTGATACCGTCCTCCTGTGATGGAGGAAGGTAAGTCCCGTGGGGGACAGAGGACGGGTAAGGGGGAGAGAGGAGAGGGAGAGGGAGGAGAGACGTCCAGGGGGTCACAGTGAGTCCCCCTGAGGGGAAAGAAGGAGGGAGAGGAATAACAAGGCTCTGTGGGAGCGCCAGGGGAGCCTCCTACATCACTCACATCTCCACATAATCATCAGGAGCGAGCAGATCCTCCTTCATTTACATAAAACCGTCTGACGCTCCAACCCCTGCTATCCATCAGAGCGGGGACCAGGGGGTGAGGTCCTCTCCCACTCCTCCCCTTCACACCCCGCATTCCCCCCCTCTGATTGTGTCTCCTGTTTATCTGCCTGGGCACAAAGATTGATTCCCTGCTGTTTCTTCCACTTATGTTCAGCAGATATGAATTTTCACAGGATGATGAAGCACCGAGTCAGCTTATAATAAACAGAAAACACATATTCAAAAACAGAGGGGGGAGGACCAGGCGTGGGGAGGGACCAGGAGGAGGGGGGGTGGGGGTCGACTTTTGTTTGGCTGATGAGGAGAGATGGATGATTGGGGTGAGAGACTCCAGAGGAACTGTAGAGAAAGTTGAAATAAAAAGCATCTCTACTTGTCACTCGATCTGTGTTTCGGAGAGGAGGGGAGGGCGCTGTTGTGTGTGTGTCACATTAAATACTCCTCTGCTTTGTGCTCAGAGCTTAGAGGATCTCAGAGTTCACCTGGTCAGCCTCATATCTGGATTCACCTGTCTGCATGGAAGTTAACTGGGATGATTCTGTGTCAGAGTAATTATCTCAAGGGGAGATTTTTTGTGTTTTTCTTTGCGGAGGAGTTTGGAGGCCTATTTTCTGTCAGTCTACATTGTCTGTAGAATCAGTGGGTGAATGTGGAGGTTGAAACATCTTCACCACTTTTTTGAACCCAGAAGCCATCTTTTGTTCTTTGTTTTTTGAAGGGGTTTTCCTTTGTTAGTTTCCTTGTTCTGATCACTGTCATTCATATCAAGACCTGCAGAAACGTAACAATGTACATATATCTGCTAAACAGAAATGCATAAGATTTCCATAGTGTGAGAGACATGAAACTCTGAAGAAACAAACTAACTAAATCTACTTAACCATATCACAATTATGAAAATACAATGTACATTTGACCCCAGAAATGTTGTCAAAATAAGACTCGAGCCTCAAACTTTCTTAAATCAATGGTCAGTTTTGATGCACCAGGAATGAGACTGTTGACTCATAAGAAACTTTTCAGGCATCATTCTGTTTTAATTTCTTTGATTTTGACTCCTTTCCCTCTGACCACTGGTTGTTGCTCTATGATCACAGGGAGAAGCACTCTGTTTACTTTCTTTGTTTTGGTCTTACTGTAGCGTGCTTTCCACACCTCTCTCAGTCTCTTGTCTCAAGATTAACCCAAGCTGAAGCTGTTCCTTCTCTTTGGCTTTGAAATACACTCTCTGATGGACCTCCCCTCAAAGGTCAGCACCTGACATTATAAAATCCAATCGTGTCCTCCAGCGACCCAGTAATTACAGCACTTGAGAGAGAATGATCTGAGGTTGTAGAGTCGGAAAAGAGCGCTGTTATTTGGATTGTGTAGAGTTGTCCTGATGTAATAGGATCATTTACGATCTCAGAGTCAGGCTTCAGGAAAACATTAAAAAGTTTTTGTGTTTCTTGTTCCGGGGTGAGGCTGTGGAACATATTGGATGAGGAGCTCAAGTAGTGTCCAAGTATGACCCAATTTAAAGAGCGGTACGAGCTTATAGTTTTCACAAGGTACAGGGAAGAAGGGCTTTAACAATCAGGTGTTTTATGAATGTTTTATCTATTGTTGTTGATGCTTTCTATTTTTATCATTTGTTTATGAACATGAACATTGTCAATATGCTCATTTGAGGAATCTGACTTTAAAGTGGGTAGTGGACAAAGGGTAGGATTGAACAAGGTCATGCTTCGTTCCACTCACATTTTGGATATTTTGGACTTAAATTATGAATTTTGAATTGTTTTGTTTGATGTGCATTCATGTATTTATTTATCTTCAGTACTTTCTTATAAAAATAAGAATAAAAATAATAAAACTGCTTCTCATACTTACCATAAGTAAAGGTTCACCCGCAGACCCTCGAGCGTTTACCCACTGACTAGTTTTTGACTGTTTTATAGACAAATAAGCCAAGAAAAAAAGGAAGACATCAACAGCAGACAGCACCACCTATCCGTAAAAACAGCATCACTTATCATAACTATGTCCAGCTGTCCCTCAAAAAAACTTTGCAGTAGGGGGATGAGAGATGGCGAGTCACCACGATCGTCCTGAACAAAGAAATGTTAAAGTGGGCAGAGCTTTACATCAATGGACACAGTTATGGCAGAAGGAAAACACATAAAAACTTAAACATGTAATAAGAGAGAGAGAAGATGTGTTCTGAGTTGAAGGTTGTGGTGAGGATACAAACAGATCTGATATGAGCTGGATGACATATGTAGGTCAAAGGTGGAAGGAAGCGAGGAGAGAGAGGTAGGATGGAGTGTAGAGGGAAGGGAGGAGAGGTGGAGGTGTAGAGAGGGAAAGTGGATGCAGATGTGGAGGAGAATGAGGAGTGATGAATGGGGGTGATACTGAGTGTGAGGCAGAGTGACAGGGAGAGAGAGAGATACCTGCACATGAAGAAAGAGAGAGAGAGAGGAAACAAAGAGGTAGAGAGAACCTGGTCAACCTGTGAGGACCCCCCTCTCTCTCCCCCTCTCCCTCTCTCTCTAACCTCGCTCGGCCCTTCCATGTTAACATACTGTGAACTGAGCACAAGTGACAAAATCAATCCATCAGGCCGCCCGCCGCCCGGCTCACACAGGGACAGAGGCTCTAACAGAAATTGATGACATCCCTGCTCCAGTTTTACTCCGTTTGGTCGGCGGCGGCGATTGAAACAGACAGAGATTTATCGTCCGGCCGGGGAGAGCGGCCATCCTTGATTGCCTCTTTTTTTCCCTCCGTCTCCCTCCGCCAAGAAGCCCCTTTTCTGCATATTTATTCCCGAGCTCATCAAGAGTGAGCGGACGCATCAGAGTGACAATCTTATTTCACCTTTGGGTGAGGAGGAGGAGGAGGGGGAGGAGACTGAGGAGGAGGGGGGAGGAAGGTGGGAGGTTACATCCTTTACATGAAAGCAGATCTGAGTCTGGTGTTTGATTTGAGAGCTTTAATGAGACAGAGCTGCTCAGAATTATTCAAACACAGGTCACTTCACGTCTCCTCAAACACCTCCTGACAATGTCTTCACTCTACACACACACCTGTACACACACCTGTACACACACACACACCTCTACAGACCTCAACATACACCTCTAAAGACACCTACACACACCTCTAAAAAAAGACCTACTAACACCTTTACACACACCTCTACACAAGCCTCTAACACACCTTTCTAATCACACCTCTAACACATACCTCTGCAGAGACCTACACACACCTTTACACACATTTCAAACAGGCCACTGACACACTTCACTAACACACAACCACACAAAGCTATACACACACCTCTCAAAAGGATTTACTTGCACCTCTACACAAGCCTCTAACACAGCTTTACACACTTTTCCTCTACACACCTCTTACACACCTACAGAGACCTACACACCTACCTCAATCTTTACACACAACTATACAGACCTCAACACAGGTCTACACACAGCTCCACCTACAGGTCTACACACGCCTGTACACGCGCATCTGCACAAACCTACACACACATCTACATACTCCTCTACACTTCCTGACACACCTCTTTACACCTTTATGGAGCTTTACACATCCTCATACACCTCAATACAACTTTACACACTTTCAGGTTTTGAGTGTTCAGTTACACAACAACACCACATTAAAGGTGGAGTCTGCAGGATTTTTTTGCTAATGTTTATAAATACAATATTCAAACTGGGTTTTCTATGTGACTCAGTGCCAGCAGCTTTGCATGCCCACTGCCTCCTGGTAGCTACATGAACGCACACGAGCCAAGCGAGCACCTACAGCATCACATTTTTTTGTGAGAGAACTCAAGAGCCGTACACCAGTTTTTTTTGCGAGCAAATGAGACATCCAGCAAATAAGATTCCAAACATTTGACCCCCCCCTGAACAGAAAGTCTTATAAGAGAATGTATTTCCCTAACTAGGTGTTGTCGAGGTCAAAATTCCTGAAGAGAGAAAAAGACTGGCTTCAGTTTGCGTTGTAAGACTTAGACTAAATGCTGAAGGTCTCCATGGTCCAGTTTCTGGACTCATAGAGTTTCTGACCCACATCAGAGTGAAAGTAAGTTTCAGTTTGATCAGCATCAGAATAAAATACACAGAAGATGTTCTTTCAAGACTCATGCTAAGGAGTCTGAGAGTGTGTCTTGACTGAGGAGCAGGCAGCTGCAGCTTTGAGATTTCTAGAGGAGACGAATGATGCTGACGGTCTTTATTGTCTGAAACCTGTTTGTGTGATAATCCACACAGCTCCACATTATTTAGACTATATATCCGAGAGTCCATCTGTGTGTGTGTGTGTGTGCGATTGTGCATGTGTGCGAGCGTGTTCATGTGTGTGTATTCCTTTGTCTCAGTCATGCTTTGAAGGTTTTACGAGTTCCAATGAAAAGTATAAATTTCTGCAGACGGAGCACTGCTGTTCTATGGCACTTGTTGGTGGCGACAGTTAGCCTGACAGCTAACTGATTAGCATAATGTGAATGTGATACATGAGTTTCATTATGTAAGTACAGGGTGTGTGTGTATGTGTATGTATGTGACCATGTAGTCAAAGAATATCATCAATGTCACTAAATCACACTCAAAAGTGATGAAGAAGAGTCTGTCCTCTATAGAGTGAGAGGTCAACGGTCAAGCCCACAAAGATTGTTGAGTCCCGACACCTGTTAAGGTGGATTTTGTAATTTTATTCAGCACTTCTACTTGCCCCATGTTTAAACCTGTTAATGTTCAGATTGCTCTGTTCAGTCCTGCTCCTGAGTTTTATTTTCAGCTCCTCTGTGATTACTGTCAAATAAAGAACTTTAAAAACACAGAGGGATGTTTAAGAGAGAATCTGAGTCACACACACACTCACACACACACTCACACACATACTCACACACATGCACAGCTTTGGCTTTTACAACAACTTCTAAAGTAATAATCAGTGACATTTTCCTATGAATAAATGTCAGTGTTGCTGCTCTTCTCTCTCTGATTGCTGAATCTCAGCGGGGAGTCAACCTATAGCCGGTTCATGAAAGCTTTTACATCTTCTGCTGTCTGAGGGTCTGTGCAGAAAACAACCAGGAGTCATCGAGTGCACACCAAACACTGACGGCTTTAATCTCTCATATTTTATCTGGAATAAGACGAGAAACTCTGCTGTTAGTCTGCAGGTTCAGGCTCCATTAATATTTAGATTTTAGTGAAAATCACTCACTAAAGTTTAACACACAGAGAAGGTGAAAGCGGATGTGGATTTAGCTCTGAGACAATCAGGACATTTTAAAAATATCTGCATATTTTTATTTTTTAAGTTCAAGCAGCTCTTTCTGGATAAAACTGGTTGGGACATAAAAGATTTCCAGAGGACAGCCTGCACAAAGCTTGACTTTTGACTTATCCACATCATCATGTTGTTATTTCATCAAACTGAAAAGACGCGTATCACAAGAAATCTCAGCTTCATACTCTGGAGGAGCCTCTGTGAGACTTTTTGTTTCCTGTCCGACTCAGACTCACCACAGACACAGGAACAAGGGAAACTGTAGATAAATGAACCAGGAAGTGACATTTATTTTCACTTTTCTGGAATAAAATTGAAAATTTTTGGTATTTTTTTTTCATGTTTGAAAACTGTCTCACACACACACACATACACACACACACATACACACACACACACACACACACACACACACACACACACACACACACACTCACACATGGTCCCCTCCCCTTCACACCATCTCATCTGCATCCTCTGCAGTTTGTCACTTCAGCATCTCATGTCCCAGGTGGCTGTTGCCGAGCAACACGCCTAAAAGACCATCCCATCAAAGATGTTGTCACTATTACCATGACAACAGAGTTTGTTACTTCATTTAACTTATCCACATCTCTCTCTTCACATCCACATCTGAATTTCTGTAGTTCATTTGAACCAGTGAACCAGATAAATGTGTAACAACTTTGGTTTTTGGTTGGAGATTATTCAGATTTTGAGTTCTTCAAATTCAAGCAAAATCTGACCTCAGAGGATCCCAAAGCTGGGCAAAGCTTTTATATGACACCCCTCTCCATGAGCAATTCACATGCACTTACAAAAATAATCAAAAAGTATTCTTTTTACCATTGTCTTTCATTTGAAAGGGAGCATGTCAACCGATTATCTTTAATAATGTAAATTGATTGACATGTTCCCCTTTAAATTCATGTAGTACAGTATGATTGGGAAAAAGTGTGCACCTGTGGTTATTTTGCCCGCTTGCAATTTTAATGAATGATAGGTCTATATACTTTGCTGTTCAGGAAGATGAAAGATAATTGATTGTTTTGAAAAATGTACTTCTCACTTGTTGGGGAAAAAAAAGTTACATTCATATTGAATTTTTAAGCACAAAACAAGAAAGTTTGTGTAGAAGTACTTTAGTGCAGTACTGTTCAGTGAAATTTTTGACAAAATACTTTTTTTTAAATTTTTTTTATTTTTTTTTAAGTTATTTTTTTGGCATTTTTTGTGCCTTTATTTGATAGAGGAGGACAGTGGATAGTGTCGGAAAGGGGAGAGAGAGTGGGGAGTGACATGCGGGAAATGGCCACAGGTCGGATTCGAACCCGGGCCGCCCGCTCGAGGACAAGCCTCATGGTGCGCAGCCATATCCACTAGGCCATCCGCGCCCCACAAAATACTTTTTTGATGCTTTGTTTTGGTCTAGTTTGTTTTTTACAATTTTTTTTTTTAATTCAACTTTGTTTTTGCTATTTAATATGTTACATTCTAAACCTGTATGTAAATATATATTCATAAGCAAAAATAGCTGCTATTCATTGGAGTGTGGGCTCACAAAATTCATGGCCCCCTGAAAAAAACAGTACCCTGGTTGGTGCACCCCAGTCTGAAAAGTATGGACATGCCCCTGCTCATCAGTGTGTACTTTGTTGATGATGGGTTATGATGCTTTGTGCATCAACGAATGGATTTATGATGAATGGACGGTTCAGCCCATAGAGTGGACGGTTACAAGGATGGGTCTCAACTTTTTCGCCAGACAATGGTCGAACAACTTCTCAAAACCCATTTTTTGGGATTTATTCTCCTCTTCCTCTGTTTGCCCAGGGACCCCAAAGGCTTTGTGGTGTTTGTTTTTGATTTTTGTTTTTTTTTGTTTTTTTTTGTTTATTTTTTTTCATTGTTTTTGGGGCTTTTTTGCAAAACGGTGGATTATCGTTCCTTTTTTTTGGTCAGTGTCATAAAAGAGTCTAGCTTAGGGCAGGAAAATGGAAAATAGGACCTATTTTCAAATAATTATAGTGATGTTTGGGTGGACTTTTTCTTAAAATTACTTAACAACAGCATTCAAGTTAAATAATTTAAAAATAATAATACTAAATGCATATGTCCTTATAAGGGATGTTGCCGGTGCCCCTAACATTTGCCTATACTGCCTTTGCTATGGGCCCACCTTGCAGCAGTTTTCTTTGGGGGCTGGATCATATAAAGCAAGATCATTCAGAGCAGGACCTGGAGCTAAATGTCTCTTCTTCCTCTGTTATGCTGCAGCTGAACTGCTCTATGTTTCTGTAACGTACACTGCTAAGTTGGCCACTGATGCCTCTGATGGCTGAGGGAGAAAAGAAAGAATAGCAGAACAATCTGAGCGTCTGAGCAAGAATGAAACACCGAGGAGCGGTGAGCATGTAATCTCCTAATTTGGAGCATCACAGCGTCAGCTCGCCACCTGCTCGCCACCTTACCTTTACTCGTTTCCATAACTTCCTGACAAAACCAGTTTGTCCCGCCTGATTGGTTGTATTTGCATCAGACGCCTCTTCTGCATATAGATTGATGGGTTTAATCAGCGAATCAGAGCAAGCGCTCACACATCAATCACTGTCAGGGCGCTGCGTCCGGCTCGCTCAGACTCGTTTCATTTCTGATCGTCTGGTCACTGCAGCTTGCTCTCGCTCTCTCTCTTCATGTTCTCCTCACTTTCATCAGGAGGCACCTGAGGGGGAGGGGATGGGAGAGTCGTCCCCCCCCCCCCCCCCCCCCCCCCCATCCCTCAGGCGGTGATGTCAGAGCTGATCCCTGTTCAGTCTGAGGAACGACGCTCAAACACACGGGCGATTATTTCAGAAGGGGATATGAAGAAAAACACACTGAGACAGAAGAGGACATACTTGTGTGTGTGTGTGTGTGTGTGTGTGTGTGTGTGTGTGTGTGTGTGTTCAGATCTGAGCTGGACGTCAGGGGCGGTCTCTGGGGACGTCTTCAGTCCGGTCTGCAGGACGTCCTGATGCAGCAGCGCCTCATTAAAATGCTCTCTGATGTAGATTGATGTGTCTGTGTGTTCAGGAGCTGCAGCCTGTCCAGGTGCATGCTGGGTAAGCGACAGAGCTGGGGTCAGAAGTGGTGATGCATCTGAGTCTAGGGAGAGGTTTGACTATAGCTATGTTGTGGTTTATCTGTTTTTCTGACCAAACCATGGTTAAACAGGAAGATTTCAATGATGGATGTACATATTATCATCAGTTTCTAATGATTACTTCAGTCTCATTGATACGTTTATATTGGTGTGTCAGGGCTCTTTGCTGTACAGTTTTTAGTCTCTGATCCCAGCTGGATCAGACTCATCAAAAACCTGATCTGGTTTTATTAGAAGGTTTGGATTCTGCAGCTTCTGAGGAGCTGGATTATGGCCCTGTGAGGATGTCAAACATCACATTAAAGTCTGAACCAGAGCACTGAAGACTGAAGACGCTGTGGTCTACATTACACATATGTGCATCTGTGAGATGAAAACACAAAGAAAGAGTCTTAATCTGTGACAAAGGTCATGAACAATACCAATCCAAACACACATACACACACACCATAACCACATTGTTCATTTGCAAACAAGTTGTGATTAAACCTCCCCTAAAGGAACCAGGTCTTGACTCTTTCAGTGTTTCTATTTTAGCTATAACATTGGGGAAAAAGTGTTTTCTTTCAATTACAGTCCTTTTTAGATACACATTGTATTTGAGAAAGTTTCCAGTCAGGCTACAAGGCCCTGCTATGGACTGAGTCTGCACTTTTAAAGGTTTTAAATGACCTGTTTTTGATGACCAAGTCTGGTAGTTCTGCCATCATAGTGCTTTAGACCTGATTGCTGCTTGGTTTGAGTCTTTCTTGTAAGAGAAGTCCTGTACTGGTAACCCTGGCGTTACCATAGTGATTTTTCACTCAGCATAGATGTTAAATCAGGCTCTTATCACCTTTGTCTTTTATAAAAACTTAAACCGTTTTCATCTTTTCAGCTCCTTGAGTAAGACCTGCACGTTTTTAATTCTTTACTCCTGGACTACTAAAATGCATTTGTAACCAGCGTCTTGTGTAATGCGCTCCCCACGGCAGTGTTTTAAGTCTCATCTTAAGACCCATTTTTATTCTTTATCTTGTAACACTGTGTGAATTGTGTGGTTCGCCGTATCTTTTTTGTCATTTTATTTATTTTGGCTACTTTTTCCTGTTTTAGTGCATTTTTCAGTGTTACTGGCTTTTGGTTTCAAAACTTTTTTGAGCAGCATTTTCAAAACTTTTAGATTATATAATGTGCCAATACAATGGATTGGATTGGATTGAACGTAATGTGAGTTATGTGGAGGAGAGAGTTTGTGAAAGATGTTAAAACTTCTTGCCACTATGAGGCACTTCTGTGCAGTTTACTGACTGCTAATGAAGATGGACTGAGTTCACACACAGTCTGTTTGTTTACCTGAGAGAGAAGAAGGATCCACACTGCTCCAACAAATATTTCATCACCTTTCTGATGTGGTGCTAATTTCCGTGTTCTTGTTTTAGGGGCAGGACAGTTTCATGAAATGCCCCTTTTTTGATTTGAATATGCCTTTAAGCATAAGTGACATCTGGGTCCTCCTCTTCATCAGACATGTCTTCTTATTCAGGGTCGTACTGGACATCATCCTCTTCCTCAGACACATCCTCCTCAGTTTCACTTTGCTCTCTGTCTCCAGTATCACTCTCATGACCAAAGAAATGATCAAGAGCCTCATAGATACTGACTCTCGTGCTCATGTTGACTGATGCTTCTGCAGAATGAAACTGATAAGATCTCACACAAACCTTATAGATGAAAATGTTTATGCTTCTTTAAAATGTTTCAGTAATCTGAGAGAAAGTATGAGTTCACACGCGAGAGTATCCTCTGTGTGTGTGTGTGTGTGTGTGTGTGTGTGTGTGTGTGTGTGTGTGTGTGTGTGTGTGTGTGTGTGTGTGGTTAGATGGATTTGATGAGTTTCAGATCTGCTGTTGGCTAACGTCCTCTTTGTGGTGTCAGCAGGTGACAACTGTGTGTGTCTATCTGTGTGTTTCTGTGTGTTTCTGTGTGTGTGGCGGTGTGTGTGGCGGTGTGAGCTGCTGAATAGGGTTAACTCTGTAACAGGGCCCTAAGGTGTGAACAGAAAAGACTACTAACACCCCTTTCACTGCTGACTCTTCACAGTCTAGTCTCGCTCCACTTCTCAGTCAATTTATTTTTTCGACACTTCGACACTTCTCAGAGAGATAGTGAGTGTGTGGACAATCTCTCATACGTCTCACAATAATCAGTCACTGGACAAATTGTAGTCCTTCGCTCACGGGTTGCACCCTTAGTCTAGTAGAGTAGACGTGTCAGGAAGACTTATGGAGTCACACCAAGTCTCAGAGCCTAACAGAGAGTCTGTGTTAGTATTTGACTGTCGGCCATCATCAGCAGTTGTCTTTATTGGAGGTGGTGACTTGAAGCCATTAGAACAGGTCATAATATATCCCCACCTGAATTATACCTCTCCTGAGCAAGGGGTTTTGTGCTTACAAAGTTAAAGTGACCATTTTCTAAAAACCCTAAAAGAGAGCCCCCTTAGAAATCCTGCAAAAATGCCCCAAAATACTCAAAGATGACTTAGTAGTGACATAACTCATACATTGATGTATAATACTCATTTTCTGTTTGAGGTGAAAATATTCTATAAAGTTAATATAAATGATGTATAGTTAAAAAGACAAGAAAGAAAAACTGGCTTTGTTGATATTTTGAGATAAATGCCAAATTAATGAGATAAATCGTCAAAATTTCAACTTTTTTCCTCATATTTTTACTTTTTTTTCTCATACTTTTGACTTGATATGGAAGGTTTTACTTTTTTACCTAACATTTTGTGACCTTTTCGACTTTATCTCATAATTGTAACGTAATAGTAGTCAACACTCCTTTGTACTGGAATGAAATGCAATGAAATAAACTGGCCATTGCCAAACTATAATCTAGCATCAGCCATTTTAATCCCAGGTGTAGCCCGGACTGAGCGTATATTTTGGTCTATTGCACTAGACTGCACAGAGGGGAAAACCTGCTGTTGACCTGAAGGACTGACTGAAGTCCGTATATCCACAGAGTTATTGACAGTCAGTATCCAACCACCCTTGCCCTATGGCTTGTGCCTTGTGGCATGCTTTGTGGCATTCTCCGTATGACGTGTGGCTCTTCTTCCTGTCTCTGCAGCTCTTTGTTCTTTGTTGGTAGCGGCTTGTTGCTGTCAGGATGCTGTGATGATTGCGTGGCCTTGGCCTTGAACATAAAGGCTGTTTCTTGATTGCTCCTGAACACATCCTTTCACAAATCTCAGCTTTTGTTTCTGAGACTCAGCGGCAGCGTCACAGTGTTTGTTGTTGTTTGTTGGCGCAGCGAGGAGCAAGGAAGTCATCAAAGAGCAGCATTCTTCATCCATTCTTCCAGTCAAGGTTTCCCCAATCAGAGCCCTGAATACAGAAAAGAGGTGTTGAACAAAGCCGGCCATGCTTGTCCCACACAACCACGCATTTAAAGGAATGTCATTGATTCTGGTTTTAGCATGTTAGCATCAACCTGAACAACCAACCCCAACCCCCACCCCAGCTCTCAGCTCTCCCTGAGGATGTGGGGAGATGAAGCTAACGGCAGGTGTAATTCACACACAGAGCTCTGTTCACAGGCAGGGGGCAGCACTTACTTCCAATTATAACAGGTGCCACACACACATACACACCTTGATTGTGTTACCCTGTGCAGGGTTGAAGGTTTGGGTCTGGTGTGGTGCTGAGTGTGTCTAAAATTTGTCATGGGCTAACCCTGATATCAGTGGACCACAGTCAGATCAGTCTTTATGGCTTCAGGCTCTGTGTTTTTGTAAAAAGCTGTCACACACAACTGATGGTTTCATTCACTATCCCCTGTTTACCTCTATCACTGACCTGCGTGTATGACGGTTTACCTTTACCTGTCTCTGTAAGGCGTTCTGACCACACACAACGTCTTCCTTATCTCTCCCTGTGAGTTGACTGAGGTGTGTGTGAGAGCTGGTTGATATGTGTTTGAGCGGCTGAAAGTTAATTTCTGCTCATAAATCTGCTCTAAAGGAAAAAGGAAATTAAAGTTGCCATAACTGTCAGCAGGATTATCGTCTCCTCACTTAACCTGCCATTCAGGACCAATGAAACATTCAGACACAGCTCTGTATTATCTCTGATCTCACCACACGTGTGTGTGTGTGTGTGTGTGTGTGTGTGTGTGTGTGTGTGTGTGTGTGTATGTGTGAGTGAAGTGATACTCACATTAAATCATAAGCTGACACATTTCTGCACTCTGTTTGTTTGTTTATTGGCCAGCCACAGATTGGTGAGATCAGCCGGACTATGATGGGGAAAACATCAACACACACACACACACACACAAACACACACAGGTGGCTGGGTGGGGGGTCAGTTAGACCGTCTGTGACCAGGCGTGACTGATCATTTAACAGCAATAACCTGGACATAAGGCAAATAAAAGGAAGCAGACAGGAGGAGGAGGAATGTGGCAAGGAGAGGACAGGAGGAAGGGGAGAGGAGGGGGCTGTTCAGGAGGATGGGGAAAAAAGAAAGAGAGAGGGAAGAAGGAAGAGGTAGAAGAGGAGGAATTCATTCTGATTGTATTATTTCCTGCGACCCCTCCAGAATAAGGTCAGGTCAGAGGTCAGAGTTTAAGAGTCTCATTTAACACAGGAACACACAGACCTGACATTAGTTATCTCCCTCACTCTCTCTCTCTCTCTCTCTCTCTCTCTCTCTCTCTCACACACACACACACACACACATACACCTGTGGAACAAGATAGTGCCCCCCTCCCACCCCCACCCCAAGAGAGGATTAGCAGAGCCCGCTCATTAGCTTCATTAGCTCCTGATGAGGTTTAATATCAGCTCCAGCTTCACGTTGTTGCCTTAATAAGTGGATTAGCATTAGCCCCTCGCTGCTTCCTCACTCTCTCTATGGCTAACTGATATCTATACTACCAACTCTACACACACAAAACAAAAATTTCAAACACACATTAACTTTCTTGTGAATGTATGAAAAAACAATAGCTGTTATCAAGGAGCTGTTATCACTTTACTGTATGATAATGTGCTCAGAGACAGGACTTTACACTAAAAAATTACAACTAGCAAATCCTTCAAGAAACTTGATATATATCTAACTATAAAAATGTGGTAAATATACACACCAAAAATTTTGTAAGTTAAGACTTAGATCAATACTAAATAGACGATTAACACATACATAATGAACTATAGAATAAATAAAGACGTTTATGAATAAAATTAAAATAATATGAAATAACAAACCAAACAGTTTAGCAGGGACTTCTTCAACGAGTTGTTTTTTTCTGCTTTTGTTTTGTTTAATAATTATAACAAATTTTAATCTTTTTGAATAATAATTTTCAAACAAATTCTGATATTATATGTGAGTGCCTCCTGTGTGTAAGTGTGTGTGTGTTTGTTTGTTCATGTATGTTACTGATGGAAATTTTGTCCACAGCCTGGGACCCTGAATAGTGACTTAAAACAACTGAAATCCTTCATGTGTGTGTGTGTGTGTGTGTATGTGAGAGAGAGAGAGAGAGAGAGATAGTGTCTGTGGGTGTGGAGGGCCCAAGTGTCTGTGTGTGCCTCTGTGTCCAGTGCATGTGTGTGCATGTGAATTTTTGAGGGTGTGTGTGTGTGTGTGTGTGTGTGTTGGAGGTGGGCATTTATCAGCCCCTCTAAGTGGCTGCAGGAAAAGCAATGCTCGCTGGGAGTCGAGCTGACAGCAGTTTTCCTCGGATCGATCTGCGGCGCTGCTCCACTTTATGACAAAAGAGTTCACGACACGGCAGTCACAAAGTCAATACCGTGATAAATACTCCCCCCTCGCTCGCCGCTGTCCGCCACTTTAGCGAGCATTCGGCCTGACAGTTATTACTCCCGTGGTAAATCCACTGACCAGAGGGAGGAGAGGCACTCTGTGCTGCTCTGCAGGTTGGATTTATGGAGCCAGAAGGACCTGGTTTACTTAATTTAAAGAAAAGACATAAAGTCAGAGTGGTACTGCTGCTACTGCGAGAGGAGGATCTGAAATATCAAACTGCTCCACACAGACAGGACTTTACTGTATGATAATGTGCTCAGAGACAGGACTTTACACTGAAAAATTACAACTAGCAATTGTTGAGCCGACAAATATCTTCTAATTGATCTGACTCAAAATTATAGCTCACACATATGTGACAGGTGAAACCATATTTTTCCAACAAACTTCCCCCTGACTTCAACATGATAAAGATTTTCACATCAGAGTAACAATTGTATGTAAGTAAAGACAGTAAGTTCAACTAAAATGCCATTTCACTTAAAATATCAAGTATAATAGTGTCCAACTTATCAGTCAGACCAGAGAAGTTCAGGTAGCATTTATGTCCATGTTTAGACCTCAAGATGTAAGTATGACCCCTGCATAAATGCACAGGAAACCCTGTGGCAGTTGCCATGTTAATCCATTCTTGAAGGTAGCATTTTGTTATCAAGTCAAATTCATGACATAAGAGCTATGGTCAGTTTTGCAACTTAATAAAGTATTATTTATTTCAAATCAACATAAGGAGTGATGATATTCTTAATGTGTCACAAAAACGTTCCTTTGTATTGTTGGGCCCACAAAAAAAATTAGTTGTACATGTCCAAAGGTTTATTCCACAGAATGAGGAATTGTAGGCTTGTTCAATTAGAGTATCTGCAATAATTGAGCAAAACGGTAAAAAGGCATTGGAGCAAGAATTTCATTGTTGACCTGACTAGAGTATCATAATTGGGTGAATAAGAAAATCCAAGTTGACATAACTGGTGTCCTAACTTGATAATTTGAGTTGTGACACAACTTGCATGATTGAACTATTGTATATTATTATATGTTATATTTCGAGATTTCCCTGCTTTTTCTTTTTTACAGTGTACAGTATGATAATGTTGCTCCACAGACAGGACTTGACTGTAGGATAATGTTTACATCAGTTGTGTGTTTCTACATGTTTCCACATGGAGCACTGAATTTGAAGTCTTCCTGTGTTGTCTCATTTAAACGCTTGTAAGTGAATGATAATGAGGGATTAAATTGTCTCTGTTACACTCAGCTGTTTGTCTCTGACCTGGTAAAGTTTCCCTCTCCTCACGCTCCGAGCTCCGCAGACACACACATGAGGAAATATTTTGAAATGTTTGTTAATTTCCTGCAGATTTGTTAGCTTTAATGCTAATCCAACATGTTAAATCCTGTTAGAGAGAAAGTGTCCTGATCCCTGCTGGATCGCTCTCATCAGCACTCACCATTATGGGGATAAAATTAGCCCGCTGCATATGAATATTTTCAATTATTCTGCTTTAAGTCGTTCAAATGGGGCTGAGATGAATATTATTGTACACACACGCTGATCACAGTGTGACTGATAATCCTGTTAGAGATCCACAAACACACAGAGATCTCATTAAGATCTGACTCTATGCAGGATCATCAGAAAACACCACGCTTTGTTTCCCATCATGCAATGTGTCTGAAACAGGCTGTGACCCACATCAGCTCTATTCCACACACACACACAGCTACAGACAGCTAGGGGTGCACACACACACATACACACACACAGTTCCAGTCACAGGTCCAGTGGTCCTGAAGGTGTCTTGTTCTCTGTTTCTGTGTGTTAAGTTTCTAGAATTCAAAATAATGTCTGAATTTCAGAAACTGAGGATTCTCCCTGCTAGCAGTGTTTTCCTCTTTACTGTAAACTGTTGAGGCGTGTCTGATACCTGCCAGGTAAATGTGGCTTGTGTGAAATCTAATAAGGTATGTTTTGCTTCAATTGTGAACATTTGGTTAGATTCCAGATTTTGCAATGCGTGTAGTTTAAGAGATTTCTGATCCATGCAGGACTCCTTACTGTATGTGTGCATCATGGAGCTGAGCCAGGAGAGATCCAACTTTCAGAGTCAGAGTCAGGACTCTGCTCACACTCAGGAGGTTTGTCTGTTTGTGCTGTTTTTTGTGTTTTCGGTTGATGCTGTGAAGCGTTGTTGTGTAAATGGGGCCTTATAAAGGTTTGTTTTCTTAATTCAAGCTGAGTTCATTACCTGAAACAAGATGCTTTATCTTGAACAAATGACTCAGCAGCTTAAAAACCTTATGAAATGACAATCAAAGCTTGTTTCAAGGAGGAAATTACTCAAATCAAGATGTTTTCAAGATTGTTTCCCTTAACAAGATATTCAGTATGATCCCTCTAGAAACAAGTTCCAGTATCTGATTGAAATGGTTCCCTTTTGGAAACTGTCTTATATTAAGTGTGATGAGATATTTTGGCTAGAAATTAGAAGATGGACTTGCTGAGATACTGAGTTTTTGCAGTGATTGGTTTCTCATTAAACTTAAAACCCACACAGAAGGAATCCAAGTCACCACTCAGGAACCAGACCTGAACCTGAACCTGCAGCCCAGGTCATCCTTCCAGAGCTCACTGTGACACAACTCTGCTCAGCCTGCAGTCTGTATCTGTCAGTGTGTGTCAGTGTGTGTGTGTGTGTGTGTGCCTCAGTATGTCCTGTGTGTGGATGGAGGGAGGAGCAGAGGCAAACAGAGGGAGGAGAAAGACAAGCGGAGTGATGATGAAGGAGAGATGTTTGTCTTCAGGCGATCCATCCGGCTGTAATTAATTACCTGAGACAGGTACGTATTAAAACAATATTCCATCTGAGCGCAGCCTCCGAGGTCTGTGCTCCGATTAAAGCAGGAATTCATCAGACAGGGGCCGTCCAAACCGAGGGACGCTGCCTCCTGAGCTTAATTTATACCAGAACTCTGCATAAACCGAGAGGCCGTAAAAAGTCCCAATTAGCCATCTGCAGCTGTCTGCAGGAGCTCTGATGGATGAGGCCATCAGCACAACACCACTGCATCCTTACACACACACACACACACACACACACACACACACACACTGTGAGAGACCCTGTGAAAGACACATGAGCACATACACATACTGAGGGACTTTACTCTGTGTTAGGGAGAATTATCACAATGATCTTCAGACTTAAAGATGTGGAGAGAGAAAGAGAGTGGGAGAGAGGGAGAGAGATGAGAAGGGCATTAAAACCTGGACTGTTTAATGAAGATCACATGATTAAAGATCACATGATCATGTTACAGGACAAAGCAGCAGGAGGAAGAGGAGCAGGAGGGGAGGGTGACAAACATGCTCAGGGTCTCCAACAGGTAACTTCACCTGATTTAAGCTAAACCCGGACAACACCTCTGTAGTCTGCAGGTGAAAGGTGAACAGGTACGGGTGAGTCGGCAGAGAAACTCCTCCTTCTCTTCCTTTTTACTCATGCTGTCCTTCCTCCTTCCTCCTCCTCCTCCTCTTCTTCACACAGATGGCCTACAGAGAACTTAAGTCTGGTGTGTTGACTCAGTGTGTCTCTGCTGTCAAGAAGAGCCATCAGCAAACAGAGTGCAGGGTGAGCGAGCAAGATTCACCATGCACATAAAGAAAGAGAGAGAGAGGTGTGTGAGTTGCGTGTGTCTGGCACAGGTATGACTTCTCAGGTGCATTTCATTCAGGTGAACGTTTATCTGAAAATGTTCCTCACATTTTGTAGCATGAAGCTGTGAACCTGAGCGTTCAGCAGCACCCGAGAGGATCCAGACAGGTGTGTGTCCACTTTTTTGCCCAAAGATGATGTGGGCAGTGTCCCTAAATGAGGCTCATATGTCAAAGTTTTAAAAGATACAATATCATGAGTCTGGGAAGCAGTAATATAACATGTGGATGCGGGGTCTTAAAAGGTTAAATATGAATCTCCTGTGAGAAAGTAACAAACGTTTATTTGTGTGTTTAGTCTGACAGCTTCTTAAGTAAAATTCCAACAGAAAGTCCCGAATCAGAGTTCCAACCATCCATCCTCTCAACCGCTTGTCCTGTTCAGGGTCACAGCTAGCTGGAGCCTATCCCAGCTGTCATTGGGCAATAACCAATTAGCCAAGTGTGAGCATGTTTTTGGTCCGTGGGAGGAAGCCGGAGTAGCCTGAGAGAACCCACACATGCAAACTCCTCATAGAAAGACACACCTTGCCCAAGCCAGGAATCGAACCAGTGACCCTCCTTCTTCTTCTTCTTGCTACAGCACTTTGCGTTGCACCACTGTGCTGCCCCAAATCAGAGTTTCTTCGGCAATCTCTTATCTAGCTGTTAAGCTAAGCTAGCTGGGTAGAATAGTCGACATAAGGTCTGTGCACTCTGGTGTAATATCAAGAATGGATAAGGGAATCACTGAGCAGAAAGACTAATGATGTCACTGGGTTGAACCTTTTTTTATAAATTCTTTACAGGAACCAGTTTTCAATACCCCTCCCTATCCATGACAATTGTCGGGTCTATCTTAGGATCATTTCAATGTAACACTGAATGAAACTGTCCCTGTTTCTCTCAGGACTCTTAGGAGACTGAAGTGAAACTGTTCCTGTTTTCTTCTGGACTCTGTGGACCCTCTCTGGAGCTCTTGCTGTATCCAGGATCCTTTGAAGTCCTGGAAAGTCCCATGAGGGGAGTGAAAGGGTTAACCAGCTGTGGGGAGGCCGATCCCTCCAACAGGACGGTCTCTCTAACAGTTGGCTATTTCCACTTTCCTCCACACTCCCCTCTCCTCCCCTCCTTTTCTTCCTCCTTTTCTCCCTCCTTCCTTAAAGATGCCTGCAGATGAAAGGCTGCAGCCCTCGCCCTCGTCTTATCACTGTCTTTAGAGCTGGAGGAAACTTGGCAGCACCTCAGCCTTTCAGAGAGAGAGAGAGGGGAGAGAAATAGCGTTGGGGATTATAGTTCTGAGGACAAACCTGGCTATTCACACTTGGCATTAGCGAGACAGCCCGGGTACAAGAAGGATATTTTTTATTCCCTTCAATTTAACTTTAATTACTCAAATCTCGGCGAGGGCACACAAGAAAAGCCCGGGCGTTTGTGTCTGGGAGATTAGCAGACTGCCCTGCCAAGTCCTCGCCGCGCTGCATCGTTAGATAGAATTCAAATTCAAATCCAGGCTAAAGACAGTGCAGCTGTCACCCCCCTGGCCTGAAAACCCCCTGGATCAGGAACGAGCTGTCCTCCCTCCTCCCTGCTTTCCCCAGGAGAAGCCTAATCCTCTCCTCTTCCTCTGCTCCATCCTCCTCTGATGACTGTGACAGCTCAAATAAAGCCATTAAAGCCTCCTGAAATAATTAGTCATTAAAAATAAAAAGTGCTTTATTTCCAGCGCTCTGCCAGCTCGGCTCGGGGTGGGGGGGTCGTGTTTGTGGCTGTCGGGTGATGAGTGGCGTTTGAAGTGTGGTTAAAGGCGGCTTTCGGCGTGGACAGATCAGGTTAAACAAACACTTCCTGTTTCTCCTCTAACTTTGACGACGTCTTTAAAGTCTCTGTGACGGCTGATACCGCCGCTCCTCATCCAGGGCCGTTTAATCTCGTCGGTGAAGGACTCGACGGGGGAGCGTCTCACACACACGTTGAAATCCTCACTAGTTGTTCGCCTTTCACCCGCAATTGACTTTGGGAACACCTGCAATGTCTTCGATAAGTAGCTCGTCTTATCTCCTTTGGGAGAGCAGACCCATTATCGCGGGTTCGGGGGCAGATACCCCCGTCGTGCCAGGGGCCACAAATGATAATCCACGCTGCCACACTGCCGAAATCCTGCTAAAGTGATCCTAAATTGACAAAACCCTGGGATCCTCTGGACTGGGTTAAGCCTCATCTATTAGCGCAGCAGCAGGATAAGAGTTCGTCACTCCTGAGAGCGTCATCAGCAGCGACGTCCTTTTGGTTATCTCCCTCCTTTAATCCTCGCAGACACAGCAACAACGAGGGCCACGGGGTTCAGCAGCCCTGCTTTAAAGTCTCGAGGTAATTTCTGTACAGAGTCATGTGAACGCTGCTCACAGCCCAATATCACAGAGCTGCAACCGGTTACTGCAAACGCTCAGTAATTGATTGGCGTGATGGAATTAAGGGGAGCTGGCACGACTCTGACGCATTAAATATCTGGCATCGACTCCGACAGCCAGGCATCTGATTCTGATTTCAAAGGACCTGGACCTGGACTCGATTAAAACCACAGACCCAGATGAAGAGTGTGAGGCCCCTGAAGGCAGCACATGGACCTTAGTAAAGACTCACAGAGGAGCCAAGATGAAGTCATGGCAGAAGGCCCTCACAGCCAATCACAGCCAAGCCCCGTTTGAGACAACCAATCACAGACGGGTTAATTTTTAGACAACCAATCAGAAAGTCATGTCCCCAGTCATGTCTGTTAACTTTAGCCAGGGGAAAGCTCGATGCCAATATTAGCTGGTGAGCAGCTTGATGCTAAAATTAGCTTGAGAAGAGCTCAATGCTAATATTAACCCAAAAGCAAAAGGTAATGTTGGCTGGGTATCAGTCAGATGCCAACATTAGCCATTTTAGCTCAGGAGCAGTTTAATACTGACGTTATCCCTAGTGCTCATATGCTAACATTAGTCTTAGAGTAGCTTGATGCTAAAGTTTGTCTCGGAGCAGCTCTGTGCTAAAGTTTGCCCCGGAGCAGCTGGACGATAATGCTAGCATGGGAACAGCTTAATGTTTATGTTGGCCTCAGGGCAGTTAAGTGCTTAGGTTAGCCAAAGAGTAGCTTAATGCTAACATAAGACAGAGAGCAGCTGGAAAGTAACATTAGCTGTATTTTAATTGTGTCATATTTGCTGGAAGTTAATCTCTGAGCTTCTATCTCCTGTTTTAGCATTGTGTTGTCCTGGTGGTTTTCTTCCAGTCAGGAAGGTAAAACTTGAGATCAGTCAGATTTGATTTACATCCTGATTTTCAAAAATGCTTAAGCCCACCCTTCGCTGTGATGTCATAAAACATGGCAGCCATGTGAGGGATGACGGGGAGAAAAACAGAAACACAGAAGAAGAAATCTGAGTCCTCCTGAAGGAGTTTATCAGCTTCCACACTGACTGGGGTGAACCTCCAGAGCTGAGCTAATAACCCGTCCCCTCGCCCTCACCCCCTCCCCATCTCATCCCCTCTCCTCTTCACCCTCCCTCAACCCCCCCAGTGTGCTGCAGCCTGAGGGAAGGAGGGCGATTAATATCTGCCTAACGTGTTACCTAATTCATTATGGAATAGCAGTTAATTTGATTTGATATTATTTTAATAAATTCTGTAATATATGAGATTGTTTCAGGCTATCAGAACCATTTTCCAATTATTAGAGTTACTCATCCACGTCGCTCTGCTGCTCTGTGAGGAGCTCTGTGAGGAGCACATCTCCATCCTGCATACACACACATCTCCACATCAAGCCTGTACTGTCCTTATTCTTATAGATCCACGGCGGGTTTGACGGCTCAGTGAGGAGTCTGTAACGTGTCAGACTGAGAGCAGAATAAATCCACACACACCTGATTCCTCTGTGTTAATTACTACCTGCTGCTGCAGCCTGCCCTTTCTCAGGCATCAAGGCGCAGTGGGCTACAGCTCAGACCTGATCTGAGCATTTCTCTCTCTCTCACACACACACACACACACACACACACACACACTACCCAACCACCCAGCTACCTAAAAGGTAACGTACACAGATTTGAGCTGTCATCACATCTTCAACAGCTTTCAGGAGAGGCTTTCTGGAGGTACATAAACACTCTGATTTACCTTCACAGGTCATGTGACCTCCATCCTTCCTCACAGGAACCCACGCTGTGACCTTTCAGATACATACGCAGCTCTGTACCTGCTAATGTTTCTGTGAGGTGTCTTCAGATAGCATATGTTGTGATTTGACACTTTATAAATAAAGACTAATTGCCAACCAAAAGACATGTTAGAATAGACAGACTCACAGCCCGGCCCATTCACCTGAAGACAGGAAGCGAGCTCACTCTGTAGGGAAACTCTGAAAGTGAGTAATCAGTGCTGAATGCTGTCACCACAAAACAGTCAGGACAGAATGTTCAGCCTGAAGCTGCTGCTTCTTAAATCATCGAACTACAGAGGTGAACAGAACACCAACAAACAACATGATATCATTAAACACACATTGAGTCCTCTTCACCTGTATCTCAGGTAGTTTCAAGTCTGCCGTCAGTCTCTATCTTGGATTAGGCCTCCTGGTTTCTGAGTCTGTCTCCGATGTTTATCCTCCACGTCTTAGGTCCTGAGTCTGAGCTCCCCTGATGGAAGGAGAGCATGTAAAGGATAATGAGGCTGATTTTTTTTCCCAATCTCCCCCTTACGATCAAAACCAGGAAAAGACAAATTGTCTGATGTTTGCAAACAACATATCTGGTTATCCTGTGGTGTGGGGTGTGTTAAGAGTGACTTTGCCTGGTCAGATTCAATCTGAAGGCCTCAGAAGGAGATATTGTAGAAAATGAACATATTTAATATTTGCACAAGATGTGGAATACTGAGTATGAAGAACCTGATACTCTGCTGAACTATTGGTTCGTGTGTGGTGTGCTCTGTAGTGACACACCACACACTATAAGATCAGAAGACAGAGATCTTGTGCCATCTCTTTTGCTATCACCAAGTCTCTAAATCTGTGGAGGTTTGAAGTATCCTGTAATGTGTGCCTGCCTTAAACCTCACATTCCTAACCACCTGTGTGAGCCCTGATGCTCTGTCAGGTGTGCTGGAGATCAAAGGGTTAGTGTCTCTCTCTCTGCTTTACACCCTTCACACACTTGGTACAGACAGTTTTCACATCTGTCCACACACTGCTTAGGGTGACTTTGTTGGTGCTACCTGATTGCTCACCTGTTTTTTGTCTCACCTCCTTATCCAGCACTGCTCATGTGTGACCCAAACTGTGGTCTGGGGGCCTGTCGGAGTCCCAGTTCTAAAGCCACACAAACATACACACACTGGTCCCATGCAAACCTCCCCTCTGCTCTTTTTCTGAACCATGACAGTAGAGCTCACTTTTTAACGGCCTACTTTTTATCTGTTATTGGATTCACACCCCGCCCCCTCCCCCTTTCCCCTGCAGTCATGGTGTTATCATGATTTATAGAAGAGTCCATTTTGTTTCCAGTTCCAGGACGCTCAAATCAAAGAACCTCTGCAGTGCTTTATCTTGGTTTATTGGAGCGCTGCACGCTCCCCTCCTGGTCACTTAAACGTATTTAAGTGTATATTTAGATAAAAATAGTCTCTGAGCCGCAGATTTCATTGTTTCTGTGTCAGTGATGAATCTGTGTTTGTGAAGAAGAAGAAAAATGCTGGCTGGGCTGCATTCTCATTTCCTCTAAAGAAAAAAGAAAAGGCCTGACTGGAGGAGAGAAGAGAGAGGACGACTCCCAGTGATCCCACTACACCACCATGGACTCAATGACCAGAGGAACCACATTTAACATCCATCCACCATCCATCTATAGTCAGCTACCAGCTTAACTACATCCATGTCAATCAATAAAGTCAAAAAACCATATGACTATATCAAAACTACATTTTTAGAGTTCACAACAAGTTCAACTGCATGCAAATCAATCAATAAAGAGGCTGAACCAGATGACAGACAGGCTGTAACTGAGGACAGAGGGTTAATCTGAGAACAATAAAGGTAGAAGCTAAGAACAGACGGACTGACAGTTACGACACGCAGGCTGAAGATGAGAACAGACAGGTAAGAGCTGATGACAGAGCTTAGGGTGGATAGGCTGAAGCTAAGGACAGTCAAGTTTGACTTAAGGACAGACAGACTGAAACTGAGGATTGACAGGGTGAAGCTGAGGACAAACCAGTTTAAGGTAGGGAAAGACTGGACAGAAAGGCTGAAGCTGAGGACAGAGAGCATAGTTAGGCTGAAGCTGAGGACCAACATGTTGCTTGTGTTGACATGCAGGAGGTTTCATAGTAGAGCTCTGCAGCTCTCTCTCAGGTTCTCTTACAGTCAGGAGGAAAAACAGCAAACACTCAGAGAGAACATGAAAAGCAGCTTTGTCTCAAGCAGGTAACAATACCTGGCTGTCTGTCAGAACAAACAAAGGCCTAGATATGCTCCCTGCTGCTTCTCACAGTCTGCAGTCATCTGATGATTTATGCTGTGAGGGCCCAGCATAAAGGAACAATGGATTCAGCGTCTATAGAATAAAGGAGCTGAAACAGAGAGCTGGGCTCATTACCCGAGCTAATATGAATGGAGACCGTCTGTTCTGTGAGTAGAAGACCTTTAAGATGTTTGGTGCTCACCTGTAAACCATCACAGACCAGAGGATGTAAGGTTGGATGTGTGAGGTTAGAGGTGACTGACAGGTATGACAGGGCTATTAGGAAATTGCAAACACATTTTTATAATGATGCTACTGCCACTCAATTTTTTTATATCATCATTTTTATAATAATTAAAATTGAATACATAACATTTCTATCACCATTCTCATTATTCAGCCTGACAGAGCAGACAGAGAGTGGAATCATAGTCGTTGTTGTTGTCATTAGAGTGATTACAAGTGAAATAACAGCTGAATAAGCCTGACCTGAAACAAAAGAGAGAGGGAGAGTGGGAAAGAAAGAGGTGTTTGTTGTCATATTCATCTCTTTGGTCACCACAACTTTCAGTTTAACCTCCATCTGACTTCACTGCTCCAATCTTCAGCTGCTCGAGGGGAGTAGTGTGTGAATGTGTGTGTATGGTGCATGTGTGTGTGTGTGTGTGCATGCGTGGTTTGTGGGTGAGTTTCCCCGCTCTGCAGGCTTTAAACCTTCCTCTTATGTTCGGGGAGATTGAAAGTGTCCAGCGTTTTATTTAAATGACACGCTGCCTCACCGGGTGCCTCTCTTCTCTCTCCTCCTCCTTCACATTATTTTTGAAGACAACTGCAGGCTGGAGGATAAGAATCCCGGTTGCTTGCTGGCTTGCTTGCTTTCCGCCGGCCTGATTTGAATAAAGAGCTTTGAAATTAAGTGGACAGGCCCGTCAGAGAAGCAGCGCCGTGCCTTTAAGAAAGCCACCGAGCCCGGCTAAATAATTTTGATTGACGGAGCCGGGACGTTCCAGCGAGCTGGCTGATTTAATTGAGAGTGCCAGGGGGCATCTTCTGGGGCCAGGTAGCAGTGCTCACGTTTGATCAGCTGCAGCCGGCTCCCGGTGGTACCTCTGCCCGGGCACCGAGGGCCAGAGGGCAGACGAACAAAGACGACGGAGAATGTGTGAACCTCGCTTCTCTCCCTCCTCTACCCCCCTCTCAAACACCAGGAGCAGAAACAAAGCTGTGCAATGGGCAGCTGAAAGTGTGCAAACGATCCCCAAACTCATTTGATGTCAAGTCTTTAGTGTCAGGAGTGGTTTATTCATTGATAGAGAGAGCAGAGAGGAGAAGGGGAAGAGGAGGAAAAAGTGAAAAAGGAAAGGAAGAGAGGAGATGAGGAAGAGGAGAGGGGGAGAGGAAAGGGAGAGGGAGAAAAGAAGAGAGGAAGGGGAGAGCATCTTCTGAAAAAGTGTTTTATTTCCAGGGTGGAGGAGGTGGAGGAGAGGTGTGAATGGTTTCAAACAGGAGGGAGGATTAGAGAGAGAGAGCTTAATGAGAAAAGGATCCACAGTCTGCGGACAGGCCTGTCACACACACACACACACACACACACACACACACACACACACATAGGCCTAGAGCAGTCCTCCTTAAATCCCATCAGCCTGCTCTCCTCTATAACCTGTCCTCTATCTCTGCAGCTGTCTGTCTCAGTAAACCAACAGACTCTCTCTCTCTTATCACTCTCAGGTACACCAGGTGAACTCTACACGTTACACCGGCTCCACCTAACATCAGGTCCAGGTCCACATCAGTCCTGGTCAGTCTGTGACACTGTGGCTGAAACAAGGTTTTTATCTTCAGTGAATGTTTGGTTCTTCACCTTCAGAGCTTGAATAATGAAAACATCTCCATAACAGCTCATAAGAATAAAGACTAACGCTTCATAGATCATGCTGACAATTAAAAACAATGCATCATGTGATGATACCTGTGTGATGATGAATGTCTGCTTGTGTTGAATCTGATGTGTCAAACTCTCAGTTCAGGAACTCTGTCTGAAAACATCACCCTGTAAATGTTTGTGAACCAGCAGGTCCAGTTCCTGGTATATAAGGTCCTCTTCTGACCTGGTGTGGGATTTCAGCTGCTCCATATTATAACACTACCACAACATACTACACACTACACACATTTTACAAACATGGTATACACCATTTAACCAGAAACCAAAGCCCGACTATAGAGCCTCACAGTGTCATTGTTTACCTGCGGACATATGCTTTTGTTACCTTGTCTTTTACAATCTCTGTCTTTGACTTTCTTTGTCTGTTACCTTCGCTGCAACCTTGTCTGTTGTCTGTTATCAACCTTGTCTGTCTATAATCTGTAACCTTGTCCATCTGTAATCTTATCTATAACTTTCTTTAAATAACCTTATGTGTTACCTAGTCTGTCTGGAACCTTGCCTGTCATTAAACTTCTCACCTACTCTGTCAATGGCCTTGCTTGAAACCAAGTGACTCACTTTGTCAGTAATTATCTGTCACCCTCTTTGTCTGTAACTTTGTCTATTACCTTGTCCATTACTTTTTCTGTTATTCTCCTCGACTGTAACTTACCTTGTCTTTCTGCAATGTGCAACCTTGTCTGCCTGTTACTTTGTCTATAACTTTGTCTGAAACTAACCTTGTCAGTAGCCTTGTTCCTGCCCTCTACAGGTGGTAAGATTGTAGGTCTGTAAACCTGAATGCTCGGCACAGGGGCCAGAAAAACGGGTCGCGGCTCATACAATCATTGACTGCAGGTCATAGAATTATTTCTATGTTTAAGGTGACCAAAGATAATCACTTCTATTGTCCTTCAACAAAGCAAGTTCACCATCTTAGTCGGCGTGGACAAACCTTCACCATAATGAGCTAGCAGGCTAACCTCTGCCAACATTGTGAGGTCACAGCAGGTAAACTTACGGCTGAGTCTCATCTTCAGTGATCTCAGGTGACAGCAGCTTTCCATCCGGAACATCCTCATCAAGTCGTGCGCCAGAGTTTCCATACATGTGGTTCACACCTGGTCGCTCTGTTTACCTGTCAGACACCAAGTATTCAGGTCTATCTAAAATAAAAGTCAACTATTGATTAGATATAAATGAGAATGTGTTTTAATTCAGACTTGATAATCATGTTGAAACTTAAAAGCAGAGAATTAAAGATTCTGATGCTCCCTCAGCCTTCACACACACCTGGATGATCAGATTAACTGGGAGGTGTTTCTGAGAGCAGACTGAAGCTGATTTTAAAACTCTACAGAGCTTAACTGTTAAAGACGTGTGAGTCTCACCTCTCCTACTCCTCCTATATGAACTGAAATGCATCCAGTTTATCATCTCTACATATATGTACAAAGGAGGATGTATGTGAGCATTGACTGTAAGCATGAAGAGTTTGGGTGTCTGTCAATGTCGAGAGAAACAATGGTAGGCTAAAAAAACAGATGAGAGCGGGTCCATGTGAGGACTGACGAACAGTTTTTTTGAGTTTAGTCCTCACTCTGAACACTTCTCAGTCCACTATAGACCAGTTGGTGAGTAAATTAATGTTATCTGGCTGATTTTCTTCTTGACCTCATCCTCCTCCACTTTAATACGACCTTAAATGAAACCAGGAGAGCTCTCAGGAGCACAGTCTGTCCGGGACTCGGCCTAGAGTCCCTGCTCCCTCCAGCCCAGAGAGGAGGGCAGTGGGCAACAAATAAACAGATTTGAAAAAGCAATCAACGGACCCCCCCCTCACCTCCCTCCCCTCTCAAACCCCCCAGGCTGATTTGCATCTGATCCCCAGATCATGTTTTATTTATCAGTAATCACAACCAATCAGGGAAGAAATTAATCAATGAAGGCGCGAGGCAGGAGAGATATCCACCATCTGGGGGTCGCACTGATCCTCCACCCCCTGCCTCACACACCCATATTCAGACACACACGCACACACGCACACACACACAGAGCCAAGGTCCAACACACAGGCAGGAAGCAGCAAACAGGAGCCTGCCGTGAGAAAAACACACACATTCACACGCACTCACACACACAGAGGAGTGTGTCCGCTGGCTCGTCATAGGAGCATATTTAGGTGAGTGATGCCCCCCCTCAGGTCCATATGGCGTGGATCAAAGGTGTTGCTGGGTGCATGCTTCTGCTTTATTGCCAGCCGCTGCTGTTAATTAGGAAACAAGATCACAGGCAGAATTAAAATCCAATTAAACTGATACCAACAGATTGCCAAGTGATGTTCGCTAATGTATAATTGAGCACCATGCTAATTTCTCTGGCTGCCTTTTGTTTCCTCTCTGCGTCACAGAGGCTCAAACTTTACACGTCCTGTCGTCAGCCACTCACACACACTAGATCTGTGTGTATCTGTGTGTGATATCTGTACTAAGGGGGGCATCAAATCATCCCATCATGCTTTGCTTCAGTCTGACCAGAGTGAAGCGTGAGTGAACATCTGTATACTTTCTCACACCTGAGTGAGCTTCAGGTGAGCAGCTGACCAGTCAGAGCTCTTCTGATCTTCTTAAATGTAAATCAAAGGTTTAAATCCATCTCTGACTTCTGAGAGCATCTTTGAATGATCCCAGAGAACCAACAGGGCTCGTCTGGCAACACACCTCTCTGATCTTATCACAAAACATACTCATGAAGACTCTGGAAAAAATTAAGTCTGAAGACAAGAAACTAAAGAAAAGCATTTTCTTCTCGAATTGTTAGATTGTTTAAGCTTTGCAAACATTTCAGGTGTCATTATTGTCATTTAACATCCTGAATTCAGACATTTTTCTGATTGATTTTTACTTAAATCAGACAAATTGAGTTCAGTTTTTTGCAGTGACTGTTGTGTTTTTCATTACTCAAAGCAATATTTATCAATCTGAACGGGGGCAGAGGGTACGCTCAAATCCCACACCAGGTCTGACTTTGTGCACGCAACTTTTATATCAGATGAGAGCTCGGTGCAGCAAGTAAGATCAGACCATGGTGGAGGGTTATTGGATCATTTGAGTGCAGTGAATTTTTAGTCAGACAGATAGAGGTTGACTGTTTAATATTTTAATAGTTGAATTTACTGTGACACGAAGAATGTATCTAAGATTTCACTTTCTTTGGTCAATTCCTGTAAGAGACATCATGTATGAAAACTCTGCGCAAGCTTTCAGGTGATTACTTCATATAACAAATGTGTTTACTTTAGAAATGAGAAAGGCAGTTTATAGTGATTGAAGACATCCCCATGTCCACAGGAAGAGGTTTACTGAGTGTGTGTGTGTGTGAGAAAGAGCATTTATATCTGTTCCTTGTTTCTTGTGGTTACTTTGGTTTCTGTCTCTGGTGCTCAGCAACTTCAGTCTGACTCTTAAAGGACGTCAGATTAATAAATCAAAGTCCGAACAATGAGCTGAACATTTCCCTTCACACCGCCCGGCCGCTCGGAGTCTTAATCCCAGTCGACCTTGGATTAAGCTCAGGTGAGAGCGCCGTAGCAGCAGAGGCTGACACGTCGCTCACAGAGGAAGCTCCTGAGGAGAACGTGGATGTGAGGAAGGACGTCTCACTTTCTCTCTGATCTCGTCACATCCTGGAACATGGCAGGTCAGGCAGGTTATGGGATTGGACACATTAGGGATTAAGGATTAAAAAGTGGATTATAAAGGCTCCCCCCGTCCCCGGATTTACAGGCTGACATATTCATACATGGAGATGTGACTGGTCAGACTGGTTAAGACGAGGAGGATTTTTGTGGGAGCTGTAAGCCGGTCCGATGGTGGACCGTCAGGTTTTTAACGATGGGGCTTAGTCGTCCTGAAACCCTGACTGACGTGATGAGGATCAGGTCGTCACACGGAGCCGCCAAGGAAACATGAATTACTTTGAACATCCTCTGACTCCAAACTCTCAGACCTGACTCCCTGCTGTACAGGTCTCTGAGGAGAGTATGGTTCAGGGAGGTCAAGGGTCAGTATAAGTCAGGGACCCTCTGATGCATCTCAGAGGGTTTCTTCAATGGTTCGTAACTGGCTTCAAAACTGCAACAACCTCTGATTCACGTCAACCAGCCTAAACACTTAGCTGACACCAAGACAGAGTGACAGGGGGAGTCAGGATGTCACAGAGTCAGGATGAATGCGCGACAAAGTGGAGAGGTAGAGGGAGGAGGAGAGGGAGGAGGAGGTATGGGGTGATGCAGAGGAGGAGTAGGAGAAGTGGGTGCAGCTGGTGGCCTTTGTCTCCGCAGAGTCGGGCCTCACAGGAGGGCACAGAAAGCGCCACTAATCACATGCTAATGTCACTGTCACAAAGAAAAGCAGACTCGTCGGAAATTGCGCCAATTCTGCACCATCAATGGGCAACATGGCAAAAAGGAGGGAAATATTCTCGTTCTCTCTGCTGAGACAGATAACAGCCACAGTACAGACCAATAAAGGAGACTTAAAGATCCGGGGAGGGGAGGAGGGAACAGAAACAAGTGCAAGAACGAGTACAGGTTTTGCTCCAGGTACAGGTTATGTTCAGGTCCAAGGGCAGGTTCTGGTATATGCACAGGTACAGGAAAATATAAGGTGCAAGTTTAGGTACAAGTACAGGGACGGATACAAGTTCAGGTAAAGAAATGAACAGCACAAATAAATGAAGTGCTTGTGTGTGTTTATGTATGTGCGTGTGTGTGTGTGTGTGTGTGTCTCCAGTTTTTAATCACAAAAGGAGGATTTGGTTCATCTCTGTTAATTTATTCACTCTGAAGTCTGAACGTCTGCAACAATCACACAGAGCAGACCGAAGCATCTCTCTCACAGTGTTTGTGTCCTCTTCTGTGGTTTCACAGAGAAAAGGTCAGAGATGAGATTATTTTATTTGTTGTGTTGAGCTGCTGAAAGGTCAGTTTTCTGTTCGCAGGACGGTCACAGAGCAACACAAAGGCTGTGTTCAGAGTCTGGATCTGAAGTTAGGATTCGCTGCGAACAAAACTCTGTCTGTTGGTTAGCATTTCTTCAGTGAATAATTCAAATATTCAGCCGAAAGTGTCCTGAGTGTGTGTGTGTGTGTGTGTCAATACTTTAACTGAAGGAGATCTCAGCTTGAATCAAACCTGTCAGACCTCTCACAGTAAACTCTGCAGTTTGTTCTTAGCCCTATACTACACACACACACACACACACACACACACACACACACACACACACACAAACACACACACACACACACACACACACAATAAGAGAGCAAGAGAATGGGTGAGAGAGAGAGAGCCTCTATCACCTGAGCAGCAGAGAGAGAATGATTCATTCGCTGCTGCTTTTATCTGACCAGAGCCAAGTGTTTTACACACCGGGGTCAGACATGTTCATGTGTGTGTATGTGAGCGTGCATGTGAGTGTGTGTCTGCGTGTGTGCATGCATGCCCTCGGTCTTGTTCTTGGCCCTTCTTACATCCAGTCTCAGAGATAAGAGCGGCTGTTTCTCTGTTCTCCCATCAGGAGGAAGAGGATGAGTTTTTCCTCATCCTGTCAGAGCGAGGAGAACGTCAGAGTCCAGCCGAGAGTTCATTAACTCTGAGCGTGTGAGTGTGTGTGTGCATGTGTGTGCATGTGTGTGTCTGTTGTTGTTTCTACACCTGCAAAGCACAGACACACTGTTAGACCCAGCGACAGAGTTTAAAGGGATGAGATGAGGCTCCTCTCAGCCTGGATTTTGTCGGGATATTTGGTTTCATTATGAATTTTTGTCTGCACAAATTAACAGCACCCCATAAATATCTAGATTTCTGATTCCCTGATATTTGTGAAGCTGTCTCACCTGTACAGGTGAACGTCTGGTGTTCAGAGCTCATGTTTCAGCTCAGATTTGTTCCTGCTGGAGTAATTACTGGAGGAATTCAGAGCAGCCTGTTTCTCTAAGACAATGATCTGTGAAAGTGTGCAGCCATTAGCTCCTGAGAGCCCAAACTTCTGGAAACAATATGTATGAAAATGAGCCAGAGTCCAAATCCTCCGCTCGCTCTGCTCTGTCCCATAAGCAGCCTGCTGTTCCCAAACTGATGAGGAGCTTATCCCGGGTTTGTGGCCCGATACGCTGCTGTCTGTCTGCTGAGGGGGGGTCTGAGTTTAGGGAGCAGAGCTTTTTAATAGTTTCTCTGTTATGTTGTCATAGTTACAAAAACCTTACACCCCTTTTTATACAGGTCTCCACCTTCTGTAAACAGGTAGAGGTGTATAGCAGACTGAGTCTCATGTCAAAATGTGTAACACTTCCGTTGGCCCAAAGCGCAAGACATAGTAGTTTCACAATTAGGGCTCTGAAATTGAGAGTTAAAAGGTCTTGGGGCAAAGGACTGAAGGGTGGTCAGTTCACTGAAACAGCAAGAGGGGGCTACTAAATATGGTTAAAATGCATTTTCACAAATATATCAATTATTTCATAAATATCTGGTAGCAGAAATGTTTTGAGCATCCAATTTAACTCTGTGGAGCCTCAATTTAATGTATGTTATTGTTTAGGTAAGAGGAACATTGAGATTCATCTTAAAGGTGACAATTCCTTCAAATCAAGTCATACTTTCCCCTTGAGAACCTGACAGAGCCAGTACAAAATATACTGCTGTGTGATTGACAGGGCAGTGATAGAGGAGGAGCTACATTACATTAGGTCTAGATTACATTAGCTACAGTAGGTCAATGACTCAGAGTCAATACACAAGACTGTAATAATGTAAGAGACCTGAAAGGGCTGCACGGTGGCGCAGCGGGTAGCGCTTCAGCCTCGCAGCAAGAAGGTTGCCGGTACGGGCAAGGTGTGCCTTTTTGCATGTTCTCCTCCTGCATGCGTGGGTTCCCTCCTGGTACTCCGGCTTCCTCCCACAGTCCAAAAACATGCCCACGTTCGGTTAATTGATCATTCTAAATTGACCGTAGGTGTGAGTGTGTGCGTGAATGATTGTTTGTCTATGTGTCAGCCCTGCGATTGACTGGCGACCAATCCAGGGTATACCCTGCCTCTCGCCCAATGACAGCCAGGATAGGCCACAGCCACCCGCGACCCTGAATAGCAGGATAGACGGTTAAGAAAATGGATGGATGGAGACCTGAAAGATGAACATACACCAAATGAAGATTATGAAGATACAATAAACATATGTCACCAGAAACATCATCAAAATGATGTGAATGCCTCAAATTGTCCGTCTGTTGTCGACCTCTTCCTGGTGCAGACTATTACTTGACCCAGGTTAATTATTGGAGGTCAACTGGGACTTAAAGGAGCAGCACCCTGTATCAAACAGCTGATGAAAGGGGGCGGGATGTTTAGGTAAACTGTGATTTAACAGGGTGGAAACAGGGAATCTTGTCTTATCAGCGCTGTGAATGAGGAGTATCCTGGAGGATAAAGTCAGTTTTTCACTTACATGATGAAGCTGATTGAAACACACGCTCCCAGAGGATAAGCTCAGTGTTGTCAGCAGTTAAAGAGACTTTCTCTACAAGTAAGCTGCAATTCTTACAATGTAAACAAACCATTCAGACAGATCTCTATACATTCATCTGAACAATCTGCTGCTGTGTTCGATATTCAGGTGTGTGTTTGTGTGTGCCATATATCACACACAGTAAGTGCCTTTATCTTCCAGTACGGACACTTAGCATCCAGCTGAAGTGAGTCCACCCTGAGTAGAATCAGAGAGTTTCCACAGTGGTGTCTTTAAGGTTAGTGTGGATCTTTACTAACATGAATGTCAGCTCTGCAGCGAGCGAGCGACTAAATAATGTTCACTTTATTCTTTAGAGAGAGAATAAAAACGTGAAGGAGAGGATGCTGGGAGCTTTGTTTTTCTCCTCTTTTAATCAAAGAGAGAGAGAGACTGACGTGTCCAATCATAACAACACATCAGCTGCTAAATGGGCCTCACAATCACTGTCAGCCAGCCGGCGTTACACACAGCTGCTCTCCTGGACATCAATCACTCCGTATGGACCCAGCGCTACACTCATTATTACATTACTGCACTCTTTGTTTATTTATTTATTTGTCAAATTATAGATTTATTCATTCATTCAAACACTGGAGACTTTTAAGAGCTTAATCACAAATTTGTTGGCAATCACTCTGAATTCATTTCTTTCTTTTCTATTTTTTGATTTGAACTCTTCCTGCTCTCACTGAACAAAGGCTCACCTGTGAGGTCAGGTGTGTGCTCCTCCGTACACACTCAGAGATGAGCTATCCCTCCGCTCTCTGACTCAGAGCATCCCTCTCGTAGAGAAACACTCCTTCACAGTCCCACCCTCTGCTGAAATCTCATGCAGAATATCCCACTGTGGAAATCTGGAATTATTTCCTCAAATTAAGCCCATTAGCCGTGAAATTATTTGCTTTCATTTAAGACTCCATGGAATCCAATTTGAGGTGGCACGCGCCAAGCTACATCTCTTTCCAATTTGGTGCTGATCCTGTGGAACAGAACATCCAGAGAGGAGGAGCAGGGTCACTAAGTATAGAAAGAAGAGACGTATCCCACTGAGAATCAGATTGGAACGGGAGATTAGACGGATTTATCTCCATATTCATACAAATCCCTCTAACATCAGCAGCCTCCGCTCGCTCACACAGAGAACAAAGTTTCACAGACAAACTTTCAGCAGAATCTTCAATCAGCTGATGAAGGAATCTCTGGACATTGATACACGGTGTTAGTGTTTATTGTATAACGCGCCCACAGTGTCTTTATGACTCTGCAGTCAGGAAAAAAAAACCTGTGGCCGTTAAGACTGCTGACATGAAAAAGAAGTGCAATTGCTCATTCTGAAACTGTTAAACCAAACTAGCCTCAGTCTCAGTACGTAAACTGTGACCTGATGCATCAATGACTGTCCGAAGTTAATCTGCTGTGAAACTCACCCTTGTCTTGTTTAAGGATTCATAGCTGAACTCAAATCAGGTAGAAACAGATCAACATAAGACTATCTTACTTCCCTTACTCTCCAAGTCTCTGACTTTTTGTCCAGGTTCTAATGTTATGTTTTTGCCTACTTGCACTTCGTAGCAGGTGCCTCCAAAATCTACTTGTCCCATTAAAGTTCTTGCTTGCCCGGTCCTGAAGGTTCTTTTTCTGGCTTTGAAGTGCATGGATGTTGCTCATTACATACTTTGAAGTGAAATCAATTGTATGTCTTTCTGACTCTTAAAAACCTGGACTCTATGACTTCCTGAATCTTCAACTCGCTATAGTAGACAGTAGTTCTTTCTGGCTCGCAAGTTCGAAGATATTGCTCACAACATACTTAGAACTACATCCATTGCCTGTCAGTCTGACTCTTTGACACTACAAGTCTGTGACTCTGTAACACTTGATGCTCTGGCTCTTTGAAACCCAGACTCTCAAACACTATGAATCTTGGACTCTCTGAATTTTGGACTCTTTAACTCCTTGAAACTCTGACTCGTTGTCTCTTGTGCACTTTGACTCTCTGACTCTTTGAAAATGGTTCTCTCTAACTCTATGAATATTGAGCTCTTTAACTCTTTGACACTTGAACTCTTTGACTCTCTAACTCTTTGACTTCTATACTCTTTGACTTCTTTAAACCCTGACTATTTGACTCTTGAAACCCTGACTCTCTGGCTCTTGGACTCTTTGACTCCAACTCTTTGACACTTTGACTCTCTGATTCTTTGACATTTGGACTTTATGACTCCTATTCACATTGATTCTATGACACCGTGACTCTCTGTCTCTTTGACACTCGAGCTTTGTCCTAAATTTCACACTTCTGCACTTACACTTACCCTGACAGTATGGAAACACACAGTGCACTTTCATTTCCCAGCTGGCACACTCAACACTGTCCCAAAGTTGAGTGTGAAGCACTGGACACTCCTCACACTCGATGGCCACCATGTGGTCAAGAGTAAAGGTTGGGACAGATCAAAGGACAGTTGAGGGTTGCAGTTAATGAATAACAGAATAACAAGTGTGAACAGTTGAGAAATTAGATTATAAATTCCATTGTGCGTGAAGCAGCAGTGATTTAGAACAACACCATCCTGTAAGATTGTGTATACTGTTCTGGTAAGTACAGAGTGTGCACAGTGCACGTCATGTAAGTGTATTTATGGTAGTGAAGGATGTGATACACAGCCTTGGTTTCTCTGAATCACTGACCCTATGTACACTTGGACTCTCTGGCTCTTTTACACTTGGTCTCTCTGACTTTTTGACACTTGGTGATTTTGACCCTTGGATTATCTGTGTTTTAACCCTGTCAATGACAGCAGAGGGATCTTTACTTCATTCAGAATGAGTGAATTAGAATTAGCTCCTATGATCCTCTATTCCCGCCCCACGCTGTAAAATCACACCTTAGCATGCTAACCAGGCGTCCTCCATGCTCCTCCATAATTCATGAGGGTGGTGTGGATAATGTGAGTCCCTCTCTGCTGAGCTAACAGGTATTAACAGTGATCTGCTGAGAGGAGGAGGGGGTCCATTACCTCCACAGTTAACAGGTCTGACTGAGAACATTTCATGCACTCAGCTCTCATTTAGCATTAATGTTATTCCAAATCCCTGAATGTTAGCCCGCTGCTAACAGCTAATTTAAGCTAATGTTAATCAATTATGAGCCAGAGATGCTAACATGCTAACCTGTGTGGCGTGTGGGGGAAGTGTGAGATTCTGAGCTCAGAATAATGATAAGAAAACATCTGAAAGATTTTGTGACTGAAATACCTTTACACACACACACACATACACCAATCAGTTTAGCGAGCAGCATGTTTTTAGTGTTCAAATAAAACTCTTTAAGGAATCCACTGGCACCAGGTGACACAGCTCAGGGCTCAGGAGGAAGGAAATGCAGGTGACTTTGTTCAGACCTCTCTCCCTCTCTCTCTGTCTCTCTCTGTCTCTCTCTTTGACAAGCCTTCAGGAGTTTGTCTCTGACCAGCAGCAGCTTGATATCTTCTCCCTCAGATCTTGCAGACACATGCCGCGAGTGTGTGTGAGCAGAGACGGAGGTTCCTGGAGAACCTCAGAGACGAGGAGCTCAGCGTCCACAGCCGGCGGCGGCCGCACCAACAGGAGCTGTTTTTATCTAATAACTGTGAAGGAGAGAGTCCCTGAAAGGACGGCTGATCCTATCACACCATCCTCACCGTGCTTATCTGAATAATGACCATCCAAATCAGCTTTTAATGCTGAGATCCACACGGACACTCCTTCCCCCAGGACGGAGAGAGAGGGGGGAGATTTTATCCAACAGCTCCTTATCAGATCTAGGGGAGAGAGGAGGAAGGATATCTTCTTTGTGAGGATGGAGGAAAAGATCCACCATGAAACACACACTCACACTCACACTCACACACACACACACACACACACACACTGGTTGTGAATCAGCTGGTAGGGTCTCTGTGGTACAGCTTTCTCCTGGGACAGAGTAAGACTTCACAGCAGCAAAAACAAATGAAACCTTTTCTCAGAGTGATGCTGAGGCTGAAACCTGAGGGGCAACAAAACCATTTAACAATCCCCCCCCCCCCCCCCCCCCCCCCCCCCCCCCCCCCCCCCCCCCCCCCCCCCCCCCCCCCCCCCCCCCCCCCCCCCCATCCCCACCAGTACTATCAGCACCACCCTCCAATCAACCAGGTGAGTTAGTTTAGTTCTCAGAAAGCTGCTCAAAGTGAGCCCTCTGACTGAACAGAAAATCTTTGCACAGTAAATCTGACGATGTCACTTACCTGTGGCCCAGGTGTTTTAGTGTCACTGATCTACAGCTTCTCAGCTTCAGCCTCCAGGTTCATCAGCCTTTGTGGGCTCCTCAGACCTGAATCTGTAGTCTCAGCCTGCAGTTGAAATCCTCAGAACTAACCCCTTACGTGCCATCTCATCCTGGCTTGTATATCATACTGCAAATCAAATCTTGTATTTGAAGAACCACAGGGTCAAAATTCATCAGTGATGCCTTATGTGAAAAATTAAAGTCTCTAGTTTCAGAAAATGTCATATTTTAACATGTGGCTACAGTCCACATCAGGCAAAATGCAGCTGAAACCCCTTTATGTCTTTAATTTTGTAACCATTTTTGAAAATCATTAACTACAAGTTGCTTCATGCCAGACATATAACACCCACCACATCACTTCTACACCTTGTCATCTACATCTTGGTGAAATTTGAGCCTTCTAGGTAACATCTTGCAGGAGTTGTAGTTCTCAGTCTCAGGTGACCAGACACCAAGCAGAGTTGTACTCACTGTCCAAGCCCTCTTCCTAAGGCTCTGAACAAACAAAACCAGCTTCGTCAGTGCTCAGTGTCTTCTTTTTGGTCAACTTTGCTCTCTTCATGGAAAAGTTCATCAAAATCATGAAATTGTCATTCCCAGCCACTGGTCCTACCTCCACTGTTGCGCACCTCCATAAATAAAGCACAGCAATAAATAGGTCTCACCAATTATCTAAATGTCTACACATGGCTTCTTGTCAAAGGTAAGGTCATTGGTGAACTGAATGAACAAAATGATTGGCAGCTGCGCTAACAAACAACAAACAACCCTTTATTAGAGCTATTGGCCAGTCAAGCAGGGAGCTCTTGTTGGCCATCACAAGCTGTCCTGGGATGAAATCTCCACCTAAAACAATGGAAACTTTTTTCTTGTAGCTCTAATTTTAAATGCTATAAGACTGTGAAGCTTCTGTTTTTAATGAGAACGGACACGACAGACAAACAATGGACTTTACAGAAGAAATTTCACCTGTGGGATTAATTTGATGAGACAACACTTTTGATGTTTAAACTCTGTATTCTTCTGGTGGAAAGGAGAGTGAATATTCAGGGTTTGTGCTACACACATGACGTGATGGCCCCCAACAAGTAGGATGTCCCAGTTGTTGTGATGCTCCCTGTTGGAGCATAAGAGGTCAAACAACTCAAGACTTCACTTTATTTTCTCTTCCTGACAATGAACAAATTAACCCTGTTTCACTTCTTGTGTTCCCAGAAAACTTCAGCTGAGAGACTTCAGGCTTCCCCCCATTATGTCATCAGTGTATGGACCAATAAGAGAGCTCTGTGTCTTCAGTGGGTGTGTGTGAATGACTGTAATGGTGTGATTTCTGTCCTCTCAGAGTTTACAGATCTGACCTTTCGTTCAGCTCCCTGCCAGGTTAATCAGCTGAAGAACCAGGATCAGCATCAGTCCTGTTTCTGAGATCAGTGTGTGACCTTTAATCAGAGCGCCCTCATTAGGTCAAAGCGAGTGTGTCAGACACTTTCATCAGGATAATCAGGGCTCATATCTCAGAGACAGAAACACAAACCGTCTGCTGCACACACACTTCATTATCACATCAACACACTCTGATTCAGACAACTTATTACTGAGTTCATACAAAGGGCTGCTCAACCCCAACTCATCTATAACTCTCTCTGTAGTCTCCCTTATGGCCCCTTCCTTGATGAAGCTCTTGTGGACGTAGACATCAGGCCCTCTGAATGGACACCTTTACCTACTGTTGCTGTTTATCTCCACCTTTACACAGAACAACTGGAACTTGAGACACAAAGACCACAACATGTAACCAATGCACCATCTACCTGAACCAATTCTGCTGAACTACAAACACAATTCCTGCTGAAATTTCAGTTCAAAAAACACATTTTTCTCAAAACACTGCACACAATTCTCTGCATTTTGCTCAGTGCAGAGAAATCTCTTGTTTCATTCACAATTCTAAAGTAGCGATGCATTCTGACTCATCACGAGGCCTAAATCGTTATGATGTGTGCAGAGAAAGTGTTATCCATTTATCAGTGTTTTACACCGAGTACGTCAGTCATCAACTTTTTCATATAAATGTTTGTTCATATTGTGGTTTGTGCGTCATTTAAAAAGAAAATGCCATTTTCAGAAGAAACAATATTGTTTCAAAGTGAAGTTTCATTTTCAGGGGAATTCAGGGGTTTTTCCCATTGTGTGTGTGTGTTTTTTGATTGACTAAAACGACCTCTGTCCTGATGATGTCTTCACACTTCTTCTGTGACCAAAGAAAAGTGTCAGTGTTTTACAAACAGCTCCATCCAGACGGTCCTCAATCTTATTGTGGTGAAGATGGTGGAGATGATGCAGAGCAGTGACTGACGCATATCTTGCTGTTTTATTTCTTTTTCTTTCTCTTTTATTTAGCATGTTGTGTATTTGAATTTCATGGAAGAGTTGCCGTTATTTCCTGGTGTCATGACACATTGTGCTGTCATGTGGTGTCATGGTTTGTTGTTGTGTGTTTGCAATTCTCCAAACAAGTCTCTCCATAAAGAGCTGATTGTAACTAAAATCATAATGATAGTGATAGGACAGTGAAAAGGTTCAGAGATCACCGGACCCTCTTTCCTCCTTTTCCTCTTCTACCCACTGCAGTTAGGTTCGTCTTCGGCCTCATGGTGCTGTTTTCGAAAGGAGAAGAGGAAGATGAGTTCTTCATCACCTGCTCGTCCTCCCCCTCTTCAGCTCTTGTTTTTATGTTATGATAATGACGCCTGGGAGGAGGAAGGGGGGGTTCTTTAAATCTTTGCTGATTTATCCTTTAACTTTTGTCCCTCCCTCCATCTCTTCATCCCTGCTTCTTCTCCGTCTCTGCCTGCTGACGGCTCTCCTTCCTCTTCCTCTCTGAAGCTTAACTTCATTGTCTCTGAACGCGCTCGGCTTTCATCTTAAGACAAAGATTTATGTAAATCTGCAGGCCGGGCATTAATGCGAGCGCCGTGTGAGGAGTAGCATCCCTAAATCGTGGCATTGTTGTTGAAAATGACAAGACGGGCCGTTAATCCTACAATGCGATCATCCAAATGTGTCATAATGCTGCGTGTAGGCAGTCAATCTGAATATCAAAAAGACACCAGGCACCTCTTCAGCTCGCCTTCACCGCTTCTTCTTCTTCTTCTATGCTTTTAAAGAAGTCGCCTGCTGTCGGCAGACACGCAGAGGAAGAATGAAAGAGAGAGAGGGAGAGAGAGAGAGAGAGCACAGAAACTCAGAGAATCACTCCTCATTTATCAACAGACAGTTGAATCATTTAGAAAACAACTAAAAACCTCCCTCTCCCAAAAAGCATATGACTAATAGTAGACGTTGGCCTTTCAGCTACTATTTGCCTCTTTTTTGTTGTTTTTTGCCTTTTTTGTCCTGCTTTGTTCTTTTGCTTTATTTCTTTTATCCTGGTCAAATGGTTTAATTTTTATTTCATGCACCTTTTTGTAACAATGTAAGGTTTGCTCTAAATGGAAAATGCATTGTGAAATAAGTCTACAATTATCATTATCATTATTATTATTACTATTATTATTATTATTATTAATGTCCCATTCATCCAAATCTAGGTAGGAAACACAGAGAACATAAACACAGAGAATCACTCACTCATTTACATGCGTGGGGAGTTTATGTGTCTGTGTCACTTGTGTGTGTGTGTATGTGTGTGTGTGTGTGTGTGGACAAGAGCAGATGCTAAGTGTTAGTGTTGCTCCTGTATTTGAGAGAAATACTGTGTTCAGGTGAACCTTCTTCACAGGGTCAGCCTGTACTCAGTATTTACCTGGATCAAGAAAGCGTGGTTTGTCCTGAGTGTTTGTCTGTGTGTGTGTGTGTGTGTGAGAGAGAGAGAGAGAGAGAAGCAGAAGGACAGACCCGGACCCTCATTGACTGTGGATGAGGGTATGAGCCCAGGACTTTGACTGGCCCTGTATATGAGTATATAATAAACACTGTGTCCAATTTGTACATTAAATGCTTATAATTGTTTATATATATATGTGTGTGTGTGTGTGTGTGTGTGTGTGTGTGTGTGTATTCTGAATGTGCAAAGAGGGAGAGCGTTTATCTTTACTCTTTTTTGTTATTAACTCATGCTTTTTGCACATCTGTAGAGTGTGTCACGGCATGTAGATACATTTGTTCAATGATACACTTGCTTTGCCCATGCAAATTTATGTTCGTCATGCCAATAAAACTTTTTTTATTCAGCCTCATCAGCGGTTGCATTGTCAATGTTGGCGTAACATTACAGTCGGGTAATGACACTTTTATAGTGGGTTGAAGCTGTGTTAACAAGCTTAGCATTAGTGTGTGAATGGAAGTGGTGGGCTGATCGATCCAAAATATCAATTGATTGATACTTGCATGATGAGATCAATACTTAAAATTAGCTTAAAGGTTATCAGTACGTTGCTTATTTGCTTAATAGGTCAATGACGTGACGTCCCTTTTTTTGTGTCCGAGTGTAATATTTCCTACCATCATGAATTGAGTATTTCATCACATGTATTTCTTTCTTCTATGAAACCTGTGTTATTTTGAACTCATCTTTAAACTATTAAAATAAAACATGTTTTTTTTTGTGCTTTGGTTCCTCAAACCCTCAAAATGTCAGGTGGTGCAACCGTCCTGACAAGTATCCACAGTAATTAAACTCTAAAAATTGAATGTCAGTTATTGTAAATTGAAATTAAAAACACAGTGGCATTATTTTATGCTTGAACCTTTTTAAATAAAACATTCTTTGCAAATAAAAATAATTTTAAAGCTGTTGAGAAATTTAAAAAACTTTTGTCCTGTAATTTTCACCTTATCAAATGTCAGGGTGGTGCAACCGTAACATTAGACTTTTATTTTAAAGTGAAGAGATAAAACAGGAAACAGGAAACTACATCAGCCAGAGGAGCCCAAATGACATTTGTGACCAAGTGGAGAAGTTTGTAGATTTCTCTGAAATACTGATAAAAAAAAAAAATTTTCAGTTCATTGGTGACTGGAACAATTTCCATGTCAGGTGGTACAACCAATGTAATAATGTGAAATGTTATTTTAACATAAAATTATTTATCTTATTCACAAATAAAACAAATGAAACACACAAAATGAAAATGTATGAGTCACTACAGACACTTGAGAGATACTTGCCAATAATTTCACACAGAAAAATAAGAGGAACATATAAATATATTTTCATATATTTGGTTGCGCCACCTGACATTTTTGGGTGCTCAAATTAAAAATACTAAAAAATAATGAACCTAAAAACTTTGAAATGTTGGTCATCTACTGAAATCTGTTAGAAAACATAATTCTTCACTCAGAAACATGTTTTTTATCCATTTTCAAAGAACTTTTAAAAAATACATTTTTAGACCCTCTTTTTGTCATTGACCCTAATATCATTATGTTTACGTAACAGTTAATCTACTTATATACACAAGTAGTTGAATTAAAATGAAACATTTTATGCTGGAATATAATAATTGTTAATATCCATGAACATGTAAATTTACTGTTTCACAGCAAAGTAGAAAAAATACAGCACATGATTTTTTTTCTGGTTAAAAAAATTGTTGTTGTTTTTACTGTTAGTCATGAAAAGAAAAATAAGTTTTAGTGTTTGTGTGTCATTCTTGATTCATTTTGACACACTTCTTTTCTGTGTACAAAGTACCAATATTGGTTTTGTTTTCTGGGATACTGGCCTGATATTTACGTTGAAATGGTTGGATACCAAATGTTGCTGTATCCCACATTTCTAGTAGATGGTACAGATCAGGGTTGATAATTTTATAGAATGAAAACATATTTTTGAAGTTTCATATTCGTCAGTTGCTATGGTCATTGTTGCTCTTTCTGCTGGAATATGTCTATATGTCAACATGTAATGACCCCTCCACACCACCTGCTGGTCTCTTTGTGTCTGCTGTCTCTGCTTCAGGTCAGGTCAAGAATGTTCTTCAGCTGATGAGTTTCACCTGAGCAGGTGTAATTTTGATTCATACTCTTCCATTCGGATCTGTTACAGAGGGGCCACTCTATGAGCCGCACACACTTACTCTCACACACTCTATAACTCACTGTCCCTGAAGATGCCCCCCTCCCTCCTGCAGGTGTGTGAGAGCCGAGTCATTGGTGAACAGGTTTATTTTGTATTTTATTCATCACACCCAAGGCAGAATCAAAGTTACTAAAACTGAAGACTTTTACAGTTACAGTGACAAAAACAGTTTCAGACCCACAATTCAAACTGCAAAAGAAAAGATAAAAAACAACCTTTTCTAGTTCTGTAAAATGCCCAGGCATTCTCCAATATTACAAATACTGGTATACTTTACAGTAAACAAAGAAATGTCATATATATTCATATATATTTATATATACTAAAACCCCGTCACCAAAAAGAAAGGAAACAAAANGTATATAATAAACACTGTGTCCAATTTATACATTAAATGCTTATAATTGTTTATATATATATATATATATATATATATATATATATATATATATATATATATGTGTGTGTGTGTGTGTGTGTGTGTGTGTGTGTGTGTGTGTGTGTGTGTGTGTCTGTGTCTGTGTATTCTGAATGTGCAAAGAGAGAGAACGTTTATCTTTACTCTTTTTTGTTATTAACTCATGCTTTTTGCACATCTGTAGAGTGTGTCACGGCATGTAGCTACATTTGTTCAATGATACACTTGCTTTGCCCATGCAAATTTATGTTTGTCATGCCAATAAAACTTTTTTTATTCAGCCTCATCAGCGGTTGCATTGTCAATGTTGGCGTAACATTACAGTAGGGCAATGGCACTTTTATAGTGGGTTGAAGCTGTGTTAACAAGCTTAGCATTCATGTGTGAATGGAAGTGGTGGGCTGATCGATCCAAAATATCAATTGATTGATACTTGCATGATGAGATCAATACTTAAAATTAGCTTAAAGATTATCAGTACGTTGCTTATTTGCTTAATGGGTCAATGACTTGACGTCCCTTTTTTTGTCCGAGTGCAATATTTCCTTCCATCATGAATTGAGTATTTCATCACATGTATTTCTTTCTTCTATGAAACCTGTGTTATTTTAAACGCATCTTTAAACTATTAAAATAAAACATGTTTTTTGTGCTTCGGTACCTCAAACCCCCAAAATGTCAGGTGGTGCAACCGTCCTGACAAGTATCCACAGTAATTAAACTCTAAAAATTGAATGTCAGTTATTGTAAATTGAAATTAAAAACACAGTGGCATTATTTTATGCTTGAACCTTTTTAAATAAAACATTCTTTGCAAATAAAAATAATTTTAAAGCTGTTGAGAAATTTAAAAAACTTTTGTCCCCGTAATTTTCACCTTATCAAATGTCAGGGTGGTGCAACAGTAACATTAGACTTTTATTTTAAAGTGAAGAGAATAAAACAGGAAACAGGAAACTGCATCAGCCAGAGGACCCCAAATGACATTTGTGACCAAGTGGAAAAGTTTGTAGATTTCTCTGAAATACTGATAAAAAAAAAAAATTCAGTTCATTGGTGACTGGCACAATTTCCATGTCAGGTGGTACAACCAATGTAATAATGTGAAATGTTATTTTAACATAAAATTATTTATCTTATTCACAAATCAAACAAATGAAACAAACAAAATGAAAATGTATGAGTCACTACAGACACTTGAGAGATACTTGCCAATAATTTCACACAGAAAAATAAGAGGAACATATAAATATATTTTCATATATTTGGTTGCGCCACCTGACATTTTTGGGTGCTCAAATTAAAAATACTAAAAAATAATGAACCTAACAACTTTGAAATGTTGGTCATCTACTGAAATCTGTTAGAAAACATAATTCTTCACTCAGAAACATGTTTTTTATCCACTTTCAAAGAACTTTTTAAAAATAGGTTTTTAGACCCTCTTTTTGTCATTGACCCTAATATCATTATGTTTATGTAACACTTAATCTACTTATATACACAAGTTGTTGAATTAAAATGACACATTTAATGCTGGAATATAATAATTGTTAATATCCATGAACATCTAAATTTACTGTTTCACAGCAAAGTAGAAAAAATACAGCACATAATTTTTTTCTGGTTAAAATAATTGTTGTTTTTTTACTGTTAGTCATGAAAAAAAAAAGTTTTAGTGTTTGTGTGTCATTCTTGATTCATTTTGACACATTTCCTTTCTGTGTACAAAGTACCAATATTGGTTTTGTTATCCGGGATACTGGCCTGATATTTACGTTGAAATGGTTGGATACCAAATGTTGCTGTATCCCACACTTCTAGTAGATGGTACAGTTCAGGGTTGGTAATTTTATAAGAATGAAAACACATTTTTGAAGTTTCATATTCGTCAGTTGCTATGGTCATTGTTGCTCTTTCTGCTGGAATATGTCTATATGTCAACATGTAATGACCCCTCCACACCACCTGCTGGTCTCTTTGTGTCTGCTGCCTCTGCTTCAGGTCAGGTCAAGAATGTTCTTCAGCTGATGAGTTTCACCTGAGCAGGTGTAAGTTTGATTCATACTCTTCCATTCGGATCTGTTACAGAGGGGCCACTCTATGAGCCGCACACACTTACTCTCACACACTCTATCACACACTGTCCCTGAAGATGCCCCCCTCCCTCCTGCAGGTGTGTGAGAGGGCTCAGTAACCACTTGTCCAAATAAAACATAAAATAAGTAGTGTGGGTTCCGTCTTAGTTTCAATGATTTTGACTTCTGAAAATGTCAATGTCACTGTTTTTGTCAAAGTCTGGGTGTTAAGTTTGACGTTTTCTTTTCTATTTTTTGTTGGAAAAGATCAAGACATTTTACGGGTCCGTAAGAGGTTATAATGTTTATCTGGTATACTTTACAGTAAACAAAGAAATGTCATATATATTCATATATATTTATATATACTAAAACCCCGTCACCAAAAAGAAAGGAAACAAAAGGTTTACACATCGATCGATCCATGGCCTCCAAGGCATTTAGAGAAACTTTAGAAGCAAACGTGAAAAAAATACTCGTCTGTTCAAACACACATACACACAGATATTATTTTACCCTTGTTTCAATACTGTAAACGTATTAAAGACAGAATGCACTCAATCCTTGTTTTAGTCTCCTGATTTGTGTCTCTGTGTGGACGTTTGTGTGGCTTTGTGTCCTCTCTGGACTCTCCTGTAGGGGGCAGACGCTCGTCCTTCTCAGGGACATTTCTCTTATAATTTATTCATAAATAGGTTTGTGCCTTTATATGTACATATGCATACATAATATACACACACAGACACATTGAGATTGTGCTGGCTGTTCCTAACCTAAACTCAGCAATTGAGATCAGTATAATTATTCTGCTCAAATCACAGCATATTCTATTTCTTCTCATTTGATGCTTCAGAAAAAGTGTTGCATTTGTCTCTGACAATAAATAGGAAGATCATTATTAAAGGCACACTCACGTCTGATCCAATGGCAGTACAAAACCGTCCCCAATAAATATTCATACTATTATTTTAATTTATAGTGCCAGCATCCAGAGAGCCTCACAATACAAACCTGAGCTCTTCAGCCTCAGAGATCCCAAGATACACACCCTCCATGTGCGTGTGTGTGGCTGTGTGTGTGGGTGTGTGTGTGTGTGGGTGCGTATGTGTGTGTGTGTATGTTTGTGTGGTCAATGGGTAAATCATAAAGTGCAGGTGTGATGTTCAGAGGAAATCAGATGAAGTGAAAGATGACGATGGACGGAGACATGGTAATTAAAAAAAAAGGAGTGATGCCTCCTATCTAATGATCAGTCTGCGCACACACACATACACACACGCACACACACACGCACACACACACGTACTGTGGTTGGATCTTTCATACACACACTTCATTCACTGTAACCGCTGGTTAACTCATATATGCAGCTTGAAAACTCCTCTTGTAATGAGATAAATTTCAGAATAAAAGTACTCCAACTTCAGATCAGAGGAGGCAGCGTGTGGCCCAAGGCTTTAACAACCAACTTTGAATGACCAGAGAGGTGAGTGTGTGCAGAGGTGGAAACTCCAGGGAATGTATTCTTTTGAAGTGTGTGGTTGGGGGGGGGTTAGGAGGATGTGTGTGCAGATGTTAAGAGGGTGTGTTGGGTGATTGGGGGGTGGTTGAAAGGTGTATGTGCAGGATGTGGGGGGTGTTTTGAGGGCATGTAAATGGGTGTTGAGAGGGTGTGTGTGCTAGTGTTTGAAGGGTGTGTATTTGGGTGTTTAGAGGGTGTAGGCGGGTGTACGGAGGTTATGTGTGAGGTTGTTTGGACTTTGCATGTGCAGGTATTCAGGGGGTGTTTGGTGTGAGTGTGTTGGATGTTTGGAGAGTGTTCAAAGGGTGTGTGTTGAGTGTTTAGGGGGTGTGTGGGTTGGATGTTTTGAAGAGTGTGTGTGTGTTTGAAGGATGTGTTGTAGCATTATTGGGGTGCAGTACTCCGTACCAGCAGCAGCTGCCTCATGTTTGAAACATGTTTGTGTTCAGGCTGGTTGTGATGTCACAGGAGGAGGCGGGGCTTATGAACCTTGGGATCCTTTGATTTTACGTTTAGGGTCTGACACTCAGTGCTACATATCCAATCAAATTGACATGTTTTAAGTCTGTTCATGCTACAGAGCCAGAGGATTGTTGTCCGCGTTTCGTCATCACACAAAATATTCTTATTCTATCTTTCTCAGGTAACGCCACGTCAGATTGACCTCAGCGTCTCTTCATCAAACCACACCATCAGCTTAATGTACAATTTCCTACAAGCAGCGGCCAAAACACATTTCAAACTTCAAATGGACGTTAGTCTTCTACAAAACTCTCAGGATATCATGTGGGATTTTAAAAAACAGAGTAATGCAAAATAAAAAAAACAACCTTTTAAAAAAAAAAGCCTAAATAAAAACATACCTGCACATGCCAAAATACAAAATCCAATAAATACAGAAATTATTGCACAGTTAAAGGCTCCACATATGTTCAAACTCAACTGACTGATTGTTTCAAAAGGAACTCCAAATGAGGCAGTTAGACAGCTTCACTCGGCGTTAGGACGGTGTCTTTTTGTTCTCAGTTGGCAGTTTTTTTAAAAAAACACACAAAAAACCTAAAGTACTGTTTCAGAAAAGAGTATCCAGCTCCCCATTTAGTTCATCGTGTAGTCAATGTGGCATCTGAAAACAGGGTTCAGGTTCTCTCTGCCTGTTCGATTTTGACCTCGTTGGTCATCAAATGTTCTCCGTGCCACTTTTTCATATGTTTTTCCAGAGTGCTGTACACGCTGAACGGCATTTGGCAAATGTCACAGCGGTACACCTCCTTACCCATCTGGCCGTGAGTCTTCATGTGGCGTGTGAGCTTTGAGCTCTGAGCACAGGCGTAATTGCACAGCTCGCACTTATAGGGCCGCTCCCCCGTGTGGCTGCGCCGGTGCACTGTCAGGTTGCTACAGTTTTTGAACACCTTTCCACAGAACTCACAGGTGTCACACCTCCTGCTGTCTTTAGAGCTGGGTCGGCCAGGACCGCCTCCGCTCAAGTGAGGTGTGCTGCCTCCGCTGGCGGTACCGCTGCGACCTGACAGCCCACCATCCAGCAGGTCACCTGGGGGCGTGGAGAACCGCAGGCTGCCATTCTCAGACGAGTGCTCTGATGACGTGGCAAAGGGTGATTGTCTGGAGTCGGAGAAGCCGAGGAAAGGGTCCTTGATAAAGTGGCGTGAGGCAGCGTAGCCCACTAACCACTGGGAGTAGACGTTCTCAGAGGGGATGTGGGGGGCAGGGGGAATGTCCAAGTCCTTCTCGATTTTGATCCTCTTATTGGAGGAGTTGGACAGGCTGGGGCTGGTGATGGGGGTGGGCTTACGTGGAAACAGGCCTGAGAAAGAGTCACCGGAACCACAGTTCCGGCCGTTAATAGTTGTCCTCTCCTCTGGCTGGTGATGGTCCATCTCTCCAGCCACTGAGTCTTCATCTCCAGTGTCCCGCTGGCTGTCAGAGCACCTCTTAGAGAACGGCATCTGTTTACGATTGTCAACGATCAAGTTATTGAACTGCTGAATTGAGTTGAGCCCTGCCCTGTCCACCATCTTGTCCAGGTTGAACGAGGACTTCTCCTCTGAGGGCGGTTTGGATCCATTCTCTCTGTTCCTGTAGAACTCAGACTCCATGCTGAAGTTGGATTCTGGTCGACTCTCGTTCTCCAGTTCTTCCTCTTCCTCCTCCTCCTCTTCCTCCTCATTCCCTTCCCCCTGGAAGTCCCCATCACGGTTCTTCATGCCCTCCCCTGTGACATCACTGGTTCCTGGCTCTGGGGAGCTTGTGGTGGACAATCCATCATCGGAGCGCCCTGTCAGAGATCCAGCTTTGTGCATGTGTGTCTTCATGTGTCTCTTCAGCTTGCTGGCCTGAGAGCAGGCGTGGTCACACAGCTGGCACTTGTATGGTTTTTCTCCGGTATGGCTGCGCCGATGCACCACCAGGTTGCTCTGGAACTTGAAGGTCTTTCCGCAGAACTCACAGGATTTGACTTTGTTCTGGTTCTGAGGAGGGGTGGTGCTGTTCGGGGGCATCGGCGGTAAGGGAGGCGTGCTCAGAAAGGGCGACTTTGGTCCGGGTTGGAAGGGGTTGGGGTTTAGTAGTCGGTGCATAGGGTTGGCTCTGCTGGGTGATAGTGGAGGGGTGGTGCTGTTGTTATTCCCTGCCAGCTCTCGTAGCCGCCTGGAGAAGTCCATGGACTGGGACTCCATGGCCATGGGTGTCAGCCGCATCACCCGTTCAAAGGCACTGGGGTGCTGGGAGATGAGGCCCATTTCCTCCGCGCTGAGCCGTTCCAGCCGGTGGGGGTCCAGGTGGTGGCGAGGAGGCGGGCTGACAAACGGAGGTGTGTTCTGGAGGCGGTTCTCCACAAAGCCTGGAGGGGGCTCCCGGAGCAGGGGGCCTGTCATCCTCAGCAGGTGGAAGGGGTTGTTGTCTCCCAGGAATGTAGTGATGGGAGACTGTGGGATGGAGTCGTTGCCCATGGGGGGAGGCATGGAGAGGCGAGGGGTGAGGGCCGAGCTGGACGGGTTGGACTCCAGGTAGATACGGATACCGTGAGTGTTCTGGACATGCTGCAGCAGGAACCAGGCGCTGGGGAACGGCTGCTTACACGTGGTGCAGATGTAGCTGGAAGGCTCATCCCTGCCACCTGAAACACAGACACACACACATGCTTTCATTAATACATACTCTTTCATCATACACACTTTTGGTTTTTTAAAGTTCAGTGTCTCTTGTGTTAGTGTTTGTTTTCTCCTCTGCTCTGATTATCCAGAGCTCACAGCACTGCACGAGCCTCATTGGTCAACACAGCTGTCAATCATGACGTCACAGTCCTTTTTTTTTTAAAGCATCAGATTATTTTTCTAATCGACGTCATTAGGGGGGAGTTATGCCTTACAGTTAACAGTGTGTGTGTGTGTGTTTTTGTGTGTGTGTGTGTGTGTGTGTGTGTGTGTGTATTTGTGTGAACTTAAGGATGTAAGGATGTCAGGGATGAGTTTTGAGTGTTTTGCATTTCTGCCATAAAACATTTCTCTCTGTCCACAGTGTGAGGAGTAAGGGTCTTTTTATTTTTTATTTTTTTGGTAGGGGTGTATGTGTGTGTGTGTGTGTGCACATGTGTGTGTGCTGAGTGTGCGACCTCCCGGGGGAAGTCAGTCCAGCACAGATGGCAAATAAAGCATGCAGCCTCAGGCGAGAGCACATTATGCTAATTCTAATGTCAGCTGTACTTTAATATACGACTCTATTTAATCTGCACATTATTCACTATAACACAGTGTGTGTGTATGTGTGTGTGTGTGTGTGTGGGGGGGGGGGGGGGGGGGGGGTTACCCTGCTCACATACTCATACACACATACAAAAATACACACACGCACACTCACACACTCACACACTTTGGTAGCAGTCAATTTGGGTGAGACAGAGATAGAGCATAATGAAGGAGAAGGAGAGGAGAAAGTGGTTAGCAGATGCTAAGGTAACCTGGCTGCAGCACAGTGTTTCCTGCAGACTGGGATGATGTTAGCTGGCTCTGGATACATCAGCTGATGAGATTCAGAGTCCTGCAGCTTTGTGCAGTTTGCTCCGGTTTACACCTAACTGTGACTGAGATGAGCTGTTAGCATCTCCACTCTGAGCAACATGCAGGCAGCTATTACAGCGAGTCTTTTCTCCACTACTCTCTCACCACTAACACTGCGGTTATAGTTCAGTGTCTGAGTTAGTTAAAGAGACAGCTAGCAGCCCCCAGCTGCCAGTCAAAGAGGCCACGCCCCTTATCCACTCTCTCTTTAACCCTTACTCTGCTGCAAACAGGAGAGTTGGTCCATCATGAACACAGCTATTAAATCGGACCATGTTCAGAGCTCTTTCTGAGAGCTGAGGGTCAGAGCTGAGGGTCAACACACAGCCCTGGAACCAGAGACTCATGAAGCAGCCTGCAGGGATGATAACTCTGACCAATACAACACACCATGCCATTATCTGACCTCCACAGGGCAGACCAGTGTGAAGGATCACACACACTTTATTTTGAAGGGTCAGACCATTGCAAACTGTTGACTGACTCAGAGAGGATCCTTCTTTGAAGTCGTCTGCTGATATGCTGAGCAACCAATACAGATGTCACAGACGCACACACACACACACACACACACACACACACACACAAATTGTGTGTGTGTGTGTGTCCGGTTAACAAATTAGAGGGATTACCAGGAGGGAGTTCCAGAGTATACCATGTAATCCCTCACACTGGCCTGCACCGCTGCACCTGATGTGTGTGTGTGTGTGTGTGGCCGCACATGTGCATGTGTGTGTTGGCAGCAGAAGATTTGCTCCACAAACAGACCACTGCTTGCTGTCCCTCTAATCCTGGACACTCAAACACACATCAACACACATTGACCGTCGGAAGTACCTGGAGTGTGTGTGTGTGTGTTAAACAGATGTGAAGTGTGCATCATTACCATGAGCCGTCATCTTATCACGTTGAGCTCTCAGAGTCTGTCTGCAGTTAAACCACAGCTCAGGTGAGTCTGGCAAAGACAGTGTGACAAGCCATCTATACGTGGGTGTGTGTGTGTGTGTTGTATGTATGTGTGGGAGGGGATACTGTAACTTAAGTCATCAACCTCACACACACACACTCACACACAGCCAACCCCCAAACACTCACATACACGTACACAAATAATGAGATAATTCAGCTGGTATTGTCTAGCTTGGGGGTGGCGCCTGTTGGTGGCTGCTCTTTATCTCTGACCAATCACAGCCATGCTTAGGATCACAACCCTGTCCGTTAACCTGCCAAAAGAACAAAAGTGACCTCGGATGAACTTAGGGCCAGGGGACCTTAAGTCCATGTGGTATGACAAAGTCATTTACAGTGGAAGAGCTCTCTGTGCTCTAACTTCTTGGCAGACTGAGAGGAGGAAAAACACAACACACCAGATTATCGTTGTACCACCTAACACATTATTTTGTAATGTTAGCAAAAGACGTGCGGACAGCAGGGTGCCAAAAACACACACTCAGACATGCACACACAGCACGGGTTTCTGCTGCCAGCTCCAACGCCCCACATCACCACAACTCTCCAATCAGAATCTCTTTGCCCACACATCTCAGACCAGAGGAGTAACCAGGCCGTGAACATCACACCTTCAGGCCAGGTATTGCCTTCTGCAGAAATGTGATGCACATAAATAAGTCGCACGGAATCAGTACAAGAGAACGCATGTGGCTTTTATGCTTTTTCCACTCCGCACGGTGTCCGTTGGTTTCGTTCCTGAACCGCAGGAGGTGGTGTATCACAAACACACGTCTACCAGAGGGCGGAGCAAGAATAGAAGAAGTTCACTTTTTTTTTCTTTACACCGTTTACATTATTATTTTTCACCTATTTTTCTTCTCTGCCAAGTGTGGCATGAAATAAACTTTAACGTAGAAGTATGTAAGAGCTCAAAGAGAGAGCAAGAGAGAGCAAGAGGGAGTCTGTCTATCGATGGTATGAGGTCAGAACCTACCACAAACCCCTCGGCCCCCCAGGAAGTATGAGCAAGTTCTAGCAGGTGTGTTACAGACTCAAAATCAAAATAACTTTTACTCTTCTGAAAACAATGCAAAACATTTCTCAGAAAAAACTCTGTAACTGGTTCACCTAAAGGCAGGCAGGTCATGCACATCTTCCTCATATCCATCTGGTAACTATCTAATGTAAGTCTGCTATCACTCTACTATCACTATAATATTATGATTAAACATAATATAATACACAATGTGTTTTATGTGTAAGATGAATCCTGCCGCAGTCGTCCCCTGCTGGAGCTTTTCACACACAGGTTTCATCCATGATGCTTTGTCCTATTTCCCCTGAATCTATTTGGACAACAACAGTGCCAGGGAGCGCTGGTTCCACTCCTCTGACCACTGCTGCTTTAGTTCTGCCTCAATTTCAACTTTGGAAAGACTAAATCCAACAAATAGCCTAGAGCTTACTTAGCAGCTTTTCTTTTCAAAAATGTCTGTTTTCAACTTCTGGCTTTTGGTCACAACAACCCCCCCTCTGGCCCCTGATGTAGTCAGTGCTTTGCTCTGGCCCAGAAAAGAGTTGACGCCTTTTAAGCTCCAATTTTTTTTTTAACCTGGAGATGGTGCTTTGATGGTAGAAACACAACGAATCATTGCAAGTAGCTCTTGCGCCAGCTGGCTGGAAAAGGGGTATCAGTGAGGTTTCCTCCTGGTCTTAGCATCATTCTCTGTTTAGAAGCCTTTTCTTACAGATGGTTGCAGACTGACAGCTGACTGCCTGAGTCAGACAGAATGCCAGGGTCAGACCAACAGCTTCTAAACAAGAGGATAATCATGTTTCAGACAGGCTTTAATGCAAACACACACACAGGGAAACAGTCCAGCGAGGTGTGTGACCTTACCAGCCCATCTTCACTCACACTCACAGCTTAAGTTGTAATGAGGACTTAAATCCTCTGACACACTTCTTATGCTGCAAATACACACACACACATACACACAAACACACTCTTTGTAACTCTCCCCCTTCCAGCTAACCATGTGAGAAATTAGCTTTAGTCAAGTGGTGATTTGGCGCTGAAAAGAAGCTTTTCACAGAGCAGGAGAGATAGAGACAGGATGCAGAGACCTCACTGGTAATCCCAGGACACTGACACTCAGAGGAACTAAAAGGATGGACACAGAGAGATACAAAGAGGACGCAAAGACCCTCAGAATCACTGAGACAGACACTTAAAGACACAAAGAGAACGGACACTCAGAGACACTGAGAGTGCATTTGCTCAGACACAGATTGGATGGAAGTTTTGCTTCCGGTCAGACTGTCAGCCTTTCCTGGCTCTGCTCTGACGTGTTTCTGGATTCTTTTTCAGCTCCAGCACTTCAGAGCTCTTCACAGCAGATAGAGACTTCTATTTATGCTGCATGGTGGAGGAACAACATTTCAATCAGCAGAAAGCAGATCAAGCAGGACAGGAAGCCTGGCACAGAGAAGTACTTAATGTTGACACCAGACTTAGGGTCAAGTCCAATTGAACCCTATAACTATGGTTTTACCCCTCAGCCCTTGGTTTTGTGTTTATAGTCTAGTGAAGGGGTTTCCCATCTCTCCATAAGGTTAAGGGGAGGGCTACACAGCCCTTGAAACGAAGACAAACCGAGTCCTCACTTGAAATGAAGGGGTATGAGAAATGTCCCATGATACACCACAACACTGTCAAGATAACAGAGCAGGGACAAAGGGACACACTTATATGAAAGTAATTTAGCATAATTATTTATAATGATAGGAATAACATATGTTTTAATCGTACACTGCCTGGCCAAAATAGAAAAAAGTCGGCACTTAGATAATAACAAGTTATTTAACACCAGCTGATGCAATGCGTAACTAATTTCTTTAATGGCCATGGAGAAAGACATTGTGTGGTAGTGGAAACTATATTAGTCCATTTAAGAAGGGTCAAATCATTGGAATGCATCAAGCAGAGAAAACATCTAAGGAGATTGATGCAGAAACCACTCAAATTTGGTTAAGAACAGTTCGATGCATTATTAAAAACTGGACGGATGGTGGAGAACCATCATATCGGGTCAATTAGAGTAAGAAGAGAGGAAGATGAAGTGATGCACCCATCATGCCTAGTGCAGACGACGTCAGGATTCATCGGGCTCAAATAGTGAATGAGTGGTACAGGGAGCATGGGACATCATTTTCACATATGGATTGGCCTCCACAGAGTCAAGACCTTAACCCCATTGAGAATCTTTGGAATGTGCTGGAGAAAACTTTGTGCAGTGGTCAGAGTCTCCCATCATCAATACAAGATCTTGGTGAAAAATTAATGCAACACTGGTTGGAAATAAATCTTGTGACATGCAGATGCTTATAGCAACAATACCACCACAAAAGTGTCCTGTAATCAAAGCTAAACACAGTTCAATGGAATATTAGAGTGTGGGACCCTTTTTTTGGTGGGAACTTCTTTTTTTGGCCAGTGTTTATCCAATTCTTTGCTACTACTCTTTTCAAAGCCTAGGGCTATGGGTAATGACATGGCAGAAATTGAGTGGCATCTCCCTTCATAGGGGTGTGTTTGCACCCCTTCCCCTTGGTCCTCAAGGGGAAGGGGTGGACTGATGGGTAGGGGTAGACAAAGGGATAAGACGAATAGGGAGGGCTAAGGGGTACAGTTGGGATTTCCCCCTATTTCATTTCACTTGAACAACAAATGGCCCCAAAGCATGGAGCCAGGCCAGGAGTGAACAGGTTTGAGGCCTTTAGAGGACGGGAGAGACTACATGAATGAGGACAGGACTTTGATCGGGCAGGAAATCATTGATTCAGTAACCACTGCAGGAAAATCCTCCATCTCACAACTCCGGAGTGAGCACTGATCCAAACCTTAACCCAGCAGAGACGGACCAAACACAGATCTGATGGAAGTTCAGTGTGATCTACTCTCTGACTCAGATACAACACAACACACACACCCATAAACACACACACACACACAGAGCTCTCCTCTCTGACATGAGGACATCCATTTTGGCGTGTGTCAGAGAATTAGCATGCATGAATGCAGTGCGTGCTGATCAGCAGTAATTAACACAGCTTCATATGCAAATGTTATTAATGCAGAACTACAGAGTCATTATGCAAATGAGCACACACACACACACACACACAGTGCAGCTCACACACACACACATGTGCAGCTCACACACACACTGCATCCCATACTTACACATACTGCAGCATGCACACACCGTACAGTTTGTACTCACACACACAAATACATGCACGTGCCGCTGTTACACACAGATTGTTCTCAGTGCATACACACTTTCACACTCTACACTGGGAGCAGGGTAGCAGTGGTTAGCCCTGATGGCTACCTGAAGTGTGTTAATGTTTGTGTTGTGTCCTAGTGTGTGTAAGTGGTGGCTGTTATGTGTGAATTTAAGGGAGTGTGTAAGTGCATGCTAGTTGTGTGTATCAGTGGCGTGTTCGCATGTGTGTGTGTGTGTGTCTACCTGGCATGTTCTCCTGTTTGGGGCAGATTCCTTTGATGGGCGTCCTCTCTCTCCTCTCTCTTCCTTGCTCTCCTCCTCCTACTCCTGTTCCTCCATGCTCCTCCTCCTCAGGTGTCACCTGGATGCCGATCTCCACAGGTTCGACCACCTTCCTTAGCTCCGCCCTCTGGGAATGGTGATGCAAGCCAAGGTGTGCGGGGCTCCCTCCCCCCCCTCCTCCCCCACCTCCTCGTTCGTTCATCTTATCGTAGCAGCCGTTGGGCAGCAGCGGCGAGCTGCACTGCTTCTTCTTGTGCTCGATGAAGAGGAGGATGTCGCCCAGTGGCAGGCTGAGCTGACACTGGCCGCACGTCAGCAGGTCGTGGTCGGCGTGCAGGCCCGGAGGGAGGGTGTGGCCCAGCGTGGGGTCCAACAGGTGAGGGGGGAGGATGAGAGGGTGAGGGGGGAGGCAGTCTTGAAGCAGGCCGCCATCATGATGCTCAACCTCAGCTGACCAATTGGAAGAAGAGAAAACACAAGTTAGACAGTGAAACACGTTCTCCTTATCATCACCATTATCACCTTTATAACCTCATCATCGTCACCACCCTCATCAGCCTGCACCCTGAGTGAAGTGTGAAGAGGGTGAAGCAGGAAATGCTTTAGTGTATGTGTGTGTGTGTGTGCGTCAGCTCTCTCCTCGTTTCATAGACACACACTCACTGAGCTCAGAGATCTGCCTGCAAATCTGTATCTCACTACATGTGTTAAAATATCCAGTAGTGTTTCAATCTGACCCTCTTGTACGTTTATTTTTCTTATGAAATACAAATGAATTTTTTAAACATTTTCAACTCACCCAAAAATATTTGAATAATTGTTTTAAAATAAAATAAAAATGAATTAAATATATGCAGAGATTAACATGTTTACTAAGTTTACCTTGGATGAAGGAAGTGAAATCTGCTTCACCCTATCAGTAAACACACTCACACACACATGCACACACATGCACACACACACACACATACACACACACACTGATGTGTATTTACAATGGAGAGTGTTAAAACTGGCTCAGAGTGAGCAGGTGCAAACACTGAGAGGTGAACGTGGTTTGACACACAAACACAGACGGATACACACACACGCACCCACACACACACACACACACTGAGGGAGAGCTGCACAGACAGCCTGAGAGCTCCCCCTAGCAGGGTGAGAGAAAAAGAGAGAGATTAAAGTCTGTCAGTGAACCTTTTTCACTGCTGATGTTAAAAAAAATGAGACAGACACCCATCAAAACCCTCCACAGAGATCTGTAAGACTGCTCTCAGAGTCCACAGGAAAATTCACGAAAAAAAGGATGTCAAACTGAGGTGGATCAATTACCTTTTTATTCCAAGTCCAAAAAAAAAGAGCCATCAAAATTTTACTACCTTTCAAAACCAGTGAGCCCAACTTGTGCCATTAGGAAGCTCTGAATTACTGAGAGGAGAGGTGGGAAGATTTTCCTCAGCTGCTGATCCTCAGGCTCAGCTCCTCCTACAGGCCTCAGATCAGCCCTCACTCACTCCAAACCACGGAGGAAAAGAAAGAAAACTACATGAACCACTGGATGTGCAGCACACAAACACTCAGAGAGAGAGAACGAGTGATCAGTGCGGTGTAATAGGGCTCTCCACTAACAGTACACAGGGCATGGCATGATCCCAGGATGTCCACACACACACCTAGCTCATTAAAAATAACTCAGGCTGAATCAAACCTTATTCCAAACAATAAACAGATTCATTATTTCACCTCGAAAGGAACTGTTAAATTAGACACTTAACCATAATTTACCCCAATTTAGATTTATTCCAGTGCCATTAACATGTTCTTCAGTCCCTGTAACCAGATGTCTGTCAGCTCCTTCCTCTGAGGATGACAAACTAAGACACAGCACCAGAATTTCTGCTTCTTCAGGAAAACTAGTGCTGCTGATCTATGGATCTAAAGATGTGCAGCTCTGTAGCTCTACTCCTCTACACCTGGACAGTTTGGCAGCTCTACAGACCTGCAGCTCTAGAGTTCAGCAGCTCTAAAGCTCTACAGCCTGTTCAGATACACTTAAATAACATGAATCCAACTCAGACCACACAATGAGGCCATGAGAGGGTGAATGGAGCAGAGGAGGAGAGTTGGTGGGATGAGACGGTGAGATTGTGAGAGGATGAGAGGACAAGAAGAGGAAAGGATGACAAACTCTGAGAATGACAGAATGAAAAGGGGAGAGGATGAGAGAATGAGGGGTGAAAGGATGAGTATGTAAGTGGAGTTGACCAGAATGGAAAGGATAAGAGGAAATAGAAGAGAAGAGGATGACGGGAATGAGAGAATGAAAGGACAAGAGGATGTGACGGTAAAAGATCAAGAGGGCAAGAGATGAGGGGAGAAGCTGACAGCTCCAGTGGAACCACTCTATGACCACAAATATGTGCACACAAGTATTAAACCGCACTATCCACCAGTAGGACTCCACAACAAAAGGCATGAAATGAAGCACTTATCGAAATCAGGATCATAAAACATAAATCATATATGAACATTGTCATGATGCGCATCAGATTAAACAGAAGAAATTTAGCGATAAATGCCTTAAAGTCTGGGCTGTAATGGCTAATCTGGAGGATTTGGAAAATTCCTGATAGGACGGTTGAATTTGGGGACACAAGGGCCAGTGTTCAGTTGTAACACTGAGTTGCTGCTAACGCTGTCCCTGCACCTGTCGCTCTTTTTTTTTTTTCCTCATACGCACCCAGCCGTTACCTTGACAACGTCTGTGCAGGCACATGCGCAGCAGTGTTTGTCAGAGGATCATGAGAGCGAGTACGAGCACAAAAAAAATGGACAACATGAAGAGCAAGAGAAAAGATGAAAAGAGGAGAATTTTTTTTTTAAAAAAGAAAAGCATTACACTCTGACGCAGTAACTTTTTCATCGGGACAAGCTTGTAAGATGAAAAAAACTTTCAGGTGGAGAGGCTTAAACAGGTAAGGTGAGATGTAAAACAAAATAAAACATTGCCTATAAACCCTCCAAGTTTATGAATTGTGTGGTGTTATAATGCATCTTTGCATGATTTAAATAATAGTGTGATGCAAATGCCACATAACTTAACAGGTAAATGTCTTCACTTCAGCAGCAGCAGCCACTACACCAGTTTGCTAGCAGTGAGAAATTATTTAACTTCACATCATAAAGAATATGGTGCAGACCAACTTTGTGGGAAATAAGCTCTGCTTTGTGAAAATCTAAGTTGTGATGGAGATGTTTCCAGTCAGAGAAAAAAAAGAGATAACAGTGTCATTAGAAAGTGCAATGATGCAATATTTTATTCAATTAACACTTCTCATTTTATTTATTCTTCCATTTCGTTTTTACGCTATATGCTTTTTTTAAGGTTTGGATATGTTGAAAATTGCCCTTAAACTCGTGTTCAAATAAAACTACATTTTGAAGCAAACCCTATATGCTCTGAATTAGAAATTATATTTAAGGAATACAGAACACAAACATAGAATTACAAGGGGTTAGAGAACATACTCAACTTTTTAGGTTGTTCTCAGATAATTTTAATATAAAAGGTCATGATCTGAAATGAGCCGGTCTGAGGCAGGAAAATGAGTCCCACAGGGTCAAGTCACACTTCAACCAAACTTTCTCTTTGTTTGAGCAATACTTGAATTATAACTCTGAGCCAGTGACATAAATACCAATACTGACACATCTGAAAAAAATTCACAAGTATTTCCTTAGTAATGACACCAGAATGATTCAAATAGACCTTGTTGATGCAGACATACTCAATTCAGTTTGGGTCTTACAATTTTCAAACAGTGGCCTGAAAAAGAAGCCAGGGTTTAAGAGGTTAGATATGTTCATTTAAATTTAGAAGATATGTTAAAAAATCAGACACAGACAGGTCACACACACACACACACACACACACACACACACACACACACACACACACACACACACACACACATCTATCTATCTATCTATCTATCTATCTATCTATCTATCTATCTATCTATCTATCCATGTCAAAATTTCAAATTCAACTTCAAAAAGCTTCATTGGCATGAATGAAAAGCATGAAAGAAAGTTAAACAATGAAAATACCAAAGAAATAATAATGACATTAAATATTTTCAATGTTGTTTTGAATGTAATACACTGAAAAAGATATATTTACATACAGGTCATACAGAGCTCTCTCTCTCTCTCTCTGTCTCTGAGTCTCTCTTTACCTGTCTACCTTTGTGTCTTAATGTCAGAGTTTGTACTGGTGTGTATTCAGAGCACACACATATGAGTAACTGTGTGTGTGTGAGTGAAGGGAACAGTTAGTGGTGTGTGACCCACTTCCACAGGTATGAGAGAGGTTTACTCAACCCAGACTCACACACACAAACAGACACACACACACACACACACACACACAAACTGAAGCTGTGTGTGTCTGTTTGTGTTCCTGTATGGCCCTGTAGGTTGGTAGTACGACACTGTGCAGACAGGACTCAGACAGATCTAAGTGCAGCAGAGCCTGTGTTTGAATATCACACAGGCCAGGTAAAGTACTCTCTCTCTTTCTCTCTCTCTCTCTCTCTCTCTCTCTCTCTCTCTCTCTCTCACACACACACACACACACACACACACACACCTGCATCACAGTATAAAATCACCTGTTTTCTTAAAACATCTGAAAGGCAAACATGAAAATTATCATGTGAACTCTGAGCTGAGAACTGAAAAAAAATTGTTACAACTGAGTTTAAATAGATAAAAGGTTGAATTAATGAATGTGTGGATATCAAGGAGTCCTGCTGAAAGGGTGAGTTAAAATAGATACATGAAAATTAAGTAACTGTGACACAAAAGTCCAGATTAGAGAGGGAGTTTCTATTGATTAATAAACATAAAGAAATCCTGATTAAATGATGAGTTTAAATTATTACTTTAATCAGGAGTCCTGACAAAAGGGGTGAGTTTTTTGGATAAGTGAATATTAATGAGCAGTAATGAAAGGGTTAGTTTGCATAGATTGAAGAATATCAAGGAGCAGTAATAAAAGGGTGAGTTCTATAGAATAATAAACATTAAGGAGTCGTGATGAAATCATGAGTTCATATGGAGAAGTGAATACTAAGAAATTGTGATGAATTGGTGAGTTTATATATTTTAATAAATACTAAGCAATCCTTATAAAATGGTGAGTTTATAAAGATAAGACAATATTGAAGAGTTCTAATGAAAGGGTGATTTCTTTAGATGAGAGAAAAATAAGGAGTCTTGATAAAATAGTAAGTTCATATAAATGTAAGAGGATGAAATGGAAAGTTTTTATAGTTGAATGAATATAAGGGAGCAGTGCTGAATGAAACTTTATAGGCTATAAATTGAGGAATAATTAGGAGCTATGATGAAACAATGTGGTTTTGATAGATTTATGAAAAATAGCGAGCTGTGATGAAAGGATGAGTTTATATAGCTTAAATAAGATTGAGGGGCAGTGATGACATGGTGAGGTTTTTATAGCTAAGTGAATATTAAGGGGTTGTGATGAAAGGATGAGTTCAAATGGTTAAATGAATTTAAAGGAGTTGTGATGAAACGGTGAGTTAGTGAGTATTAAGGAGTCCTGGTGAAAGGGTGAGTTTTTAGACATCTGAACTCTGAGGAACATTAAGGAGCTGTGATGGAACAATAAGTTTATATAGATTAATAAAGACTGAGGAGTTTTGATGAAATGGTGAGTTTTCACTGACTACTGATTATTAAGGAGACATAATGAAACAGTAAGTCTATACAGATTACGAAGATAATGAAGATGTGATAAAAGAGAGAGTTTATATTGACTGCTGAGGATTCAGGAGCAGCAATGAGATGGTGAGTTCTAATATACATAAAGAAATATTCAGGAGCTAAGTGACAGTGAATTTTGAGAGATTTAGGAGCTGAGATGAAATGATGAGTTCATGTGGACTAGTGAATAGTAAGAAGTGATGAAATGATGAGTTTTGCAGATAAGTAAATACAAATTAGCTATTTTTAAATAGTGAGTACATATCATAAGTAAATGTTAAAGATTTCTGCTGAAATGTTGAGTTTTAAATTGATAAATAAAAAGTATGTTAAAGGAGAGTGTTGGTGTAAACATCATCTTTGTTGTTTGTGTAAAAAGGGTGAGAGCAGCTCGAGTCATGTCTCAATCAGTGATTTTACTTTTTAGTTTCAATTTTCACCTTTTACTATTTTATTCTTATTCTACTAAAACACCTTTAAAACTTGTTTTTTTTTTTAAAAAAACGCTAATAGATACAAACAAATGGATGATAAACAGTAAATAAGAGTATGATTCTCTTTCTATGTGTGTGTGTGTGTGTGTGTGTGTGAGGGAGAGAGTGTGTGTATCTCAGTGTTATTCAAACTACACTTTCGGGTTTTAAATCTCATACATACACACATTCGCACACACAGTTTAACTGTGGAACAGCAGACACACACACACACACACACACACACACACACACTCACACTCACACACACAAACTCACAAACTCACACACTCACACTCACACACTCACACACACACACACTCAGGGCTCCTCACCCTCAGGTTTCGGCAGGTAAGAGCTGAACTGAAGATAAATCCTGAGACAGAGCCGAAGACGCAGAGCGGCTGATGTCTGAGGTTAGAGTCAAACATCATTATTTAAAACAGGGCTCACAGTTCTAGAATTTATTTGTAAGATGTCTCATGGTGTCATCAGGCTACATGAATTATGTAGTTCTAGATTTTATAAAATAAAGCAGGTAGAATGTATTTTATTCTAATAGAAAAGTAAAAAATAAAAACCCATCTGAAATAAAAATGAAAGTTTCTGAAATCAGAGTGAAAAAAATTGTTTAGATTTGGCCATTTCCGAGACTGTGTTAAAAGTTTCACATAAAATAAAAAAAATATTGAAATCACCTGTAAATATGGTCTAGCCATAAGCAACGTTTGTTAAAGCTTTCTAAATTTAAAGTTCATTTTGGTTAATTTAATTTGAGTTGATTTAATTTAGTTGAAAGTGAAACAAAATCAAAGTCCAGCAGATCTATAAAAGTCAAACTCCGAAATAAAATCAGTATGCTCCATGAATATTTACATTAAGACATAAAAGTCTGTGCTATTCGGTGAGAAACAAAGGAGAAATAAAAACGGCCTTCAGCGGGAGACTGTCTGAGCTGACGGACGTTTTTACGCGCCGAGAGGAAACTCTCAAACTCTCGGACAGAGAGGAGAAAAGAGAAGAAAAATGAAAGAATATGAGCTGTAAAAATGTTAAGCGGTGAGCCCTTTACGAGTATTTAAGGACTCACCTGTGATTTCTCTCTGGGACAGGTGCTGCGGGTTCCCCTGCTTGCGTCGGGACATCGCCCTGGCATTTACACTGGCATCGCCCGGAGAGCGGCGCGTGAAGGGTCGGCTCTCCTCCTCGTGGTGAACACCGGCGGCCGTTAACTTGCCCCAAAAGCGGCCCCGGGCTAAGCGCCCCAAACTGGCCCCCTTGCTGCGGCCCCAGCCGTGCCCCCTGGGCTGATCCTGCAGCGGGTAGTGGCTCCGGAGAGGTGCGGTGACCGGCCGTGGCGCAGCGCGGGGCGGCAGTGCGCTCGGGAGGAGCTCGGTGCCAAAGTGTCTCCGGTGTGCGGGGTGAGAAAAGGAGGTCAGCTTGCTGCGGAGCTCACACCATGAGCCGGAGAAGTGGAGAGGAGGTGTGCGGTCACCTCCTGATGGTCACTCAGAGCGCGTGTCCAGTCTCCGGACAGCCCGGAAAGCACGCGCTGCACTCCGGACCGAGCACGTGGTGATGGAGAAATTAAAATCCAGTCTTGGTTGTGAACTTGTGGAGCAGTGGCCGCGCTGCTGACACTCCAGCTGCTGCGCTGCAGAGCCGGGCAGAGCTCTCAGAGCCTGGCGCTGCTCTCTGTCTGCGCACGGGCTGCACACTCCCGCATCCCCGGGCTGCTCTCCGCGGCTCTCTGCGGCTCTCAGCGGATGTTTGTGGCTCTGTGTGGAGCTCTACGGGTCCGCGCAGGTCCGAGCGGCTCTTTGTGGCACTGTGCGCGTCTGTGCACTTCAGTGCGGGTCCGTGCGGCGCTCTGCGGGTCTGTGCGGGTCTGTGCGGCGTTCTGGCTCCTACAGCGGCTGAAAACTCAAGTTCAAGTGCGGACGTGACGTTCAGTGAGCGGTGAGAGGGAGAGTGGAGACTGAAGAGCACTGGGGGCGACTAGTGGTGGCTTTCACACACACTGACACACACACACACCACACTGACACACACTATCACACTCTCGCACACACCCGGGCTGTGGCGCGCGACGCAGTGGTCAGAGTCCCCTGTCTTCCTCTCATCCCTCTCTCTGTCTTTATCTCGCTGGAACCCGGACTATTTTTCTTCTCATCTGACCCCGGGGGCTTCCGTACAGCATGAACGGCATTTTGGACACTTCGCACTTGTCCAGTAGCATATTTCGGCGCGTGCAGGCTCGTGCTCTCTAATTATCCTACGCTGTCTGCAGGAGCGCGTGCGTCAACGTGGAGATAAAAAAAAAATGTTTCAATCGAAATTTAACAGAGTTCACACCTGAGAGTTACCTGAGCATCTGATTAATAACAGAGGCCTCTCACAGCACACACACACACACACACACACACACACACACTAACACAGTAACACCAATACACACACTAAATCATCAGGCCTCCTGTGCAGAGTGGAGATTATTTAAAGTGATGAAGGCAACTGTCAAAAAATAGATTTTAATTCAACTGCGTGTGTGTTTGTGTGTGTGTGTGTGTGTGTGTGTGTGTGTGTGTGTGTGTGTGTGTGTGTGTGTTTGTGTGTGAAGCTCCTTCATTATTGGGATTATTTCACACTCAGAGGTTCTCCTCTTCCTCATCCTCTTCATCCTCTCTGTCCTGATCCCCCAAGGATCACTGAGGAAGAGGAGGACTCCTCACCTGGAGTTTGACCTTTGACCTTCTACACCTGCTTACTGCACCACAGCTGGAGCTGCTCCTCTTTCCTCTTCCTCTTTTCCCCACTCTTTTAACCCCCACCCCCGCTCTGTGGGAGGAATAAACAGATTTCACAGCTTGTTTAAAGGAAAAAGAAAGACAGCGGCTCATCCTCCAGTCTTTGTGCTGCTCACAACACAACTCCCACCTTCATCATCAGGAGACACAAAGAGAGGAACAGAGAGGGAATCACTGTCACTACCAGCTGAGGAAGAGGAGGAGAAAGAGCTGAGGGAGAAGAGGAGGAAAAAGATGAAGAGATGAGGGAAAAGAGGAGGAAGAAGATGAAGAGATGAGGGAGAGAGAAGGAAGAGGATGAAGAGGCTGTGATTGTTCCTTTCACACAGACATGATCAGCTGATCAGTTTTCACTTTCAGAATAATTCCAGCTCCTTCTCTTCTCACCTGGATAGGCTCCTCCTGATCTCTGCAACCTGATTGGCTCGATATTCAGACACTGAACAGGTGAATCTCTCCAGTCTCCTGTTGGTGGTTTTTCAAAATTAGAATTCATGATGAAAAACTATTAAAACATTTCAAAATAAAAGAATAAATTGTTGACACTTCTAAAACCAAAAAGTGATTTTTATCATTATTTTTTATTTAAAAACAAACATTTATATATTTGTTCTAAAAAACTTGACAGAACATTATTAAAGAAAACGTAAAGAGACCGTGTGAGAAACCAGGTAATGTTTCTGCTCTCCGTCCGGGGTCAAAGGTTGTGACTGATACCATGAGTTTACGTTGTGGGGCTTTTTGTTGTTGTGAAAAATGGAAACGGATTAACCATGTTTCTTACTGGGGGCAATTAATGTGTAAATTTAATAATGGGGTAGGAGAGAGTGTGTGTGTGTGTGTGTGTGTGTGTGTGTGTGTGTGTGTGTGTGAGAGAGAGAGAGAGAGAAAGTGAATTGTCCTCCGAAGGCCGATTGACTGATTTCATTGTGCTCCACCAGCAGGCCAACAGCGCCCTCTGCAGGTTACTTTGCAACATATCAAAATTAAACTGTCTCACACACACACACACACACACATACACACACACACACACAAACACACACACACACACATTTAGAGGATCTGCAGAAAAGTGAAACTGAGTCTGACAGACATTAAGACACACAGAAAGATCACCTCCACATTCTTTCTGTTATCTTTTCATCCATCATCCTTTTATTTGTAAAGCACTCTCTGCTTGGGGTTGAGGTTTTGGGTTTAAAGGCAAGATTACACCTGAACAGGTGAGCCAGGGCTTCTATAAGTGTTTGTGTGCTGAAGGCAGAGGTCTGAAATGAAGTCATACTCTTTCCCCTCAAAGTCTCACACAGGAAGAAATATTTTCTGAATATGAAATATATTCTATCTGACTCAACTGATCATGAAATACATTTTTCAACTAAAGATAAAATGTATTTCCTCTCTTTACTGAACATGAAATATATTTCTTACAACTTGACCAAGTTTCTCCAGAATATGATTTTTTTTCTCCAAGAATACCGAATGTAAAATATGCTTTTCAGCCTTTACTGAATATTAATTGTATTTCTCCTGGCCTTGCTGAATGATAACTATATATTTTATCAGAATATTAAATATATTTTATCTGATTTTCATTAATATCGAATATATTGATAGAATATGTGATATATTTTATCAGACTCTACTGATTATTAAACATATATACCTTTTGACTTGACTGAATATTTGATATGTTTTATCCAGCTTTACTTCATTTATTTTTCTGACTACCGAATATAACATATCTCTATCAGATATAACTGAATATTGCATATATTCATTCTGACTTCACTGACAATGAAACACATTTTATCTGACAATACTACATATCAAAGATCAATCATTTTACCTGACTCTAACAATGAAATTCTATTCAGAGATAATATTTAATAGTTATTTGAGCTCCTGTCTGTGACCCTGTATCATACACACTTATAAAAGAAACAGCTGGTTATTCCCTGCCCTCTGGTGCCTCCTGCTGGTCAGTCTGATTAACTATTATACTAACTCTGTTGATGGACACACTCAGTGCAGTCTGACCTGTTTACTGTCATTAAAGTCAAACTTCTGTTAACTTCAGCAGCAGGAGGGTGAGCTGGACCTGAGCTCAAGAACATAACCAGGTTTAAAGCAGGAACATAACCAGGTTTAAAGCGCTATGAGGTGTGTGTTCCTCTGTGCGTGAGCAAACCTGTGGGTTACTTTAACAACTTGGGACTCCACAGGAGAACAAAGACCTGCAGGCCGGTCTGAACTGGATCAGGAAGCAGGACCTGAACTCTATTCTCTGCTCCGTCCTTCACTCCTCCTTTTCATCACTGAACACCCTGACAGTCAGACCTCTGGGCAGGAGAGCCAATGGTGCCAGGAGCCATCACATCACACACACACACACACACACACACACACACACACACACACACACACACACACAGTGTCCACCTGAGAACTCATATACTCGTGGTCAGACACACTTGTAAGGAGGGGGGTGGGCAGGTCTGCTGGATTTTGGGTCAGACCGGCTGAAGGGGGACTGATGAAGATGAGGGGGGACAGTGTGGACTGTAGGCCTCTTCACTGCTCACTGGTCAGCTTACCCAGTTGAATGTGTGTGTGTGTGTGAGTGTGTGTGTGGCTGGTCTGATCTTGTCATCTCTGAGTTTGTCTCCTGACAGGCTGACACTTCAGACTGAGGAAGAGGGGTAGGGGGAGGGTGTCTAACCTCTCTTATCTCAGTTCTTCTTTTTCTTTGTTTCTTCTTTGTCTGAAACACTAAAACGTTCTTATTCACCTGTCAGCAGTTAACTCTCTCTCTGAGTCTTGATCATTTACACCAACATTAAAGATTATTTTCCTCAGCAGGTCCAACTTCATGTGACCACCAAAAACTACAGCGACTGAACTCAGCTGGTCTATTTCCCACCCCGGGTGTTTATGAGCCGTTTTTAACTGTCTGTGTAGTTCACCCAGCATAAATAAAACTCTGCAATACCCTACTGTATTTATAATGGTCATACTGTATGACAACAAACTCAGTGTGTGTGTATGAATACAGTTTTCTGACGGTTTGTGGGGCCCTGCCAGAAGGACACATTTACCTGTCACCAAATTTTCAACTGTCTGAGGCTAAATCTGACTGATATGTGTGTGTGTGAGTGTGTGTGAGTGTGTGTGTGTGTGTGTGTGTGTGTGTGTGTGTGTGTGTGTGTGTGTTTGGGGGGATATGAACAACACAGTCCGCTCTGTAGACAGTGTGCATCTATGTTTGCTAGCCTTCATGATCACTCTATTTGTGGATGAAGACACACACAGACTGAGTGTTAAAACAGGACAGTATGTGTGGTTGCAGTCAGAGCAGGTGTGTGTGTTTGTGTGTGCGACTCAACTTCAGGCAGTGTCATGCTTGTGGTGTGATCATGCTTCAGTCTCATTACCATCTGACTCTGAATATCTGAGTGTGTGAGATCACAAATAAACTGAGTAATCAGCACATGATGATCACAGAGTTTAAACTTTACAGTTTACACTTTACAGAGAGCAAAAACTTAACTGAAAGTTTCACTTTCCAGAGAGTACACATTCTACAGAAACAGAAACTTTACAGAATTTCATCAGATGAACTGCGCTACAACCATCAACAATGATGTTTGAACTACTGATCAGGACTGAGAATGTCTGCTTAAGTCAATCCAGGGAACAGAAAGAGATCCCAGATTTGTTGCGGTAATTCCACTTTGTTGTGCAGGCCCCAGGGCCCGTAAGCACATTCAGCCATTAGTGATGAAAAGTGGGGGAAAAAAGCATAAGATACTCTACCATTTGTTTGATTTTCCAGTGGTGCCAATGCATTCATTGTGCAGAACAATGCACAAGTGTCCTCACTGTTTATATACCTCATCAGCAATTACACTGATTCTTACACACCTAGTAACAGAAAATAATGATCAATCTGTGCTATTTAACGCTGCATACCATTTGAAGACAGGAGTGTATATATGAACATTGTTCATACGGTAGCAGGCCTAACAGCTTACTCAAGGAACACACCTATAACACTGCAACCCTTGGTGTCTATAGTTACGTAGGTTCATAACTCTGACGTGATGACAGCAAACGTTTGAGATGAATCTGGCTACAATTCATTTCCTCATCATCTGCACTGACAGTTTTCCAATCTTCAAAACTTTTGTGTGCAAGGATCCAAGTTGACGACAAGTGTGCACATTAGGAAACCTTTGCATGGGGAGTGGCATATGCCCCCTTTCAAGTCCCATTTTACACGTGAGCAAGCTTTATAAATGAGGCCCCTGGTGTTTTATCATCCAGAATCTTTACCTGAACCCAGAAAAGGTGTGACTGTTCTGTTTCATTCTGAAATCCCTCATGGATTGATACGTTGATACAATTCTGAATGAAGCAGCAGCTGTATCTCTACCTGTTTAAGAATGAATCACTGAGTGAAGGAAAAGTTATGTTAAACCTGAACCATACAAGTGAGAAAAAGTCCAGATTATAGAGCAATTTCATAAAACAGAGGGCAGAATAGAGAGGGAAGGCACTGGGTTTTAATTGACAGTACTCACATTCTATAGAGGAAGTTTCAACATTTTTATTTAGAAACATTTCTATTTAGAAATTCATAAATGTGTTACAGTTTTCTTCCAGGCTGCTTTCACTGGTTCTGGGTGTGTGGGTATGTGTGTGGGTGTATGTGTGTGTGGGTGAGTGTGTGCATTTAAAAAAAAGAAGTGGGATTGATGAACCACTCAGATTGAGTAAAACAGATAAATCCTCTCTTTCTCATTGCTGAATATGGCTGTAACTTCAGGCTGATCTGTTGACACTCATCATCAGACTGAATATTTAGAGTAAGAAGAGAAGCAGGTGAAGTGATGCTCCCATCATGCCTAGTGCCTTCTGTACTAGCCTGTGATCTGGGGATGCTGCAGTTGCTCAGGTCTAGGTTCAGCAACATTATGTGCCCAAAGAATGAGGTCAGCTGACTACCTGAATATACTGAATGACCAGGTACTGCAGTGATGGACCTTTTCCTCTCTTATGGCACAAGCATATTCAGAGCTGACAATGTCAGGATTTATAGGGCTTAGATCGCGAAAGAGTGGTTCAGGGAGCATGAGACATCTTTTTCACACTTTGATTGGCCTCCACAGAGTCCAGACCTTAACCCAATTGAGAATCTTTGGGATGTGCTGGAGAAGGCTTTGTGCAGTGGTCAGACTCTCCAATCATCAACACCAGGTCTTGGTCAAAAATTAATGCAACACTGGATGAAAGTAAATCTTGTGACATTACAGGACAACAGCGTGGTTGGTGTGTCCATCTCAACTCTGAACACTTCAGCTCCGCCTGCTCCCACACAGAGTAATGAGGAGGTCTTTATTATAACTGAGCTCTGGCTGATCTCCTCCTGTCCAAAGGCAGAGAAAGAGAACGCCCCAGCTTGGATTCAAACTCTGCAGATTCTGTTTATTATTCACACAGAGCAGATCTGTGGTCTTCACATCACAGATATTAACTAACCCAGCAACATGATCACTCTCAACCACATTATCAGCAACATAATCAGACTCTGCAACATGACTAAACTCGGTCTCACGATCACTATCCATGTGTGGAGTCATAAAACAACATTCGTTCCAGTGGATGTTAATGTGATGTAAACCTTTTCTTTATTTCATATCATCTCTTTCTGTGTTTAATGTTCTTATCAACAAAGTTCAGATTATTTTAATTTTTGAGTCTTTTCAAGATGAATATAAATAAATATCGTTGCCATGACAACTGTTATTCTGTTTTATCTTCAGTCCGATTTGCTGTCAGCTCGGCTGCCTCCCGCTGACCTTTCTCCATCAAGTCCAGATCTGTTTCTCCTCCCACCTCCTTCTGCTCGTCTTCCCTGTCGGCCTCCAATTTCATCCTAAACATCTCTTTTTGCCCATTTAGCAGGAGGCTCTGCTCCTCCTCAGAGACCTCCTGCCCCTCCTCGAGCTGACGCAGGATGATAGGGAGCTTGGACTCTGAGTTCTCAAGTAGAGCAATGTCGCTCTCCTCGTAACAAGGAAGAGGAGCGTCCTCCAGCAGCTTCTTCTCAAAGTGGAGACGTTTAGCTCGCCCGCTTGCAGACGCCCTCTCCAGAATCTGCTTCTCTGCAAGACGGAGCTGAATCGCCATCCGAGAGTGAAGAGAGAGATCTGGTTTCTCCAAAAGGGAGCAGTCCTCCTTGAAGAGAGAGAGAGAAGAGAAAGCAAGTGGGGAAAAAAGAATTTGAATTCTCTTTAATACAAGTTTTTTAAAACTTTAAAAACTCTTATGAATTGTGTTAAATCCCAAGCCCTGATAGTGGTTCAGGTGTATCTATAGTTCTGACTGTTGTTCAGGTGTATCTATAGTTCTGACTGTTGTTCAGGTGCATTTATAGTCTTGTACGTAGGCTCAGGTCTTTGGTACCTCTGATGTGGTCTTGTAGGTCTTGAGAAGGAGGGCAGCCCTGGTTTCCAGGAAGGTCCAGAGTTTGATTTCATTCTCCCAGCTGATGGGAAACTCGGTGTTTCCCAGAGTGAAGATCTTACTGACAGCTCCATCTCCCAGTAGATAATCCTTCAGCTCCTCTGAAAACACATTTGGTCTCACTTTTATAACATCTACAAACCAAAACTAAGGACACTAAAAACCTAAACCTGAACCAAGCTCTAATTAATGTCTGCTTCCTTAATGATCTTGAGCTCTGCTTCCTAGATATAAACAGCCAAGTATCATGTTGTAGCATGCTGTGGTTAGCTTAGTCAATGTGTAGCTCTACAATTGGAGATAAAGTTGTATATCAGCTGTATCTGTTAATCTGACATTTAATCACTCCACCAGAGACACAAGCAACCAGCACAGACATTGTGACAACAACAGTTAAGAAGGAGTGTAGGCTGCTGAGCTGGCTGTGCTAACTGTAGTCTACCTGCAGACTCTCTGATCCTGTCTTTAGTCAACTCCGTCTCAGGCTGAGACTTCAAATATGAAACTTCCTGTTCTCCTTTAACTCCATCGACTGCCCGTTACGTCACAGACAGAAATAAAAGCAACGTTTGTTTCAGAGTGTTTTACCTCAGGTCAGAGTAGAGTCACAGGACTCTTTTGAGAGGGACTCTCTGTGTGTTTGTGTGTGTGTCTTACCCTCTGTCATACAGAAGACTCTGAGGAAGGCGAGGAGCTGAGCAGAAATTGGTGGTTCGTTACAGTGAAGAGCAAAGATACAAGATCTGGAAGACACAAAACATAAGAAGATATATGACCACAATTAAAACTTAAGAAAGAGGTGTATTGTCTGGATTATGACACGTAATGACACGTACGCGGGTATGCCTGCTCTGGCGAGCACCTCTGCCTTCATGGCATATAAACGCTCGCTCTTACTAACGCCCAGTTTGATCTTCACTCTATCGTGAGCGTTCTCCTGGAAGAAGAAGCCGTTGTGAATCACAAACTCTGCGTTCGATCTTGTTCCGTAGAAGATGTAGATCTGCAGAGGAAGAAAAAACATTGTCACCAACACTTTCATCCTTACCATCATCATCACCATCACCCGTCTTAGTGAGCAGGTATGAACATGATACTGTTATTATACCTCATGCAATTAAGTCAAACAAGGTTGAGTGTGTGCATGTGTGTATGTGTGTGTGTGTGTCACCTGATCGTTCTCCTTGTAGTCCTGTAGAGCAACACACTCACAGCGATCATCCTCCAGGTTATATCCTGTAGTGATCTGTTCAAAATAAATAAGGAAAGTTACATTTATCAGTTTTTTCACAGCTTGTGTGCCCACATAGTGTGCGTGTGTTTGTGTGTGAGTGTGAGTGTTTGTACCAGTCCATTGGTGTGGTTGCACATGTCCCACAGGGGAATCAGGGCCAGAGTGACTCTGCTGCCGTCCTCAGTGGGGATCTGGTTCTGGCGAGTCATTACTGAAGAAACTGCCCACCTGTTTCAATCAGCCAATCAAACCCAAGATACATCAATGTTCGTGATTTAAAGAGACTACAGTGGCTGAAATGAAGCTGAATACATTCAGGATACAGGTTTTTATAAAGGCAACCATCTGATAACTGATTTTTTAATCAAGTGTTATTTGAACATTTCTGAAGAAACATTTAAGTCGGACTCTTCATAGAGTCAGTCAGAGCTCTCTCTCTCTGTCTCTCTCCCTCCGTCTCACACACACACACTGACCTGTAGTCATCAAAGGTAAAGCTGTCCTTTAAGGGAAGCTTGCTCGCAGCAGGATGAGTCTGAAGAAGACAACACAACAGCAGACAGCAGGAAGTTAATAACCAGGTTATTCAGACGACTCCAAAAAACAAGGCAACTGGACTGTGAAGAGTTTGGGGGAGACATTTTGTCTCCCATCCAAGAAGCAAATTGTTTCAAGCAAATCAGATGGCATTTTTGTCTTTGAAAAACTTGAAATGAGACAATTTTCTGGACTTGGACTTGAATGTGGCTCACATTAAGAAAAAAATGTTTACATTTTTTTACTAAAAAAAAGTCAAAAGCACTTGCTTAGATTTCAGTTTGTGCAATGTGGTTGAACGTGAACTGAACATACGACATTTCTGCCTGATTGACAGTGTAAGATTTATAAAGACCCCTAAAGCATCCTTGCACATGTGAATTGAATTAGCACGTGTTGATTTTTGTTTTCTTTAATTCAAAAGAAAAATGAATTAATCAATAAATCCCAGATACAAGTGCAAGTGAAATTAGGGGCCACAACTCGAAAAGGTTGAGAACCGCTGGTTTAGAGGGCAACAGTGCCACACAGTGGAAAGCACTGGAAAAGCACTGTGAAGAAACCACAGGAAGAAGTAAACCATTGGCCTCGAGTTATTGTCTGTGTTCTCGAATAAAAACCATGAACCCTGAGGGCAGTCATGATCACTAAACTGTCAAATCATTATGTTCACATCAAATTTGACATCTGCAGGGCATTGAAAACATGAAAGGAGCAGAGGGATGAAAAAGAAACTAAAAAGAGCTGTGGACACTGTGTTTGTCCTATCTTGTCAGCAGGTCAGTATGTGAAGCATAACTGTATGTTTAAGTGTGTGGTTCACTGGTACCTGTAGCAGCTTATAGAAGTAAGCATACTGTCTGGCCGTGTTCTTGTACTGGCTCAGGATGTCGTGTATGGCTTGAGTTCCCAGCAGCAGCTGCACCTCCTCCTGCTGGAAGTAGAGTGGCGTGTCGTACTCCTGAGGAAGACTGCAGATGTACGGAAGCCACGAGGAAGACGGGTCAGAGCGCTCACACAGAAGGTGGAAGGCCAGAGTCACGTTACCCATGGCCTGGAGGATCCTGTCCTGACTGTACAGAGCACCTGAGGAACGGACAGAGAAGAGGAAGGAGCAGAGGACGTTAGGAAGAGACAGCAAGGAGGAGACAGCAAGGATAACAGGATGTTCATCCATTCATGTGTTTACCCAGAACAGACTTCTGGGCCGACTCCACCGTCATCAGCATCTTCCTGGGAACCCAGAGAAACAGCTCGTCTGCCTGATCACACAAACACACACACACACATTCAGAATATTAGTAATCCAATAAAAAGAATCTTAATGATTCTAAGCTTGGAGTCACAGTGACACAGGTGTGTCCTTACCTTGATGTCTCTGTTGGCTTTCAGTCCAAATCCCTCTGATCCAAAGTCTGACACACAGAAGCCATCACAGGACGCCCCGTTCTCCTGAGCCCACGCCATGAGAGCAGAGAAATGGTCCTCTCTGCTGCCCTCAAACACCACCGACAGGCCTGAACACACCATAAAACTACATCAGTGATCATTGAAATAAACAACATCAGCCATCATTAAAATGAAGTACATAAGCGATTATTCAACTTCACTCCAACAGTGATCGTAAAATAGCTTCAACTTAACCGCAATTTTAAAACTGTATGACACATTTTGCCAAAAAGAGCACAATAACTTGAAACAAATATCACTATGTGCATTAACTAGAGACTCAAAATGATTTGTTAAGAACAGATCTCAGTCTTTACACACATCAGGACTGGGATCTGACAAATGAGTTTAAGTTAAGTACCACACGTGTGTTTCTGTTCTTACCTTTCTGTTTCTTGCGGATCTTCTCCACCAATCCTCTGATCTGTACGTACTCCTCCCACTCTTTACCTGCAGAAGGTGCTGAACTGCTGCATTCTGGAAAACAAGTGCTAAACAATTAGACCTGAAGCTGATCTGAGTTTTCATGTGGGGTGATTGTTACAGACAGAACAACTCATCTGCACACCTGACCATATCAAAGGCTGAGGTACAAAGTGAGCATGACATTAAACAGCTGAGAAGAGACATGTTTCAGCTTATATACACATCTTTCTCTGGATCATACAAGTACATGTGTGAAGGTGGAGGCGTACAGATATGTGGTTACAAGTAGAGGTGTACAGATGTGTGGTTAAAGGTAAAGTCGTAGAGGTGACATGTATGTAAAGGTGTGAAGTGACTTGTACATACTCTGCAGCAGTTCAGAGATCAGGTTCATCATCTCTTTAGGTGACGTCACAGCACTGGTTCCTCCTGAACCAGACTTCTGAGTCTTCACCCGACTCTTCTTTCCCATGATGCCTTCGGTGGACGGGCTGAGGACAAAGAGGTGTTTCAAGTCAGGTCATATTTGGACATACTGTGGGAAATGTTGGACATGAGCTTACACAGGAAACACGACACACTGTATTCACAAGATCACCTGTTAGAGCTCAACCAGGCACTAAATCACAGACTCAAACTAGTGTTAGTGGGGATTGGTATTGGGAACCAGCTCCTGTGAACAACGATGAGAAATGGCTTAATACGCTGATACTAGTAGCCTTTTGCTTAACAATTCCCTTGTTACTCACACCAGGAAAGTCTGTGTGCTGTGTTCAGTATCATGCCAGACCATGAAAACCATGTGAGGAAATAACAAATGGTGCCTTAATTTATTTTCAATGTAGCAGTTTTATTTCTGTGGGTGTCTCCGCTTGTATGTTGCCTCATCTTTAACCCTGCACTTTGATACACATAACTAAGGAAAGGGAGAAAAACATCAGTACCAACCCTTTACGGTCCACAATAACATCTGGACACCTAAATTTCTATGATGCATTCACTGCACCATGGGAAACAATTGCACTTCACCTGAGACTCTCAGTGATCTCAAAGCCAAGAGTTCAAAAAGGCACCCAACAAAACCGGTACCCTAAATTCCCAGTTTGATGTAATCATTCAAAATCAAGAACCTAAAAGCTAAGACTTCTCTAAAATAAATCTCATCTTGCACAAACACTCACTTCCTGTTAGCTCTGTCAACATAAAAGAGTGGAGAAACTGATCATTAATCCTGAGTCCAGTTAAAAACAGTCATCTATCTGCTTTCTTCTTTACTTCTGCTCAAAAGCAAACTTTCAAGTTGAATGACACAATGATTTAACATTTATTTTGTTAATTATCAACTGATCTCAAAGACATAACCATCGTAACATTTCATGTATTGTCATGTATTTCCACGTGAGATAATTTTATTCATCTGTACTCATTTTTCCTCACTTTCCCATTATCTCCTTGTGATTCAGGGTAACTTCAGATTAACCTGTTGCATTCTCCTCATCATGCTTATTATTATCATCATTCTTATTACTATCACCCTAATAGTTATATTAATTATACACCCAACATATTAATTATCCTTCTCCATTATCCCCATTTTAAAGTCCAACCTGATCCCAATATGAGCCTCACTCAGTGTGTCAGTGTGCCAGTCTGAGCGATAGGCCTGAGACTTCTTACACTCACAGACACACTCATACAAAGACCCACACACACACACACAGAAACACACATAGAAACAGACAGACACACATGTTTGTATGCAATGTGTGAATGTGTGTGAGTCCCAGCTGCTCAGTGACATCCAGCAGCAGCTGGGCTCAGCTTGTAAAACTCTCTCACACACTCAGGATAGATCCACCAGAGGCTTGTTGAAGTTACCCTTTTCAGCGGAGCTCACTTAATGTCGGCTTCACCCTCATCAGTAATATTATATTTAGGATAATGATGGTCAGACTATCACCACTGAACTTAGACCTTCACCTTTGCACCCAGTCTGTCAACTCTGCACTCAGATCTTCACCTTAGACCTTCACCACTGCCTTAGACCTTCACCACTGCCTTAGACCTTCACCACTGCCAGCCTTACCAGGAAAACGCTTTAAGTGACTGTGGGGAGAATCCATTTGAAGTGGACTGCAGTGACCCTTTTCGGCTAGTGTTTGCTCTGAAAGTAAAAGTAGATCAGCTCTTCCTGATAAAACTACTTTTCTCGTTCAGGACAACCTTTTACAACTCAACAAAGTAATGTTTTTATCAACAGTTGCGCAGAAAGGTGACAACAAACTTTGTAAGTCTGTAGCGTATTTTAGTAGCCAGCTACATTTAGGGCTACTCACAGCCTGGTGTTCTGAGACTTATTGGTACACTGTAACATGAGTGAATCCTGGTTATGTCCTACCAGTGCTCATCTACCAACGCTAACCTCACCAAGCAGAGCAAACATAACCTGGCTCTTCTTTTTAATCATAGACAATCAGGTTTGGACATTTTTTGTACAATAAAAGATTGTACAATTAATTGATGCAGTGTTCATCCCTGCCTTTAACAGTCTTAATTTGCATTTAACTGTTATTGATTTGTTTACCTAGAGCCCTAATGTGTATGTTTACATGTTTTGATGCAACGTGTTAATATGCAAACGTATGAATAAATGAACAGGTTATGATACAAACACGTTTAAAACACACAGGTTTAAAGAATCAGTGGGATAAAATGACTCTTTTCATTCTGGTTTAAGGTCATGGGTTTAGACAGGCAGACTAACATCAGAGTGTGCATCTTAAGGACAGTTAAACACGCCTTAGTTCGTGTTATGTCTTCGTATGTCCTCAAGTTATTCAGATAGGTAGTAGAGTTTATCACTGGTCTCTCAGTTAGTTTTTCAGGGCGTCACATGTGAACTTAATATTATTCAGTCCGTTAAAGTGACGAAGAGGTATCAGGTTATAGCGTTAGTAGGCTAACTATCAAAAAGACTAACCAGCTTCAGTCCTCACAGCTAACCTCTCACGAACCAGCAGAGAGGAAACACGCCCATCAGAGCTAACATGCTAACACTTAGCACCCTAGTCTGTCAGGAGATCGGAGTTTACCGTAAAGTGTGTAATATAGGAGTTCACCTCAGACCATGCACTATGGGAGTTTACTTTAGACTCCATGATATCACAGATTATCAATGACTGTACGGTATTAGAGTCTACCACACACTTCAAAAAACAAATGATTGCCATAGACTATTAAATGGGAGTTCACTTTAGACTGTGCATTATCACAGATTACCGTAGACTTTTTAATATAGGAGTTTACCGTAGATTGTATAATACAGGGAGCTAATCTGCTAGCTCGCCTTAACCACGAACATACAGCCTCATGTGTTACACATGCGCACATAACCATCCTACAGTGCGAGTGATACGCTGGTGAGAGCTTTGAAAATGAACATTAGAAACAGCAAATAATGCTTTTATAACGGTTATGTTTCAGACTTACTGAAAAATCCTGACAGCAACCCTCTGTTCCTGCACCGACACCGACCGTGACTCAACGAGGCTCCTGATTGGTCCACTCAGCAGATACACCCACAAACAGGGTGTAAGATCCAGCCTTCTGATTGGTTATTATGCACCATGTTCTCCATATGACATGTGGGGATACAAAGTGCCCGCCCTCCTACCGCGACTTGTGATTTGACGTTTAGTTTTAGAAAGCTTATACTACTATATATGGTCATAATTGAGCTTCGCTGATTGGACGAAGGACGTGTCAATTAATCTGTGTCTGCGGTAAAGTCTGCGCTTAAATGTAGGAATGAATGGAGAGGCTGAGGTTATTACAGTACACTGGCTGGTTAATGTGTGAAAAAAATCAATATATTTTCAAGTTAGATGGATCAAGTTATTTTATTATATCTTACAGCACATGTTTCATATTCTGCTCTTGTGTCTGTGCGCGTGGGCGTGTTTACGTGTCATTCACGAGCGGATTCACGCAGTTTTCTTCAGTGTGGGCATTTTATTTCACAGTGAGGGTATCAAAATATGGTAGTGGAAAAGTTGATATTGCTTTACATTTAGCCTTAGGTAATTTCAACAGGCTTTAGAGGATTTGCAAATCATTGTACTCTGTTTTTTTTGTTTGTTTGTTTGTTTGTTTGGGTTTTTTTTTTTTTTTTTTTTTTTGTTTACATCCTTCACAACATCCCAACTTCATTGGAATTGGGGTTTGTGTATTTCCAGTTACAGTTGTTGCAGATCCATACCATCAATATGCTCTGGTCTTCTGTAATTGTATTACTAACTGGGGTTTTGGAATAATTTAGCTAGTATGTTCTGTATTTCTTTAGAAAACATTAACAAATTCACTTGACTTTCCTTTAAATGATGATGTAAAATTTCAATTATGACATCAACTGTGCCATCACACAGCTGGATATCGTTGCTATTGTTCAGCAATGAATTATCAGTGCTATATAAAGTTATATGGAAGTGGAAAACCAGGGAAGGGGAAAATCTGTAGAAAGCTCAAGACAAAACAAAACAAAAAAGTCTCATTTGTGTGTGATACAAGAGCACAATACAGCAAGAAGGTGAGCTGCTAGGAGAACATTTCTGGCTGTGTAACTCTTGTACTTTTAAAAATGTACTTTCTTCATGTTTCTAGAAAGAAAAGTCAATAGACTTTTCAAATCACAGGTATACAGTCAGTTAAACGTGTCGGTGACAAATGTGTTTTCAAGAATCCAATTCAGTTAATCAAAAACCAAAAATTAAATTTTATAATATTGTAAGAGAACAGTAACAACACACAAGAGATAGAGAATAACTTTCTATATCAAAGCACTATGTGACTTGTGAGTTGCGCCTTCTTTGGCAGCGTGGACCTAAGGACCATATCAGCAGTTAAACCCCCACAGTTCTGTTGTCCACCTCTACCATGGTGATCAGGACTTCAGAAAAGACTTCTGTCTGTCAAGGCAGATGATTAACATCTTGGTCAACTCTTTCGGCCACAACAAGGACCATGGCAGGAGGAAAGACCTGGAGGTTGGATGATATATATTTATTGGCCAACCAGTGCCACTTCTTATCGGGTCACATCCGAGGCCTTTGATGTTCACATTACCACAGTATATAATGTGGACCATCAAACTGCTGGTGCCATCATCAGCATCATGGGTAGAGCAGTTTGTCTTCCTGCTGCTAAGGAGCTAGAGGGCATGGGGGCGTATCTGTGTGTGTGTGTGTGTGTGTGTGTGTGTGTGTGTGTGTGGGAGGGGGGGGTACTTGAATTGAATGTTTGTACCTTATTTTTTATAGATGTTGAATAGTTTTTTTGGGATGTTGAATTGTTTTGCATGTTGAATTTTTTGAAAACAGATATCATCTATTTTTTTTTTTAGCTGAGTTTATTTCAACACTGGAAAAAAAAATCAATGGCAGAAAAAAATCAGTGCTTGAAATTTGATGGTTTTTATAATTCAAGCATCAAAGTCTGACTTTGATGCTTAAAAAAATTTGTTGTCAGAAATTCATATTCAAACTGATGGCACAGAAATCCCTCCACATGCAGTTTTGGGAGTGTACCATAGACTGTATAAAACATACTTCAGTCTGTGTCAGGGTGCCACCTGCTGGCTAAAAGGTATAAATACACTTATTTAACATCAATCAGAAAAAGAAGTTCCATAACAAAAAATAAAAAAAAAATCTATGACAGGAAAGCTTACCTACCCACAATGCACCGGAACCCCCCCAGAACTGAGTTACTGGAACACACACACACACGCACATACTCACACACTCACACACAGCCTGAGCTGGTCCTCCCTCTCACCGCTCATAAACCGGGTCAGCAGCTGATCACAGACAGATGGTCCCGGTCTGCAGCTCTCAGTCCGCGGGCAGACGGTCTTCTGAGGACTCGCTGCATGCAGGACTCGGTGCAGGGAGGACTCGGTGCATGGTCCAGGGGGCAGAGCGGATCACACGTCAGAGGACACATTGATGATCAGAGTCAAAGTGCAGACAGGAAGCCTTCGCCGCTGCGCTCTTTGCTCCAGGATCAGCGCCATCATGGAGCGGGGTTCTGGTTCTGTCCCGGGTCTGATGTGGATCCTGGGCGTCTTCGTTTGGTGTTGGGTTCCGGTGCAGTGTCACCCTCAGTGTCTGGACTTTAAGCCTCCGTTCAGGCCGCTCAGGGAGCTGCAGTTCTGCGTCATGTACCGGGAGTTCGGCTGCTGTGACTTCGACAGAGACCAGCAGCTGATGAGCAGATATTACTCCATCATGGATCAGTTCGACTACCACGGCTACGCCACCTGCGCCAGCTTCGTCCAGGACCTCATCTGTCAGGTAGGCACGAGGACAGGGGTCGATGACCAGGAGCCAGAAAACACCGGGAGACAGACCACACGTGCACTTACACACACACACATACACACTCACGCGCACGTACACATACAGTAGAGGGGGAGCTCTACTTAACTGGTAAACAATTGAGTATTTCACACAAACAATGTGATCTGTCTCTTTCTGTGTGTGTCAGAATTCTTCTCTTATCAATGATTTATTATTGTAGCTTTACTTCATGTTAATGTTTTTTTAGGCAGCTCTAGGCATGCAGTGACAAGTGAAAAACACAAAAGCGATACCTGCAGGCCACCAGCATTGTTGCAGATTGGATGAACACACTTTTTAACTTTTTGACTTGGTGGAAAGGCTTTGGTCCCTGATCACAGGGCCGCTCCCAGCCAAATTTATTTGGAGGCCCCTTCGAAGCCCCCTCTCCACAGTCTAATGTATAGCAGGCTTGCAGCTGGGATGTTTATGCCACAAAGTTTTTCTTTTTAATTTCAACAACATACCCACCTTCAAGTGAAATGCAAGCCTCCTCTTGTTTTGACTTTTCTGTCTTTTGCTTTCTCACGATTCATATTGCCAATCCACTAGGACAGCTAAGACCAGCGCATCTGAATGCTGACTGATTACTTGTCTCTTATTTTTCCTTTTCTTTTCTCTTATTTTTTCTCTTGCACGTCTCATGACAGCAATGCGCATCTTTTGCAAATTTGATAAAAGTGCACCCCCTTGCACAAAATGGGGCCCCCATGGATTGTAGGGCCCACAGTGTGTGTTGTGAGTGCAGGGAGGAGAGACACTGATTTCAAAGCATCTTTTCCAACCCCCTTTCCCTCTCTTCTCCCTCCTCTCTCATCATCTCCTCCCCTCCTCCTCTGTTCAGGAGTGCTCTCCGTATGCAGCTCACCTGTTTGATGCTGAAGACCCGAGCACTCCGATCAGAACCATCCCTGGCCTCTGTCCGGATTACTGCTCCATGTTCTGGGGGAAGTGCAGCTCCACGCTCCCCCTTTTGTCCGACGACCCCATCATCTCTCGGGTCAAAGACGACGAGTCACGCCTCTGTCGTTACCTTCAGCTGGATGACCCTGACTACTGCTACCCCCACCTCCTCAGCAACCACAAACTGACCCAGAACCTGGGCCGGGTCCAGTCAGACTCTGATGGCTGTCTACAGCTCTGCCTGGAGGAAGTTGCCAACGGGCTAAGAAACCCTCTGGCCATGGTGCACGCCAACGACGGCACTCATCGCTTCTTCGTCGCTGAGCAAGTTGGCCTGGTGTGGACGTACCTGCCTGACCGTTCCAGACTGGAGAAGCCTTTCCTCAACATTACCAAGGTGGTGCTGACGTCATCCTGGGAGGGGGACGAGAGAGGATTTCTTGGACTCACCTTCCACCCAAATTACAGGTTCAACGGGAAACTTTATGTGTACTACTCTGTGGAGGTCGGCTTTGACGAGCGCATTCGGATCAGCGAGTTCCACGTGTCCACCAACGACATGAACCTGGTGGATCACACCTCTGAGCGGTACGTAGAATATCCAGAAAACAGAACCAGGTTTAAACTGAAACTCAGGAAACTGCACTGAGGCTGCTGGAATGGGTCAAAGAGTAAAACTTACAGACGCTAGAGCTGAAATGTGAAAACTTAATGCAACACTGGATGGAAATAAATCTTGTGGCATTGCAGAAGCTTGTTCAAGCAATGCCACAGCAAATACTTGTTGTTATCAAAGCTAAAGGCTGTCCAACCAAATATTAAAGAGTGGGACCTTTTTTAATTTTGGCCTGACAGTGTATTTGAACCAGCTGTCTGTACTCTCTTTTCTAAAGCCGGCTTTGAAGAATAAATGAAAGCATTTACATTCTGGAAAAATAAATTGATTTCAGACTGAAAATGTATAACTATATCAAGACCACTGACAGCCTGAATGCATACAGCCACAGAGACGTAGCTACACAGACAGGTTTTTTAGGTAACTTATGGGTTAACTCTGGTTTTCAGTACTTCAAAGATGTCTTTCTTTTTACCTCATCAGATCAGCATGAGGAGAGAACACAGTGGTAGTTATAAAATTTACTGGTGCTTTTTTCAGTTAATGGTTGTTTTCATTGTTATTCACTCAGACTCACTCTTGATATTTTCTCTGATTTTGTAAAAGCTGCTGGATTTTGTCTGTATTTTTCTGTTTACCTGAATATTTCTCTGACCTTATGATTTGTTCTGAGTTTAATATCTATGATGATCTGACAGCAGGCATGCTCGTGTTTGTGATATTATCACTATGAACACACTCACAGTAACCGTGGATTGACTAATCAGAGCTGAAAACTTGTGTGAGTAGATTTTATATTTTGGTCCCCACGGTCTGTCAACGGTCTGTTTACATTCAGTCTGTGTTATGCTTCACTCTGTTCAGGGTCATCCTGGAGATCGATGAGCCAGCCTCCAACCATAATGGTGGACAGCTTCTTTTTGCAGACGATGGTTATTTGTACATTTTCACTGGGGATGGAGGGATGGCTGGAGACCCGTTTGGGAAATATGGGAACGCACAGAACAAGTAAGAATGAAACTCCAGTTTGGGTCGATATAAAGTTTCACCTGTTGTGCTCTTGGTTCATAGAGTTATTCAAAAATGGATAGAGTGTGTCCATGTTTTCTGCCTTCTCCTCTTCCTCAGGTCGGCTCTGTTGGGTAAAGTTCTGCGCATTGATGTGGATGACAATGAGAGAGGTCCGTTGTACAGAATTCCTCGTGATAATCCTTTCATACATGAGCGCCACGCTCGTCCTGAAGTTTATGCATACGGCGTCCGCAACATGTGGAGATGTTCTGTGGACCGGGGTGACCCACATACAAAAGAGGGCAAAGGTCGGATCTTCTGCGGGGACGTGGGTCAGAATAAGTTTGAAGAGATCGACATCATTGAGAAAGGTCGAAACTATGGCTGGAGAGCCAAAGAGGGATTCTCCTGCTATGACAAGAAGCTGTGCACCAACAGTTCGCTGGGTGAGTGTGATGAGTGTGGACTGTAGATAAATTTATTTACACTCATATCATTTCATAATGTCTCAGTTGCTTCCTCCACCAGGAAACAGTCTGGTTTGTCTTATCAAACTCTGCGGTATCTATTGTCATGTTCTGTTTGTTTCATAAAGCCTTGAGTTTTAAGCTTTTCTCGTTGTTTCCTGTTGTATGACCATTTATCTTCTTCTGGCTCTATCTCATCATATCTTGCTGAGTCATGTTATTTTCTGACACTTATCCGTCTGATGCAGATAATAGCATGTTTTCAATATAAAGGATCACAAGCTGGTCAACTTACAAACTGATTCATGAACTTTATTTGTGGTCATATTGTAGCCTGGCTAAGAAGTGAGTCACATTTGCGCAATGAATGTTGGGTAGATTGGAGTGTTATGGTTATCTTGAGCTGCGTGGTTGTGATCTCATGTAAATGAAAGTCTTTTGATATGGGTAGTGTTTCCTTTTAGTGGTCTCATTTTGATGTGTAACTTCTCATTGATGTCATTGTGGTGTGTTAGATTCTTTCCTCTGAGTGCAATTAACATGTTTTTAAGTATTATCACAATTTGTTTGCCAAGAAGAAACCAGACAGGAACAAGAGTTAGCTGAACTGTGGCCTTAATCACTCTTTTCATGTTAAAATGTAATATTAGTTATCAGTTTTTACATATAGAACCACACAGAGAGATAACCCTTGTGCATCAGCTTTCTTTAATGACATCATCTTTCACATTGCACAACACTACTCATGCAATAAAAACAAACACAGATCATATCTAGAAATAAGAGCATATTCTTATGATGTAAACATGAAAAAAGGACTGAGAAGTAAAAGCTCAAAACCATCAATGCTGTGATAAAAGTAGTGTTAATCTATCTGTCTCTGTTGCACCTCCAGATGATGTTCTGCCGATCTATGCCTATCCTCATAAGATGGGGAAGTCAGTGACTGGAGGTTATGTGTACAGAGGCTGTGAGTATCCTAACCTCAATGGCAAGTACATCTTTGGAGACTTCATGAGCGGGTGAGTCTATATACAGAAAAATACATTTGTAACGTTCTCCACCTGTACTGACATACAGCCCCACTGCCATGGACCCCTTAATCCCCAGACAGCCAAGGGTAGTAGCTTTCAACTGTGAGCAGAGAACAAGGCGGTTGCTCCTCCTCATCTTTAGAACAAAGGACACAGCTATGGTACACGAACAGAATGTCAGATTTTGAATCATCAGACCACTGGACAGTTTCCTAATTCCCCTCAGTCTATCATGAACTGAATCAGGACCAAAGAGTCTGTTTTTATAATGCAGTGATCCACACTACAGAACCATGTCTGTTTTTCTTAATCTTATCATTATCCAGCCTCTCTGGAGTGTGCTTTTTTATTCTCAGTTCTGTGACTCACTTGTTGATCATTAGCCAGATTTTGGGGAAAAGTTCCTAAAGCTGTTTCTCTTTAGTAATTTTGGCATTTGGTTATAACAATTTAAAACATGTTGACATAGGAATTAAAAGAAGCATTTATTTTTTTCACCAAACAATAAGTATTTTGTAGCTTTAGCAGCTGATATATTTGATTTACTGTATTGTTGATTAAAATTAAACTTTGAATGATTTTCAGACCCTTAACAAAAGGCTTTGACATAAAAAAATGTGTTTTATATGTTTGTGTGTGTGTGTGTGTGTGTGTGTGTGTGTGTGTGTTTATGTATGTTGCCATGAATGTTTTGCAGGCGTCTGATGAGTCTGCAGGAGGACAGGGGCTCAGGTATGTGGACCTATAATGAGATCTGTATGGGGAAGGGTCTCACCTGCACCTTCCCTGGACTCATCAACAACTTTCATCAATACATCATCTCCTTTGCCGAAGACGAAGCCGGTATGACTTACACACACACACACACACACACTCTTATCTGCTCCATTATATCACCTTGTGATGTCATCCTGTTTGCCAGGTGAGCTTTACTTCATGTCCACTGGAATCCCGAGCGCCACGTCTCCTTCAGGGGTTGTCTATAAAGTTGTCGACCCATCAAGGTGATTAAAGCAATAACTGATATAAATGTCAACATTAACCTGTGTGACCACTATCAGTTGTATCACAGCGAGCTGCGTAAAATTACGTTTTAGATAAACGTGATGTCTGCTCTCTGACTGTTTAGATTTCAGTTAATATTAAAATTGGTTTATAATCAGACTACACTTACATTAATTGTTGTTTATTGTTTCGTATAATTGTATAAAGACATGTATCATTGTTCTTAATGTTGCAGACGAGCTCCACCACGACACTGTCACTATGACCCTCAGCCTGTCAGAGTCAAGAGCAACCTCATCAAGTTCGTCCCGCAGGAGAGTAAGTGTTTCTAAACACACAAATGCACTTTAAACTCACTGGTCTGCAAACTGGTTTCACACATTTAGCAGCACTGTGGATTGTCTCTCCAAGTACAGCTCTACCCTCTGACATCAGTCTCAGGAGCTGCACCTGTATGCTCAGCTCGAAGTTGGCAGCAAGAACAGGCACAGGTCCAGAGTAAACAAGAAAGACCATAGCAGAGTATATGTTAGCAAATTAGTTTGCTGTTCAAAAAGAAATTAGCATCCTTATTTTGCACCTTGATCATATCACATGTACTGGTTACTGTTTACCTGGTAATCAGAAATATACTGTAACTCAAAGGCAGGAGAGGAATTTCTTAAGCACTTTATATATGTACAGTACCAGTCAGAATTATAGAGACTACCTTACTCAATGTTATTCTTCATTTTTATTACATTCTACATCTTGGATCAATACTAAAGACTGGGGCTTTTTTCCAAACCGCCTACTACATGGTACTCCCAAATTTAGTATCCTGAGCACACACTACATACTGCCTACTGCTTTTGGATGTAGTATGATGTCTGTGTGTTCTGTTGGGTCTTTTTTGTAGTATGCTACTATGGTTTTCTGTTTGGAAAAGTAGTGCTGATGGATTTTCTTTTTAATAGAAGACAAACCATTGGTACATTTCAGCATTTCAGAGATGAATATGCAAAGAGATACACAGCGTTGTATATTGATGAGTGGTGAAGAAACAGGAACAATACAGTAACAAGTAAGATTAGAAGTCAATAAAATGTATAAGAAAATAAATAAAATCAAGCAAGGAAAGGGAGTGGTTCAAGGCACATTTTAACTACATTTAGAAAAACAAAAAATTCAAAAATTAATAACTGTTTGTAAAACTACAGCATTGATTGGAGAGGAACCTCCCATCAGGCACCATACAGAGGCTCCACCCACAGAGTCCTATGATTGGCTTCAGGAGCTCATAGACCGTCTGGGGGAATTGGGACCAGACCAGACCACGGTTTCACCAACCACCAGCACCAAAGCCCCCAGACACTCGAGGAAGAAAGGCCGCCGCAGGAAGGGAAAGTCCAGAGCGGGAGGTCGTGCAGAGTTCCAGGATGGAGCAGTGAGGCTGGTGGGAGATGATGAGGGGCGGAGCGACCGAGGGCGGGTAGAAGTGTTTGTGGGTGGTGAGTGGGGCACCGTCTGTGATGATCTATGGACCACCAACAACGCAGCAGTGGTCTGCAGGCAGCTGGGCTTCAGGTTTGCTCTGAAAGCAGCTAAAAACTCTGAGTTTGGAGAGGGGCGGGACCTGCGGATCCTTCTGGACGATGTTCAGTGTGATGGGAGTGAGAACACCCTGCTCGACTGCAAACACGCTGGCGTGGGGACAAATAACTGTGCCCACTATGAAGATGCTGGGGTAATCTGTGGAAACTCAGACTATGTTATACAGGTCTGAGCATGTACAGATAGGAATAATGAACACTAATCGATCACTGTTCAAAACAGTGTCATAAATACTCTCTGTGCAGGTGGCTCACAATCAGACCACCGTGAGAGTTAAATAAAAATCAAGAGCTCTTTGTATAGAATGATCAAACTGTGATCTGTGTTTAACCTCTTTAATGAAAATGATCATTTTACAAACTGAAAACACGGGTGGATTTATCTTAAATCAGGACATACTCTAATCAGCTTTTTAATCAGATATTAATCATATCAGCTGAACATACTGATTGTCTCTAACACATCAGGTCTCACTCTTCAGTGCTGTTTCACATATTAATTTATATATTATAACAGGTTCATCTCAGAGGATAATGTTTTTATAAAACTATATTTTTATGCTGCAGTTGAATGTGCAAGTGAATGTTTTCTGCATGATGTGATTTGTTACAGAATATATATTTTATGTAATATTTTGACACACAAAGAATGTAAGATGCTTTCTAAATGAATGTTTGATTCTAACATGATGTCCATGGCAGATAATTAAAATAAAAGATTTATTGTCTTGAAGTAGTCATGGTGGTTTACCCAAAATAAATCAATACAAGTATGTGTTTTTTTAATGCACAATTACAATTTAAAGCACACGTGTTGCAGTGTCATTTTTAACATTTCAGCCATGAAAGTGAAATCTTTTATTTTTTTGTAGGTTGATGTTTCCTGGCAAAAAGTGAATGTGCAGAGGCATTTTATAGAAAAGGGGGTCCTGCAGAAAAAGTTTGGGAACCACAGCATTACAGTTATAGCTTTCAATGTTTCTATGGTATTATGTAATATAGCTTGATTTGAAGAATTTTTTTAATTGAATTGAAATCACAATATCTTTTTCTGAAATTTATCCCTAGTCCAAGTGATCAGACACGTCCAGGACTTTTGATTCTGGTCGTTTTAGTGTTGGTGAACACCAGCAGGCGGCAGTGTAGCTTCATCATCAAGAAACAGACTTGGAAACCATAGACAGTTTTAAACTAGCTGGGCCCCCTGATTTGTCCAGAATGCTGCATAAGGTAAGTAGTCTGTGAAAAAGAGCAAAATCTGCTGTAAGTCAAAAGTACCCAGATTTCCTCCTGATTTGGGGAAAATTTCTCTTTATTTATTCAACAGTGTGTCTCATATAATGCACAAAGCCAGTGCTGTTTGTCTTTTTCTATTTATGGCAGGTAGCACTCAGTTTCAGGCATGATGCGCCAACCAAATGGGATGAAAAAGCTCTGCAACTTCTAGACTAGTAGATACTTCATATGCAGTAGGCTAGGTCGAAGTCTCCATGACAACACCACAGCAGCTGGCAGAGTTTAGCAGCGAGATTAGAGACCTAGTTTTTTTCCTATAAAATAAGGTTTCTGTGATTTATTTTGAAGTAATATTGGACACTAGAGCTGGCCTGTCTGACAGAAATAGGAGGTAAGAGCAGAAAGTTAAACAAGAGAATAAAAGAACACGGGGCTATAAAAGTGGTAAATCTACACAGCCCAGGACTTACTTGTCCCTAAAAGCAAGCAAGGAGAAATAAAAAGTGCACTGCAGACAAAAGCTCAAGTCTCAGGAGGTAACTAAATGACTGTAGTTGGTGTTTTATGTCTTTTTTGTTGAACTCTTTATCTTTCTGTTGCTCCTTTTCATCACATTGTCTTCCTGACCTCTCAATGCTGTAAAACACACACACTTATCTTTCCAGACCCCTGTTTACACCCTAAAACACAAACACTCACAGTGTTTTGTGTGTCTGTGTGTGTTTTACATAGTGGTCTGGAAAGATAAGACCCTTAAGAGTTGTAGGTTCATAAACTTTGTAAACATTAGAATGCTTGAAAGGTCAAAGGTTAGCCTATCTTTCACACACTCTTTGTTTCTCAGGGAGTTTAGACCAGCTTTGAACATGTGCTGGGTGATCAGATGGACCAAGGCTGTGTCTCAAAGCTCCAAAGTTTCATCTTTCCTTCCTCCACTTGCTTCTTAGTTCCTCCCACCAGAGATGATGGAGAGATGATGGAATTATGTGAGGAGATTTGTTTAAAGAGAAATGAAATGTCCTTGCCTCCGGAGTGTCACATGAAGCAACATCTTTTAGTGATGACAGCATCAGCTGATCAGCTCTGGATCATTTGTCATTCAGCTTTAAGAGCTGTCACACAAAGGTAAGAAGAAGTCATTTTAAGGGGTGAATAAAATTTAGGAAAGATCAAAACAATCTATCTGAATCCTCTCCTCTCCTCCTTTTTCTCATTTTCCCTTCTCTCATGTGTGTGTGTTGGAGAGTGAGCTGTTTGAAGATTTGTAGGTACACACAGAGATACACATTCTCCCTCTCTCTCTCTCTCTCTCTCTCTCTCTCTCTCTCTCTCTCTCACACACACACACACACACACACACACACACACTCACACACACACACATGTTCTGAGTCAAAGAGAGGAAGTGAGGAGGAACTTTCATTGAAAGAGAAACAGACTCAACATCTGGAAGCTCTTTAACCCTTTGACCCCCCACCCCCACCACCATAAACACACACACTACCACCATAAACACACACACACACGCACACACGCACACACACACACACACACACACACACACTGAAAAACCCTCCTCCCTCCCCCTTCCGTTCCTTCTTCTGGCCTCCTCTCTTTCGCTCCAGCTGTGTCTTTTAGGACTTGCGGTGTAAAGATCACACAAAGATACAAACACACTCATACAGGTGTGCATATTAGATCAGCTTACCTGTGATTTCACACAGTTTATTTGTGCAAATACCTGTGCACACCTGAGCGATGAAACTAATCCAGAACAGTCTGGGCATTTAGATCAGCAGTTTGTCCATAGAGCAGGATGAGTGGAGCTGAAGACCAGGGATGTAGGACACACAAAAGTGTCCTGCCTGTATCAAATCACCTTATGCCCACAAACACTGCTAGAAACCTGGGTGTCATGATTGATGACCAGCTGACCTTTAAGGTTCAAGTGGCCTCGATTGCTCGGTCTTGTGTTTACGCCCTCTTTGACATCACGAGGATCAGACCCTACCTGACACAACAGGCCTCACAGCTTCTGGTACAGGCCCTTGTGATTTCACACATCAACTACTGCAACTCTCTTCTAGCAGGAAGCTCCAAACAAATTCTTCTGCCTTAGAAAAAAGTGAAAAGAATAACTCCAGTCTACCTGGAATCCCCAGTCCAGGCAGCTTTGTGAACACATCATAGACTGTAAAAAACAACCCAGCAAACACCTTGGTTGGAGAAACTCAAGAGTTGTACACCTGAATTCCTGAAGGTAAATGAGGTATCCTGCAAATATTGTATCATTCTTTCTCTGCGTTACATTGCTCGGGATAGCGACTTCCAAGCCCTTTCATCAAAACACAAAGTCCATGCGCTCAGGGCGCTCTGTGATTGGTTGGTTATAACAAATACTCTCTGCGCAGAAATGTCCCTTGTCGACCAAAACATCAACATACAGGCAGAAGAAAAGGTTGAGGAGGGGGTTGAGGCAGACACAGACACTGACACCCATGAATTGAGGCTCATAGATGATGATTGAGCAGGATTATAACTGTATGTTGACATTTTATTTTTTAATAAAAATCCTGTAGACCCTAC